>VDFB02292527.1:15219045-15830662 GCA_007258455.2 Sequoia sempervirens | reverse complement strand
TAGGGTTTACGGTTTACAGTTTTAAGGTTTTAGGGTTTACGGTTTACGGTTTAAGGGTAGAGGGTGTAGGGTTGAGAGAGAGAGGTAGGTGGGTTGATGTTTTTAGGGTTTATGGTTTACAATTTAAGGGTTGAGGGTAGAGGGTTTAAGATTTAGGGTTTTAGGGTTTTAGGGTTGAGGGTAGAGGGTTGAGGGTAGAGAGAGAGAGAGAGAGAGGGTTGAGTATTTTAGGGTTGAGGGTTTAAGGGTTTACGGTTTACAGTTTAAGGGTAGAGGGTAGAAAAATCTATTTCACTCCAACCCCTTTCCCATTGTGAGGTCTTTCCCCCCACCCTAAGTGGATAACTCTCTATCCCTCTCAAGTCTCTATCACTCTCAGGTCTCAGTCCCTACCACGCTACTAGGACTAATCTCTCTCTCATATCCCCTCTCCCTCTATCTCAAGTCTCACTCCCTTCCTATTGATATTGTGAAAGAATTTCAAAGCACCACATTTGGTGCTCTCCAAATTTGGCAAGCGCCAAATGTGTTTTTTACCTTAAAACGGAAAAATAGGGGTTCACCCCATAATTTTTGCCCACATGCTTCTTCTTTTGTCTGGTTCAGTGCTTAATTCGATAGAGAAATGCCTTTTTTATGTAGTTGACTCCCTATTGTACCAATCTATGCTTGACCCATCACCTTTTTGCCACCAATTTGTATGTCAAACAACGTAGATGAAGACATTTTGAAGTTTCTACATCATTTTACATTATCTCAAGTAATATATTCATTTTGGTAATATTGAAATTTTTATATTTAGTATGTTTGTTTATTTTTGACAATAATCTAAATTCCTTTAATGATTTTATTAATCATAACAATTGGACATAGAATTCAACATTGAATTAGATGAGAGTTGCATAAAAAAAATTATTTTTTATGACTTTGAAGAAAAAAATGAAAACCATGACATAATTTAGATGAATTCATGTTTAAACTTATATAAATGACATCAACTTAACACAAATTTTCTTATGAATTCTATTTTCATTGCTTATAGTAGTCCATTTCTAGCATGCTTAGATAAACAAATTCAACTTAACACAAGTTTTTTGTTTTGTTTTGACAATTTATAGACCATTCATTTGATGATTTTATTAATCTTCATTGTTACACATAGAATTGAACATTAAATTCATTATTACTGATAGTTGTGGGAAAACTTTTATTTCAACTAATTTGGAAAACCTAAGAGCTTTCATCAATGTTAATGTGCAAGTTTCTATTAATTTTTTTGTGCCATAAAGAATTCACCTTCATCATGTGCTTAGATAATTTCAAGTGACTCAAGACATAGTTGGTTTAATGAAAGTTTTCATTCATTCATACCATTTACCATTCTTCCTTGGTAGATTTATGTATGAAAAATGTTGTAGCCTATAGACATGTTTGATAATTCCAAACAGCTTGCTGCCTTCTTTCATAAAATGCTTTGGTGTGTTCAATAAAATCCTTACACAATTGAATCCAGAAGCAATACAAATCTATGATATGGATTGTGGAAACCTACTATCTTTAAAATGTAATGTAATCAACGTTATCGGTATGTTTCATAAAATGCATTACTTACTTTTGTTCTATGTGTGATTGTGAATATGCAGCATTCAACGTCATGCCGAGGAAACAACCAAAGCCTCTAACACTAGAAGAACATGCAGTAAAAAATGCAAGGAGAAGAGAATCAAAAATTGCAGCTTGTGAAGCAAAAGAATTGCAACCCATACAACCATAAATTCCCGTGCAATCTAAGAGAGATGTACAATTGGAAAAACAAAGGGCACGAATGGACAAAGTTTTTGGAAGGACACAAATGGATCCCCACGTTGGAGGCACCTCATCAACCATAGGTGAAGTTCAATGCACATCTCCAGTTGAAGACACACCAGCAACAACATGTGGTCTTCCAAGTACATTGGAAATCACATGTACAGTTGAAGACACACCATCAACAACATTGTGTTTCAAAAGTACATCAGCAAAAAATCCTCTATTTGAAGTCACTCCACAAATGACATCTCAAGTTGGAGGTACAACATCGTTTACATGTCAATCTCAAGGTATGTCATCAATTGCACCTCCAATTGAAGGTACGCGATCTATCACTAATGTTGTTGGCATTCCTAATGTTGACACAAATTTACATTTGAGAACTCCTCCTAGATTTTTCCATAGAAAACCTAAATTTTTTATTGGTATTGATTCCAATGTTTTGAAATGGATGCTTGATAAGATGTCAAAACGTACATGTCAAAGAGCTGCATAGAGGTTATGGAGTTTTTTTTTTAGAAGCTAAGTGAGGGTGGAAGATGCCAACTATTTATTGAAATGATGAGGCAACTCAAATTTAGGACCACCATGAAGGCTCTTAGGCTGAGAGTTTTGAATGACTCAAGTCAAAATTCCATTGTAAAGAACTTGATGATTGCATATGAGAGCGTGGGTTCTACCTCACGCACGAATGATAGTTTTGCCACAAAACGTGTGATGACAACAACACTGCTAAGAAGTCAAACAAGGAACAAGGTGAACCTTACAAAGACAAGTAAGTCTTTGAAAATAAGTATATTATCTCTAATGAGAGCCAAAGGAAGGCATGAAATATTGGAGGAACCAAATAGCAATGAGTTATGGGCATTCTCAAGTAGAGTGCCACGGAAAGATAAAAGAATTACTCAAGGCTTGAGATCTTTAATAGTAGATTATTGGAAGGATAACACAAGGACCTCTCCTAATCAAAGAGATGTTGTAAGAAGGAGAATTGGTAGTAAAATCCGTGAGCCACATCCAAATCATTATTTGGATACCACTCAAACCCAATTTTTTGTTGATTTTGTACAAAAGTTTCTTGAAATTAAAATATGTCAAAGGTATTTTGAAATGCTAAAGCCTTTTTATGTCAAAATAAATCACACACACACTACTTGTTGTTGTAGATTATATATTGAGTTTTCTAACTATTATGATGTTTATCGACGTATATGTGTAGATATGCATACTGACAATGTTTGGTAGGAATGTAACATAAGGCCTCCACCCAAATCCTCAAGGGAATTCTTATCTTCCATTTTATGTGAAAGAGAGAATGGTCAAATTTTTTACAAGTCATGTTTGGATGGCACATGCCATCGTTGTGGTCACATGCTACAACATTTTCCAATTTTCCAACACATGGCTATTACACACACAATTGGAGACAAAATTGTCAAATTTGGAAAATACAAGACAGTGGCCTACAGTCTAAAAGATGGGAAAGAAGCAAAGAAGTGTGAATTGGTCAATGAGAAGATTCTAGTATATCAATTTATGGGCATTTTTCGTGATCAGGTGGTCTATGAGTATGCAAGTCATACACATAGAGCTTAATGGTTGGACTCATAGTTCAAGTTATGCAAGGACACATTTCCACTTCATAACATCATTTTAGTTGTCGACTTCACGAAGAACTACACACTACAGCCACAGAACGAGGTGCAATCACAGTACTACAACTCCACACAGGTTTCTATATTTGTGCATATAGCATTCATTCATGCAAATGATAGTACAGAGGATAACAGGAAAGTATTGAGGGAGTATCACTTTTACATCAGTGATGATCGCACATGTTCTACCGAGTTTGTGCAAGGTTTCTTTCAGATGTTCTATGTTGATCAAGCTAGCAAGGGCATATCATTCAGTCAACATATCATATGGTCAAATAACTATACATTGCAATTCAAGAACGCTAGAATGTTTTACTAGTTGAGCAAGATGCATAGGATCAGTGGTGTTCAACATATGTGGAACTTCTCAGAGGTTGGGCATGGAAAGGGGGAGCATGATGGAGTTGGTGCATGTATCAAAAGAGCCCTTGCACGAGAAGAGTTAAAGTACAAAGATAGTGTAAAGTTGACAGATGCAAGATCAATTGTTGAGTGGTGCAATCATGCAATGGGTCCATGTAGTCAAGGTAATTCTTTAGTTCATACATTTTTTCATTTAGTAGATGATACTAACATTGCAAAATATGAGGATTGTTGTGCACTAATAGGATCGAGCGAGCTACACTCTTTTAGAAGCTCCAATGCAGGTACATAGACTATCCATATGCGGAAGATGGCATGATTTTGCTCTACATGTACACTTTGAGCATGGAATGATTGCAAGTCAACATAGTGGGTTGACGAATGGTCTATAAGAAGTCTAACCCCAATTGACACTTATCAATTCCCGGCGGCTCTACAAATCATGGAGATGCAATCATCTGTTGACTTTGATCATGTACCAGACCTTGTAGAACCAAGTAATATATCTTACTTTCAGGTTTTATTTTGATGTTCATTAAATACATCTAACAAGATGAACATATCAATGGAGGGCATGTATATGTGGTGATTGCAGATGAAGACAATGAAGAGGGTACAGATTATTACCTATGTCATTGTATCGAAGCCAAAAATAAATTGGAGGCCCCAGTTATAGATGGAGAAAACATAGAATATCCTATAGGTTCAGTGGTTGTTACTAGAACATGGCTTAGAAGGTACCCAGTTAAGAATGTTGTAGTTTGGTTGTTTGAGGACTTCGACAAGCATCAAAAGATTCTTCACTACTTGAACCTTGTTGTCACCACCAATGTTCATTTGATCAAATATAAGGGCGGACCTGCAAACAAGAACTTGTGGAAAGTGTGTGAGTCTAACCCACGAGGCAATACTTTCACCTTTTCAACCCTAGTAGTAGTGCAAACCTAGTTTTAGGCCCTTAACTCCAACACTTGACAAAAAAATGTATGATTCAGACACCCATTATAGAGTTACAAAACATATCTCAGGGTCGAACACAAGTCCTTTGGACCAAACTCCTAAAACTCCCACTCCTACGTTGTCCTAATTAGGCTAATTAGGCCTAAATTACAAAGCAACCCACCTTTAGACTTATCACAAACAACTGAAACTTTGGGGCAGCATTTCCCATGCCCTCAAACCACTAAATCCATAGTTATTTTTTAGATTTGACTCTTCTAACATAGCAAACTATGAAACCCTTGATTTTTAGCCAAACCAAGAGGGTTTACTGAAAACCTACATTCCACACCTCCTCAAATCTCAAAAAAAACTCAAACACTCTTAAGAAACCATTCACATGATTAATAATTCAAAATAAATGACCTCCCACTCATATTTTACCAAACCCTAGACTAAAACCTCCAATTTCATGCATTTTCCCACATAAACTCAACAGGGACGGAAACCCAATCTACTTTATTTATTTCTCTCAACATAAAACACTCTCCCTAACACCTAAAAATTCTCCATGAGACCCAATACACTAATCACAGTGAACACAGTCGGTGTATGGGCCTTCAAAACATGATAAAAGCTACAAAACCCCAAAACAAGGTATACCCGGCAGTCCTCATGAAAACAACTATAAGATGCTTCAAATTCTATTCTAAACCTTAAAAAAAAATGCAAAGAACTTTTTATTCATGCCACTACAACATCCATAAATAATTTGTACAATCTAATGACTGTATGTTACCGTACAAATCTCAAAAAGATGGAAAACTCAGAAAATTCCTGAAAACAGTAAGAATTCAATTGGATTTTCTTCCCAAAATCTCCAAGCCAACCTTTACAATGATGATTCCAAAAATTTTAAAGGTTTCCTTACCCAAGATAACCAACGTAACAGCCTCTAACTGAATTTTGAATCCATTTATGGCCGTTGGAGTGCAAAATTACACTTGTTTACATATTCTTGTTAACAACACTTTGACTCCTTTTACATTATTTTACTATTTGACCCTCCTACTAAAACATTTGTGATGGTATATTTAGAACTTATTGGACCCAAAACATGACCTTATGCATGAAAAGAAACATTAACCTACCTAGACCCCATTTGTCATCATTGACATTTTGTTAACATGTTTGACATCATTTACAATATGGAACAATGAGACACCAAAGTTACCATTTACATCAAGCATGGTATTCTTAGACCTTATTAAGAGAAAATAAACTAAATACACCCTTACCAACCTACTAATCACCCATAAACCTACAAAGAATCAAATTTCTTGTGAGTAAGGTGTAGGTGCTCCTGCACCACTATTTGGTGCAAGGGCACCAAGCTTCGATGGTTGTAATTAGGGTGATGAAGTCTTTTTTTGGCTTGGATAAGGTCATATAGACTATTTATTGATGTAATAATTCTATTTTAGTGGTTATTAGTGAGTTAGAAGGTTTTAGTTGCAAATTTGCTAAATTAGTGCAAAGTGTCATTTTTCAAATTTTGAAGTACAAGAAATGCATAGTGGGGAAGTTGAACAGTAGGGAAGGCCAAAGGTCACTTGTGGCATTGTTTTTCAATAAATTATTGATTAAGGGAGTTTAATATATGTATGTGAATCTTGAATGAAGGAGTGTGTGGAGAAGAGTGGAAGATTTTGTACAAGCATTGATCAATAAAGCTTTGTTTTCTTTATAAATCTGAGTTTGTTTTTCTCTTTTTCAATGTTGTAGCAGTCAATTGCATGAGACCGTACTGAATGGAATTGAATAAAAGTGTTTTTATTTTGGTATATGGATGTGTTAGCCACTTTTTTTTTTTGTGGCATTGAAATCCATCTTGTTTTGAGCTCTTAGGGTAGATTTTACTGTAGGCGGGTCTAGAAGTCTAAATTTCAAGTTTTGAGGTCATCAAGTGATTTAATGGCTCATTCCACCTAATGCATATATTTTAGCTCGGTGGAATGAGTCCATTAGGTGGGGAATAGGTTAGAAGATGATTCTTGGAGTAGGGGAGATCATTTTGGAGTGATGCCATGTAGCCGTGGGTGTGAAAATGTGTGATTTTGAGTGAATTTGAGTGGTTTTAGAGTGTGAATGGATGAAATCCTTTGAGGAAGTCATTTTTGAGAGTCTTTTGAGCATGTACATACATCATATGGTATGTTTGGGGCATTTTATGTGAGATTTAATTTTGGTAAGAATTATTTTCAATAAGCCTCCTTGGAAAACCTAGGTTTGGTGGCTTGAGAGTGAGGGTTTAGTGGATTGGTAGCTTGGTGAGTGGTTGGATCTCTGAAAATTATGAAATATTAAGTTTGGTAATCTATTTAATGACTATCCATGGTGTTTTACTTTATTTCAAGTGTTTGGGAAGGTGTCTCTTTGGAAAAGAGGCCTAATTGGCCTAGTTGCCCCTACAGTACAGTGGGATTTTGGAGAATACATTGAAAAACCCATCTCCAGGAATCTTGTGACCTTATGACCACTTAAAAAACCCTTTTTTAAGCTTGCATATGCTTAATAATCCTTAATATTATTCTTCCCCCAAACTTCACCCACTTTTAGTCTCTAAAACCTCAATTTTCCATTAAAAAATGTGCTTCTCTCAACTAGGGCTTCATGCCGAAACATACGCATGACTTCCCCAGTTCTTGCAAACCTTCAAACACATCAAACCCCACCATATATAACTAAAACCAACTGGTTCTAGCCTTCTTCAAAACAAATTCTTCAATATGCTACTTCAACCCATGTCTTTTAGGCCTGAATTCATGCATTATATACTTGATTGTCATTTGAATTGTCATTAACGAAATTATATATTAACTTATATGTTTATCTTATTTTCCTCTTGTAGGAGTACGTGTTGGAACACTTGAAGGAGTAGGTGTTGAAACACCTCAAGGAGGAGGTATCGAAACACCTGAAGGAGATAAAGAAAAAAAGATGCCTAAAGAGGTATGTGTTTATTTTATTTTGTGTTTGGTAAATATGTTCCTATTACCAACAATTTTATGCTAACTTGTATTGATTTGATGTTTTTGTGTTCACCTATATAGATTGACATTGAAAAAGTTGGTATGATTGGTTCTTTGAGAGGGGCATATTCTTGGACTCATGACGGTTTGAAGAGATGTATATATATGAGGTAATCAAGATTTCAATTTTAGAGTTCAATTATAATTCAATGTATATTGATTTTGATGTTAATTATTTGATTTTAAATTATATAATATAACTAATCTCAATTGTGGTTTGAATTTTTCTTGTGCAGTTACCTTTGAAGACAAAGAGTGCTTCAAAGAGGCTCCATTTTGATGATCCACCAATAGTTTAGAATGAGATAGACATTTTGGCATGTATATTTTGAATAGATATCGAGATGGCATATGCCACACTTTGTAAAAATTTGTTTGAGTTGGCGTTGATGCCATTTTTGTATATGGACATACACTTGATTATTGGATAATTTGATATATAGAAGTTGAGAATCGAAATAATTTGTTCATCATGTGCATGTTTAAACTATTCAAAAATTTAATCTTGAGCAATTGTTAAATATTAATGTACAATAGCATAAAAAATAATGGTTATATTATATAGTTGACAATCAAAAATAATTAATAATGGTTAAATTATATCATATATTGCTTAGTTATATTATGGTTAAATTATATAGTTTAAACAACTTTGAAGACAAGAACAATGGTAAAGTTTAACATTTTAACTTTAAAGTTTAAATACACAAATGTCATTGTCTCACACTACATATTTCATATTGCATTATCATTACATATTGAAATTCAAAAAATATCATAGTTTTGTGTTGATAAACATGCCAAAGTGATGCAGAGCAGGGTGGCAAACTCTCAACAAACCAACTACCCTTTAATCTTCCTTCCAGACAAAAAACACCATTGGACAATCATGATAAGGGTACATAAGCACTAAATCAACAATCATCTTCCAATGAAACACTCACCAACACTCAAAAACTCAAAACCCTCACTTTTGACAAGTTTCAAAGGGGGTTTATTGAAAACCTCACCTCCAGAACTCTCCTCATTGTTTCAATGCCTCCAACACCTTCAAATATGTCTTCCCTTGCTTAATTAACTCTTACAAAGTGTTTCCTCAAGTGTTTTCCATCGCTACCTACTCTTAACCTCCAAATTTCACTCAAAACACACATTCTTGACAACTAGGCATCATGTCCAAACCCCCAAATGGCCACCCCTACTCCTGAAATCATGCACACATGCCCCCTACACCTAATTATGCCATTCCACCAAGTTACAATAGAATACAATTTGTGGGAAAGACATTTGGTGGAAATTTCCACGTTGCCCCTATGGAAAAAGCATGAATTTAGGCCTAGGAGGCATAGCTTGAAGTAGCAGATTAAAGCAATAGTTTGGGAGAAGGTTAGAACCTGGTTTTTTTAGTGTTATCAAATGGATTTTTATGTGATATAAGATCTGCAAAGGCATGGTAGGTCATTTGGATGTTTGGGCTTGAAACCCTAGTTGAACAAAGAGTGAAAATGAGTGAAATTGAGAGGTTTTAAGAAGGAAATGTGTGATAAATTTGGGAGCAGCATGATTTGAAGGTGAATTAAGTTTTTGTATGGTTAAATAAGAGTGTTTTAAAATATTTTGAGGTTGAATGAGGTATGGAGATGGGTTTTTCAATAAACACCTGCTTATTTGGTGAAAAATAAGGGTTTCATGAAAGAGGGTCTTAGCAAGCGAGTTTTGACTCGATGGTTGAATAATTTGTGGTTTTAGAGGTAGTTTGAGGACTTTCCAATGGTATTTTGAGTGGGCAGCAAGATTGAAGGATATTTCCTTTGTTAAAGTGGGCTAATTGGAGCCCCTTTTTGAGCGTTCAAGGTCAGTTTGATGGTATTGTTCCAAAGTAAGTACATGTGATTGAATTTGGATAGTTGTGGACCTACCTTTTATTGCATCACAAAGGACCTTATTCATGACCAAAAATATTAAGACACCCTAAGCACTAACTGGTGCAGGGGCACCAAGAGCATTTTATGCAAATGTTGACAATTGAGGTCTTTTGGTTGTTTAGGGGTATTTGAGTCTTTTTGTTCAAAAAATAAGGCCATTTATGATTTAAGGAGTTCTACAACTCGTGTGACCAAACTAACTATTCCAACACGTCCGAGTGGGTACATTTGTGCTAGGAATGGTCCTCTTTTGCACCCAAACGTGTCGAATCGCTTTGAGCTACGTTCAATCGGCTAAATTCCTTAAGAGTCTGAAGTGCAAAATGGCTGCAAACTTCAACATGGCGTTACTCAGACACCATGACACTTAGAAACTTATCATATGAGCCTATGGTATCGTGTTGTGCCCCTCTACAATAACCTCTCTCTATTTTCGCTATCTCGAAGGTATTTTCCTGTGGCAGCGAGATTTTGCTTGGGGAAAAAGTTGTCAAATGCAAGTAGTGCAAAGTTACAAAGTGGTGCAACTTTCATTTTGTAACTAGTGTGACCAAACTAACTGTTCCAACGTGTCTAATTGGGTACATTTATGCTAGGCATGGTCTTCTTTCGCACCCAAACGCGCCAAACCGCTTTGAGCTATGTTCAACCGGTCGAATCCCTTAAGAGTCTGAAGTGCAAAATGGCCGCAAAATTCAGCATGACATTACTTGGACACCGTGACACTTAGAAACTTCTCATCTGAGCCTATGGGATCATTTTGTGCCCCTCTACAATAACCTCTCTCAGTTTTTTCTATCTCGAAGGCATTTTCCTGTAGTGGCGAGATTTCGCTTGGAGAAAAAGTTGTCAAATGCAAGTAGTGCAAAGTTGCAAAGTGGTGCAACTTTCGTTCTGCAACTCGTGTGACCAAACAAACTATTCCAATGTGTCCGAGTGGGTATTTTTATGCTAGGAATGGTTCTCTTTCACACCCAAACACGCCGAATCGCTCTGAGCTACGTTCAACCGGCTGAATCCCTTAAGAGTCTAAAGTGCAAAATGGCTGCAAACTTCAGCATGACATTACTCGGACACTGTGACGCTTAGAAATGTCTCATCTAAGCCTATGGGATCTGGTGTTCCCCTCTACAATAACCTCTCTCGGTTTTCATTGTATTGAAGGTGTTTTCTTGTGGCGGCGAGATTTCACTTGGAGAAAAAGTTGTCAGACGCAAGTAGTGAAGAGTTGCAAAGTGGTGCAACTTTCGTTTTGCAACTTGTGTGACCAAAATAACTATTCAAATGCATATAAGTGGGTACATTTACGCTATGCATGGTCCTCTTTCACACCCAAACACGCCGAATCGCTCCGAGCTACGTTTAACCGGCTGAATCCCTTGAGAGTCTAAAGTGCAAAATGGCTGCAAACTTCAGCATGACATTACTCGGACGTCGTGATACTTAGAAACTTATTTTCTAAGCCTATAGCATCATGTTGTGCCCCTCTACAATAACCTCTCTCATTTTTTGCTATCTTGGAGGCGTTTTCTTGTGGTGGCGAGATTTCGCTTGGGGAAAAAGTTGTCAAATGCAAGTAGTGCAAAGTTGCAAAGTGGTATAACTTTTGTTTTGCAACTCATGTGACCAAACTAATTGTTCCAACGCGTTTGAGTGGTAAATTTACACTACGCATGGTCCTCTTTCGTACCCAAATGCGCTGAATCACTCCGAGCTACATTCAACCGATTGAATCCCTCAAGAGTCCAAAGTGCAAAATGGTTGCAAAATTCAGCATGACATTACTCGGACACCGTGATGCTTAGAAATTTCTCATCTAAGCCTATGGGATCATGTTATGCCCCTCTACAATAACCTCTCTTGGTTTTCTCTTGGAAGGAAAATAAGCATTTCTAAGTCAAGAGCAAGTCTGCCCAATCTTGGCAAGGCACAAGCAAAGTCCGCCATGCCCATGGTCAAGGAAAATGTCCAAGATGATGCCAAGTCCGCTTGGGAAAGAAAATCTATGTCCAAACTATTGTCAATTCCTCCCTTGGCTTGAATAATGCTTATCCAAGACAAAGATAAAGTCATTCCAACTCAAAGAATACATGGAAAAGATAATGTAAAGTCGACCCAACTCAAAGCATACATGGCAAAGACAACTTAAAGCCTGCCCCAAGCTGAAAATAGGAGATGGAAAACATATCTTGAAGTCTGCCTTAGGCCAAGATCAAAGGGGACATCCAACATGCTGAGATGGTGCCTCGTCATCTTCCAACCAATCAAATTGTTCCAAGCTAACATGTCTAGGTTCAATGAACCTGACACTTCATAATGCAACAACTTTTTATTGTTGGTTTATATTTAGTAGAAGAACAAGTGTCCCCAAATGTAATTTTCTCATTGTTCGAGAGGTAGTTAGTTGTGACAAACCCTAATTAGGGTTTTATTTTGTAATTGTGGTTGTTGATTCGAAATCAATCTTGGCCATTGAATTGTATTCAAGGAGCCTATAAATTGAGCTCACCCCTCATTTGTAAAACATGGGAGCATCCATCGCATACTACCAGTTCACTACCTTGTCTATGCTTTCACTTACTATTATACTTTGATATATTTTTTTCCAACCATCCATCACTTGTCCAAAAGCACTTGTTGTAGGCTCTTAGCCATAGTAGCAAGACAATGAACTGTTTGATAAAATGCTTTGGTAGACATGTATGAAAAATGCGGTAGCATAGACAAGGTAGTAAACTATTTGAAAAAATGCCTCAAAGAAATGTGGTCTCATGGTGATGGAATTCCATGACAATCTAGGGAATTTTCTTGTCATGGAATTCCATCACCATGAGACCACATTTCTTTAAGGCATATTTTCAAATAGTTCGCTACCTTGTCTATACTATTGCTTACTATTACGCTTTGATGGATTTTTTTCCAAGCATCCATATAGCTTGTTCAAAAGCACCTATTTTAGACTTTTAGCCATAGTAGCAAGGTAGTGAATTGATTGATAAAATGCTTTGGTAGAAATGTATGAAAAATGTGGTAGCATAGACAAGGCAATGAACTGTTTGAAAAAAAATCCTCAAAGAAATGTGTTCTCTTGGTGATGGAATGCCATGACAAGCACATTGAGACCACATTTTTTTGAACATTTCATTGCCTTGGAGTTTTCATTTGATAATTTGGCCATAACTTGCAATCATGTTAAAAGTTGTCAAGATGGTAAAATTTTGTCAAGGAAAGTAGAATAGGAAGTCATTTAAGAGGGTCTAGGGGATTAGGAAATAATAAAGAGTCAGAAGGAGGAAAATGTCAAATTTGTAAGTTGCATAAATGCAACAAATTTGAAAACCAACGGCTACCTCCTTTGAAAAGTTGTTACTTGGTAATTATAGACGTTGGGAGAAGTTGGATTTGAATGTAATCATTATAAAAGCCTCAAAAATGGCTCGTGCAAGGTTGTTGAAGGTAGTTTGAAGATTGTACACATTTTGTTTTCATAAAATACAACGTTCTCAGCAACTTTTTTCCTATTTTTCTAAACTTTGAAGGCTTGGTACAGACCCGTATAGCCTTCCTTTGCTCTAAAACTTCTTAGATGTTGTAGGTACATGTGTTGGCTCTCTAATGCTTCATATTTTAGGTCTTAATCATGCAAATTGAGGGAGAAATCTTTTTTTTTTTGGGACTGCTCATTTACCCTATTTTGGGGGTTTTGAAAGGGAACAAAATGGGTTTCTAAGCCTTCCACCCACTATATAGTCCTGTAACTCGGTGGATAGGCTTAGATAGGTGAAATAAACATGTATGCATCTTTTTTTGTGTAGGGAAGGAATATTTCTTGATTTGGGTGAGTCCCTAGGGTTGTTTCCATTAGAAAATGCATGAATTGAATGGGTACAGACCTGAATCTGATGGTGGGGTGTTAGGAAAAGTTATCTTATGAAATTTTAAGCTTTTGGGGGTGAATTCAAGGGTGTTTGACCAGGTGTAAAGTTTGCGAAGGGCCTAGAAGTGTCTTTTTCAATAAACCCTCATCAAAAGTGCACAAAACAAGGGTTTTTGGGTTTGGTGTGGAGGTGGCCATAAAAATGAAATATAATGGGGGATTTTGGGGTTTGATAACCTTCCAATTGCTTCCCTAAAGTCTTTGAGTGTTTTTACAAGTTTAAGAGGGGGGTCCTTTGTAAAATTGACCTCTTTAGAGGCCTAAAACGGTGAGAAAGTCAGTTTTCTCAAATTTGTTCCAAAGGAGTCATATGGGGGGATAAGATATATTTTGTAACTTTGTAATGGGTGTCTGAATCATCCTTTTGTTTGTCAAATTTTTTAGGAAGTTGTGGAGTAAGTGCCTAAAAACGGGTTTGCACTGCTACTAAGTTTGCAAGGGTGAAAGTGGGAAATCCTACCTCTGATTGATTTCAAACTTTGGGAGTTGTTTGGATTGGTCCAATAGATCCTTTTAATCTTTTTAGATGCTTCTTGAAGGCAAGTTGACACTTTGAGTGGGTTTGGGTCTCCTGTCTCTGCATCACTTGTCTATGTTATTGCTTCTTATTATGCTTTGATACATTTTTCCAAGCATCCATAGCTTGTTTGCAAGCACCTATTTTATGCTTTTGGCCATAGCAGCAAGGCAGTGAACTGTTTGATAAAATGCTTTGGTAAACATGTACAAAAAATGTGGTAGCATAGACAAGGCAATGAATTGTTTGAAAAAATACCTCAAAGAAACGTGGTCTCATGGTGATGGAATGGCATGAAAATCCATAGAAATTTGCATGTCATGGAATTCCATCACCATGAGACCACATTTCTTTCATGCATTTTTTCAAGCAGTTCATTTCCTTGTCTATAGTATTGCTTTCTATTATGCTTTTGATAGATTTTTTCCAAGTATCCATAGCTTGTTCGAAAGCACTTGTTTTATGCTTTTAGCAATACAACAAGGCAGTTAACTGTTTGACAAAATACTTTGGTAGACATGCATGAAAAATGTGGTAACATAGACAAGGTAGTGAACTACTTGATAAAATACGTCAAAGAAATTTGGCCTCATAGAATGCCATGATAAGAAAATGCAATTGGCAGCTGCTCCTACTTATTAGTTATGCAATGTGAAGTAATTACATAGCTTCTTAGGTTGACTTTGTAAAAACTATATTGTAATTGAAATTTTGTCATCTATCAGCATCTAGTTATTAGTTATGCAGTGTGAAGTAATGCTTTGACTTTGAAAGATGTGCAATAAAATGTAATCAACAATATGAATATAAACTACAAAAAATTATTTTTTAAAATTTATTAGTTAAAATTATTATTTTATTTGCTCTCTATATCTCTATATGCTATGGAAATACCTTTTAATTTCAAAATAAATAGATTTTATCTCTTGTTCTACAATTTTTTACGTTTTTTTTAAATATGATTTTTTCCCGACTTTTTAAAAAACTCCTATACTTTTGGTTTGTCATTTTTTTCCCCAAAAGATTTTTGTTGTTATGCATTGGAAGCATGAAGCATACACGTGAATACACGCACTATACATGAAGCATACATGTGAATAAGTGAAGCATACATGCGAATAAGTGAGGCACAAGTAATTGAAGCATTCCAAAGGATACAAACCACCAAGAATGGAGCTTATTTACACAATATGCTTTAGATGGAGCTTATTGTGCAATCGACAGTAATTAATTATGCATTAGATGTAAACAAAATTCATGCCTACAACATTCAAGCATACGATTTACACAATACACATGATAACATCATTCAAGAATGGCAGTAGCAAAATAATATTTTTTAATCAAAAAGTCGTAAGGTATACAATGATATATATTGGTAAAAGTATATACAATATATCCAAAAAATCCATATAGGCTTAGTACAAAGGAGCCATATTATGGACATAAAATGTCACGTATATATCGATAGTACAAAACATATGTTCCAAAATGCCACATAGGCATACAACAAACGACCCTAATACAATCATTTCCCTCTAGGGGAAGGAAATAGATCCTGTGTTGCCTTCGAAATTCAGCTGGATGGAGTGATTGTTGGTTCTATGGTCTTTCGAACACACTTGCTAGTCCTCCTCTCTTCACTCTAGACCTTCAACTAATACAATAAAATGTAAAGATGTTAATACACAGAAATTGAATTGTGGAATGACATATAACAAAATATAATCACTTACCGCATACAGATAGTCATCATTACCACGTCCACGATCTAGAGTGACAACCACCTGTAGCAACCATCAAGAATGAAATTAAGCTACACAAAAGTATCATGAAAATTTTCTATAATAGACTATAAAAGAGCAAATATAATGTCAAATCGACTAATCTGTTGCATACCTCCCTCAATGGATCAGAACTGGCTATTGCTACAGCAACTCCGTGCTCCATCATTCCACCAACATCACTAGGGTTGTCTGATGTCAACATCTACAAATGGTAAATGAAAGATTAAATGGTAGGGTGAACTATTAAATGTTAATGGGATGGGATTAGGAAGGAATAAAGGAACAAAAAGTGAATTAGGATAAGATAATGTGACATGATCAAGGAATACAAATGCAATGTTTGTGTTTCTCATCAATTTTTTAGATTTGTATATGCAAAATTATGAAAACTAGCTAACATTGTTTTACAACACCATTATTGAATAAAGGCTACCTAAGTGTAAGTTGTTTAAGGAAATGAATTGTGAGGTGTGGATGAAATTTCATCATATCGAAATTCTACTAATTTACTTATTCTTAAATTTCAAAATATAATTTAATAAACAACATTAAATGAACTTGTTGAATTTTACCTGAGTGTTAATGTCGAATGTATCATTCAAAAAACCATATGTGAAAGCCATCGCCTCTGCAACTGATGTAGGTTGTGTAGCTGCATCCCAAGCACTTTGATAATCGTATGTGAAAACTGCACCACAAGTGCCACAATGGTGGGGTGGAGCTCGGGGCCTACACGTCTCCTCCACACCAGGCTCTACTAGAGGCCTCACACACTGTGAAATGGTCTGGGTGAGTGATCCAATTGACTCCAGTGTGTCCACCTCTACACTATCCTTAACAATGGAAGGAACGCAACATGCTCCACCATGGGTCTAGCAAAGGGTCTCGGTGCCAACTCGGATTATGCCATGCGGGGTCTATCATGTGTGGAGCCCCCACCTCTACCCTGAAAGTCTAAGATGTCAAAATAATTTGGCATCTTATTGAGGATAAACTCACAATAGAGTTTCCTCAAAAATTATTGTGGTACCTCATGGTTATTGCATGGAGGTTGGTCAAATACCATCCACCACCACTCCCAAAATTTATTTTTAATTAACTCACGGTGGCACCAATGGATGGGGAACCTCGTGCATGTATGAGACAAAGGTACGTTGGTTTTCGGGTCTGTAAATAGGGCACACAAGTTGGCTTTGCTAATTTTTTGTTTTTTAACATCTACATATGACAAACCTCTAGCATAATATTGTCTCATCTCATGCCTCTTATTTGACCAAAAATTTATTTTCTCGCTTATTTCTCCTACATGAGATACAATTGACTTCAATGATTTAGCAATCCCTGTCCTATAAGGGTGGGTTTCGGCATGCTCGGTTAATCTTCCAATTAATTCTTCAATGTATCTTTTATTGTTTTCAATTTGATTTAGAATATTTTCTTGTGTTCCTTGAGGATTCCTATGAATTGATGGAGGGGTTTCAGGTTGTTCTTGAATATGAGGCTCTTCTTGAGGGGGTGATTGTGAATTCTCAATGTTTGGAGGTGGAGTTTCATTCCCTGAGAATTAGAACAAAATTTTATTATAAAAGCCTATTTCAATCTGCATTCTAAATCAAATTCGAAATAAATAGAATAAAAATGCATACCTCTTTGCAATCTTCGATGTCTCTGATGTGTTGGCGGCATCCTCATGAAAAATAGCAAGCTAAGGATGCAAATAATGGATGATATTTGGAGAGCGCAAGTTGCAGACCTCAAATCCTCCAAGCCAAGCCGCGGGTTGAAGTGAAATGAGGTTTCAAAATGCATTTTTTTCTTTTATTCACCTTTGGCATTTGGCGTGCGCCAAATGGCCTATTTCGGCCTTTTTTTGTGAATGTTTACAATTTGACACCTAAATTGTGTCACAGATTGGTGCACTTACCCTTAAGGCATCAATTCTTCTTCTTAGATCATCGATAATCCTTTGAGCTTCTATTCCATCTAACTCAACCTTTAAGGCATTCACTTCATCGATGAGATCCCGACTAGAACTCTCAACCACCATGATTTTTCCTTTCTCTACTCTATTGTTTACAAAGATATCATCTTCACTTGAGTTTTCTACTAATTTACCAGCCCCTACTATTCTAGGACCAAGAGTGTTTATGTGGTATCCTTGAGCTACAAGCTCTTCAATCCATGACCTTCCTGTTGTAAAATATTGACCATGTTCAACAACAATGTTCTGTCTAGGGTTGCTTTTCTAAGAAACACTTTGACCAAGAAATGGTTCTCTTAATTCATACTCTTTCTAAATTTTGTCAAGACTATTGATAGGTTCTTCATAACTAGGTCCTCTCGAAGGACCAATCATTTTAATATTTATATTTATTTGTACATTAATCTCATTTGTATCCTTATCCACATGAAAATGCATAGACCTAGTTCTATCACTTGCATTCTCATTTCTCCTTATATTCTCATTACTTACAAATGGGTTTTCCATTGGAGAATTAGGCCTACCTGAATTTTTATTTGTCCAAGTTTGGCCTTCCTTTCAGTATTCTCCATATAGTTTCTTGTTAGGATCCTTCTAAAACTATGATTAATAAGGCCTTGCAAGGACCTCATATATTTTCTAAATTTAACACTTGATACTTTATGTTTGGTTTAAAAACTGATTATATTACCTTTTATATGCTTCATTTATGGGCTTAATTATGTATGAAGACTTAGAATATAAATACTTTTATATAAATGCTTATTTCCTATGAATGCATAATTTAATGGTATTTAATGTGTGATTGTTTCATGATTGTGTGTATTTAACACATAACTAGAAGAGTATTTATATAACAGATGAAATGGTAATTGTTTCCCATTCAAATGAGATTGGCGGCTAACCTTTCACAACTCAGCATCTTCAACTGAGTTACCTGTAAACCAAACAATAGTTCCAGCTAAACACGTATTCCAACTTTGAAGTTTTGTTCGGCATCAACTGAAGATGATCATGTGATCTCCATGATTTTTTTCCCTGCACCCTAGAACATCTTTAATAGACTAAAGTTAGTTTAATTTACCGCTTTCCCCTACTTTCAAATAAGAGAAGGATATTTATATCCAGTTTCAAGTTAGTTCGGCAGTAGATTGTATTAGTTTCTGATTTTCATTTCTTAGTTCTTTGCTAAAACCTTGTACTTTCATCCCTCTTTGGGAAAATTTGATGGAATAAAAGAAGAAGTTGATCATATATGTGTTAAGATCCCTCCAAAGGCAGAGCAAGGCCCGCTCTTCTGAAGGAAGGTGAACCTATTAGTTAAATAGTTCATCTTCATTATTGCTTTAAATTGTAATCATTTCATTAGTTTAATGTTAGAATAAATCTCAAATCTATTATTTAAATCTTATTTTGATTACTGTGTTAATTAAAAAGAGTCCTTTCAGTTTACTTTCTAGTTAATTAGATTGCAGATAAAGATAGTTAGTTCAGCATTGATAAATGATTATGTTTTTAATGGAATATGAACAAAGCAGGAATTATTACTTGTTGGATTGGATGAATTAGGATTGGACTAGTTTGTTTTTAAAATTAGATTTAAATTCTATCAATTAGTTAGATCTTGAATTTGAGTAAATGTTAGGTTCTTATTTTCCTGCAAATTAGATTAAGTTAATCCTCCATTCTCATGATCTGATTTAGCTTGTAATATGACCTATCTCTGCACATTTTCTATTTCAAAGTAATTCTGGTTTAAAGCTTTAGAATAAGTTAAGTAAGAAACAAGTTAGAAGAATAGCATAGAATAGCGTAGAGCCACTTCCGATAAGGAAGGAACAACTCTGAACCGCTCCTAACAAGGCAAACCCACAACAAACCCCCCCAAAATTGATCCAACTCTTGCCACATATAGCTTTAGACATCCCTGGGTTGACAAGTAAACATTAAATGATTAGGGAATTGTGACAGCAACAACCTCTATCCATCATTTTTGGTGTTGTTTTCGAGGAATGATTTGGCCTTTAAAATAAAATTCAAGCCTTAGGTGTTGGTAAGAATCTCTTTGTTAGTTGATGAACTTACAAAGAGACCAGTTTGGAAGATTTATAAGAAGAGATCTAATACCTTCTCCAGAAGGGTCTCCATCACACTCTTCAAGTTCATCATCTTCAACTCGAACAGTCTCCATCCATTCAGAAAATATGGCAGACCAAGGAGGAGATAAAGAAGAATAGGGTTTCCTCAACTAATGTGTCTAAGGTCATGGAAGAAATAGAAAATTTAAAAACTGATATCCTACTTCATCTTAGTCCTCAACCTGATAAAATAATAGTAGAACCATTGGCTATATATTGTCCTAAGTGTAGAGACAAACATCCATTAAGGGAATGTCCTCTTAATCAAGTAGATTTGTGTGATATTTGTGAGAAGAGGCATTCTACTGGTAAATGTAATCTCCTTCCAAAGATTAAAAATCATTTGAAGAAACCTTCTCAATCCTTACCTATGGAATAAGAACTCAACTATATAGGACAGAGACAATTTAATCCTACTTTTGGAGGACAATCCAATCCCAGAAATAATGCCAATTGGGTTTCGAATCAATGGAATTCTCCTAGTCAGTGGAATCCACAGTCTTTGTGGAACACCCAACAAATGCCAATTCCACCTCCTTCTATGCAAACATCTTGGGGACCACCTTGGGGACAACCTGAATGGACTAATCCTCAATGGAATCAGCCTCAATGGCAACCTAATCAATATCAATGGTAGCCTAATCAACCTCAATGGAAAAATCAAGGACTAAGGAGACCTTGGAATCAAAATCAATCACTTTTTCCTAGTTCAACTCAACCTTCAAATTCTGAAGCAGTAAACCAACCTCAAATTCCAGCTCAGCCAGTTCCCAATCCTAAAAATGTTTAACCTCAACAGCCAGCTTACAATACTGATTCTAATACAGTTGGTTTAAACAACATTGATTTAAAAGATATTCAATTGAGGACTCGATTAGTACCATCAAAACCTAGTCTGAGTAAGGATGAACAGCAACAAGATTTGATGAAGGATACATTGCAAAAGAGTTAAGATATTTCCTCTAATAAACAAGCACCATTTCCTACACGATTTCAAAAAGAATCGGTGATTGGAAAACAAGCCGAGGAGAAACAAGATAATTTAGTAGATTCCCAAATTATTAAAGAACTTAAAAAAATAACATTGAGATTTCACTTCTGAGAGCTATCTGTGATATTCCAAAGATTAACCAGGTGGTTAAGTCTTTTATGTGTCAAAACACCTAGAAGGAAAAAGAAGTTACCTCCCAATTAAAATTGGAGGGAAAGTATCTGATGTTTTGTTAGGAAAGTTGATCCCTCATAAGTATGGTGACCCAAGAAGT
The DNA here is from genome assembly GCA_007258455.2 of Sequoia sempervirens. Classification (NCBI taxonomy): domain Eukaryota; kingdom Viridiplantae; phylum Streptophyta; class Pinopsida; order Cupressales; family Cupressaceae; genus Sequoia; species Sequoia sempervirens. The sequence goes on along the minus strand of VDFB02292527.1, from coordinate 15,809,254 downwards.
CCAATGATTACCCTTCACATTAATGAAATTAAAATTTCAAATGTCCTTATTGATTTAGGGGCTGCTATTAATGTTATCACAACTAAAACAGCTGACAAATTGGGAATTACAAGTGTTCAACCAACAACCACAATCTTGCAATTAGCAGATCAATCAATTGCAAAACCAGAAGGGATTCTTGAAGACGTCATTGTTACTATTGACACATGGGAATATCCTATTGATTTCCTTGTCTTAAAAAGTAAACAAAGAAAGGCAGGCTATCCAATCATTTTGGGAAGACCTTGGTTGGAAACACATGCTGCCCTTATTAATTGTACATTTGGAAGCATGACCATTTCTAATGGAATTAGACAGAAGGAACTATCCCTTTACCCACCAGCAAAACCATCTTTATCATCTAAAAATCATAGTTGGAATGATGATTTTAATTCAGAAGATGATGAGGTTCGAGAACTTGCTATGGTAACATTAACAGAGCATGTAGAATAGTATCAAGAATGTATGGATGAGGAAGAAGGAAACCTTGAAGTTCATGATGTTATTGATGATCAAGATCATTGTCCTTTAACTAACATCATGAATTTTGATTCAAATCATAGCCAATTACTCCATCAACTTTTTCCACATCCTTGTCCTTTAAATACTTTGATTGGAGAACCCCCCACTCTTCAAAACAAGACTAAGCAAATGTTAGTACAAACAGATAAGCCCTTACTCATTAATGTTTCCTTATCGACTAAACACGAAGATGACATAAAAGAAATTTTAGAAAATAATATTGAAGCATTTGCTTGGGATTATAAGGACATGAGAGGGATCATCCTGATATCTGTACACATCACATTTACACTAAGGATGTTAAACCTATAAGACAAGCTCAGAGAAGGATTAACCCTGCACTAAGAGATATTGGGAAGTTAGAAATAGAAAAATTGCTTCAGGTAGGATTCATCTATCCTATTCCAGATAGTCAATGGGTTTCTCCACTAGTCATAGTGCCTAATAAAAATGGTAAATGGAGAGTATGTGTGGATTATAGAGAATTGAACAAAGCTACTAAAAGAGATTATTTTCCACTACCTTTTGTTGACCAAGTATTGGATAACTTATCAAGCAGTAGTTACTTTTCTTTTTTTGATGGTTTTAGTGGATACAACCAAATTCAGGTAGCTTTGGAAGATCAAGATAAAACCACGTTTACTTTTGCATGGGGTACCGCTTATAGATTCTTTCCTTTTGGACTATGTAATGCACTTGCTACCTTCCAACATGTTGTTCTTGATATTTTTGTAGATTTAACAACATGTGTGGAGGTATACATAGATGATTTTATAGTTCATGGTAAAACTTATGAAGAATCTTTGAATAATCTGAATCAAGTTTTGAATAGATGCAAAGACCATAGGTTATCATTGAACATTGAGAAAAGTCTATTAATGATGAGTAAAGGAATTGTGTTAGGACATCATGTATCAAAAGAAGGAATCAAGGTAGAACCTAAGAAAATTAAGATTATTTTGAAGATACCAGTACCTCGAAGCCAAACCGAAGTGAGAAGCTTTTTACGACATGTTGGTTATTATAGAAGGTTTATAGAAGAGTTTAGTAAAATTGCAGGTCCTTTGTTTAATTTATTAAAGAAAGATTCAAAATTTCTTTGGAATACAATGTGTCAACAGTCCTTTGAGGATATTAAACATGCCTTAACAACCGCACCTGTTATAGCTGGACCAGTCTGGGGTGAACCTTTTCACATAAATGCAAATACATCTAATTTTGTGATCGGATTAGTTCTTGGACAAAAGGATGAATCAAGAGCGATGCATGCCATTTATTATATAAGTAAAAATCTTAACCTAGCTGAACAGAATTACACCACTACTGAAAAGGAATTTTTAGCAGTTGTGTATGCTATTAACAAATTTAGACATTATATTACTAGTTATAAGACATTTGTACATACTAACCATGTAGCTATTTGATACCTAATGAATAAAGTTGTGGTGGGAGGACGTATCATTCGATGGTTATTATTATTACAAGAATTTGATGTAACGATTGTTGATAAAACCAGATAAAGATAATGTTGTGGCTGACTATTTATCTAGGATAGTTTTACAAGAGAATAATGAACCGGTTGAAGATGCATAAATTCCTGATGAACACCTATTTTCTATATCAATTCAATCACCCTAGTTTGCTAATATTGATAATTATTTAGTAACTAGGAAATGTCCTTAAATTTTTCATCTAAGCAACAAAAGAGATTAGTTAGAGAAAGTTCCAAGTTTGAATGGATTAATGGTTGGTTGTTTAAGATGTGTCTAGATCGTGTCATGAGAAGATGTGTACAGGAAATATATGTTTATGATATCTTGAAGGCATGCCATGATGATCCAGGTGCAGGACATTAATCCACAGTGAGAACAGTACATAAGATTCTTGGAGCAGGCTATTTCTGGCCAACAATGACTAGGGATGCAACTCACTACATCAAACATTGTGATCAATGTCATAGAATGGGAAAACCTACACATTCTACAGAAAATCCACTTCAAACACAAGTTTCCCTGGAACCATTTGAGAAGTGGGGAATTGATTTTGATGGTCCCATAGAGCCACCATCAAAAGGAAATCATTACATCCTTATATGTATTGATTATGTTACTAAATGGGTGGAGGTCAAATTATTACTAGTTGCTAAAGAAGAAAGAGTTGCAGATTTCTTATACAAAAACATCTTACAAAGGTATGGAGCACCTAGAACACTTGTATCAAATCAAGGGCCACAATTTATGTCTTTAATGCTTGAGGCATTTCTTCAGAGATATCAAGTTTAGCATAGAAAGTCATCACCATACCATCCTCAAGCAAATGGGAAGGTAGAAGTGACTAATAGAGAACTGGAGAATATACTCACAAAAATAGTTTCATCTAGAAAGAGTGATTGGTGTGATAGATTGATAGAATATGTTTGGGCATACAAAAAAACATGGAAAACAACCATAGGGTTTTCTCCATATGAATTAGTTTATGGGAAGACATGTATTCTTCCTATAGAATTTGAACTTGAGACACTTAGAATAGCTTTAAAAGTGGGTATAAATTTGACTGAAGCATAGAAAAGTAGAGTGTTGCAATTGAATAGGTTAGATTAAATGAGGATGGAAGCCTTACATCAAATAGAGATCATTCAAAATCAAAGGAAACAATGGCATGACAAGAATATTCACAGTAAACAATTTACTGTAGGAGATTGGGCATTACTATTTGATTCACGATTTTAAGAATTCAAAGGGAAATTGCATACCAGATGGCTTGGACCATATGAGATTAAGGAATTTTTTGATAATGGAATTGTCCAGTTAATACCTATAGATGGAGAAAATAGGACAATGCTAGTAAATGGACATAAGCTTGGGCTTTATCATAAATCAACATCAAAAGAAGAATTTACAACTGAACTTCAATCAAGGATAGAACATTTTACTAAGGAAGATTTATCTTCTTTAGGTGAAGTGCCTTGTCCTTAATATTATTCAGTTGCCATGAATAAAGAAGGTAAATTGAAAACCAGAAATGGCAGTTTACCTTCCGAAAAATGACTAAAATATATATATAAAAAAAAAAATCCTAACCTTCTTGTCTCTTGTAGGTATAGATTTGGATAGATTTTGATAGCTCCTCATAGAACCAGAAAGATCCTGATGGCTCCTGATTGAATTGGAAATCAATTCTTTGATAAAACCTTGGTTTAAGTTCAAGTTAATTCAACTCTCGATAGCTCTTAATTACTCTCAATTAGTTGTTCTCAATAGTTAAAGAATATTTTAAAGAGTAAAACTTACAATTGCTCTAAGTTATTAATGATCAATTGGTAGTTGATGCAGTCCACGACATTTAGGAGCAGGAAGAAGAATTAATGCATCGTTGAAGCTCTCAGCTTCATTATTTTTGCTAACTTTTTTTTTTACTATGCAAGTATAGGTTCAGTTAATATTCCATATTTTCATGGTTAGACATAATAGCATGTGGAGAAAAGTGGGCTCCCACAAGGGTCAAGCCAGCATGTTGGATATGAGCGAAAAGCATTACCTTTTTTAACTGTGATTAAATGCACTTTATAATTTAGCGATTAAATGCATTTAATGAATTTCGATCATTTTTTAAAATTGCAAAGATCATTCTGGAATGCTCTATCTTCACATATACCATCCGTCAACATCAATGTCATTTCACATGAGGGGTAAGTGTTTATATGATGTATTTATTTTTGAAAGTGTAAATGCATTAAATTATGTGTCATAAAGTTGTTATAAAAGTCATACCATCATGATTAAATGCCAAGTGTAATTTATTAAGCGGTTGGTGACATTACTTGCTCAGTTTTCAAGTCATGATTGTGAAGTAATGTTAAAGCAAAAAGTTAATTGTACAACAAGATCGGCTGCCACCTTTCATTGGCAATTTTTAAAATAATTTCAGTTGACGAGAAATTTCAGGCATGCAAAGTGTACTCTGGTTTAAACTAAACATAATGGTGAGTAAATGAAAATTAATGTCGAGAAATAGCTATGAGCTATTTCAAATTCATTAAGCAAAGAAAAAAAGAATGGTTGTCATTTATGCAATATCATTTTTATGCATTTTCTCCTAACTGAAGATTGTTCTTGAATTTCTCAAATTCTCAATCTGAAAAAAATGGATTACAAGAAGATGGATGAACCATAAGAGGCAATTTTAGATAATGAAACAAGGAGATGGTTATAGCAAGCAGGATGGTTGGACCTTATTCTCAAATATGAGGGGTATGAATGGGATATAATTTAGGAATTTGTAAGGAATTTTCATATCAGCTTCACAGTGGTGAGAGAAGAAACTATTCAGGTATCCACAGTTGTGATTAGCGGATTGTCTAGAATCCCAGCTGAAGGTGAAATTGTTAAGCGAAGTCAACATGATTTAAAAGAGCTTCTAGAAATGTTTCATGTTGATCCAGAACCTCTGCCCATTTTTCAAATTCGCAAAGGGAAAAACAAGGGCATTGATAGAGGAAGTCTTCAGGAGCCCTGGTCTTCAATTGTTCACTGCTTGATGAAATATTTTACTTGCGAGGGCCAATATGCTATAGTGTTGGGGCCAGCTCTGTGGTTGTTGATTCATGTTTGCCATGGGCAAGCTAAACTAGAGGTAAGGGTAAATTTTTTTTGCATTCTTGTTTTCACAAATCAGTGACATGGCAATGAGATGTAAAGAGAAAGAAAGTAGGATTATGCATCATGGTTTAATGCACTTAATTGTTAAGCATCATTTCATGCAAAAACCTGATGGTGAAGAAAAATGGATATAACTCTTGATGAATACTAAAGGTGAAAGTTCAGAAAAATATAAAACCCCCATAACCAGAACTTTGAAAATAGAAAAGGGGAAGGGCTCATAAAAAAGTTAGGGAAAAAACTTTAAAGAGGCATCAAAAACTAGACTCTGAAGAAGTTGAACCATCTAGAAAAAGGAAGGAAAAATAAATAAAAGCCTCAGAGGAGTATGAGCCTGAAGAAAGAAGCAATAAAAAGAAGAAAGGGGTTGAGAAAAAAGAAAAACTAAAGAAAAGAAAACAGGAAGAAAAACATGAAAAACCTAAGAAAGAAAAGAAATTGGAGAGAGGAAAGAAAAGGAAAAGTCAAAAATCCCCTCCTGTAATTCAAGTTGAAGAATATGAGATGGAAGAACCTAAAGATTGTCAATCTATAGAAACCCCTTTGGCCGAAACCACTATGCAAAACCCTACTACTCCCCCAGAATCTCCTATTGAAAAGGAAGATTCTCGGCCTTTATCCCCAATGTTTGAAGAAAACATTGGATTATCAGAGTTCCAAGTATTTGAAGAAATCCAAATCCATGATAATACTGTTGGTTCTCCAACTCAACATGTAGAACAAACAGAAGAGCCATTTATCCACAGGGAAAGGAAACAGCCCATAGAACAACCAGAAGAAATAGATAGTGATTTAAATCAGAGAAAAGAAGAAGAAACACAAATTCAATTTGCATTGAAATTATCAAGGTTGGAGAGAGAAGTAGAAGAATTTAAAATGCAGAATATGATATTGGAAATGAAATTGAAACAAAGAGACGAAGAAATCTCAAAATATGAAACAAAAGTAGAAAAACTAAAATCTCAGTTGCAACAAGACACGGCTCAGTTGTTTACTCAACTGGAGAATGCTAAGGAAACCCTAGGAAAAGTAACTAAGCAATGTGAACAAAAAGACAGCAAAATTCAAAGGTTGAAAGAGGAAATAGAAAGAAGGTAGAGAGTAGCTCCTGACAGGGAAGAACTAGAGCATACAGTATTTTCATCTTCTATATTACTTATGTTACCTCCACTGAAGGAAAAACTGCAGGAAAAGTCCTGAAAGGAAATAGAAAAGAGCAATGGAAAGTACTAATAAAGAGCAATTGTTTGAAGGAAAGAGATTACCAAATAGATTGAAGTAGCCAAACCAAGCACCACCAAAGCAAGAGAGACACAAGAATTTGTTAAGGGGAAAAAACAAGAAAAAACCCCAATATTATGAATGGAGGCAAAATGCCTAAAGAATAATACAAAGAGAGAGAGCTTCAACCTTAGCTTGCTTGCATGAGTCTTAAAAATGAGAGGAGAGGCACCTCAATAAGTAGAGGTGAGAAGCGGAGTTAGAATGTAACTCCCAACTCAATGAATGCCACCATTCATCTATGTGTGTGTAAAGTGTCACCTCTTAAGGAGGTGGTTACAAATATTCCTTAATAAAGGAATTAAAAAATAAGCCATCCTCACACATGTGTGAGATGACAAAAAAAGACAAAAGACTTGTAGGGATTCCTTTGGAATATTCCTACAAGTTAATAAATAATTACAATTAAAAAATAACCTTTACCAAGTAAAGATAAATCTTCTAACATCCCCATAGGGCCGAGGTATCTTTCACTCACTGCTATGAAATATAAACAACTTCAAGATAAGATAGAAGCAGTTACAAAGGAAAGGGATGAAGCAGAAAATAAAGTTGTTGAAGTAGTGGACATAGCTTTTGCATTAGTAGCTACAAGAAAACCTTCAAGGATGTATGGTTTATTTCTTAGAGAGTTGTTTTTGAAATGGAAATTAAATCAACTTGTGTTACAAAGACATCTTGATTTCAGGACTAACAATGATTTTCTACAATCATATTTTAAAATTCATCCAATTATTCAAAATCAAATGTGTGAATTTTTCCATCATGGTTATCTTATGGGAGATATAGATGATTCTCTCCTTAACATTTATGGTGGAGAACTCCAAATCAGGTCATTTTTCTCTTTGTTGTAGAATCAAGTTGAATGGAGGAAAAGAATGGAAGAATACATGGAAGTACAAAAAAGGTATGGTTTTCCAATGAGAGGGGAGAAACCTGATGTAGCCTACTATATTAAAAATTTTGGATCAGTGGCCAGGCTCAATGATGTGGCTCCAATTTATGTTTCTAACCTATTGAATAGTATTGCAAGTTTTCAAATTTTGGAAGGAACACTCCCTCCATTAGCTCAGCAAGCATGTATTGAACAATATAACTCCATTCCAAATCCATTAAAAAGAAGAGAGCCCATCATCCCAAACAATATCAGTTGGAGTTTAACAAGGGTTAGGCATGTGATCAATTTGATACAACGACAACAAGAATTTTGGATTGGGATGAGGTTTAGGATCCCTGTCATCATTATGCCCACACCAAAAATCAATGCACCTGGAAGAATACCAGAAGAAGTCTTGAAACCCTAGTATGAGAAACTTCAACAGAACAATGGCTTTGCCAACAAACTCAGGACAGCAGACCAATACAAAGAAGTTGTATTTGACTATGCCTTATGGATTGAAGCTCTGAACAAGGACATCCCTGATATAATTAATATGTAACCATGAGGACATGGTTAAGAGCAAAAAGGGGAGGATGATGAGGCCTTGCAAGGACCTCATATATTTTCTAAATTTAACACTTGATACTTTATGTTTGGTTTAAAAACTGATGATATTACCTTTTATATGCTTCATTTATGGGCTTAATTATGTATGAAGACTTAGAATATAAATACTTTTATATAAATTCTTATTTCTATGAATGCATAATTTAATGGTATTTAATGTGTGATTGTTTCATGATTGTGTGTATTTAACACATAACTGGAAGAGTATTTATATAACAGATGAAGTGCTAACGATTTCCCATTCAAATGACATTGGCGGCTAACCTTTCACAACTCAGCATCTTCGACCGAGTTACCTGTCAACCAAACAACAATTCCAGCTAAGCATGTATTCCAGCTCTGAAGTTCTATTCGGCATCGACTAAAGATGATCATGTGATCTCCATGATTGTTTTCCCTGTGCTCCAGAATATCTTTAATAGACTAAAGTTAGTTTAATTTTCCACTTTCCCATGCTTTCAAATAAGAGAAGGATATTTATATATAGTCTCAAGTTAGTTTTGTAGTAGATTGTACTAGTTTTTAATTTTCATTTCTTAGTTCTTCACTGAAACCTTGTACTTTCATCCCTCTTTGGGAAAATTTGATGGAATAAAAGAAGAAGTTGATCATATTTGTGTTAAGATCCCTCCAGAGGAAAAGCAGGGCCCGCTCTTCCAAAGGAAGGTGATCCTATTAGTTAAATAGCTCATCTTCATTCTTACTTTAAATTGAAATCATTTCATCAGTTTAATGTTAAAATAAATCTCAAATCTATCATTGAAATCTTATTTCAATTGTTGTGTTAATTAAAAAGAGTCCTTTCAGTTTACTTTCCAGTTAATTAGATTGTAGATAAAGATAGTTAGTTCAGCATTGATAAACATTATTATGTTTTTAATGGAATATGAATAGAGCAGGAATTATTACTTGTTGAATTGGATGAATGAGGATTAGAGTAGTTTGTTTTTAAAATTAGATTTAAATTCTATCAATTAGTTAGATCTTGAATTTGAGTAAATGTTAGATTCTTATTTTCCTGCAAATAAGATTAAGTTAATCCTCCATTCTCATGATTTGATTTAGCTTGGAATATGACCTATCTTTGCACATTTTCTATTTTGAAGTAATTCTAGTTTAAAGCTTTAGAATAAGTTAAGTAAGAAAAAAGTTAGAAGAATAGTGTAGATCCATTTCCAATAACGAAGGAACAAATCTAAAATGCTCTTGACAAGGAAAACCCCCAAAACCGATCCAACTCTTGTCGTAGATAGCTTTAGACACCTCTAGGTTGACGAATAAAGATTAAATGATTAGGAAATTGTGATAGCAACGACCCCTATCCATCAATGATCTCCTTCCTTCCATTTTGAGAAAATGTCTTTAAATTAGTCTTCAACCGATATGATTCTCTTTAGAGTTACCACCCACAAGGGAGAAGGACTAGAGACCAAAACACTACCCTAACAAGCAAATTTTAGACTCTCTCTTTGGTTTATGATGCAATAATACTTTACAATTTCCCAACAAAGTTTCAATATTTTATTTAGCTAGACTTTGATGGATAATTTGTTATCATACAACAATGCAATTTTGCAAATTTTAGGTTCAAAGGATACAACAATCTATATTTCCCTTGCAGAGTCACCATTATGTTGGTTGTTCAAACTAATTGACCTTGAATTCTCCTAAAAGGGTGTCACTACTCTATGCTCAAAGATTTCAAGGTGTTGGCGAACTTAACAAGGGATTGTACCTCTACATATAATCTCCTTCTCTTTAGACTCTGCTGAACCTAGATGGGTAATCCTACGAGGACTCATCACTTAATGACTAATTGAAACAAGGAGTGTGCTTGCAGATTAAATCTTACACCTAATAAAAAGAGTGCAAGTTTTGGAAAAGTGTATGCAACTTTAGGCTTAGGTAAGATAGTACATATCAAAAATATATATGAAAAAGAAAATCAAATATGTTTTGATGTTTTTTTTTCGATGATTAAGTGATTGGAAATATGTACCAAAGCGTTAGGGATGAATGAATTAGACTGATGCCTATAAAGAATAGAGTCAAAATCATTAGTACTTGCCATAGGCAATACTATTGCAATGAGTTTTGTTTTTCTTAGTTAATTAGTTATTAATAAGTTAGCTTTCAACCAATTAAAAACAATAAAGTTTTTAGAAAAAATATAAAATTCAATTTCGTAAAGTGAACTGCAAAATATTTAATTTTATAAATTATAAAAAGTATTTCTCATGAATATGATTGGCTAAGAAGTTTTATGTGTTATTGACAGATTTTTAGGAAAAGTGAAGATGAACTATTATTTTGCCTATTTTTCATAAAATTGAACTATTATTTTGCCTATATTTAAGAATTGAAGTTTACTGTGTTTTATTTCATTTTTTTATACGTAATAATTACTTGGAAAGCTTAACGGCATTTGGTGATTTCAAATTACATGCTAAATGTAAGTTTGCTTTAAATATAGGTTAGAATCTTTCTCAAGGTTGTTTTGTCAGAGCCCCAAGCATGCCATTCAAAATTATGTGCTAAATGTAAGCTTGCTTTAAATATTGATTAGAATCTGCCTCAAGACTATTTTGTCAGAGCCCCAAGTGCGCCATTCGCCAAAGGTGTACTAGACTTCCACAAAGACATCAACAAAAATCCTCTATATTTTATAACATATATGAAACTTATATTCCACAGAGCCCCAAGCGTGCCATTCCCCAAAGGTGTACGACACTTCCACAAAGACATCAATGAAAATCCTCTATATTTTATAACATATATGAAACTTATATTCCTATAGAATAGAAACTTCCATTATTTTATTTATATTTTATTTAATATAAACTATTTTATTTTTTAATTATATTATATAAACAATAAATATTATTTAATATAATATAATAAATTTATATTATATTATACATATTATCATTTAATATAATTATTAGATAAATTTTATATTTATATAGTTAACATTTTTTTCTTTTACTTATATTATACTATTCTTTATTTTTTTAATTTTTTTATATTTATAATATTTTTATAATATTTAAAATTTTAATATATAATTGATTTTTTATATAATATAATTAAGATAAAATTAATAATTATATTAATATAAATGTATGTAACTACCTTTTATTCCATTAAATTATAATATAGGCATCCATTATCATACAATTTACATTATAATGATTAATTGTTTACATAATTTTAATAAAAATTAACATTAATGATAAATTTTTAAATACTAATACTATAATTAAAAAACTAATATTTAATTTTATTCACATTAACAAAATTTATATTTATTTTTATTAAATTTAAAATACTATAGAGACAAGTACTAGTCACTATGTGATACTTGTTATGTAAACACTCATTTCCTATACTAAAACTCAATATGATGATTTCACGAGTGTTACTACCTTACAATAACACAACCTACTAAAGTATTACAATTTGAGCATACTTAATTATCCAATTATGATGAAATGAACTCTCTATTTTTCTGTAGAAAGTACCTACTCTGCTCCTTGAACAGACGACAACATTAGCAAGACATAATTGAAAGATAAATATTATAATCCCTGACTATATATTTATTATTAGAGGCATTCAGGGTGAAGCATGTATTCATTTATTCATATAATTATTCTTGACACAATGCTAGAGACACTCAAATTGAAGCATGTATTCATATAATTCACTAAGATGATTATTACAGACTCGGAATATGCATTACAGAATACAGACCAGACAGTGCGATTAGAGATCGCCAAAACATAACTTTGCAACTCCTAATTATAGATAGAGGCCCAATTTTAGACCAAAATCTTACTCAAGATTAACCTCAATCCACCTCTATCCTCCCTTAGAATAATTACAAAACTTGCCTTTATATATTGGGCATAACTAGAATGTTCTCAAACCTAACCCTAGCCAAATTAGGATTTACAGAGAAGAGAAAATCAAATCTGCATCAAAGACATTAACTCTCTGATGAATACAAGATATTCTCTAATATTAATTAATGCCTCATAATGAAGATCTTGCACTAGAAATGCACAGGTTTGCCAAAATCGGATCTCAGAATGTCTCTCTGACTCTCTGTGACACTATGCAGCTTTGAAAAGGGCCTTTGCACTTAATTAATGGTGGTGGTCACGTGATTTTTCTCCTTCAGAGCATGGGGTTATTTATCTCCACCGCTCTATGTCTTTGCAATCGGTAAAATCTAGTCTCAGTAGGTCAAATTATAAATTTTGAGCTCTCTTTCTGTGTTTTGGATATAGACAAGGGCACCGCCATGACCGTTGCCCTAATTCAAATATCAACCATCAATCTTCTTTCTTCGCACATCATCTACGACTCATGGGGCTCCACATCTACCATAATGCAACGGTAAAACACAGACACTAGCGGTTCAATTATAAATTTAAATAAAGCGCAAAGACTTGACCTAGGGATTTTAGGGTTTCGCTAGGGTTTTAGCCCTCAAAGTGCAAATTTGCATTTTTGACAACATTTGCAAGAGAGCATGAAAAATGCAGAAGTCCCAACACATTCAACGTAGGAATGCTAATTGGCATCTAGCTTCAGCGGTTAGGCAAGGCATATTTTGTAGTTGTATTTCATGTTGGATTCGGTATCTTTTATCCACATCCTTCAGGAGTCGGATAGAGCTACTCACTGTTTGGCCAAGTGGTCCGCTAAGCGTGTTGGAGATTGGCAGATTGATGGTTGAGCTGGCTGGTGGTTTATCTTGTTGTGGGTCTGGTTCTTGGTTGGTTGTCTGCTGGCTTTATGTTCCTGATTCTTTTTAGGCGCCTTTTTGAACTTTGATTTCTCTATATTGTTGATCTTCTAATATTAATAAATCTGTACCCTCTTTATTCAAAAAAAAACAACATAAACATGCCAATAGGTTATTTGATTTTACCTCATTCTTAACTTTGGGAATCATAAGGATATTGTGTCATTCAAGAATGATAGGAGGATCCCCTCTTTTAGTTAGTATTCTTTATTGTGCCATATACTGCTAGTTTTAGGGAAATGCAAGATAAATTATGTGTTATCAAATGGAAGCACTATTCCTATATAGGAATAGACTTATTCATGGGATATGAATTTCTAAAAATCTTCTTATTGTATATTTAAATATTATTTTGTGATAAAAATTCTAAGCATGCTTCAACATATGAGAGGAAGGCTTTCAAGAGAATTCACTAGATTCTTGAGGCCAAAGCATTTGACCCCTAAGATAATGATTGAGAACAATTAGGGTGATTAATTTTATTATAATATTTATAAAATAATTAGAGCCTATGGAGCAAAGGTAATCCCTCATTCTCCAAAAAAAGGTTATGAAGATTTAAATCGAATGATTTATCATTTTTTTATGGTTTAACTTGAATGGTAATGTTGGTTTTAAGTCCACTTCCTAATTACATTGTATTCAACCTAAAGGTAAAAGTGGATTAGGACTATTGGATCCCAAAATTCGAAGGGTATGTTTGTTAGGTAAATGGATAATTAGAGTTGTTATTGGAGAAGAGCCATGGAAAATTTTGATTTGTCATTGCATTATCCAAGCTACTATCAAAAAGAAATAGCAATTTGTCAAAATGGTCGGATAAAATTTTGTTGGCTCTTCTTTCATATTAAAGCTTCATTTCCTCTACATTTCCATATGGAAGGTTTGACAACATGTTTGCAAATACTTAAACTAGAAAATTTCTTCCTTGCAACACAATTTCAATTTTGGGTCTTCATCTATTTTGTGGAATAGAATGGTACAACATCAAGGCCAACCCATTGTTGTCCCCTTTCCAAGGCATGCTTATTATTCATTCAATAAGGGATTCAACAATTTGGAGACTTTTGGGATTTTAATTCATTAGACTGGACTACCCAACAAAACATTGACAATAGTTTTTATTTAAGCAACAAACAAGAGGGTTATCTTTTTTATAAATCGTTGATTCTTATGGACTTAGTTATGAATTTTTGCATTCCTCTACATTGAATTTTTTCAAAGATTAGAGGTACTATCTAAGTATCAATTTGTTTGCTTTCTTTTGCAAAAAGATTTATTTGAATCGCCTATCAACTTTGTCCTTAAATCCAAGATGAATCAAAGATGGAAATGCAAGTTCCAAGAAAAGAAGAGGAAATTGAGTGCTCAAATTTGAAAGATTATAACTAAAGCTAATGCTCAAATTTTGACTTGAAAAATCTTTCACTTCAAATTGTTTGTAGGTGACAAGATATATGGTGTTTCAACTTATTAAATGTCCATTTTGTCAATACAATGAACATATGAAATATATTTTGTAAAACTATTTGTGGGCCAAAAAAAAGTAGAATATTATTTTTAATTATCTCCTATGAAACATACTATTATGCTTAACATATTGAAAATTAGATTCTTGTCAATGTTTTCAAATCATAATGTTTACCAAGAAACAAAAAAGTTAGAAGTTTTACTCTCATATCATTTTTAAAATTATTATGTGTTCTTAACTGCAAGTGTTTCCAAAAAACTTGTAAAGATTAATAATCATTTTGGATAAGATTAAATTTCAAATTCTAGAGCTTCATGAAGAAAATGTTGTGTTCTAAACAGCCACAATATATGTTAAAATCTACTCTTTTGTAATAGAATTTCTAATCTGTTTGGGAGCTGTGGGCTGCTGTTATTGACTCAATCCTTTTCTAGAATGTTTTAGAATATTTGTAGTGCAATAGTTTGTTTTATTTTTTGAGAGCCTGAGGCCTGCCTTCTATGTATAATTTTATTTGCAACATTTTAATAAATGAATAAATAAATAACACAATAAAACAAATGTGCCCCTAAATCAATCATTGTGACTAATAGGATAATGGTTGCAACCCTTAAACGAGGAGATTATAGTAATGACATCACATGCCTCTTGAATTATCTACATAAGAGATTTTATGATCAATCTGCAAAAGTTTAAAATATTTAATATTTTTAACAAGAGATTTTATGGTCAAACTGCAAAAGTCAAAACTATTTAAATTTTTTTTTCGAGTATTTTGTAGTGTTCTGAGCATAGTGACAAATCATCTGTCAAAATTACAATTTATAATCCATTTAAAATCCTGTGAAAAAAATACATAAACATGCTCAACACCATTCAAGAGATTATCAAGAAACAAAATCGCATATTATAATTTAACTCATTTGAGACAATATTATACAAAATTATTAATGCAAAAAACTAATAAAATGCCATTGCAACTACAACGCAAAAAAATATTATAGGACCAATTTTACATAATCTGATAAGCTTGGCAATATTATTAGACTTAATTATGGATCTAATAAAAGATTCAGATACAATTCAGAAGATCACAATTTTAGCCAAAATAAAACTAAATTTACAACACGCCTATCGTTGAGGTCACAAGCCTTTGCAATAGGATTTACAGTCATCCAATTGCTTCAAGAAAGCCATGTTTGCTTAAACACTTCCGAATAGAAGTGGGCTCCATTAGTGCTTTAGCTCCCACAAGCCATGCATTCTTCCTTGTTCTCTAATGAGCATACCATTTGTGCAATTTTTGTATCCACATCTTCGTCTGCTGACTTGGGCTTTTCCTATACAAAAGAAAACCATTGCTTAATACTACCGAAAAACCCATCACCCACAATAACAAATAGGATCTTGAAATTCGAAATGATGAGCACCTTAATAGTGGTAGTGTCCACTGTAAACTTGATTGCATCTGCAGCAGCCCTAGACCGTAAATAGTATATTCCAGTCTTTAGGCCCTGAACAACAGCAGAACCAGCTTGTCAATTAAGATATTACCTTGTAATGATTCTTAGCCTAGATGTTACACTTGCTGAACTTTTGACTGTCTAAAATTTGTATTTTCAACAAGATCCCTATTATCGCTTGATTTGCTCCTTAGTGCTTTCTAAGTTATTAATAAATAGATAAAATTAACGAGCAATTATCATCCTGTGTATCAAGCACACAAGCTATACAAAACAAGTAAAATACAGTGAAATATTAGTGGCAACCAGTCCTTAATCTTAAATCGCCCAACTGGTCTATAAAACTTGACAAAAACAAAAATACATGGGGCAAATAAACAGGAGAGCTTATAAGAAAGTTACAGATTGGATTAGCAGATCACAAGATTGGCATTCCTGTCTTGGTTTTGACATAATCTATGGTTGGCCTCAATTCACAGATATGACAAAATAATTGAAAATTGATATAATTGCTTTTTAAGTGACCCAGAGTAATAAGCCATTTTATATACACCTGATTTTGATTCTGTTCAAATTAGATGCCCACAAATTTGAGAGTTTTACCTTTGACCAAGTGTAAAAATGCAGTGAAGTTAGCTTCCCAAAATTGGGTTGATCCATGTGAATATTCAGACTTTGGCTCTGATCTATGTAACAGCCCCGATCGGCTGCCATATCAACAATTGTACGCTGCTTGATTTCCCAGACAGTCCTGTTTAATTATAACCAACCATATAGCACCTCAGAGATACCCCAAAAGAGTAGCATAACTAAAAGACCTTGCAAATGAGTAAGAGATTCACCTGTAAATAGCTTTGAGATCATCAGAGATCTCGCTAGCATTTTGAACAGAGCCATTGTGATAAATTATCTTATTCTTTAAGTCAGGATTCCAGATCCCAGTATCAGTTAAGTCATGGAGAAGATGCTTATTCACCACTACAAACTCGCCACTGCCAATTCAATAAACAGCTTTCACTTAAATAACTCCTTTGGAAATACAATACAAGTACCATACTTTGAAGGCAAACGGGACTCACCTTAAGACTCTCCTACTATAGATATTGGACGTGTAAGGCTCAAAGCATTCATTATTCCCAAGAATTTGACTGGTTGAAGCTGTTGGCATAGGAGCAAGTAGAAGAGAATTTCTCACTCCATTCCTTGCAATCATTTCCCTTAAGGCAGCCCAATCCCATCTATCTGAAGGTTTAACTCCCCACATATCTGGTTGAAGTATACCCTGCAGCATTGCATAGCACAGATAGAATGTGATTCATCTCATGGAAAAACCTTGCATACATTTCATAAGATATAAAACAATACCTCTCATTTAAGTATACCCTATAACACCCCATATGATAATACTGCGGTCTTAACTAAGACAGTAGATAACCAAGATTAAACAGCCTTTCCAAAGCTAACACGGCAAAAAATCAATTTGGTTTTATTCCAGCATACCTTGCTCACAGGGCTTCCTGCATAAGTTTCATAGGGACCCTCCTTAGCAGCAAGCTCAGTAGATGCCTTGAGTGCATGATAATAGATTGTCTCAAAGATCTCGGCATTCAACTTTTGGGCCTACAACATCCAAATGTAAGAGTTAAATTAGCATATCAATTTAGAGAAGCCAAAATTATGAAATAACCAATTCATTGTTGTTTGACCACACACTTCTTGGGAATCAAATGGCATGCCAAGCAAGATAAATGTATCAGCAAGACCCTGAACTCCAATGCCTATTGGCCTGTGTCGCATGTTAGATCGTTTGGCAGTTTCCACAGGATAGTAATTCACATCAATGATTTTGTTTAGGTTCGCAGTAACTATGGCTGTGACCTGTCACATTGTTGCAAAGATTAAAAATACATTAACCAAAACCAGAGACAAGTTCAACGCAATCATCCAGCAAAGAAAGACTAATATATTACAAAATGGAAATCAGAAACTGACCTCTCCTAGCTTGTCAAAATCAAAGTAACGGTTATAACATCCCCTGCTGCCAACAAGCTTAGATGGATGAGATTCAGCTGGAACCCCCTGCAAGAAATAGCTCCCAAATCAGTTAGAAGCCCCATTGTGAAATATTCAATACAGTGAGAAGAAGCTATTATCATTCAACTCACCTTTTCTCTTACAAACCTTGGTAGAGCAAGCGATGCCAAATTACAGACTGCAGTTTCTGTTGGGCTAGTGTACTCAATAATCTCGGTGCAAAGGTTTGAGGACTTTATTGTTCCAAGATTCTGTTGATTGCTCTTTCTATTGCAGTGATCCTAGAGCCCAAAATAGGATTAGTGCTTCAAACAAACAATGAAAATGCAATTTAAAAATTAGCTAAATTCCTCGAGAAACTATTAACTTACCTTAAATAAAAGGTAAGGGTTTCCTGTTTCTATTTGAGCTTCCAGAATTGCAAACCAAAGCTTGTGGGCTTGCACAACCTTCTTTGCCTTTCCCTGATCCAATTGGCCAATCTTTGAGCCACAATGCATGCCAAGAACAGATTAAACCAAACAAATAAAGTAGAGGAAAACAAAGGCTTTACCTGCTGCTCATATGTCAGGTACAGTTTTTCAAACTCTTCACCCCAACAATCTGCTAGTCCAGGAGATTCATTTGGACAAAACAATGACCAGGTAGCATTCTCCTGGACCCTCTTCATAAAGAGATCTGGAACCCAGAGCGCATAGAACAAATCTCTAGCTCTGCTTTCTTCCTGTAAGAAGACAGGAATTGATTTCGTGAGACCCTAAAATGTCAAACAATTTTAACAAGTTCTTCCTAATTACTGTCAATTACTTAATCCCGCAACAAAAGTAAAATTACCTTCCCATGGTTCTTTCTCAAATCAAGAAAGTCAAAGACATCA
Organism: Sequoia sempervirens; assembly: GCA_007258455.2. NCBI lineage: Eukaryota > Viridiplantae > Streptophyta > Pinopsida > Cupressales > Cupressaceae > Sequoia > Sequoia sempervirens. Next base: position 15,790,589 of record VDFB02292527.1, on the reverse strand, counting down.
GCATGCCATGGCTCCAAGTATACAGCAAAGGCACCTGCAGGAATATTGTTATCAGATTGAGCAGCTTGCCAATTTAAGTTGAAAACCAAAACATAACAGTGTGTTTCATAGCAGCTGCCTCTTACAAGAACAAATGCATTGTTACCTTGATACAACATAATAGGATGTGTTTCATATTAGCCATCTCCAAGAACAATGAATGTATTGACAAATTAGCACTACCAAGTCAAAAAGAACTACAAGCATTACCCTTTCTCTTGCCTCCACCCTGGTCTACATAGCGAGCAGTATCATTAAACACACGCAGCATCGGAACAATACCATTTGATGTGCCATTTGTTCCCCTGATGTAGCTATTTGTTGCACGAATGTTATGAACAGAAACTCCAATACCCCCAGCCGATTTGCTAATTACAGCACATTCCTTAAGGGTATCATAGATACCCTCAATGCTATCGTCCTTCATGCAGAGAAGGAAGCAGCTACTCAACTGTCCAAAACCAAAACATTAAGTTAACTACTATAGCATAACAGAAGGGCAAAAAAGCAAAGGGACTCGCCTCATTAAACGGTATAAATCAAACCATAATGCTTCAAGTTCAACCCTGAATGTCTAGAATGTTCCACAAAATCAGTTATGTCAAGCAAATATGTTTCCCAAATATAATTCTCATATCAAACAAGCATCAATTCAAAGTTCCAAAGATGTTAGTTGCAATCAAAAATAGCTCATGCCGCTTGATGCATACAAGCTTCAGGTAAACCCTACCTTATAACAGCTTCACAAGATGTCACACTGCACTACTGCTAGAAGCATTTCAAGATACCAATTCAGAACAGAAAATGTACGAAAATCGTAGGCTCGACTTAACATATGCAATTACATTCGGCCATAACTTTTGAGAGATAATACAAACAAAACCATTGGTTTGATAGGTACATGAGGCACATACCTGGGGCCTTGGAGTTCCAGCATTAAAGAGAGTTGGAGAAGCATGTGTAAACCACCTCTGTGACATCAAATGGTAAGTCCTAATAGCAGATTCAATGTCATCTTTGTGAATCCCCACAGATACTCTCATCAACATATGCTGAGGCCTTTCCACAACAACTCCATTCAATTTTAAAAGATATGACCTCTCCAAAGTCTTGAAGCCAAAGTAATCATAGTCAAAATCTCTGTCATATATGATTTCACTATCTAAACGAGCAGCATTCTGGAGGCACAAAATTACATAAGCTATAATTAGCATTTGTGTCACAAATGAGAATGCACAAAAACCAAAGATTAAAAAAGCATGATCTATAATAACTTGTAAAGGCTTAACATTATCAGCATCGGTTTAACAGGCTTCTGGCAAAAACCATTTACATTTAATTTCATTGATTTTGCAGATCGTACTCCATGATCTGTCATCTCTTTTACCCCAATAATGGAACACAAAGTGTTGTGTAAAGCACCAATTAAATCAAATGCACAGCTACAGACAGAATCCTAACTAAGTTTAAAACAAACAGAAGAAATACTATGTTTATTCTTTTAAAATGATGTGAAAGCAAGCATAACATTGCAAAAATATGCTGATTAATAGCTTTAGAAATTTGCACTTATGAACCACACTCTTCAAAACCTTAATGAAACATCATAATATTTCTAACAAGAGTTTAGTCAACTACAGAATTTACAGAGTACGCAAGGAAATATGAACGGTACCTTGATGATGATATTGTAAACATCATCCGCTATCAGAGGGGCCATCTGACCAGATCTCATGTCCCTGTGGGTATACATGTCCTTGATCCTGCAAGACATATAGACCCAGACACCAAAGTGTCAAATTCAGGATAACAAGCATTCTGCAAAACGCTGCAAGGATGCACCCAATGCACGTATGATGCATAGATGACCACTGCAACAGGGAAATATGTGTGGCACAGGCAAATCCTACAACAAGGACATGCACAATATATACATGACAGAAAACCCAGGTAATAATAGTATATAAAATGCTTACATGGCATAGAGGAACATGTCATGGGAAAACCTCACAACAAACATTTACAAAATACACATATTGCACAAAATAGTCTTACGTTAGGTATATTACAACAAAGGCATGCATAGTGTGCATATACAATCAATATCTTCCAATAAGGCTTGAATGCAATGCATATACACCACAAAACGGGCGCACATTTCTCTGATTTAGAACTAGTGGTAATGCAATACTCACGTCTCAGAAAACGATTTCTTGGTATTCTTGTGAAGATTTGAGACAGCAATCCTGGCAGCCAACTGCAACCCATGGCCAAACGAATACCAAAAAAATCAATATGGGATTCTTAGTGCACTTGATCTTCTAAGGTATAAATGGGCAATCCATAACTTACAAGAGCGTAGTCAGGGTGGTTTGCAGTCAAGGCAGCAGCAGTCTCAGCAGCCAATTCATCCAGCTGGCTGGTAGTAACACCCTTGTAGACCCCTGTGCAAACCTTCTGTGAAACAAGCACTGGATCACAATGTTCAGAATTCAACCCATAGCTCAGCTTCTTCAATCTGGCAGTAATCTTATCAAAATGCACAGCCTCGTGCCGCCCGTCTCTCTTGATAACATACATTGTTATAGATTCAGAGAAAGCTCTGCAAAAAGACCAAATGAGTATTCAGGCTTTAGCGGAAATAGCAATTGGATATTGAGGTTTTAAATAGGAGAGGGAGCTTCTGAGATGGGTATTCAATTGGATATTGAATTTTTCTCACTGGCGAGGCTTGACAAAGAAGCTAAGGAGGGGTGAGACTTAAATAACTGTTTGAACAGTCCTAAAGTCCCGCTCTTGGGTTTTCCCGCTATTACAGTGTTCAAAAGAGAGCATTAAAGAATAAAGGTATAGCCAGGGTGGGTTTGGGTAAGATGAGTCGTTGGCATAATGGTTGTTTGGATGCTTGGGCCCGATTCTTTCCCGCCGTGCTACCCCTTCTTTTTCGAATTGGCGCCGATTTCTTTTCCCATCTTTTCCTTGTGTTTGAAATTATTCAATGTTGACAAGCCATTTAAAAGGGTAAATTAGGTCATGGTCCCATGGAGGGAGATAGCTAAAAGTTTATAAAAAATTATAATAACTTGTAGAGATGCGTTTTTTTTTTTAAATATTTAATCTAGTGTTTAATCTCAAACTTTTTGGTTGATTTGAAAAGGTAAATTAGGTTATGGTCTTATAAAGAGATTAGTTAGAAATGTACTTTTCCATCTTGTTTTCTATTTAATTTAGTGTTTTATTGTTCAAAGATAATTCTTAATTGTTTTAGGTTTCAATTTACTTTTTAAATTATGTTATTCATTTCAAATCAAAATGAATCTTTATTTTGGATACTAGTGTGATAAAATATCATCTTTAAATTAATGTTTTATTTTCTATCCACATCTTTCTTTTTCTTCCTATGAACTTTGTGCTAACCTCAGAGCTACTAAAAACAAGTAAGAAGTGTTTAAATGAGAAAAACTTAAAAGAAATGAATAAGCAATAATTATTAGTGAAAGAGCACAAGCACAAGACAATGCATGCATCTATTGGGACTACATGACTACATCAAACCTACAAATTAACCAATAAAGTCATCCTTGTAACCTCCATTATTGCACACACCACAATCTCTCTCATGCATCAAGGCTTTGTGTACCCAAAACTACAAAAGCCTTGAACTCTTAACTTAATTGTGGGACTTAACTAAGGCAAGTTTTATAAACAATCAGTGTGCACCACTTTCCTTGTAGAAATAAGTTCGAGGTTTGGTTCAACATTTTGTAAATGATGTGGTCATGTGCAAGCAAACACCTACATGCCTCAATTTAAACTTTTGTGCTTAAGAAGATAGTACTACACTGTTTGGGAGCCTCTCATGATTCTTCATACATTATTACATTATTTGGACACTTATATGATTCTCCACACCTACACTATTTGGATTTTAGTGTGATTCTTGAATGTTACCAATTGTAATTTTCAAAAACTCCTCTTATTATCTTCCTAACCTTATATCATTTTTGCAACCTTTGAATTAGATGTGATTTCTCATTTCATCTCTCTTTCTAAATTTCTTAAGTTAACATAAACTTGTACAACCTCAACTCTTTGCTTGTGTACTTAAATGAAATATCTAGGTTAAATATAATGTTTATCTATTGGTTTACCTTGTATTTTAGGTAAATTGGCATTATAGTAGTTAAAAGTGACTTTTATACCTAGAAAAGCATCATTTTTAAGTTGCACAACTATGTAAATAAAATTTTGAATTAAAAAATGACATGCAAGTTGTTACATAAACTAAGGTGGAGGAAACATTTATAGTGATGCTAATTTAATGTAATGTCAAGCAATAAACAATTTGTAGTGATACATAAGTTGCACAAAAACATAGGACCTCGTGTTTTGAGCTAATATTTTTAAATATTATTTAATACCAAACAAGCATGTAGCTAGTGTGTCTAAATCTTTGATGACATTGACCCCAGACAATAGCTATAAGCTCTTAATGTACGAAATAAGATGGACAAATTTGAGGGTCATTTAACTTAATAAATCAAAGTTAACGGGTGCAAAGTTAGCTCTCATACCCCTAAATTTTTGGGTGTTTAACAAATTTATGTAAAATCAAGATATATGAGATCATAGCACCAATGGTAGCACAAAGCAAAACAAATTATTTTATTATTCGTGAACACATTTTCAACATATAATTTTGGTGTTTAATGATTTGATTTTTATTTTAATTTGTAATTAAATATATTAAGATTGAGATATAAGATCAATGATATTTTTTAACTATATTGATATGTCCAATAATATTTTCTAAATGTTGTGATAATAAATCAATTTGAATGAATAATTTGGTCAATAGGTCATTCTTAGTATGAACTTTTTCTTTTCTTTTTGTTATCCAAAAAATAGGGTCATCCTCTCATGTAGCCAACTCTTTTTTATTTATCTTGGTATGCATCCTTTTTCATTCCAATAATTTATTAATAGCAATTTTAACTCAATATATTATCACAAAGACCATGCTCTTTAGTATGGACAATCAAAAATTTAATAATAGTGATGATCAAACTTTTCATAATTGTGGTGACCAAACTAAGCGCCGATATTTTTTCTACCAATAAAACTTTTGAACTTTTCTATGTGTTTTCTCTATATTTTTTTCCTTATACTTTGTTTTGTTTTGTATGTGTTTTTCTTTTTGCTTTTGTTAGATGAAGAAATGGCAATTATAATTCTAATGAGTGGTATGGCTTGTTCCCTTTCTTTATTGCATGTAAACTTGAAAATAAACTCTTTTTTTCAATGGAGGGACTCTTGGAAGAGCATTTAATGAATGGTTAGATTTATAATGGGTTGCTCTCCTTCTCTAAAATTTGATTCCCTATGAAATTATATTGTGCATTTCTAGTGGGTCAAAAAGTACATATTTTAGTGCTTAAATTTTCTTTGATGGTTAGAATGAATAGATGATATTAAAATGTTAGTGTAGGTTTTTTATTTTTCTTATGTTAGGGGACTTTTTTTTTTCCTACACATTATTAAGATTATTTTGGTTATTTAGATTTGGTTATTATGAGGACACGTGGCATAATCCATCAGTTACATGTGTCACTCTCTCCCACACATGGGTAGTTGAGTCTCACACCCTCTTTTGGACTTATATGTCAACTCTCATTTCATTTTTCTTCATTTGAGTAGGTGCAACCATGTGATTTGGTATTTACCAAGTAGATAAAAATCTTACCTATTTTGGGAAGTTGGAGTTATTACACCTCTTGGATGTGTATGTCCTTATTTGTGTTATAAATACAACACTCACAGATAAGTGCATGTAAATGAGGGACCAAAAAGGGGGTCTTAAGTAGCCACTCTTTCTTGAAATCAAGAAAATTTGACCTTGGGTGAGATATTGAAGATAGTTACGCTCAAAATTTGAAGATGTCATAAAAATGAGTCATGGTGCTCTAAATATACTTTATTAAGTTTTTTTTTTTTTAAATATTGGAAATTAAGGGATTCAAATAGGGGGATCACACAAAATGCTCATGTTTTTGTCAACAAAACATAACATAGCGTCTAGTGTGCCCCCTCTAAAATGTTAACTTTTTTTAGTATTTAAAAGTTTGTTTCAATGAAAAATTAGTTTAACACCATGTAGTTTATGCATGATTTTTCTACTACTTTTTTTGATACATAAGAGATAGTTTTATATTAATTATCAAAAAAGGTTACATAAATTCTTGATGTCCTTTTCAGCACATACTCACATCCATCTATGTGAAATACAAGTTTTCATGGCTATGCAAAGCCCTACCCATAGTTTAAAAACCTAATGAAACCAACCACACAGGGCTTGAGACTATTACATTAAAAATAGGTTGTATACACAAACTATAATTTTTCTACTACTTTTTTTAATGAAGATATAGTTTTTTATTAATTTCAAAGTGGATATGTCCTAAAAAACAAAACAAATTATGCCTAAAAACTAATTGAAAATCAATTTTTGTATGTGTATAGAATAAAGTCTAGTTTGTAAAAATATAATTTATTTAAAATCTTAATGAACGGGTAAAAAATGGAGACACTAGCAAAATAAATTAATGATTAAAACCTTAACATATTTAAAATATAGAAAAACTATATGGTTAGAAAGCTAAGAGAGAGGTTGATGTAATTTTGGTATGTTTTTATCTCAATATCAAAAGATGTGTAGACCTGATGGGCATGCTCAATATTTAGTCATTTTATTATTATTTACAAAAAACATGCCTTAAGGCATAAACATGCAAGCCCAACCCTTTGGGTTGGATTCCCAAGGAAAATCCAACCTGAGGGTTGGTAATACCCAAAGAAAATATAAACACAAGTGTGTTATAGCATGCTTGTATTTGTTAGGAAGAATGGTGTCTCAACCTTGCAATTATAATAGGTTAATATATTCAGCACAGGGGGTTGCAAGGTCTTCATCATTAGGTCTTTGATTTGACGATAGATATTTTGTTGTCTTGTCTTGCCCAAGAAGGCAACATATTTTATGAAAAAATTATATTATGATTGTGTATTGTGATGTATTTTGAGAGTCTGATAGTTATTGTGCTGCCTCTGGATCTCTGGTTGGTGATACTCCTATGAGAAGCTTGCTCTACAAGTATATTGTAATCTTTATGAATTTTTAATAATATATTGGGAAACTTTTAGAGTGCGAGGTTTTCTCTTGAAAGTTTTTTCCCCATGTAAACCACTGCATGTTGTGGTATACATGATATTTATGTTTATTTTTGTTAAGGTTTTGTAACTATTGTAGAGATCTATAAAGTTCTACATTACCATTGTCTCAATATTAGTGTAGGAATTTGTTTCACTACCTTAACTTCCTTACAACATTTGTGTCAAAAAAAATTCTCTCTGCCCTCTCTCCCTCTTTGTAGACCTCTATATCTATATTTTTTTGTCTCTCTATCTTTCTATTTCTCCTTCTAGCTATCCCTCTATTTATCTTTATCTCCTTATCTCTCCATCTCTCTAGCCCTATCTATCTATCCCTCGTTATTTTTCTTTATCTTTGTCTCTTCATATTTCCCTATGATATTATCTCTCTCTCCATCTCTATTTGTTTATTTGTAGACCTGTCTATCCCTTTGTTGGTTCCGTTTTACAATGTAACCAGGTTTGTCTTCTAATCTACCTATGGAATTGCTAATTCCAATCAAGGACAACTCGAAGGACCTGGACCAACTGACGAGGACTTTAAAAAATTCTCCCACACTTCGGGCTCTACAAGACCCGGGAGGGTGATCCCTTAATGCGTTTACAACCTCTACACCATTATTATAAACAACATTAACAATAATAGATAATCTCACTTAATAGCTCAACATGATAGGATAATATCGAATAGAATTGGTTGTTCATCGATAATATCAACTATTTGGAGCATGAGATAACTAAACACAATCCACAGTATAAGATAGTCATTGATTTGCAATTTGTAGCAAGCTCTAGGCAAAGACAAACAAATATTGAATTATATGGATAATTACAACTTAGATCAATGCCATATATCCATTGTAGGAGTCAAATTCATAAGCATCTAAGGGTATGATAGATTTAACACATAACATATGAAATCCTTGACGACATTGCATTGTAATCTCATCAATATGTATTCTAACTCAATACTACTTCTCAAATCCTTATATGGAACATATCTGCCTATAATCCCATTCAAGCATTTTAATTAATTCCTTGAATTAAAGCTAAAATAAGGATCATACACACCACAACAGTGAGATGAATGAAACAAACCTTAGTCATCTTATTCAAAATTTAGATATGCATATACAGTGGAGAGACATGAGTTTGAATTTATCATTTCAACTCGAATGCTAGTACTGTCATACAACATTAAATCCCCATGAATTCAAAACCTGTTACAAAATGACTCAAAACCTAAATTGAATCTTTCTCTAAAAACCATCGAACTTTACAATTTGCTCTGTAACTTCACCTAGAATCGACCCAAAATTATCTAACTTGCTAACCCGTACTTTTGGCCTTGAAATCCTTCTTATAGAAAATGAAGGAGCAAACAAGCATCAAGCCATAAAGTACACATGTCACCAACCAATTAGAGCACTTGGTGACATTCCAAAAATTGTTACAACAACAATCACCCTGGAGAATATTCTTGTTCATCGTGCTCGCTGAGAAAAGTTGATGTAGCAACCAAAAACCATAAGAATCCTACACCATGGCTGCCACCGAAGCAAGATTGGAAACCGTTGTAACTACAACATCTGATCTACCACCCGTTAGCAGCTCATTATTTTTACTCTTCCTCAGTTAAATATTTAGTTACCCATTTTAGGTATTCTTCATCAGTCGGCCAATCAAAATTAATCACCTCATTTACCTTGGTACTATAAGGTGTGTATTTTATCGCTACCTAATTTGCATCTCTTTCAAAAGATTCAAAAAATGAGTTGGTACTAATGATTTTATCCATACAGCTCACCAACAAATCATAATCTGAGTCATCACAAATTAATTTAATTTGATTATTGATGACCTCACTTGCTTGATACTGCCATCGCTGGAGTGACCTGACTTTCCCCTGCTCATCAATTATATCAGGTAACAATGTATTACCCCAATCATTAAAATTCCTCACCAATTCCCTGATCTTCCTACTCAAATCATTCGGTAGAGTCTAAAAACCTTGCAGTGATTTAATTAATACTTGAGTAGGCTTTAATGATTGGGGCCTATTACTTGTATCAAACCTTGGGGCCTTGTACATTACATCTAAATCACTGGCCCTAGGGATCCAATTTTCAATCAATGGTATCACTACCTCTTGATCCCTATCAATATTCTTTATTGAATCTAATAATAAAGAATATAAAGAATGTACAAATGGCAATTTATTATCAACCTTCTCATTTAAATGTCTCAAGACAGCAGTAACAATCTCCCTTTGCTTTGAAAGAGATCCTTCCTCACTTATCTTCAAAGATGCTTGTAATTCATCAATTTTGTGCATAAGCTTCTTCTTTGTAGGATCCACAGAGCACTCTATTTCTTCTTCAATTTCCTCTAAAGAAGGGGTGAAGGAAGGATTCTGACTAGGAGACCCTGGTGTGGAAACAATTGGAGAAGCAGGAGGCACTGACCCTGATGTGGAAGGTAACATACTGGTCCCCGGAGCACTTGATGTCTCCCCAATCTATTTATACCTTAACCTTTCCACCTCAGTCTGCAACTCAACATTCTTCTATTGCATCTTGTTGTATTCCTCAATCAAAAGGTTATATTTCTCCATTAGGCTCCTCTTTTCGGCCTCCTCCCTTTCAGCAGTCTTTTGGACCAATCTAGCCACATTCACAGTCAAATTAGTGGCCTCAGTGGTTGAGGTCTCTGAAGCTCTCTTTATTATTAGCCCTCCTCTTAAATTTTGGTTGATATCATAAACATTTGTCTTTCTCCCTTGTGGGGCCAATGCCCAAATTGCCAAGGTTTCATACTCTTCACTGAAAGCAAAGTCTTGCAGTGCTGCCTTGACCTCTTCTTCAGAGTCTTGCAAGGGATGCTTGGACCTCAAAATAGCATTAAAGGCCACTGCATCTGCAATATCCCATTCAGGAAAAATCATTACACCAACCTGACTCACCAGTTTTCTACCTTCCTCATGAGTGATGTTCTTGAATTCTTCCTTTAATTCAACTTTCACTTCCTCCTCATTCTCTTGGTCTGACCTGTCAGGTCTTAGTTCTCTTCTCTTCTTACATTTATCTTAATTTCTTCAAATTTCATCCTCCATACCAATTGCAAGAATACTCCTAATTCTTTACAAATGCATTGTCATCTAGAAATTCCTTACATGCCTCCATTCTTGCATCTTGTACACATTTGCCTTTCATATCCAAATCGGATAAAACCAACTCAGCTAGCCTAGGAGGGGAAGGCATACCAACTTGCATGTCATGATCAATAACAACAATTTCATCCATTAGATCCTCCTGTGGTTGATAAATTTTTTGCCTCTTAGGGCTTGGATCAGATGGTGGTGATGAGGGACTATCTTCTAGTGATGATTCTAAATCAATGATTTTAATTGCCCCAGGCACTTTGAATTTTGGACCTGGCTGTGAAGGCAATTTCATTATTTGCTTCCCCTTTCTGTCCACTTCTTCGTCATCACTGCTGTCGTCCTTTTTCCTCCTATAAATGGGCCTTTTTCCTGTAGGCTGATATGTTGGCCTTGTTTCAATTGTTCTGGCACCTTTTTCTTGTACACCCATACTCAATTCTAAATTTATCTTTTTGGTCCTCAAGGTGCCCATAATCTCTTTGAAGTTCTCCATTAGAAAATCAATTTTCTTATGGTGTGGACTGAACTCCAACAATGGATCATACTTTGGATCCATTTTGTGCACAATATCTAATAGCTTATCATAATCTATCCATTTCTCCTTGTTCAACTCTTGCCTATTTAGATGAAATTCATTTCTACTCAGGTCCTCGGGAAAGTTGAACTCATGCACAAACTTGTCAGCCTTTATTCTTTGTCTGAAAAGGGCAAAGAAACCCTCAGGATCATGTTGCTGCTTTGGGCCACACCTCAAATGGTAATCATCAAATAATTTCCCAAAATGCACCCAGCCTCCTTTCGAAAAGGAAAAATCAGACACCACTGTATAATATGGGGAAAATGTTCCCTTACCCCTCCCAGTGAGGTTTTCCTCATGGATACAACCTATCTGCCACATAACTTCTACAAACCCCACTCTTGGTGGCACATCGTATGGCAGTATATGGGGGGTTCCTTGGAAACCATATACTCTTAAAACAATGTTGACTGGGTATGGGATAATGTCACCCCAGTTATGGCAGACTTTCAATTATGGCTTCCTCCCCTTTGGTCTAAGGAAATCATGCAATTCCTCGGGGATCCTGGGTACATTTGCCATCAATCTAGCCCTCAATCTAGAAGAAAAGCAATTATCAAATTGCATATAACTGGTGCTTTCCCTATTGCAAGATAAATCTACAGTCCATAACTATACTGGCAATCTTTCTCTATCAACCGATTACCTCAATTCCATCTTCTCAGAGAAAAAGTCAGCATTCTTGCACAAGAACATATACATCAACATATAATACCAAAAGAATTGTGTGTTGGTTTCATTTTTCTGCAACTTTGACAAGCCTTCATGTATCCTCTCAGCCAAGAAAGGAGCAAAGTCATAAGTCACAGAGAAGTTAGGGTGTTGTATTTTTACCCCCATGAACATGTATGCAACGGGCATCACCGTACCAGGACTGAAACCCAAAATCTTGCATAATGAATAAAAAGTGGCCAAGAAATGATTTGCAAAATAGTTTAATCTAAAAGGTTCTTAGTCACTGGGGCTAATGTGAAATATCGAACCTCTTGCCCTATCCAGATGAGGTGGAAGCAACTTAGCTCTGAAAAGAGTCTTCAACGTTGCATATTCCTGCTTCATTTCCTCAAGATCAATAGGAACCAAATATTCACTCAGTTCACTCAAGTCAAAAACCTGTCGGACCTCATCTCTGTTAATGCTTAACAAGACCCTTCCATCATTATCCCTAATTACCCGTGTGACAGGGTCATATCTTGCGACCACTGCTCCAAGCAAGTCTATATTAGGGAACACGTTTGGCACCACTAGCTTCCCCAAATCATACATCCAGCCGTTTGAAAAGGGGCGAGGAAAATTCCTCAATCCATACCACAATCTAAACATTTCCAATCCTGTGAGAGGAACCCTAGCATCGGCTATGTTGGAGCAATTATATACTAACCCTTCCCCCAGGATTTTCCCTTACATCATAACCAATCCCTTATTTCTATCATTCGTTGACAAGGGCAATTGGTCCAGGAAATCATCATATAGGTTTCTTCTTAAATAGTCAATTTGGCCAGAATGTTGCTTTGGCGGTGCCATCTTGGACAAACTAGGGCCTCTTTATAACTTCACACTACAAATAGCTAGGACTAACCAGGGATATGAAATTACAGAACAACACATTGCAATTTCTCACAATTTAAATAAACTATAGCCCTAAAATTTATCAACAAGCCCTACAACAAGTGCAACAAATATTTTCCCAAATCTCAATGCAAAGTAACCAGGAAACACAAAAATTGACTCACGACTTTGTGCTTGCAGAAATCCCAAATTATGGCTACAAAGACTCGCAACTTCACTTTCAGCTTTGAGACTGCTCTGCAAAATACTTGAATGTTTTGTGATACAAATAAAGCAGGAGAATTGATTTTATTTCGATCAAATCATGCCAGCAAGTGTCTCATCCACCATTAAAGCTCACTCACGCACTGCATGAACGACTTCAACCATATTTGATGCAGATTTAAATTCAAGTTGTCGATCTTTCAGTTAGATCAAATCATTGAATGACCGCCTTCAAAACAAGCTGACACAATCACCAACATGGCAATAAAGGGCCCACCATACCATGCGCTACCAAGGAAATCCACGTGGCGGTCGCCCACGATATTGCAATCAGTAAAGACCTTGCAACTTACGATCACGCGATGGCGGGCAACCGTAGATCTTAAGCATCAATGATCTTGTTCCTCCAACATAGTCGCCAGCCTTATCATTAACCGTCAAGCAACTTTTTCGTCAAGATTATAACATACCCATTGATTTAAAACATGTGCATCTTAAGAACACTTTAGTAATCCGTCATCTAATGTATTAAGACCGGATTAATTCACCAATGTACTTTCCTTATTCCCTCGGCAGATGAGACACGTGGCACCCGCCCATGATATCGCGATCAACTAAAGCATTGTGGTGGGGTCATCGCAGGATGGTGGGAAGCGGCTAAGATCAAACGACAGTTGATCAACGATCGCATGAATTTTATCCCTCTGCAAAATAAAACATTTATTAAAAGGACAAGGGGACATCACTAGGCGGACGGTAAACAATGACATAAGTTGTTTTTAAATGATGAAACACAAAGCCAACCAAGACTTAGGAAAATAAAACCCCACTGAGGAATTAAAGTATTAAGACCAAAGGGACCCAACCTAGACAAAACGATACGACATAAGTCATTTTAAAACCCTTCAAAAAGGTAACAGTTAAAAAGATCCCAACCAAGGCGTAAAATAAACATAAGGGTTTTACATGAAAATAAAGCCCAAAAACCCCAACCCTAGGAAAAATTCTGACACCATGAAAGACCAATAACATAAGGCGGGTAGGAATGGAACACAAGGAGCAAAAAATTTGAAGTTCCATCACCCTCCTCTCTCTCTACCTCTCCCTACCTCCCTCCCTCCCTGTCTCCCCCTATCTATTTGTAACTCTCCCTCTCTTTCTCTTCCCATATTTCCCTCTCTCTATATCTCCCTCTCCTCATCTCTATTTTAATATCCCTAGAACCCTCCCTATCTTGGAAGGTAAATATTATAAATTGATCATTTTTCGTTACTAAAAGTACCTCTAATGTAGAAAAATTCACAACTTCTGACCAAAAATGGTCTTCATCGTACATACACCCCTGGATGACCTTCCATCCACATCCAAAAACCTACCTTCTATGTTCCATTACAAGATCACTAACAAAGGTTATGGAGAGTATGAAGTTAAATATACTTTCAATGTGAGTAAACTTACCCTTTCACCTAAAATTCATGTCAAACCCATCAAGAACAAGAAAAAAACTCATGTGTCTCATTAGTTGGGTATAAATTCTTTCACCAAATCAAGTTATCTTATAGATGATGAATTTTATAGCTCAAGCAACTCTTAGCTATGTAATGATGGTTTGGCATCTTACTTTAGAAGTAGTGACTATCCTAAGGAAAATATGACATCTCAAGCCATGATCTATAAAGGTAAGGGGCTAGGCCTTCATAAACAAGGGATTCTATAAGAACCTATATAGGTGTGAACATGAAATACAATCAAATTAAAATTATGCTAAGAATCAACTAAGAAACTAAGCTATTAACCTAATTAGATCATATTCCCAATGAAATTATCACAAATATTAACTAGGAAACCATTAAACATGAAATAACAAGCAATTATAAATTGAAATCCTAATCAACATAAGCAAACCTCATCCCATTGGGGGATTAGTGTTGAATTGATGTGGAGTGCTCAACCCTTTCCTAATCCCACTGTTGAAGCAAAAATTTGATGACCTATGATGGTGAAATTGATGGAAATGGACAAACGCTCTCAAAAGTGAATATGAAATTGGCTATAGTATGATTACTCAAATACTTTGTGGATGAAATTATCACAAAAATGAGGACTATTTATAGGCTCTTTGGTTGAATCAATGGCTAGGATTGAATTAGCTAATCAAGGGATAGAATTCAAAGATGAGAGATGACATGGATCAAAGATCAAATCCATGGATGAGATTGAATATTGACATGGATCAATGATTCTAATCAAGGGCTCAAATTGTTTGAGATAATTGCAATCCCATGATTTTAGGGGGATGGAGAAGATATTTCCATTTGGAGGGAAATGCTTGAATTCAAATTAGAGGAATATTTCATGAGAATATTCTTTCAATGATTGGAGGAATTAGAAGATATTATTCAATTAAATATGCAAGAGGAGATAATTTAATATTTAATTAAACAATTAAGAACATTTACATAAAGAGTGGGATTTATGACACTTAATTAAACAATTAATATTATTTAATAAAATGAGATGAATTAAGGAATTTTATTAAACAATTTGCATTATTTAATCAAATAGGATTAAAATTAGCATGAAAGGGGTGAATTAATCAAACAATATTAATTACTTGATTAACAGAAGAAAATGATGAATTTAATTAAACAATTAGGATTTTTTAACTAAATAGATGAGAACGATCGAATTAGGGTAGAAATGATGTTAGTAAATGAAATCAAATGCGTGATACTGTTCATGACAATTTTAAGTGTCTACAATAGGTATACAAATACAAGATCGAAGGCTTTAAGATACATGTCTATGGACGAGCGATCCAAGAATCTTAGTGATGCTTCCACGATTTACGAGTAAACTTCATATAACATCAAAACTAATTCCTCTTATAGTCTTCATGGTGATCTTGTCACTACCAACCTTTTCAATGACACCATTGATCTCAACATTAATCTTCATCTTCAATACTCTAAATTTCTTAATTGAAACCAATAAGATGACATACTAATGGATTTTATTTATATTAGGAAAATGATGTTGTGCACCTTCCACGAGAACTAAATATTTTAATTATGTAAAATAAATGTTTGCTTGTAGTACATCTAGGTGATGTGTTTAGCCATATCAAATATTTATTTAGGTCCACTTGTAAAGTTGTATGTAACATTGGATTAGTTATTTTATGTGCGAAAAACACAAAACAATTAGTTATTATTTGGAAAAATATTTAATATTGTGAAAACTTAGTATCAAAAAGTAAATGAGGGGTTAATGGTTTTGTGTACTCATAGTTTTGAGGCACATGGTTTTATCTTAGCACTTGGTTGTATTTGAGTGAGCTTGAATCTATAAAATCAAGCACATGTTTAGTGGTTAAAGTTGGTTGGGAGAGAGGGTTTTCATTGTATTGAGTTTCTCTTGTGAGTGCATATGTGAAGCATGGTATGGGATGTGTGGTTACATGCTTAGACACATGCAGAGTGCATTGAAGGAGCTTGATGGTTTAGAAGTATTCATGGAAACTTTGTAAGTGCATTGTAATGTTTTATTGTTGAATAATACATAGAGTGTGGATACTTTTAGATGTTGGGTTTTTACCAAGGTATATTTGAAACATAGAAAAATGTAAATATGTGTGTGATGGATGTGATCTAGAGGTTCAAACACACTTACACTTTCCCTGAATTCATTAGAAAAAGAGATCTCCCAAGGATGTGATTGAATTTCAACCTTGAGGGGAGTCAACCGTGTGTGGAAGGTTTGTTGTTTTCTTATGAAAAAAATGATTAATTGGTACTTTTGGGAGATTATTTAAAATGCATTAACAAAGTGAAATGTATGATCTAACACTTGAAATGTATATTTTTTTTTATAACATAAATGGAAACAATAGTTTATAGGCAAATCTGAGAAGGGTAAAATGGTGTATACCTGCCCAGAAAAGTGGGTTTTAGGGTCTGTAGCAAGACTCATTCACCCAAGGGTAAATGGGTCTTTGCACAGGGATTTTCCTTAACTTTAGGGATCCTCTAGTGCAATATCTAAGCTTCTATTTTCCCTAGGTTTCACTATTGAAAACCAAAAGTAATTTATGAATCTGAGTTTCTGTGTCTTGACAACAAAGATGACAATTTTGACAACTTTGCAAAATTGCTAGATTGATCAATATTTAGTCCTTCACCTATAAATCTGCACATACAAAGAGAGGAGAAAAATGTGTTTTTGGGTGAATAGGGTTTTGCCTTAGTCAAACCGTGGTTTGGTAATTAAACCTTATTGATAAAATAATAATAAATGGAAGGAATTGATGAATGAACAAAGCTATGTCATAACTCACCAAACCCTTAATGACAACCTTTAGAGAATTGAAGTCTAATACATCTCTCTAAGGATTGGATCTTGCATGAATTGGCTTAATATATTGCTTGATTCAAGATGCTTGAATGCTTAAAACCTACATCACAATGTTAGCTCCAAAACATGACATGAATATGCATCAACTTTGGCATGATGATATGATCTTGATTGTTGTTGTAGATGACTGATAAATCTGCTCTTCAATGCTCTTGACAATAATATTTGCTTTTGTGAAGTTCACCTCTAGATTGTTCTTAATTATTAGATTTGAATTGATAAAATAACTATATTTATAGGCGTTTATCTAATTTCCTGAAAAATTAGATACCACAAGCCAATATTTGAAACATGAATTTGAATCATTAAAATGCTTCCAAAAATATATTAAAAACTGGGTCTTATGACTTAAAGGGGACCCATTCACCCTTGGGTGAATGGGTACTAAGACCTAAATCTAGGACAAACAATTTCCAAGGTGCTTAAATTAATGTTGGAAATTGTTTAATATAGGTTTCCATTTCGGAAAACAAGAATAATAAGGCTTTGGAATGCATAATTTGGTTAATTAGAAGCTTAATTAAGTCCAATTAATTAAGGGACCCAAACATGGTGTGAAATTGTAAAGGTGTACAATTTTCTACACTATAATATCTTGTATTATATTGTGGCTTGTCTATTCAATATCTATATTATGTTTACTTTGTAACCTTACATGCATGTTTTTCTCTTCTAGGGTTATGTAGGAAATGAATTAAAAAATTATAGGTATTATGCATTAATTTCCCAATATTTTACAATGACAAAGTGATAGTTGGAATTATAAGGCTTCGAGATGGAATCCCATGACAATATTATAAATGGAGCAAGAAGATTTCATTAATCACAAAAAAATAAAAAATAAAAGTGAAGTCCCCTAGTGAAAACCTCTTTTAGGCACTATTAGCCCAAAAAAGTTAAAATCAAGAAAATAAAGATAAGTATATTAGTGAAAACCTCTCCAAGGTGTTAATAGATGAGGAAGTCAACCTTCCTCCTACACCAAAATAATTACAAAATTATTTTAAATTATATTTTGAAGATACCATTGTTTTTAATTAAGGTAAGCAAGAAACCAAGGTCTTGAGCCCTATACAAAACAATCCCCAATGGCCTAGCAAAACCATACCAAAAGAGGTCAAGAACAACACATGATCAACACATTAATTCAATATATAAAATTATTAGATTTAAACTTCAACATAAAAATACAAAAAAACTCAAGGGGTGAGGAATCCCTAATATTCTAAGAGAAAGTTAAACATTAAATCCTCATAATTTTCATAATTATCAATATTTTTCCCATGCTTTTTTAGATTCATCCCATGTATGGTCAAAAGGGTCATGGTCAACCTATGCATGACCATAGTGCTGAACTTTGTCATGAATCCCATTTTTCTCCATCTCCTTGAGCTTAGATTTTAGTTTCTCCACCTCCAACACTGTTTGCAAGAAACTATAACAATTATGTTGTTCAGTGGTAGGGGCATTGGGAGTTTCCTCACTCACAATATAGCTGGGGGGCTTTAAGGAGATCCTTTATTTCTATGTTGGGGTTTCAATTACATCCTCAGTATCGGGTTCAAATTCAGGAGCATTCATCTCATTGAACAAATTATTACCTTTGAACCACAAAGGAGAAGACTCCAAGGAACTATTAGAAAAATTACCCTCTTCCATAGAAGTGTTTTCTTCTTGTAGGGAGTCACTTGAAATATTAATTTCCTTCATATTGATCTATTAGATCGCATCCAATCTTGTTGACCTTCTCACAATTTTACCCTCAATGTCTTGTATCTTAGCCTTCCACGTGTTTTTCTAGTCCAAACTTTGGGAATGCTTCTTAAAAGGAGTATAGGGGCAGTGCCAACAAAATGTCATTGCCCCTCCATAAAATTTTCCTCTACAAAAACCTTAGGGACTTTAGAATTTTTATATTTCTCATTGATAGACTATCCTTCAAGCTTTCTCTTCATAGCCCCCTTATTCAGGTTTTCACTTATTTGGAGAGAAAAGTTTAAGAGAACAAATCCTGACTGCTACATCTTCCTGAGACTTAGTGTTCAAGTCAAGGTTATCGAAAGGGGGAGGACTAATATGCATAGGAACATTGGTTTAGGATTTGGTGGGTCATTTTGCCACCTTGTTATCCTTGAAAGGGAGTTGAGATGAGAGCCCAGTGAAAGTGAGGGGCTTTTTATTTTTATTTGCAGGCAAGCCAAGCTGAGGAATATTCATAAGGCTAACCATAATAGGTTTAACAAGGCTGAGAGAAAGGTGAAACTAAATAAGGAACATGATGAGACCTTTGTGTAAAGGAACCACTAACTTACTAGGGTTTTTGGAATTTAAGTCCCTGGCTTCCATGATGAAATTTTCTAATGAAGAAAAGAGAAAAATGAGAAACTTATAAGGATTTTGTGCCTAAGGTGATTTAACAAAGAAAAATTATAATGGTAGTAGAATTTAAATCTCCCTTCAAGGGTGAAATATTTAATTAGGACTTGACATACCTAATCTCATGGCTCTGATACCTTTTGGTGAACAAATCCAATTCGGTATTCGGCTAGCTCCTCCCCCTTTTAAATAATTTGTCCATGCTTTCAATGTTATGGTTTTTTCGCTTCACACTTATTTTCCCTTTGCAACTCATTTTAGTAGCCTTGCTAATAATATCCTCATTCACTTTGAAGCTAATACCTCCCACTTGGACCCACCTCTAGTCCTATTGTGCCTTCACACTCATGCCCCTTTTTTCCTTTGGCAAAATGGGGACCCCCTCTCTTTCATTTTGCATGCCTTCATTTCCCTTCCTCCTTTCTTTTTTCCTTCTTCTTCCCTTTCCTTTCCTTTGTTTTCTTATATCTTTCATTTTCTTTCGAGCTTAAGGGTTTCAAACTTTTGAAGAAGGGCATACATTCCTTATCGGGCCCGAACCCAACCCCCTTTTTTCATCTTTTTGTTTTATCTCTTATCGAACTTCACAGATCAGAGTTTTATCTTACTACATACCTGACCCTGACTCCTAGTGGTGGCTCCTCATTTCACGTGCACATCACATCAAGTCTTTTCACTCAAATGTGCTGACACTAGAATTTATTGGGTCGGTGCTAGAATTAAATGCATCAATACCTGAGTTTAACACACCATTAATGCAAGGTATGGGGGTTATTAGGTTAAGTTATGCATCATTTTATGATTACTCATCTAATAATTTATGTCTCAAAGCTCTGCAACTTTCTTAGTTCCCTTTCTTGCCCATCAAAATTGCAATTGTTAATACTAGTTGCCCAGGTCCTTTTGCTCATTTGCGTGTGGGATTGTGTGATTGGTTTGAGGTCAATGTTGCTCACGTATGTTTTCTCATGTGGTGTTTTTTGGGTTCCATTCATGATTTTTTTCTCTACGTTTTCTTGTGGTTTTGGTTTCTTGTGCCTTTCCCTTTCATTTTCTCACGCATTATCATGGGTTACTAATAATTTTTTCCTTTATCTAGTCATTTGAAATTGCTTCCTCATTCAAATGCGTGATAATATGTGTGTTCAAGTTTTGGTTGTTTGTGTTTGCTTCATTTTTTCTTTGTTTTCATTTCCTTGATCTGGTTTTGAGCATTCCCATGTTTGTTTTTTTGTGTGCATTTTTTCCTTTTTGTTCTTGCAATTTTTTGCTTTGTTTCCCCACTAGATCATGTGCCTTTTTGGTGTGTTGTTCGAAGTTGTTTATGACATCATTTCCAGGCCTTTGGCCTTGATATCCTGAGGTTTCCGTCCATTTTAATTTGGTATGATTGAAAATTGGAACCTATCAGGTTTTGGGCATCGTGAGGTCTACTTACTCGATACATGAAAACATCTGAGAGATGAAAGGTAAAATTTTGATCTCCGACACTCAATCCAGCCTTTATGACTTAATGAAATCTTGTTACGACCTTCAGGTTTTGGCCATCAAAGATATGTCTTACCACCTTTCTTATAGAGGTGAAAGATGTAAGGGGTATCCTCGATCTCCGACCCCAATGATGCACACAAACACTTAGCAAAAATCTTTGTTTTCAAGGTGTGATTTCAAACTTTAGGTGTCACATGTACCGTTTACATGCTTCCTTATTGAGGTAGGAATTATGATAAAATCCTAACCTCTGATGTCTGAAATGATGATTAATTTCCTTCATTAAAATGATATAATTGATAAACATGCCTTTATTAAATCTCTTTTACTCCAAGTTAGGTAGGCAAAATGCAAATTGAGTTTTGAGTTGCGGAGCTTTGACTTAGAAATGCTTAAAAATTGTAGTAACCCATAAAAGAGACCTTTGATCCCTAATCTCCAAAACATACTTCATACATACCCCTTAAGTTTGAAGAAAGCCTTATAGTAAAAGGTAATGCGTACCTCCAAACCATGATCCCCAAAATGAATATTGGACTTCGCAAGTCAGGCTTACCTCTTAAGTCTAAATGAAAATCTCAAATAAGAGGTAAAACGAAGGCCTGAACCCCAAACCTCGAAATGCCTTTCAAATTTCACATGTTGAGAATATCGCTTGAGGAAAGAACATGGTTACGAGTGTAAGAGATAGAAGGGATCCCCAATCCTCGATATTAGATCAAGCACAATTATAACTTAAGAAGTTCTCATTGCAAGTAAAAGGTATGAGGGATCTTTGATCCCCGATGCTCGAAGAGCTAAATAAAGGGAAAATTGAACTCTTAAGTGCAAGTGTTAATGGTATAAGGTAAGGGGTAAGCCCAAAGGCCGATCCCTGAAACTTTATATAACTTCTTTTTGACAAGTTATGAATTTGAAATTGTAGTGTCAAAAAATGTACTCCTTAATGTTTTCTTACTATGTTTGGGTCCCTTAATAAATCAAACTTATTAAGCCTATAATTGGCCCAATTATGCATTTAAAATCCTAATTAATCATGTTTTCCAAAAGGGAAACTTGTATTAAACAATTGCAAACATTAATTAAATTTCCTTGGAATTGGAGTGTCTTGGATTTAGGTCCTAGGACCCGGTCCTCCTTAAGTTTAGGACCCCAAATTTTAAATGTTTTTGATGGAATTTTTATGATTCAAATTAAATTTACAATTGTCAGTATTTGATGTTTAATTGTTGAGAAATTAGAAAATTACCTATAAATACAAGGTCTTTTTATCATTTCAAATCCTAGAATTTTCAAGAGATCAATTCCTATAGCAAACATTATTGTCAAAGGTAATCAAGAGAAGATTTCTCAGTCATTTGTTGTAGCATTCAAGATCTCAAGCATCATGTCAAAGTTATTTGCATCTATGCATGTTTTTGGAGCTATTGTGATGTAGGTTTCAAGCATTCAAGCATCAAGATCAACATCTAATCAAGACATTTCATGCAAGATCAAGACCTTGGAGAGATGTGTTAGACCTCAGTCCTCTAAGGATCTCCATTCAATGGTTTGGTGAGTTGCAACAAGCTAGTGTTCATTCATCATTCCTTCCATTCATGTTTCATTTCATTTCAAGGTTTAATTACCAAAATGGGGTTTGACCAAAGAAAACCCTTATTCACCAAAAAAAATAAAAAAATCTCCTCTTTGTGTTTATAGATTTGCAGGTGAAGAAGTATTGAAGATTGATCAAAAGTGCAATTTTGTAAAGTTTTCATCAAAGTTGTCAAGCCACTAAAACTCACGTGTAGAATTTATTTCCAAATTTTTGACTGTGAGATCTAGAGAAATCAAGAGTGCATACTTAGGGGCAAAGGAATACTAAAAAAAAAATTGGATCCTTGTAGCAAGACCCATTTTCCCTAGGGTGAATCTGTCCCAGGAGGACACTCAGCAGGAGCTTTTGGTGACGTGCATAAATTATTACTCATCTTGGATCTGCTGAAATTTAATTGTTCTTGTTTTTGTTGTGCTTTAAATTGATGATTCAATTCTTACATTACATAATTAGATTCATTTATATTTTTTAATTTATCTCCCAAAAGTGCATTTCAGGCTGATTTACTCTATCCTCAATCATAAGGAAAATAATAAGATCTCCATTAAGGTTGACTCACCTAAGGGTTGAAAGTCAATCTCACCCTAGGGGATCTCTTTTTCCTGATGAAATAGGGAAGATAGGTGCATACCCCCATTTCACATCTCATTTTGATAAACCCTATTTCCAATAATTTCAAAAATAAAAAGATGTATATTGTCTAACATGGCTTGTTTTGCAGGGTTTATCTTCTTAGTATATATGAAAATATTAATATATGGCATTGATGCTTGCAGAAGATATGCCACCAAAAGATTGTGAATAAATTAAATACCAATCCAAAGGTTATCATCCACCTTCAAAGATGTTCTCTCTATACAACAAGATTAGAGATACAAACTTTGGCCACGTCAACATAGATGAATTCAAACAAAGAATCGATGATAGTGGTGCTAGGAATCCAATGGCTAGGGCTCTTGCAACATCAAGGTTAGTGGAACCTACTACTTTTCTGGTTACCATTCAGTCCCCAGAGTTATTTCTCACTTATGATCTTCATTACAACCATAAGAATTGAAAGGTCAAGGGGGGAAATTGGGAAACTGTGTTGGATATAAACCCAGAGATGATAGAGAAAATATTTATAATTCCTACCCATTTTGAGTATGAGGCAGTGGACATGAAGAAGGTAGTCAACTATTTTGATGAACATCTGATTGATAATTTGAACTACATAAATAGAAATCTGTTAGAAAAACCAAGGAAGGTGGATGCTAAAATACCAAAGGTGCAACATAGATGTGACTATAAAGAAGATGTTAAAGACCTAATTGTGTTGTTGAGCCGAGTCTTTGGGTACCAACATGCAAGGGAATTTTGCCCATGGATGGTGAGGTTCATTAAGATTATCAATTCTCCCAATAAGCAAAAAATTGACTGGTCTTTTCTTATAAGTGATACCATTCATGAGAAATTAAGCAATGTCCTCTCAAATCATAAGTTCTATATGACATCTTACTTGGTCCACTTGATGTCTTCACAACCTTAATTTCTTAGACTTACTGGAATTGGTACCTTTGAGCTTGGAGAAGAGATAATATATCAACACTATCCTCAGCTAGAATTGGAAGTAAGTTTTTGTAATTTTGGTGTTGTGAATGATAATTTTTTTTATATAGTAATCAGAGGGTTGGAGGGAGATTTCTCTAGGAGAATCTCCAATAAGGCAATGGAGGTGATAAAAGAAAGGAGATAATGGTATATCCAGCATAAAACATTTACCTACATCAAATTAGTTGGTTTCCATAAAATGCCATACAAACTCCCTAGATATCCTTCAGATAAACTACTTTGGTTGGAGGTTTGTAGAAAAGTAACAAAAGTTTAGAAACTCATCGCCAGAAAACATAAACATGGGTATGGCTTTCCCATCAAAATAAGAGTATACTCCTGTGAAAACACATAGAATGTTATGGGTACAAAGATTGAGATGGACAAATATAATTTTTCTCTATACAATGATGCCTAGGGGAGATTTTATCCCATTGGTAAAATTAGCAAAGTGATGGGTGTGTATTTCATTCATGAGCCCAAGCTTGAAGATCATTAGGCCAATTTTGAAGAATAATTTGAAGTTAGAATGAAGAATTACTGTTCATTGATAGTATTTTTTATGAGGCATTGTACATAGGTCTGGATTTCTAAGGAACAAAAGGAAGATGGAAAGGTTCTTGATCCTGCTTATTCAGGTCAAAGAATTTATGATCAACTATTTTTCAATGTGGATTGCTCAATTCAAGAAAATGATGACATCAAGATTAGAACACCGGGTGTGGTGGATCATTCTCTCTAGTGGTTGAGAAGGCCTTTTGTTGATGTGTTTTTTATGCACTTCTCAACACAAGTAATGCATAGGTGCACTACCTCTCTTGAAAGAAAATCTTCCACAATCAGATTGCAGAACACTATCCCAAGGTCTCTCGGGTGTCAGGTCTTAATAATGCTTGGAATATCTTAGTTGTTTCATGTGATTTGTTGGAATCATAAGGCAGACTTACGGATGAGTTACAAAGCGTGGGAAGTTGGATCTGAAAATAGAGTTCTTATGATGGGAGAGTTGCTATGCGTTTGTTGTAGGTTCAAACATCAGTCTTGAATTCCATTTCATCATTGGATTTGGCTTTACAATGTGCAATGAACCTTAGCACAGGTCACTCATTAAAAAAAGAGGAAAAAGAGCAGGGAAAAGAGAAGATTCATGGACCTGAAACTACGAATGAACAGTGATCATGGTGACTGCTACAGTAGACAAACTCCTTAAAACTAAGTTTTGCTTGACCAAGAGAACCTACAGCTACACAAAACTAGTGCAATCTTCTAAGGACTGCAGATTTTTAGATTACACACACACATCATGCACATGTAATTGAACTAAGTTGCAACAATGAAGTAGAGAGCTCAAACTAGCTTTGCAAAGTGACTCATATTCAATGAACCACAAAAACATGAGTTGGAAATTCATCAAATACTGAAACAACAATCACCATCACCACTTCCATTCAAGAAACTAACACCTAAACTAATAGGGAAGTTGAACCATGCATGCATAAAGAGAAAACTCAAAAGGAACACCCATAAATCATGCAATGCTGTTTTCTATTGTTGTAGAATGTCTTTACATCAGTTCTCCAACCCTTTACAAATGAGGGGCAAGCCCCTATTTATAGTTTTCCAAAGCCCAAATGAATGGCTAGGATTGAATTACATTGTGTGGCCCAGATTTGATTACATTAGGGTTTCACCTACCCCCATTAGGGTTTCCCTGTTTTATCATCTAGTGACCCTGACACTGTAGCAGTTTTGTCATTTAGCTGATTTCCTTTTTACTGTAGCTGAAACTGCCTGAAATCTACCTTCTTACTTGATGTGTTTGCAGTGTTCTTCATTGGATCAAACGAGCCCGTCGACGATTGGCATCAATTGATTGGTTGCCCCTGATTTGGGCAGACAACTCCCTTATGCTCTCTTCAAGACCACCCCCTTGCATTTTTGTCATTGACTTCCTTGGCACAGGCCTTCTTCTAATGCCAGCTCTGTTGATGGGTGCTATGAGGAAAGGTGAACATGAAATGAATGGTGACAGGAGTGATGCACTTTTCCTTGTTCAACTTTCTCAATGGGTCTCTTGACGGACCCGTAGTAGGCTCCTTGAATCCTGCGTACATGAAGTGTTGTAAGTGATTTCATACAAAAATCAAGGAAAATGTTAGTCAAACCTTGCAAAATCCTTGTTAGATCCATCCATGCATCATCAAAAGATCATAATATTCATATTTGGAGCTCATTTGGACCATAAACATTAATGCAGGCCTAAGCGGGCGGGCAGCGAATGGGGGACAACAATCTGGAAGGGAAGTTCTCAGACCTCACAAAACTTAGAAAAACCAAGATTTTTAATTATAGAGCATGGGAAAAGGGGAAGGAAGAGCGCCAAGACAAACTTCCTCAAGATTGGACTCGTTTAAAAAAGCGAAAGCTTGGAAGGGGAAAGTCGGAGGGTCACCACCCTTTGAAATGGCAATGAGCATAGACTACTAGAAGGAAAGTCTCAGACGACGATGGAGGGGCGGAGTTCCTAGAGGCCAAGTCACCAGCGGGCCAGATGTTCAAAAGGCCCGGAGGGACGGTGTCCCAAAATGACCACAAAGGGACTGGGTTCCGGAGGCCGTTGCCGAGGTCCTAGGCGTTCAAAATGGCCAAGGAGGGGCAGAGTCCCAGAAACGGCCACAAAGGGGTTGGGTTCCAGAGGCCGGGTCGCCGGGGGCTGACAAATATTCAAAACAACCAAAGAGGGATGAAGTTCTAGAAGGAAATTTCTAAAACCCCTGAAACTTAACAAAACGTTGGCAGTTCACTTAGGCACCACAAAAACATCTCAAATCTACAAGAAACTTGTCCCCAAAGTAAAAAATGTAGAATGCGACCGTGGGGGTCCATGAAAGTTCAAAACAGCCAAAGAGGGACGAATTTCCAGAAACGCCACAGGAGGGCCGGATTCGGAGGCCGGAGTCACCGAGGGAGTGGATGTTCACCCCGAAACTTAACAAAATGTTGGCGTTCACTTAGGCACCACAAAAACATCTCAAATCCACAAGAAACTTATCCCCAAAGTCAAAAATGTAGAAGAAAGTGAATCAAGCGATCAGGGACCAAGTCAGTAGGAACAAGACAAAAGGAAAAAAAGGGAAGGGGGACTTTGTTTCTCCCCGGATTTGAATACCCCAATTAGGTGAATTTGGTCAGGGAATTTGATCGTTTGAAGGAGCATGACCAATTTGGGCTTGGAAAATGGGCACGCAAAATAAGAGAAGAGCAAAGTAGCCTATCGAGAGAAAAGAGGAGGCCCCTGCCCATAGCGAGGCATGTGTGCAAAACATGCACAAAAAATGGCAACTCACTGGGGAAATGCTCCAGAGCATTTTGATGACAAATTGGAATCACGAACCCAAAATCTCTAGTTTCGACCTTCACACTAGGGGAAAAAAACTAGATGCTCAACCAAAGGATCAAAACCACTAGCCATCCCAACCTTCAGTATGCTAAAAATACAAGTGTGTGCAGTTACATTAATTCCCATCCTTTAGTTGTTATAGGAACCCAAGCTCCATCAAGTTAAGCTACGTAGTTTATTCTAACTCCAAAAGCATCCAGGACATTGCCTCACTGCCAGTCAGGCGTCCATAGCCTCGACAAGGTTGTTGTGATTCTCCCAAACATTGCTCTACTATCGCCAGGCATCCATAGCCCCGGTAGAGTTGCTCGGATACCTCCGAAAAGTTGAATTTTATCTTTCTTTTAATTTTCAATGTTTTCTCTTTTCTTTCTTTTTCTTTTTAGCTCTTTTATTTCAACCCGCAGCATTGAAGCTCAACTGCATAAGAATCACAGTCGAGCAGAATTTTAGATTTTTCACTTAACTAGACTTCACAAAAGGCCCTACAGTGACCGTCGAATTCTTAAGATGTGTAAGAGCTATAAGATTTCATAATACGTCAGAGTCAGACTAAACCAACAACTTATCCTCTTTGAATCAAACACCCAGATCACTTGACACTAATAGAAGACCTTCACCATCCAATCTGAAGATTGATTAGAGTTTGACAAAGAAATACATAGAAAACCCCATGCAATAAGTATGGTTGTTGTGCGCACAAATGTGCCCAACTAAAAGAAGAGGGACCCGAGCAAAGCAAAAGCAAACAACCTACATCAAACCAACTAACCTAAGGAAAGTAGGAAAGTGGAGTACAGGAAACCTACACTACTCAAAATGGGCTATGTACAAAGATATTTACAAAGCACTATGTTCAGGCAGGGCGAGCCGACATTAAAGTTCATTGGATTCCATAATGCATGCACAAGCAAACGGGTAATCGTTATTGTTCTTAACCATGCATATTTATCTTTATACTCAAAAAAAATAAGTTTATCGTCGCAACATTCAAATTTAATCACATCATCATGAAAAATTAGCAATTGAGGAGGCTCGCTGAACCCATGGTTAATCCATAAACATGTTTTCCTTCCCTTGTTACCATAATCAAAATGAAACACGTAGTTGTAAGTATTCGTAGGATTAAGGAAGGATAGAACCTGGATGTCATCATACAGAGGTGGTAGCGTTGGACAGTCGAGAGCAAGCACATAATCATCGACATATGCATTGGCCGCCTCAGGTGGAGGCACCGGGTGATGTAGCATTTCATGCATCAAGCCTGCATAAGGCTGGGAGAATGGGGTAGAAAACACCCTTTCGAATCTTCGTGTGGGATTGTCAACCCCTATCAACTGTTCTTCAAGGAGGTACATCTCATCTTATTGATCTTCTGCAAACCTGGCGTCCACTTGATTGTTGTCCTCAAACAACAGCATGCTATCCCAATTCCTTTCCCAGGTGTCAGCCTTATTTTCATGATGTTCAGTGTCATGGAATGATGCCATACATGAATTTTTCCTAATGCAGCCATTTGAATATGAAGGAGGATCAATAACGATCATGGCGGAAGGACTCCAAGTTGCGTCTTGTAGTCGGTCGGGTACTTCATCTTTGTTGACAGCTATCTCAGCACCTTCGCCTTTGTCTTCTTCTTTTTGTTGTTCATGCATCTCATCATGACGTTCACTCATTTTCCCTTGTTCACTATCGCTATAGATGGAGAAGGAACCCCTCTCCCAATCTAGAGACTCTAGTGCATCACCGTTCGGGGGCTCAAGGAGTATGTCTTCATCACTGCTAACATCTAGGATGTACTCCTCTGCTGCACTGATATACCCTCGCAGAACAACACCTAATGGAAAGAAATCATCAATTGATGACACCTCATCAAGGGGACCAAAGTCTACTATGCAATTTCCCTCCAAGGACTTGGCATAAAGCCTATCATTCATGGTGTGCAAATGCTCTTTGAGAGGAAATTCTTGATGACTAGTGGAAAACATTCCTGTTTGATCTAATTCATCATTCAAAAGTCCAAGAATGTGTTGTTGTCCTTCTTCTATTATTGTCTCAACATCCTCTTGAGGCTTTCCTTTAGCTGAGTCATCACTCGGTTCAGGCTCTTGGTCTTCTACTTTGATTCGGGTAGCAAGTAGAGGAGGTCAGGTGCTTGGTTGCTCCACTTGTCCTCTAACTTTTTTGATAGCCTCTTTGCACAGTTCACATGTGAAGTCCGAGTGCGATGAATGATGAAGTATGCACCAATTGGTAGCAACAACACCTCCAAATCCACTTGACATCTTAGTTTGGACCAATCCTTTGCTAATCTAGAGATGAGTTGGTCATATCTTTCCGCTACTAGGTTCTCATGATCACTTGAAAAAGAAGCTTGATGGTAGACAATCATGGCGAGTGGTTGTTCCCACTCCAAACTTTCATTTTTAGATCCTCGATCATTGTCATTGACAAAGGAGAGGTCTTCTAATCTTATTTCACTTATACCTTCATCATCATTTTCTGCTGCTCCAAGGTTGTCAACCTTTTCTTCTTTCTATTCTTCAGCATCTTCGTTGGTTGTCCCAACATGCACTGTTGCAGACTTTGTTGATTCATCTTCAAATTCCAATGACTCCTCTTCTAGATTAGAGGACTGCTCTTTGCTGATAGAGGAAAGGCTTTCCAACTCCCTTCCAATTGAATTTTCATCACAATGTTCTGCTGTCTTATTGAAATCAACTTCTTCCTTTTCATTTTCAGCTTCAACGTTTGTTGTCCCAACACTAGTTTGTGTTGAATCCCTTGGTTCCTCTTCAATGTGCTCTCCTCCAGATGTTGAAAGCTCTTTGGCCTCATGGGATGACTCGTCCTCCTTGAAAGTTGACTAATCCAACTTGTTTGAACAACCCTTGACCTGAGTGATGACATTGTCACATGATGGACACGTAAATTCTAAATGTGGTGCATTGTGAAATCTACACCAACTTGCCATTAGTACTGTTGACGTGTGTTTTGGCACAACAACATGCAAACAGAGTATTGCTACTATGTTTCTCTTAAAAGAGAAAGGCAACACATGGATGCCTTAGCTCCCAAGGTCTTGGTAGTTGGGTCTCAACTGTGCTGATATTACTCAGTGGTCAATGCAATAGTAATATTCAAGGGAGCTGCAAGTATTGGGCTTCTGGATTGCTCCAAGATCAAACATGAAATAAATCCTATACTAACCAGGGGTTTTAAAGAAATATAAAAAAGATAGACCAGGGTTTTGAAACAAAAAAGAACAATAGTTCATCCAACCTTAACCAGACTTGCTAACTTCAAGGAATTTATAAACTAAAACTGCAGAACAAAATTAACTTGTGACCAACACACAGTTGCATTCATTCACAGTGCTGATTTTAACAACTGATTATAGACTACCATTTAAGCAAAACATAAAATGAGATTTCATTCCTTGAAAGCTTTCAAAATCAAATGATTAACTTAAGATAAATACCGTCCTGGAACACAATATGAAGTAGATTCAAATCTGGTTGCTTCTACTGTGGGTGAGATAGATAAGCAACATTTACAAATCTAGCACAATCACTAGTGTACAAAAAACCTATGTCTTCAAACTGCTTCCATCTACACTAGGAGAACTTTGAAAATACATTACAATCTGTACTAAAATCTAACTGCTAACCAGGAAGGCAAGAGAAGCTCTTATTACTGAAAATCAAGATGCAACTCTATCCCCTTCTGCTAGCTGACTAACTTCTAACAGTTCTAGCTCCAAATAGTTCTCTAAACCTAGAAGTTCTAATCAAGAAGTGCTAACATTAAAAATTCTACCAGTAAAAGTTCTAACCTTTACAAAGAGGCAAGAATTCCATATATACACCCCCTCTTGAGAAGAATGTCAGCCCCTATTTTTAGGGTTTACAAAATATCTGTCTTGTGAGAGAGTTGGCATCCAGATCTTTGACAAAAGTTGATTCTATAATAAATCTGAATCCTTGCTATCTTATGTCGGTCAAGATTGTCTCCTGGAAAGATCTGTAGATATTTTGTAGCTACCGCACTTATTTTTGGCCTCTGTGTCCCTTTTTGGACTCCAGTAGAGCTGCCTTGAGTGCCCCAAAATATCACCATTAATGTTGAGCTACCCCTGTTAGTAGATACCAGCTGTCCATTTGACTCACAACTTTATCTTCTTCCTTCGACGCTCTTTCTCCTCCAGATCTGTTCTTCTGCAAGTTGTCAGTGTAGCTTGGGATAGTCGGTGAGACGTTTCAGCGAGCCATAGAGGTCATACCGATTTCGCAAAGACCATCGGCAAGACTACATCCTTTTGGCAAGACCACACGGTGAAGTCTTTCTCTCAGCGAGCTCAACGTGTCTCACCAAGGGCATAAAACATGTCGGCAAGACCCCATCGGGTCGACAAGACCTTTTGTCAAGATCTCCAAGAAATATCTATGTGCACACGACTTGATCCTGCAAAACAAGGTCTTCGTTAAAACAATACATTAATATCATGCCTTTTACCAAAAAGAAACTTAACTTTGGCGGAGGCGGAACCAAAATTGAAATGGGAACAAACTTCCCCTTTTAAAACCAGCAGAGGCGAGACCAAATTGGGACCGGGAAGCAAAAATTAGACAAGTCCCGGCGAAACCCGGATTGGGAAAAAACATGACCCATAAATGACATCCCTCACCCTCAAAAATAGGCTGGGGCGGGGTCAAAAGAAAATTGAAACCGGGACCAAAGTCGAGATGGGAACAAGCCACGGAAATAAACAACATTTCCAAGCTCATACCCCATCCCTAATTCGCTCCCGCAAAAGAAACCAAACGCGAGGGACATAAAACAAAAGAACACGGCGAAACTGGAACCAAAACCAAACAAGAACCAGAAACTTTTTCAAGTTTCAGGTTCAGATTCTGTTATGAAACCTGCCTCTGACGACACCCAAAAAAAGACAAGGAAAAGGAGGAAGGGGAGGGAAAACCCCATGACAAAAAAGAAGAAACCAGAAGCAAAAGAACAAAACATGCGAAACCGAGACTGGGGAAGGAAAAGAAAATAGAACTTGGAAGAAATTCCAAGTTCGGTTTCCGCTCCGGTTCCGAGCCTGCAAAAACAAAAGAAAATGCCTAAGGCCTAAAAAGAAAATACCCAAGGCAAAGGACAACAGGGAAAATGACCAACCAAAAAGGAACAAAGGGAAAGGCAGAGTCGGGTCTGGGACAAAACACGGATCGGGAACCTGAAACTTGAAGAGTTCAATGTCCCGATTTGGATTCGGACCCAACTCCAACAGAACAAAAGGGCAAGACCAAGGAACTATCAGGACCGGAACCGGGGAAGGAATAAGACCAGTACTTGGATGATAATCCAAGTTCGATATTGGTCCCGGTTCCGCTTCTGACAGAACTTTAAAAGAAAAACGCCCCAGGTAGAAACCAAAAGAGAAGGGGGGACCCATTTTGATCCAGATCAAAGTGGGGTGGTTATGCAAGGCATAACAAGTACTTCCTCCAATCTTGGTCCATCCTTGTTGCTCAAATGTTCCCAAATCAGCTCCTTGAAAGCTTTGGCTGCCATAGTTGTCAACTCTTCCTCTAGGTCTGTAGGAGCTAAAGGTTGGTATATTTCCCAAAAGGGAATTTCTCCTTGCAATACTCTTTCAATCATGCTCAGAAAAGTGAGACACCCTAATTCATTATGCTTGCGAGTGCAATGGATCCAACATCTATCTACCAATGTGAATTGCTGCAATGGCTTCTTCAGTCTCTTGTTCAAATCTGCATGCAGCTGAGTGATGTCAATTTGTGCATGCTGCTCCATTTTTACTCAACTTCTACTTGCCTTCAGAATTTTTTGATTTTTTAGCATTAAAAGAGATCTCCTTATCTTAGATTTCTTCTTTGAAAGTGCTCTTTTCGAAGTGCCAACTTTCAGCTTTGTAACCTCAACATGTCATGCCCTCCTTCTAGCACCAGTTTTGTTGATGTGTTTTTTATGCACTTCTCAACACAAGTAATGCATAGGTGCATTGCCTCTCTTGAAAGACAATCTTCCACAATCAAATTGCAGAACACTATCCCAAGGTCTCTTAGGTGTCAGGTCTTGATAGTGCTTGGAATATCTTAGTTGTTTCATGTGATTTGCTGGAATCACAAGGCAGACTTACGGATGAGTTACAAAGTGTGGGAAGTTGGATCTGCAAATGGAGTTCTTAGAATGAGAGAGTTGTTGTGTGTTTGCTACATGTTCAAACAACAGTATTGAACTCTATTTCATCATTGGATTTGGCTTTACAATGTGCAATGAACCTTAGCATAGGTCATTCATTAAAAAAAGGAAAAAGGGCAGGGAAGAGAGAAGGTTCCTGGACCTGAAACTACGAATGAACAGTGATCATGGTGGCTGTTACAGTAGACAAACTCCCTAAAACTAAGTTTTGCTTGACCAAGAGAACCTACAACTACACAAAACTAGTGCAATCTTCTAAGGACTACAGATTTTAAGATTACACACACACATCATGCACATGCAATTAAACTAAGTTGCAACAATGAAGTAGAGAGCTCAGACTAGCTTTGCAAAGTGACTCATCATTAATGAACCACAAAAAACATGAGCTGGAAATTCATCAAATACTAAAACAACAATCACCATCACCACTTCCATTCAAGAAACTAACACCTAAACTAATAGGGAAGTTGAACCATGCATACATAAAGAGAAAACTCAAAAGGAACACCCATAAATCATGCAATGTTGCTTTCTATTGCTGTAGAATGTCTTTACATCAGTTCTCCAACCCTTTACAAATGAGGGGCAAGCCCCTATTTATAGTTTTCCAAAGCCCAAAAGAATGGCTAGGATTGAGTTACATTGTGTGGCCTGGATTTGATTACATTAGGGTTTCACCTACCCCCCATTATCCAGTAATTTTAAAATACAATTTTGTCTTTTCCCTATTTTGTCATCTAGTGACCCTGACACTGTAGCAGTTTTGTCATTTAGTTGATTTCCTTTTTACTGTAGTTGAAACTGCCTGAAAGCTGCCTTCTTACTTGATGTGTTTGCAGTGTTCTTCATTGGATCAAACGAGCCCGTCGATGATTGGGATCAATTGATTGGTTGCCCCTGATTTAGGCGGACAACTCCCTTATGCTCTCTTCAAGACCATCCCCTTGCATTTTTGTCATTGACTTCCTTAGCACAGGCCTTCTTCTAATGCCAACTTTATTAATGGGTGCTATGAGGAAAGGCAAGCATGAAATGAATGGTGACAGGAGCGATGCACTTTTCCTTGTTCAACTTTCTCAATGGGTCTCCTGACAGACCCACAGTAGGCTCCTTGAATCCTGCGTACATGAAGTGTCGTAAGTGCTTTCATACACAAATCAAGGCAAACGTTAGTCAAACCTTGCAAAATCCTTGTTAGATCCATCCATGCATCATCAAAAGATCATAATATTCATATTTGGAGCTCATTTGGACCATAAACATTAATGCGGGCCCAAGAGGGTGGGCAGCAAACGGGGGACAACAAACCGGAAGGGAAGTTCCCAGACCTCACAAACACAACAAAACCAAGATTTTCAATTATAGCGCATGGAAAAAGGGGAAGGAAGAGCACCAAGACAAACTTCCTCAAGATTGGACTCGTTTAAAAAAGTGGAAGCTTGGAAGGGGAAAGCCGGAGGGTCACCACCCTTTGAAATGGCAATGAGCACATGGTGGCCCGGAAGGAAAGTCTCGGATGACGACAGAGGGGCGGAGTTCCAAAGGCCATTTCGCTAGGGGTCGGCGGATGTTCAAAATGGCCATGGAGGGACAGAGTCCCAGAAATGGCCATGGAGGGGTTGAGTTCATGAGGCCAGGTCGTCGGGGGCCGACAGATGTTCAAAACGGCCAAGGAGGGGCAGAGTCCCAAAAATGGCCACGGAGGAGCCAGGTTTGGGAGGCCGGGTCGTCGGGGGCCGACGGATGTTCAAAATGGCCACGGAGGGACGAAGTCCCAGAAATAGCCACAGGGGGGACGAGTTTCGAAGGCTAGGTTGTCGGGGGCCAACGAATGTTCAAAACAACCAAAGAGGGATGTAGTTCCGGAAGGAAATTTCTGAAACCCCCGAAACTTAACGAAATGTTGGCAGTTCACTTAGGCACCACAAAAACATCACAAATCCACAAGAAAATTGTCCCCAAAGTAAAAAATGTAGAATGCGGCCCGTCGGGGGTCCACAGAAGTTCAAAATAGCCAAAGAGGGACGAAGTTCCAGAAACGGCTACAAAGGCCGAGTCACCGGGGGCTGACGAATGTTCAAAACAGCCAAAGAGGGACGAAGTTTCGGAAGGCAATTTTTGAAACCCTTGAAACTTAACGAAATGTTGGCAGTTCACTTAGGCACCACAAAAAAATCCCAAATCCACAAGAAACTTGTCCCCAAAGTCAAAAATGTAGAAGAAAGTGAAATGAGCGATCAGGGACCAAGTCAGCAGGAACAAGACAAAAGGCAGAAAAGGGAAGGGGGACTTTGTTTTTGTCCATATTTGAATAACCCAATTAGGTGAATTTGGTTAGGGGAATTTGATCATTTGAATGCACATGACCAATTTGGGCTTGGAAAATGGGGTATGCAAAACAAGACAGGAGCAAAGCAGCTTGTCGGGAGCAAAAAGAGGGGGTCCCTACCCACAGCAGGGTGTGTGTGCAAAACATGCACAACACCTTTCCCTGTGGTAAATTGCCAAAACCTACAAAAGGAGCTGAGAAGAAGAAGAAAGGAGAGGGTGTAACCAAAGAATCCACCAAAGAAGAGAAATCACATATTGCTAAAGAGAAGCCATCTTTGAGTATTGTCCCATCTAAGGAGGAAGGAAAAGGGGAACCTGCTAAGGAAGCAAGAAGTAAAATAAAAGAAAGGGGGTCGGTGAATGTTTTCTCAAGTGAATGTGACTAGGAACCTAGAGATAGGAGTGGAATTGTTTGTAAGACAAGAATTGAGGAGGCTATTAGAGCAAGGACAACCCAAAGGGAGGCTCAAAAAATATACTCCTCAACTCCCCCTCATGAGTCACCTTTGCCAACTCCTCAATCACCTAAGGATAAAGTTCCTACTCCACCATCTTAGTCATTGAAATTTACTCCTCCCAAATATGAACTACCTTGTGGAGAGGAAATTCTTGTTGAAACAATGATGGATGAAGGAGGGATAGAGAAAGAGCCTCTAGGAGAAGAAGAACGACAAAGAGAAATAGAGGATGTTTTCCCTAAAAATGTTCATGTTGATATGCATACTAAAGAAGTGTCTGGAAAAGAAGTGAATAAAGAATAAGCTCATGTTGATGAGCATATTGCTCAAGAAAATATTCTTGGAGAGTAAGAGGGTGATCAATAAATTCATCAAGAGAAGAAAACTGTTGAGGAACTTTCTCATACAAAAGAAGTAGGGCATCAAGAAAAGGTCCATGAAGAAGAAAAGGTAGCCCAAGATTCTGGTTAGAAAGAGCCTGAGGATAATTCCAAGCAGTCTTGTGATGTTGAGGTCACCTCTTCCCTTCTAAGAGAAACAACAACAACCATACTTGTATGGATAAATCAAACAATTCAAAAGAGACAATGTACTTATGTAGAAACTCTTGAGAAAAATCCTAAGTGTTATAGCCGAACCTCTCCAATCTCTAGGGAGGAGAAGGAAATGAGTGCAAAGGATATCCATAATTTCTATTGATGAGAAAGGTAACCAAACAATAGAAATAACTGTCCCTTTGGTTGATAAATTAGAATCAAAGATGTCCGTTGAGGATTACCAAATCAAACAAGTGGATTTGGGTGTGCAAACAAGGGAAGGGGAGAAAAAATCCCTTCAGATGTTTGTTGCTTCAATTATGAAGAGAATACAGAAAGATGAAAATACAAAGGAAGAAATAAAGGCCCAAGTTGCACAATTAACTGCCTGCATAAATAATCTCATAAAACTTGTCGATGATCAAGATCTAGAGTCTGCATTACAGGCAACATTGAAAGGTGAGGTCAGACATTTTGACCCAGATGGATGGATCCCTACTACTCAACAATGGAAGGAGAACATTTTGGAATTGGTAGACCAAGTCTTTAAGCAATTGGTAAGTTCTTATCACTCTATTAGTGATGAAGACAACAATGCTCAATAAATTGCATTAAGCATTGATGAAGAATTGTTGGTTTGGGAAGAATACATCCCAATCCTTCACTAGATGAATGAAACAAGGATACAAGAAC
Organism: Sequoia sempervirens; assembly: GCA_007258455.2. Classification (NCBI taxonomy): domain Eukaryota; kingdom Viridiplantae; phylum Streptophyta; class Pinopsida; order Cupressales; family Cupressaceae; genus Sequoia; species Sequoia sempervirens. Next base: position 15,752,709 of record VDFB02292527.1, on the reverse strand, counting down.
TATTGAAGGTTGTTGTGATAGAAGAGGGAGAGTAGGATTTGATTCGAGTTTAGTTGAGAGCAGTAGAGTTTTGTGTTAAAATTTTGAATAAGTGTAAAAATAGGTTGAACAATGATAGAAGTTAGGCTAAAAGAGCAATGAACAATATTCACCAGTCGATAGAAGACCTAGGATGCACATTTTAGGATAGTCTTGTGTTGGTGAGAGAGACCACAAAGATGGTTGAAGAGTTACAAAACCAAATACAAGGGCAAGTCATGCAAGAAGGAATTGACAAGATGGTAAATAAGAAGGTAAAACTTAAGTCTCCAGGAAGAATTAGAATCTTTTACCAAGATACAACAATAGATGGAGAAGACTACATTTGAACAAAGGGTTAGGATCTAGTTCCACAAAGTACCATCTATGGAAAGAATGAATGAAGTAGTGTCGACATGGTCAGACAACTTCGCTAAGTGACTGGAGATATTAATGCTACTATTGTTAGTTAACCTTTTTTGTGTTTTTGCAAATAAACAACTAAAGCCACAAAAACAAGACATCTAGTTATAAATGATGAAGTAGACATTCCAAATATGTTGAACTATTGTTTCCAAAACCTATTGTTATAGAATTTGATAGATGTTGATGAGAAGATCCATGCCCAGATGAAGGAATAAAAGAGACGTGGAAATTTTGATGATTATCAATTAGATCATAGTTGGATTTCAGTTTTATTTTCAATTACTTTTATTTTCCTAAGTTTTAGCAAGTTAAACTAAAATACAACTAGGGTGCCCAGTTATGCTTTTATTTTAATTTTAGTAAAAGACTCAAGTGTTTTTGATAAGGAAAAGCAGGTTTTGAAGGGACCCTGAAACCCTTTACAAAGGAAAAAAGTTGCAAGAAAGACTAAACCTAAAGAGCCCACAGCCCAAAAAAACCAAAATGTTGATAACAAAAATTAACAACGAGACTTGTCAGCAACCCTAAAGCAAAACATCAGCAATAAGGTTGAATAAGCAAAAGAAACAACACAACTACAACATATTTTCCAAAACATTAACAGAGGCCAATTTTCCTCAATGACCCCCTTGTGCATCTCCATAACACCCTTGAGCTCCTTAAATGAAATAGCAGCCCGCTTCTTAGTCTTTCTCCTCGTTCTCAAACATGAGCCAACATCCACATAAAAGCTCAAGTGTTGGAGTTAGTTCCAATTACCTTTTTATTAGATCCATAACTATGGGAACTGATATTTCTATATATATTTTTATTTTGGGTCATTACATAGGATCTAATTTTTTATGTAATTTTTTGCAATACAAATAATATAATCTTAGTGTGGAATTCGCTTACTGATCTTTGTGTGCAAGACTTTATTTTATTCATCTAAGGATAATGCCTATGTTGCATGCATCTAGATTTGGTCTTATGGTGATGGTATGGTCATTTCATTTCAATCAAAATTGTCAAAGTAATGAGGTCTTGTCAGTAATTATGGACTTAAGTAAGATTTCTTCTGAGATATGCATATGTTTGATAGCGTTTTGGTCATATGAAGTCTAAAAATCTTTTGAATTTTATATTTCCTTTAAAGGTTGCACTATTGTTAATGGTGGATGTGTGAAATTCTATTTACATTAATGGTTGTTTGAAGATCTTATTTAAACACACATAACTGGTTAATGAGGTGTTTCCTATCATTGTTCGATTAGAGTTGTTTTACATTACTTCTTGTTACCCTACTTTTTTACTTTTATTTTATAAATGGTTTTGAAATTGTTTTAAAAGAGCAACAAATTGATATAAATTTGTTGTACTTTTGATATGTAATTTGTTGCTATAAATTGTTAGAATTATCTTTTGTGATTGTATGTTATTTTCTAGTAGGCTATTATACTAGAAACCTTGTAAATGTATGTTGACAACGAACCTGTTATATACCAACACAACTGAGAACTAGTTATACGGGAACCTTGGAGTAGTTTTGCTACTTTTCAAGAGGAGAAATAAACCCTTATTACCTAGCACATTGTAAGTGATTAAAGCCACCCTCAACATAATTGGAGCTAGACAGAGGGCCTAAATCTAGAAAATCTAGAAAATATTGGGTCATTTTCCCTAGATAGTGTTATAATCCAAGATAAGACATGCAAACTAGAAAATACCTTCCACAAGAGAAAAACAAAAAAAGCAAGAGCAATTTGCATGAAGATGTGCAAATGAATTGTATTTAGGAATTAGGAAAATACAAGAGATGAATTGCTTTATAAAAGCAATGTATGCATAACCCTAAAGGAAACACTAGTGTGCACACTTAATAATTATTAATTAATTAATTATTATTGTGCCTAAGTTTATCTTAAGTAACTAAAGTGATAAGTGACTTAATTAATTAACCAATATGATTAAATTAATTAAATTAATTAAGTAAAATAACTTATTACTCTAACACCCCCCCTTAAGATGAACTTAGGAAGTAGCTAAAACACTAAAGAAAAGATGCATGAAAGCAAAGATGGGTCCCGACAACAAGGCCTGATCAGGTACCCATGTACAAATGCCATGAATGGGAAAGAGGAGAAAACCCAGTGGGACAAAACCCCCCCTCAATGAGATGACCTGCTGCAAAGAAGCACTGGAAGAACACTGGTGGAGTAACACTAGAATCCTGAATTTGGCAAGCAAGGAAAGATACCTCTGTCTACAAGAAACCATATGAGAGTCACTGAAGGACTCAGGCGGAATCATAATAATGCAACAACAGACCCGATGCCAAGGAACACTGGAAAACTCACAAATTGGAACAACCATGGAATCTATGAAGCAACAGTAGATGATTAAATGATGCCCCCCATAAGAGGGAATGATTTGATGAAATAATTTGGAAGCTATGTGTATCTCGATGCCAATGCCAAACTATGACTAAAACTGATCCATAGGAACAAGTACCATGAAGATTCTGGAACATTAACTATAAAATGAATGGCCCACAAACTAAGATGTGACCCGATGTGAATTTGATATGATTCAGGATCATTAACCATAAACTCTCAATCTGAGATGTGAATTGATGTGTCAAACTATGAGCAAGATGTGGCCAAAAGAAACTACATAATTCAGATACAACTCATACGAGTTGTCATCAATATGAAGATGACATCAAAGTGCATGCAATGCAATTACACTCTAATCAAATTATTATGCAAGAATCCCCCCTGATGAAACTTTATAGAAGTTAATTTAATTACAATACCCCATGATTGTAAAAAGGAGAACATGCAAAAAATGCATAAATTAAAGAGACAATGCAAACCTAGTGCATGAAAACAAAAAAAGAGTGCATTCACAAACCAATGTTAAAATATTCCTTCATGATTAAAAATTGACCTCAGATCTGTGTAGAGGACTGAATCAGCTTTCCAACACCTATTCGTTTTAAAAAAACGGAGACCGTATGCAAAAGATATGCCCCCAGAAGCGCAAAAAAGATGATCTGACTTTAACTAGAAAAAACTGTAACAATAGAAAAACCAGAAAAAAAAAACTTGCACCACTGGATTGGACTTAGAACCAGCTTTTTGACGATATTTCATTTTTGAAAATCCAAGTTTAGACGCAAAAGTTATGGCCAAAATATCAAAACTCCAAAAGGGTTTGGGGTTAAGCCTGGCGGTTAGGCTAATCGCTAGCATTAACCGCTAGTAGTTTACTAATGGCAACACCCATTAATTCTATTTTTTCCTTTTTAAATTTCTTGAATTGTGTGTCGTACCAGGCCGTATGACCCAAAAATGAAAAAAATTGCCTCCTAGAGTCACTGTGTCTGATTTTGACAAATTGACAGTTGATTTTGGGGTTTTTAGGCACTTTGAACATGATGGTGAAGTCCATTTAGGCTCAAAACGCTCAAAAATTGCAAGTACACTCTGGATCTAGAAACCCTCATAAACTTCAAACCCTCATAGATTTGACAAACGGTGATGAAAATCAATGAAACAAAAGCCAATCCCGACTTTTTCTAGCGCTTTGAATCCAATGGAGATGCCCGATCTGATCCAAAACACTTCATAAATAAGCTCAAGACATGAAACCCTTGAGGAACCCCGAATGTGCTTTGCAATGAATTTCTCCAAAAGCTGAGAAGGGACTGCAAATCAAGGCTTTGATACCATGTTATAATCCAAGATAAGACATGCAAACCAAAAAATACCTTCCACAAGAGAAAAATAGAAAAAGCAAGAGCAATTTGCATGAAGATGTGCAAATGAATTGTATTCAGGAATTAGGAAAATACAAGAGATGAATTGCTTTATAAAAGCAATGCATGCATAACCCTAAAGGAAACCCTAGTGTGCACACTTAATAATTAATAAATAATTAATTATTAATGTGCCTAAGTTTAGCTTAAGTAACTAAAGTGATAAGTGACATAATTAATTAACGAATATGATTTAATTAATTAAGTGAAATAACTTATTACTCTAACAGATAGATATCATAGAGTTCTTAGATCGTCTCTAAATAAAGAAGATTTGACCAAATTAGTTCAAATAGGGAAACCAAAAGTGACAAGGGTAAATCCAAAGGCGAAACTTCTAGATCTGTAGTTTCACCATTGACTCAAGATTTTCCATCCTCACCTATAAGTTCGATGATACCATAGAACATAACAATTGTTGTGCCTCAACCATTATAGATGGCATATTTTACAATAGATGAAAGTTCCATGTTAAACATAACAAGAGCTTTGCATGACCTACCGAAAAACCTATAAATCTTTTGTCCCAAGTTTGTATATAGTGAGGGTAGGATAGATGAAGATCACATAAAAATGTTTAAATAAAATTGAAATCGAGCACAGGTTTCTCATCAAGATGTGGTATGTAGATTGTTTCCCTATTCATTAGGAGAATTTTCTTATAACTGGTACCTAAATCAAGTCTCAAAGGAGGAATTCACACATGACAAGATCTAGAGGATAAGTTCCTCAACCAGTTCAAAGTATATACAAATCCTTTCATTTTGTACCACCGATTCTCATCTTGTAGAAAAGAGCCAAATAAACTAATCAACATTTATAACACAAGGTTCCATAGAATTGAAACGAAAGAAAAAGGAGAATACTTCCATGAAGAGAATGTGTGATAAGGGGGCTATGTCAAAGCAAAAGGGGGTGTCCACCTAATCACAAATCCACCTTTCCCATGTTCATTAGGAAGAGGGATAGTGCCACAAATGATTAGATTTGACTTACAACCCTTAAGCAAAGTCAACCCTAGGTTTTGAACATTATGTTTCCTTGGCTTCCTTATGACATAAATGACAAAACCAATTTTGGGAGAAAGATAAAAGTATTTTAACAATTTAACCTATGATATCTAACAAATGGAATATGAATTATTATGATAACACTATCAGAAACAACCATTAACCAACAAATCTAAGAAGGTTAGGATGGTATTTACCTAACTCCAAAAGTGGTTTTCAGGCTTTGCTAAAGAACATATTCGCACAGGGGTGAATGGGTCTCTATATAGGGGTCTGAAAATTCTTTTTGTAGTCCTCAGATTCAGATCTAAGCTTTTGATTCCACCAAGTTTGACTATTGAAAAGTTGGAAATAAAAGCTATATGTGAGTTTTTCATGTCTTAACAACTTTGATGAAAACTTTACAAAATTGCACTTTTGTCAACTTTCAATTCTTCTTCACCTATAAATCTTCACATGCAAAGAGTGAGAAAATTTGTTTATTTCTGGTGGATAAGGGTTTTCCTTGGTCAAACCCTAGTCTAGTAATTAAACCTTGATAATGAAATAATGATAAAATGAATGAATTGATGAATGAACAAAGCTTGCTACACCTCACTAAACCCTTTAATGGATGCCCTTAGAGGACTGAAGTCTAACACATCTCTCCAAGGATTGGATCTTGTATGAAATGGCTTGATTTATTGATATATCTTGTGTAGTGTAGAAAAATGTATCCCTTTGCATTTTCACACTTGTTTGGGTCCTCCTTGTTAAAGTTGGGCTCATTTATGCCTTAATTGGTCCTATTTTGCATCCACAATCCTAATTAAATGCATTTTTTCTAAGGATATGCCCAACATTTAACAAATGACAAATCATAATTTAATGTTTTTGGCTGTGTTCTAGATTTAGGTATCTGGGACCCATACGCCCCTCTGTGCGTATGGGTCCTCCCTAGGTCTCGGGACCTAATTTCAAATGACACAATGAACACAACACTTCTTGAAGTATGTGTCCCAAGTTTAGGCCTTTGGGACTCATACACCCAACTTGGAGTATGAGTCCCGCTTTAACCTAGGACCTATTTCAAATCAATTTCTTGGCGAGATTTTATTATCCTTAGATTCAAATTCTAAATGTCAAAATTGTAGTGTTGTAATTTCGAGAAATTAAGCAAAAACAAGTATAAATACAAGGTCATTTCATTATGTTTTATCTAATATTTTCAAGAGAGAATTCCTAGAGCAAACTAAGAGTTTACAAGAGCATTCAAGAGAAATTCATCAAGCATTTAGAGCTACATTCAAGATTTAAGCATCATGTCAAAGTATTCATGCATCATGTATGTTTGTGAGCTAACATTTGTGATTTAGGTTTCATGATTCAAGTAAGCATTCAAGACAAAGTTTCAAGCATTCAATCAAGATTCAAGATCCACATCCTTTGAACCCATTCAACACAAGTTTGCAACCTTCATTTCAAGGGTTTAGTGAGTTGTAACATTGCATTTGTTCATTCATCATTTCTTTATGCTTTTCTATTTCATTTCAAGGTTTAATTACCAAAACGGGGTTTGACCAAGGCAAACCCACATTCCCTAACAAAACAACATTTTCCCCTCTTGATGTGTGTTTGTAGATCTAGGTGAATTGGAGCTTGAAGATCCTTTGGACAAAGTTGTCAAAGTTGTCAAAAAGTTGTCATCTTCACTGAAACTCACCTACAAACCATAATTTAGACTTTCAGACTTGGAGATCAGACAAGAAAGAAGCTACAAAAGATCACTAGAGGCTACAAAAGTATTAGTCAAACCCTAATAACGAGACTAAATCACCCAACTAGACGTATTAGCCCCAGTATACCTCTTTTTACCAACTTTCTACAGATCCTGATCATTCATTAGAAGATTCCAGATTATGTCCAAAAACCTTGTAGTAGGACTAAATATCCCTACCTGGCATATCAGTCCCAATGTACTTCAAAAAGTAGATTTCCAAGGTTTACGAACCTTGTTTTGACCTCTCCACTCCTCCAGGTAATTTTTTGTTTCATTTTGTTTGTCAATTTTATTTCATGCTTTCAAGTTTCTAGGGTTTTTTGCATAAGTGTTTGCATTTATCCTTTGAAGCGTCATTCAATGGTGAACCCCTATTTAATCACGCTAGGAACCCTCTAGTTCACCCCTCAATTGAGTCACTTGGTTGAGGGATCTAGGTTCCTAATGAACTAAAGTGTGAAATAGGTCCAAGTTCTATCTCCCCAAAACGTGGAACACCTCATTTCCCTTGTGTTCATCTTTATGCTTGAATGCTTGCTTGAAACTTGAAAACTACATCACAATGTTAGCTCCAAAAACATGCATGATCACACATAAATCTTGACATTATGATAAGATCTCGAATGCTGAAATAAATGATTGATAAATATACTCTTCAATGCTCTTGACAATAATATTTTCTCTTATGAATGATTTCTTGGAGTTCTAGGATTGCTTAGGATTTCTTAGGATTTGAATTTGATAAAAGACCTTGTATTTATAGGTGTTTCCTTAAATACCTGATAATTAAACACCACAAGCCGACCTTTTCAAGTTGAATTTAGATCATTAAAATGTCATTAAAAACATATTAAAAAATGGGATCCAAGCCTTAAGGGGGAGGGTGAATGGGTCCTAGGCTCTAAACCTAGGACACACATTTTCCAAGATGTGTAATTAAGTGTAGGCATTAATTAAATTTGGGTTTCCCTTTCAAAAAATGAAATTAATTAAGCTTGTGAATGCATAATTGGGCCAATTAATGGCTTAATTAAGTCCAATTAATAAAGGGGATGCAAACATAGTGTGAAATTTTAAAGGTGTACATTTTTCAACACTACATTTACCCCCCACTTTAGTGAGAGTATAACTTGTGCTCAAACTCACACTAAAGTAAACAAATAAGTCAAGAGAGGTCTAATTGTACAAGCATTGGAAATATAAGATGAAAAAGGTCAAGGAGGGTGATCAAACCCCCAAGATCTATGATCTCATGGTAAACCAACAAAGGCACGAAGAGACACATGCTTGCAACAACTCAAGATGCAAAATCATACAATGTCAAAATTAATGCAAAAAAGGAAGAAAAGGACTAGTCGAGGATACAAAATTCACATCTTAGGGAATGCAAGCCATAGCATATGCCAATAAAGGTCATGCTCTTAAAGGACATCAAACCCAATGTCACCACCAAGAAGATTCATCACATGAAATAAGAAGACCACACTTTGAAGGGAATATGCAAACAATGATCGGGGACATGTATGCCCCCACTTTAAAGAAATTGCTAAACACCATGTTGTGAACAAAGTAGTAAAAGGATAAAAACTAATACATGAGAGCTTTATTTAGAAAGCCTAGTGTAAACATATGTTTTTGAATAGAGATATGTCATGAAGGGAGGTTTCCACCATATTCAATCCTAAGATAACACATAAGGGATCCATGAATTTGGGGTCAATGTATGTCTTTGCTACAGTGATATAATTGAGCTCAAAATTGTCATCATTCCCTAAACAACTCATGGAATAACAAGCACAAAGGAAGAATGACAGATAGAGAAAAAAATCGAAGGAGAATCCTTTTGGGTCAACATGGAAGAGACCTAATTTATAGATGCTTTGCATCGTCCCCAAAAGGAAAACACAAGACAAAAAAAAAGGTTTACAACATATAAAATAATTTAGATACAAATAGAAGAATGTCATGACAGGTTCACTTCCTTTGTATCCTTACACCAACAGAGTAAAAAAGGTCATCCAAAGTAGGCTCACAAACATATAAAGACATGCCAAGAAACACGATACAAGGGGATCACATTACACACATGCAATCACACAAAGAACATGAAAATAAAATAAAGAAAAGACTAATATAACACATGTGAGTCAACCTATAGTAGGTCATTCGCATCCCAATCATATTCATCATAGGTAGAAGGTGAACAACTAGCCAAAGGGACAATGACAAGTGTCGTACTAGGAGCAACACTAGGTTCAACTCGTGGTGAGTCACTCTTTTTAGGAGGATTGTCACGGTTATTATCATCTAAGCTCATGAAAGAGGAAAACAATAAATTCAGCTCATTATGCACTTACTCATCAATCTTAGCAATCCCATCATCATCATCATCCAATTTCATCATAATAGGAGGCCTAATGATGATGTCCATTGTAGGCTCTTGTCTTTGTTGTTGTGAAGGTGGAGAATCATCATGCTTTGTTTGAATTAGAGTTTAATCTTGGTTTATCAATTTTTTTTTCTTCTAAGTGATGAGAAATAACACGACATCTATGCCTATGCTCTTTAGCATTTTGGTTTCTTCTTGCATGATTTTCAAGTTGTGAAGGTGTAGGAGCAGGTTTATCAACCATCAGTTTCTTTTCTTCCCATAAGGGAGGAACAAAAATAACCATGGAAGGTTGTTCAACCACTTTCTCTTTGGGTTTATAAACTTGTTTGATCTTAGGGTGAACAATAGGACTTAAATGGTTATCTCTTGGTCTTTTATGGGAAATAAGCAACAAATTTGTCATGGTTACTTGGAAGGGCTTTTGGTTCAATCATGGCTTCATCAATGATAAGAGACTCAATCATGGGTTGAGGCATGTTTCTAAGAGATAATTCTACTACGCGCTTTTCTTTGAACTTTTGGTAAGACTTGAAAAATAAGTCCTCATGAGGCTTAATAGGTTCGAGCCAAAAGAAATCCAATGAGAAATTCCCACGACAAGACACATGATTAAAGTCATTATGATGCATAGTAAATATGTCATTGCCAAATGGAAAATTTAAGCATTTATGTACTATTGACGGGATGACATCCATGGATCATGGCCATGGATAACCAAGCTTCACACAAAATTGGTTTGACGACGAGATGATGTAGAATGAGACATTCAATTGCTTTGGTCCAAATTTTAATGGGAGAGTGATCAAACCTATTGTAGGGAAAGCAAAACCATTATATGTTTTGATCCATGCTTTCGGTTGTTCATAAGAGTCTTGATAAAGTTCATGCACAAATAAGAATTCCTCGGTGATCACTTTCCCTACACACAAGGATCAATTAATATCCCATTAGTAGGCTTGTCACTGATTCTTCTGACGATGTAAAGAGGACCATCGGGTGCATGTTTGATTATGTCATTTGGTGAGAAAGCAATGTCAAAAGATATTTTGATTTGGACCTTATGAAGTTGAACATTAATGAATCCAATTAGGACATCATTATCACTCATGTTATTATTAGACATATATTTTTAAGGCATATTTTGATTTCAAACAATGCACTTAATTTGACCAATTGAAATTAATGCAAGAAAGTACATATTTTTTAATTTTCTAAAACTAAAACACAGATCTAACAGTAGAATTAAATGAAGCAAATAGAGGCAAAATGATGCCCAAAAATGTGAAAAGGCACATGTACAAGTGTTAGAGTAATAGGTTAATTACTTAATTAATTTAATCATGTTCATTAATTAATTAAGTCACCTTTACTTTATTTCACTTAAGCTAAACTTAGGCTCTTTAATAATTAATTATTCATCCTAGGGTTTTCACTTTAGGGTTTTGATCTCCTTTCTTAAGGATTGATATCTTTGTAATTATTCACTTCTTGGGTAATGCATTTTTGCTTCATGTTTGCAGAGCACCATTCTTGTGTCTCTTGATCTCCTTTGGTGACAGGTTATTTTCTTGCAGGTGTTCATTGGGATTTGTGAGGTTGGATTATCAACTTCTACATGGTATCAAAGCTCCAGATCTACAAGCTTCTTATTCCTTTTTTTGGTGAGATCTTGCCTTAAAGCAGTTTTAATTGCATCTAGGGTCAAATTAGACCTCTCCGTTAAATCTAGAGCTACCGAAATAGTCAAGATTGACCTTTGTTTTGTCAAAATTGGCTTATGTTAGATTTGTGAGGGTTTGAAGAAAGGGTTTTTTTTGCCAGATCAAGGGGGTGCCTAATTTTTTGGGGCTTTTTGAGCCCAAACGGACCTCACGATTGTGTCTGCGGTAGCCAAAAACCCTAAGATCGACTGTGAAATTGTCGAAACCTGAGCAATTGACTTATGAGGCAAAAAAAAATTACTGTACGACCCCCTGCACACATTTTGAGGTAAAATTTTGGTAAAAAAAATAATAGTTTTTTTTTTTTGCACAAAAAAATCGCAGTTTTTTTATTGTAAATTTTTTAATTTATTTTTAAAGCTTTCAAAAAATAAATTGTTTTCTAAAAACAATTATAGGGGAGGTACCCCTGGGCAACCCTGCGTAGAGGTACCATGCCTATGGGGAATGGTGGGGGTGGCCAACGTGCCCCCCATCACCCATATATATATTTTTTAAAAATTGTAATTTTTTTAATTGTTTTTTTTTTAAATAAGCCCAATTGGGCAAATGCGGCAATGACCATTTGGCCGTCAATTTTAAGCCAGTGTCTTGCTGCAATGGTCGTTTGGACGTCAAATTTAATGCAGTAACTGTGTATTTTTCCCTTTAAGGGAAATTTTCTTTTGGAGGCCATAACTTTTGCCCACGATGTCGAAATCGGGCAAACAAGATATCATCAAAAAGAGGACTCAAAGTACTTTCCAGTGGTGCAAGTATTTTTTTGGATATTTTTTCTCAGTTCCCTGTTATTTCTAGTTAAAGTCAGATCTTTTTTTCTAGGGTTGCCTTCAATGTTTTCGGCATAACTTTTGCATACGATGTTGAAAATAGGCAAACGAGATATCATCAGAAAGCTGCTTTCGAGCTCTTCATAGTGGTGTAGGTGGTTTATAAACTTGATTTTTGGTATTTTTCCAAAAATAATTCTTCTCTATTGTAGTCCTTTTTGGACCTTATGGGCTAACATTGCATGTATTTATCATTTGTAAACGCACTAAAATAAAGTTCCTCAGCTTTGTATGTGTAGTATTGGGATTCTTGCACATCACTTTGTGTCTTGTTGTACTTGCAATATGATATAAAGTTCCAAGGGGGTTGATGTTTGCCTTCATACCTTTCTCATGTGTATGTGACTTTTGTTTTCACATCCTTTATATCTGCTTGTACTTTCATGTCTGCACATTTAGATGTTCTTGGTTCTTTATCATGCACTACATTCAAGCATTCAGTTTTAGTGTACCTATCATACATTTCCCTTGTCAACATTATGGGGGGGTTTCTACTGTTGGTGTTAATGATTCCTTGGTTTCACGTTGGAGTGAGCTATGTATATAGTATTTGTTCCTATGTACTAGGCAGATGTAGCGGTTGGTTACCCATGCATTTTAGTGAGATGGAGAACTTACCATATGGACACTCTTGCATTTCTTCTTTCAGCATTTTAGTAGTCATTCTACGACAGTGTTTACAACTTCTTCATGCTTTAGTGGTGTTTTTTCACCATCCTTTGTTCCTATCTTTTGGGACAATTCTTCTTGATTAGAGGCTTCTTCATCCTTCACTCTTGTTTGGAGGCTTCTTAGTCCTTCACGTGTATTTATCTCTTTTGGAGATGAGTTTTCTCCTTTTCTCCTATTGTGAGAGATCTTTTACATTTGTACATGGGTACCTCATCTGGCCTTGTTGTCGGGACCCACCTTTGCTTTCATGCATTTGTCCTTAGTTTTTTTTTGCTTATACCTAAGTTCATCTTAAGGGTGGGTTTTAGAGTAATAGGTTAATTACTTAATTAATTTAATCATGTTGATTAATTAATTAAGTCACCTTTACTTTATTTCACTTAAGCTAAACTTAGGCCCTTTAATAATTAATTAATAATTATATTCATCCTAGGGTTTTCACTTTAGGGTTTCGATCTCCTTTCTTAAGGATTGATCTCTTTGTAATTATTCACTTCTCGAGTAATGCATTTTTGCTTCATGTTTGCAGAGCACCATTCTTGTGTCTCTTGATCTCCTTTGGTGACAGTTTATTTGCTTGTAGGTGTTCATTGGGATCTATGAGGTTGGATTATCAACTTCTACAACAAGGACAAGTTCACCCAAGTGCAAATGGGTCTTTGCACATGGATTAGAAAAATTAAAGTTTATGTTTTTGGTTTGATGTTTGAGTTCTTTGTTTAAGGTTGGAAACAATGAATTATGTGACAGATTTTTCTAGTTTTATGCATCTTAATGCAAGTGAAACTAATGACAATAAGTGAACAAAGTGACAAATTTTGATATGCAATTTTGAACTAAAATTTGAATCTAAATGATTGAGACACTCTTGATGTAACTATAATGCAAGATGTATGCAAAATTAATGTAACATTTTTTTATTTTTTTATGAATTTAGATGATGTAAACATGCAAAAATAAACCCTAAATGCAATGCAAAGCACACTAATGCAAACCTAGATATAGGGTTTTGAAGGTATCCAAATCAAAATTTAGGATGTACAATGCTAGGTTCACGAAAAAGAAATAAAAGAAAAAGGAGGATCCTTCCCTAAAGATGAGAATGTGTTGTAAGGGGAGTATGTCAAAGCAAAAGGGTGTGTCCACCTAATCAAAAATCCACATTTCCCATGTTCATTAGGAAGAGGGATAGTGCCATAAATGATTAGAATTGACTTACAACCCTTAAGGAAAGTTAACCCTTGGTTTTGGACACTATGTTGCCTTGGCTTCCTTATGACATAAATGACTAAAAAGTAATTTTGGGAGAAAAATATAAGTGTTTTAACAATCAAACCTATGAGATCTAACACTTGGAATATAAAATATTATCATAACACTATTAGAAACAACCATTAACCAACAAATATGAGAAGGTTAGGATGGTGCTTACTTAGCTCCAAAAGTGTGTTTCAGGCTCTGTTGAAGGACATATTTTCTTAGGGGAAAATGGGTCTTTATACAGGGGTTTAAAAATTATTTTTGCATTCCTCTTCTATCTCAAATCTAAGCTTTTGATTCCACTAGGTTTGACTGTCAGAAAGCTGGAAATAAAACATGTAGGTGAGTTTTTGTGTCTTGAAAACTTTGAAAACTTTACAAAATTGCACTTTTGATCAACTTTAAATTCTTCTTCACCTATACATGTGCACATGCAAAGAAAGAGAAAAAATGTTTGTTTTTGGTGGACAAGGGTTTGCCTTGGTCAAACCCTAGTTTGGTAATTAAACCTTGATAATAAATTATGATCAAATAAAGGAAATGATGAATGAACAAAGCTTGTTACACCTCACCAAACCCTTCAATGGCTACTCTTAGAGGACTTAAGTCTAACACATCTCTCGAAGGATTGGATATTGCATGAAATGGCTTGATTGTTGGATAGATCTTGATGCTTGCACGCTTTCTTGAAATTTGAAACCTACATCACACTGTTAGCTCCAAAAACATGCATGATCACACATAAATCTTGACATAATGATAGGATCTTGAATGCTACAATAAATGACTGATAAATCTACTCTCCAATGCTCTTGACAATAATCTTTTCTTTTGTGATTGATCTCTTGGATTTATAGGAATTCTTAGGATCTAAATTTGATAAAAAGACCTTGTATTTATAGGTGTTTCCTTAATTACCTAATAGTTAAACACCACAAGCCGACCTTTGCAATTTGAATTTAGATCATTAAAATGCCACCAAAAATATATTAAAAAATGGGATCCAAGACTTAAGGGGGACCCATTTTCCCTTTTGTGAATGGGTCCTAAGCCCTAAACCTAGGACACACATTTTCCAAGATGTGTAATTAAGTGTAGGTATTAATTAAATGTGGGTTTCCCTTTTAGAAAATAAAATTCATTAGGCTTGTGAATGAATAATTGGGCCAATTAAGGGCTTAATTAAGTCCAATTAATAAAGGGGATGAAAACATAGCGTGAAAATGTAAAGGTGTACATTTTTCAACACTACAAGGACATATAAGAATTTGGAAGATCCATACAACATACCAGAATTGGTAGTTGTGCAAACATACCTTAGATCTATAGAGACCTTCACTAGTCTATTCTTGAGAAGGCTGCCCCAAGCTGATAGGGATACGTTAGACAAGATTTATAATAGATCCATTACTATTTTATTAATAAATGGATCCACAAGTAGGCAATATTTTTGGATCTTTACCATCCCTTGGTCCTCTAGGGATGACCAATCAGATCCTTGCGACAAGTAATGTCTTTGATAACCACACACCCTTGATGAATCCTATTCCAGAAGCTATGGGTACATCACAAAAATTTCTTTCCTATCCTTCCACAATCTAATAGACCCATGGCACACCCACACTTACATATCCAGGTTATCCGCAAGAGGCCAATGTTAGTAGTGAAATAGAACAACTAGTAAAACCTTTCTTTGAGCAATAAAAAATGAAGCTATATCAAGGAAAAACGTCTCAAATAGCTTCTGAGTTTGAAATAATGAAAAATATGCTATCCTAGGTAACCAATGAACTCACCTGCTTGAAGGTTAACCCTCCTCATGTAATAAATAGCTAAAATCAAGGTCATAACCAAAACAACTAAGGTTTTTAGAGCAAAAGTTTCAATCCACAACCCCGAAACAAATTGTGGAATGCAAGGCCTAACAATGGGGGAGTACATAGTCCCTTAGAAAGTTCTAATGTGGCTAATTCCACAGATACCAATGGGTATAGATTTCATGATACTTTTGATCACAACCAGATTAATTGCTTGAAAATGCAAAGAGTATCCAATCTCATGTAGGGGAACACCTAGACCCCAACAAATAATATGGATGCCATGATGGTATAATCCTTTTATTTGTTTAATAAGGGTGAACTTGGTCAACAATATCGAGAAGAGGAATTCACATATCCTTTCCAAGATGAAAATGAATCAAAAAATATTGAAGTATTTGCTTTTAAATAGAACAAGAATTCTTATAATTTGAGAAGCAGTAAAGAACATGTGATGGATGGGATTCCACCTAGATCAAGCCTGACTCCTTTAGATCCTCATGTAGATAACAATCCCCTGACTCCTAAGGCACCATTTGGAGGAAATTACAGATTTGGTAGTTTTGAACTCCTAAATTTTATAGCTTGACTGAAGAAAAGTATAGTGTTATAGATGATATAAAGAAAACCAAAGCTAACATTTCAATTTTTTAGATGTCGCAACATTGTCCTAATTAGAAATAAGTATTGATAAAGTCATTAGACAATCCTAAGAGTTCTTCTATCAATCCTCCCAAAATAGATAAAGGTCAAGCCTTGAGCTCCTTGGACGCTATGGCTACAATTTTTAAAGGTAAGACCAAAATCCCTCCTTTTCTATTAATAGTACACATGTTTGGGGAAAATGTACATAATTGTTTAGTAGATTCTTGGGTATCATGTAATATTATACCTTACTCCATATGTCAAAAGCTAGGAGTAACATCTAGGCCAACTAATAGAGTTGTGGTCTAGTTAGACAAAACATACATCAAGGCCATAGAGGAATTAAAGAACATACATGTGAAATTAGCCTCTAACCCTGGAGTTTAAGAATATATTGATATACACGTAGTGGACATCCCCAAAATATATTTAATGAAATACTGCTTAGCAGAGAATGAACCAAAAACTTGAGAGGATGGTTCTTAATTGACTTCACACAACTCTAGTTACCATGGAAGGGACTAAATGATCATATTAAGATTGATGTCAAGCCTAAGTTAAAATGTATGATAACTGAATACAATGCCCCAAATGAGGTTGCATTCATAGAGTTATAATTAGGTGTATATAAGATGAATGATATCATGATGATATCTTTAGCAACAAATGAACAAGTAGAAAAAGACAATCCCATCAAAGGACTACAAGAATTTGAAACTTCTAACCATATTTTTCAAAAAAAATTAAGATGTATGATAACATGACTAATCTTAGAAAATATACAAATACTTTTGTGCTTTTGTTTCCAGGTTAGTGCCACATCCACGATATGGACCACTCCAAATTTTCTTTTCTAGCTTGCCAAGATGCGTTGGCAAGAGTAAAATTGAAATATCATCCCAGGCTGGAAAGTAATGATTCACAGGAAATCACAAGATCAGATGAGAGTTCTCACTCATTAGATTACCCATCTTCAGGAAATGAACAACATACAAATGAGGAAGCCCCTATACTCTTTTCAAAAATACCTATCGAAAAGGAAAGCTTGATGTTTTCAAAAGAAACTCTAGTTGACAGCAAGAAAGAAACAGTAACAGGTCCTATATTCTCCAACAAGGTGACATTCCAACAAAAAGATAAATACCACCAGCACAAGTCATTGAAAAGAAGACCATGTGGAAACTTAGATTTGATGGGTCTAAGTGTAAACAGGGAAATGGTGTTGGGGTTGAGTTGGTGAATTCCCAAGAGAATTCATTTCTAGGTGCTTTTTGATTGCAATTTACTTGCACCAACAATGCTACTGAGTACAAAGCAATGATTAGAGGATTGCTACTTGCTCACAAAAAGAAGGTAAAGCATCTGTTTGTAGAATGAAACTCTTGATAATATTAAGGTAGGTAAGAAGTCAATATTATTTCCATGATAAAAGATTGTTTTCTTATAAAAATAGAGTGTGGGATCTAATTGAGGGTTTCGAGGCATTTAACATAAATTCTATCCCTAAAAGAAGGAATTATATTGCAGATGCTCTCATTGCCTTCACTAGTTCCCTGGAGCCTATGACTAGTTCTCAATTGAAATGATTCTCTATGGAGATGGTGCTAGTTCCAAACATTCTAGATAATATCACCAACTTCCAAGTGTTTGAAGATGACTAGCACATCCTCGAGTTTATTACTAACTCTAGGATTTTTGTTGCTCAAATAATTGATGAAGCTGATAGGGACCCATTTGAAGAAGCTTAAGATGGTATAATCAATTTAAAAACTAATACTATACCAAAGGGGATGGTTTCCTTAGAAAGGATATTTGATCCTGATAATACATCAAAGTTTGAAAGGGCTACTTTAGGTTCAAATGGAGACAAGTGTGATCTCCACAACCTGGGAGATGAGCTAGACGAAAGAGAAGTATCCATCGAGCAAGTATGTACTTTAGAGGAAAGGGATGGTATAATCCAAGCCTTGAAAGATTATAGGGAGGTGATTTCTTGGATTTATGAAGAGTTAAAGACATATGACACCTCCATAATTACTCAGACTATTCCTTTAAAAAAGGAAACCAAGCCTTTTAGACAAAGGCAATGACAAATTAATGCTTTGTTAGAGTTGTTAATCCAAAAGGAATTCCAAAAGCTACTGAGTTCCATAATCATATGCCTAGTGCTACATTTAACATGGGTGGAAAATCTGGTGCATGTGCGAAAGAAGAACAAAGAGATCTGGCTGTGTGTGGACTTTTGAAATCTAAATTGAGCATCCAAAAAATACAACTATTTGTTAGCCTCACTAGAGGAGGTCTTAAAAATCATCAACAAATCACAAATTATGTCATTATTGGATGTATACTCAGGGTAAAATGAAGTGATGGTGCATGAAGAAGATAGGCTAAAGACTACTTTCACCACTAAGTGGAGAACTTTCCCCTATCAAAGAATGTCGTTTGGGCTCATCAATTTTGGAGCCACTTTCCAAAGAGCAATGGACATAGATTTCAAATGGATAATTAGAAAGTGTATAATCATATACATGGATGATCTTATAGTGTTCTTGAAAGATAGAGTGAACCATGTGAGCGACTTACGTAAAATACTCCAAATATGCAAAGAATAATGTATCTCTTTAAATCCTAAGAAATGTATTTTTGGAGTTATTGAGGGAAAGATCTTAGGGCACATCATTTTAGAAATGGGTATTTCCATATATCTAGATATAACAGCAAGAAAGAACTCAAATCCTTCTTCAAAAAGATTAATTTCTTTAGGAAATTCATTAGCAGGTTCGGAAAGATCATGTGTCCATTGAATGATATGTTGAAGAAGGATGCCAAGATTGAATGGAACGTGGAATCCAAGAAAGCTTTCCAGGAAATCAAATAAGTCATTACAAGATGCCCGTATTGCTAGTCTATATTATTCTAGACCCTTCCATATCTATACTTTTGCTTTAGAACATTATTGTGCAGGTGTTCTCACTCAAAAGGGAAAGGAGTGTGAAAAGAGGCCAATCGACTTTATGAGTGCTCCAGTTAAAAATGCAGAAGTTAGATATCCTAATTTGGATAAGTAACTATTTGCTTTAGTCAAGGTTGTCAAGAAATTTAGACATTATATTTTGAGGAGCAAGGTGATAGCAATTGTTCTTGATGTTGCGGTTAATTCAATGTTGATGCAGAACAGGGTTGGGGAACAATGTGGAAAATGGATGGTAATACATTAGTAATATGACATGGAGATCCAAACTCTGAAGCTGGTGAGAGGACAAGGGTTGTCAAGAACACTAGCTGGGGCAGATCAAAAACTGGTATGCTAGTAGTATTCTCAACAAGATATTACATCTAATGATTAATATAAGGAAATTTTCCAATATTTGTTACAAAACAAGTGCTCAAATAACATGAATACAACTCAGAGATTAGCATTGAGAATCAAAATACAAGTGTATATGATAAAAGCTAGGGTCTTGTACAAAAGAAACTATGAAGGCATCTATTTGAGATGCTTGGAGAAAGAAGGTGTTGGTTCAATATTGATAGAATTTCATGAGCAATTCGACACTGGCCATGGATCTGCCGAAGCAACTACCCATCAGATATTGCGAGCAGGATATTATTGGCCCACCCTATTCAAAGATGCTTGCTAACATGTAAGGATTTTCCAATATTCTAGACAATAGCCAACAAAGAGATAAATTCACCCATACCACTATAGCTTGTACATGAGGTATGTCCTTTTGTCCAATGGGGCTTAGATTTTATTGGAATGATATACCCTCATTCATTTGTAGGACATAGTTTCATTATGGTAGCAACTAACTATTGCACAAGGTGGTTTGAAGCAATCAATTGTAGACAAATCACTACTATTGACATGATCAAATTCTTTGAAAGTCACATAATGACGAGGTTTTGGATTCCCTTCACTCTAGTATGTGACAACGACCCTTCTTTTTCTTCAATTCAGTTTATACAATGGGAATTCGAGCATAAAATGGTTTTCAAGTACTCATAAAACAATTACCCTCAAGGTAATGGAGTGGTTGAGTCTATGAGTAAAAACTTAATAAGTGTCATCAAGAAATTATTAGATAAAAACCCAAAAGATTGGCACTCACACCTTAAGTTTGCACTATGGGAAGAGAGAACTAAAATTAAGAATGCATTAGGGACACCCCCTATTAATTGGTCTATGGTTTGGAACTCATATTCCCCATGAATCTTAGAATTTTGACTTTGAAATTCATGGGGAGTTATTTGGAGTCAAATAACAAAGTTGAGGTTAGATTGATTAACCTGTTAAATTTGGATGAAAAGAGGAACACTACTCTCGAGCACGTTTCAAAACATCAAGCTATTGTCAAGTGATGGTTTAACAAAGGAGATAAAATAAAAGTCTTTAAGATTTCATATCTTGTCTTATTATGGGAAAAATATAGAGAAAATAAAGGTAACTATTACCAAATTTTTGCTTCAGCTCAATTGGTGGAGCTGGATGAATGTTATTATATCATGAGGTGAAATTGCCAATTATGTTCAAGTGTTGTTTTTACATCATGTTCATTGTTCATTAAGTGACAGTTGAAAATAAAGAGGAGAGTGCTGAATTTCAGAGTGCTATTCAGATGTTCCAGAATTAAATGAAGTGCATAATTGAGCATATAAACAATAGAGCTTTTTAGATGCTTTCATTTATCTCATGAAGAAATTCATATTTACATAGTTTCATTTGATTGCAAGAATCAGAATGATATTACAACATTGCATTGAAATGCATTTTCTTTTCAAATGAAAAGCATAAAGATGAAATCAAATATCCACACAAGCCGTGGATGTGATTGTCACAATGCACCATTAATAGTACACTACACTATGGAAGATGCGAAATAATAAAACATATAAGTGATGACATAATCATCATTGCCTGATTATCGATGGTTGACACTGAATGGTGCACCTTTGTCTTCTCGAGCTCTGATTGACCTATAAGAGAAAAGAGGGGGTGTCAGTGGCTCTGATTATGAAGAAACCTATATGAGTCACCAACAATAGTGTTGCCTACTATTAATCATACACTGAAGCAATCAAAGAAGTACAAAAGAAATGAGTTGAAAGAAGGACATCAACATGATCATCATATTCTATTTTTATGTTAACATTGTTTTCTTCTTTGTGCGGGTATAGGGAAAATCACGAAGCTAATCATTATTCGAAGACCAAGCATGTGGAGAAAAATGGGCTCCCACAAGGGTAGAGCTCGACATGCTGCCCTATTCATTATAAATGGGCTGATTTAAATATTACATCATCATACTCATCAAAAGAAGTGATATACAACTAAAAGAGTAAAGCATAGTCATCTATCGAGCTACTAAACCAACTGTGCATTCATAACAATCAGGTGGATATTTTTCTGAAAGCTACAGGTGAACAATGAGTTTAGTTCACTCAATTAATTCAGCTGAGTACATTTATATCAAACATTGTTGTATAGTTCTATGTTATTTGTTCATCATGATCATATATGTCATGCAAGGTTCAGTTCATCAGTGTTCTTTTCACAACCAAGGACAGTGAACATGCATACATTATGCCTTAGTGAAGGGATTTGTTTTGATTTTCATCACGAAAGAGAGCATATTTAAAGAATAATCTATTAGATGGAATATAAAAATGCATGAAGAGTGCTAGGTCGAAGCCCAATAATGTGAAATAACAAATGATGCAATAATAAATGAACAATCAGTTCCAGCTTGACTGACAATACAATGCAGCATTAGGTGATACAATATGAAATGATCATTCCAGAATAATAAGGAAAGGACAAGTGTAACAAAGATGTCTCAGAGATGTTAATCGTGCACTGAAGGAATCAAATGAATACAGTCCATAGTATTACAATGTTTCATTTTAAAATCTCTACGTAAGTCCAAGAACAAAAAGCAAATGTTGTTGTATGGTAGAGTTTAAAAAAAAAGAAAAATACAATGTTGTGTACAAAGAACAGCATGGGGATAGTAATACATTCAGAGGCGAGTCTCTTCACAACAAACAAATGCAGATGTAAGAAGGTGTTTGAACGAACTGTCAGTTTTGTCATGTTGAGGTTTGCCTGTGTGATGGAACGACACAGATTGTTCTAATTTTCTAAATATCTGTATGCTGGTTATTGAAAATTCGAAAGCCAAAGGGAGCTAGGATTGTGCACAGAAATATAGTTCTTCTTTGTTTTCATGCACCCACATTGGGGTTCGCATTTATGGTGCTGAATCCTACATATTACACGAATGAACTCATATGCTTATAATACAAGCAAAGGATACATTTCCAGAATTTTATGAATCTGTGGTTCTTTTTCTTCACAAAAGAGACAACTAGGTGTTATCAGAACAACAAAATAGGGATACAGTCATAGCCTTGTGATGGTTTTCAGCAGTGATGCAACAGAAATGGATTCTTTTCATAGATGTCAAATACTCATATGGAGAGAACTGAGAAGGCAGAATGCCATGGTAAGTTCAGCCTAATTGAAAATAGCAATATATTTCTTGCTTATTCTTTCAAGCATACCCAAAACTTGAATCCATAATCAAATATACAGATTTTGTTTCCCATACACCCATGTGGGGTCTTGTTTCTAAAAGCAGGGAATATAGCTGACAACAGTACCCATGAAGGGTCTTGTTCAGATTTGAAGGAAAAAGGAATTTTGTTCTTGGGTCAAGCTTCTGAATGTTAAAACACACAGAAATGTGCCATTTCCAGTGATACCCATGACAGGGTTTGTATTAAAACCATGAAGTTTCAACTTGTAGTGATACCCATGAGAGGGCTTGTTAAGTAAAAAACAAGAATTAATACAAAGTAGTGGTGGTCGAGCTCTGCAAGAGAAATCAGAATAGACACATTTTCTTTAAAAAATACGAATACCCATGTCATTTTTTTTTGTTTCAGAAGTGTAAAAAGACAACTGGTATTTTGGGTCGAGCCCATAAAATCATATAAAATGAATATGCAAATTTTGAATCTCATATACCCACATTCGAGGTTTAGTTTTGAACACAGAAATTGTAACTTTCAGAAGCAACCCATATGTGATTTTTTTACATTAAATCTGAAGTGGAGGAGGAAGTTTTTGAGCTTTTGAAGAGAGTATACGCTTAGAATAGTGGCTCACCATTTTGTGCTCGCAGGAGATCACACACGTCGTGGCCAGAGCATTCATAGAAGGTTCAAAATTCTAGAGATTTCACCATGGCGGCTAGAGGAAAACACCGAAAGACCCAAATAACAAAACAATAAGCACAAAGAGTAAAATCAAATGCATTAGATATTATCTCAGCCGTGGCTAAGGCCTCAAAAGACAAACAAGAAGCTTACCCTGTGCGCGATAAAAGAACAACATAACCCTCAAACAAGCTCCCTCATGGAGTTTCCCAGATGAAAGCCAAGTTCGAGCTCATGATGGCCGAGAGGAATGAAGTATAGAGAGACGAAGAAAATTAGAAACAAGCATGACAGGCCGCGTCCTTAGTTTTTTTTTCTTGCTTTAGAGTGAAGTAAAAGAACTACAATGCTTTAGAAAGTGAGCTTACCCATTGAAGATTCAACTATCTGAAGGCAGTAGTGAAGATTCTCAAGGCACACGAGCTCAGATTTGAGGTCAACCATGGCGGCGTGCTCTCAGGCAGAGCTCATTTTCCTCAAGGTGTTGAATGCAAATGAATTAGGGTTTGACTATCTTTTCTCATGCCCTAGTTCGAGCAACATCGTTATCTGGAATATTCGGTCAATAACACATGGGGAAATTTGAATGGGGTAATCCTTGCATTATAATTTAATCAAAGTCTAAAGTTTGATATTTGAGGGAGGCTGAAATTTGTATGCTAGGTCAACATGTTAAGTCTTTAAGACTTATTTTTTGTGCCTTAGTGAATTGAAGTCTTGAAACCCTATTTTAGGTGTTTTAGTGGAAACAATGAGAATATAAATGCTGAATAGGTTATGACCTAGGGGTGATTTTAATTATTATCTCCTTAGGGTTTTTGGTTTTAATTGATTTTAGAGAAATCAATTGGAGATATTGATGAGAGAGGAATATATACTGATATTTTTATGATTTTTTGAGAAAAATCAAAACATTGTATTGATGATTTGAGACATATTTCTTTTTGCAAAAGATTTTATAATCTTTAATTGCAAAAAATAGACAAATTGTAAAATCTGCAATCCTATAAAGCAGAATCGTAAAGCAATCTTTTATAAATTGTTTTATGATTTCTTGCTATTTTTAGCAGATTCATTTTGACTTCCTCTCTTGGTCAGATTTGAATCTTATCTTGGAGAGATAAGGTGTTTTTGGGATTTTTAAAGCAGATTCAGCCTATTTTTAGAGGCTTAACAGTTTGATTATAAAAGCAGTATGCTTTTTTTTGCTTTTATGTAGTTTTTGAGACAGTTTGAAGTTTTTTTCCTTGAGCTTTTTTCTGAGCTCGGATTAGGGTTTCTTGAGAGATTATTCAAAAGACTTAGTCTTTTTTCTCTCCTTCTCAGTTTAGATTTCAGTCCCTGCTCATACACATTTTTGAGCTAGTGAACCCTTTTGTACTTAGTTCAGAATTATTCACTCTTTCAGTTTTAATAAAGCAGCAGTATTCTCCTTCTCATTTATGTCTCAATTTTTATAATAGCAATTTGATGTCTTTGTGGTTCAAATCAGAATCCTTTTATGTCTTGCTGTTGTAAGTTGTGTTTCAGAATTGCATAGTTTCAGGTTGCCTGTTGTGTTTCATTTAGGAATCTTCATGCAAAATACTGATGGAAGTATGTGCCAGTGGGATTGTGAGATTCGTTGCGATAGGAAGGATGTTGTGAGTGTCAATGTTTGAATTTCATAACTTTAAGTAAAATACCAGTTAGATTCAAGTTTTGTTTTCAGTCCATCTTTCTATCCCTTTTCTCATAAGTTGTTTAGAATAGGATTTATCATTCGAAGAACCAGCTCACTCTAGAGATTCCTTCTTCGCTGAGATCACCCACATCTGAAGAAGTTTTCCATGTTTCAGTAGGTTGCTGAATATTGCATTCAGCTGGGTGCAAATCTATTGACAACAATAACCACTCAAATTTTGACTAACTTTGGATAGGCCCTTACCAAATAGCTAAAATATTAGGGGAAAATACCTTTAGGATTAGTATTATGATTGGAGAACTTACCCCATCGTCCATCAATGGGCAGTTCCTAAAACACTATTTTGGGTCCTAAGAATGAGGGTTATCCCTCCATGTATATTATTAGGATAGATTTTGTTGTTTCCTATTTTATTTCTTTTGTGTCGGCGCTCCTTTTCTTGTTTTTGTGGCTTGTCTTGTTCTTGTTCTTCTTTTCTCTGTGCTTGTGGGTTCTTGTAAATGTAACGACCTAAGTATCAACCGTGAAGGAGATAATTGTGGTATTCTTGTTTTCAAAACTTTTCCTTATTTAAGTTCAAGGTTTTCTAATCTATTATTAAGCTTGGGAGTCTTAGTTTATCTAGGGTATAGGGCTAACCAACCTTGGAATTTTAGTTGCTTGGATCTCAACACCTATAAATATTAAAGAATCAAGATTGGAAGTAGAGGTGAAACATAGTGATCTATGGATTCAAGTAAATCAAAATGTATTTCATTTCTCAATGACCACTATGATTCCCAACCCAACACTAGGTGATAACCTGGAAGTCAAAAGAAAATGCAAAAATGGATTATTGAAATCGGGTGGTTCAAATAATCCCTATCGGGGCTATGGACGCCTAGCTGGTAGTAGAGCTATGTTTGAAGGAATCAAAGGTATGTATGTTGGGCCTATGGATGCCTGGCTAGTAGTAGAGCTATGCCTAGGTCACACCAAATAGTGTTATGATATATATGAAAAAAAGAGAAAGAAAAAAAATGAATACAATATTTGGGAGAAAGGAAAGATCAAATAAATTGTCTTGATTCATTGGTTGTTATATTTCATCAACACTTTGTTTCTAAAATGCACACACTTTGAGATTTGTGAAAATTATTATTATGGGTGAATTGGTCAAGTACTTGGATACTTGTTATTTCATTGCTTAATCTTGGGTTGGTAGTATCTCTGAGTTTAAACCTATTTGGAAATATTTGAGGATGAAAATGATTTTCAACCATTTTGTTTGTTGGTTGCTATTTTTTGTTCCTTCACACTCATGCCCCTTTTTACCTTTGGAAAAATGGGGAACCCCTCTTTTCATTTTGTGTGCCTTCATTTCCCTTCCTCCTGTCCTTTGTTTTCTTCTTTCTTTTGTTTGCTCTCGGGCTTCAAGGTTTCAGACTTTTGAGGAAGGGTATACCTTCCTTGTCGCACTTGAACCCAACCCCCTTTTCTTTCATCTTTTCATTTTGTCTCTTATCAAGCTTCGCGGGTCAAGGTTTTGTCTTACCACATACCTGACCCCGACTCTTGGTGGTGGTGCCTCATTTCAGATGCATGGCACATCAAGTCTTTTCACTCAAAAATAATGACATTAGAATTTAATGTGTTGGCGCCAAAATTGAATGCATCAATACTTGAGTTTAATGTGTCATTAATGTGATGTATGGGGGGTTATTAGGTTAATTTATGCATCATTTTATGATTACTCATCCAGTAATTTGCGTCTCAAAGCTCTACAACTTTCTTAGTTCCATTTCTTTCCCATCAAAACTACCATTGTTACTGCTAGTTACCTAGGTCCTTTTGCTTGTTTGTGTGTGGGATTGTGTGATTGGTTCGAGTTTGATGTTGATCACATCTATTTTCTTGTGTGGTGTTGTTCATGTTGCATTCATGAGTGTCTGCTCTATGTTATCTTGTGGTGTTGGTTTCTCATGCCTTTCCCTTTCATTTTCTGTTGTATTATCACATGTTAGTGGTAATTATTGCTTTTATCTGGCCATCTAAAATCATTTCCTCATTCAAATGTGTGAGAATATGTGTTTAGGTTTTGGTTGTTTTGTTTGCTTTGTTTTCATTTCCTCGGTCTATTTTTGGGCATTCCTCTATTTGTTTTTCCATGTGCGTTTTTCCCCTTTTTGTTCTTTCCATTTTTGGATTTGTTGCCTCACCAAATCATGTGCCTTTTTGGCATGTCATTCGAAGAAATTTATGACATCATCATTGGGCACAAAGCCTCAGGTTCCCTAAGGTTTCCTTCTATTTTACCTTGGCATGATTGAAAATTGAAACCTATCATGCTTTGGTCGTCGTGAGGTCTACTTACGCAATACATGAAAACATCTAAAATATGTAAGGTGAAATTCTGACCTTCGACACCCGATCCATCCTTTACAACTTAATGAAATATTGTTATGACCTTCGGGTTTCAACCATTGGAGATATATCTTACCACCTTTCTTATAGAGGTGAAAAAGGTAAGGGGTATCCTCGATATTTGACCCCGACGATGCACACAAACACTTAGCAAAAATATCTATTTTCAAAGTACACTTTCAAACTTTGACTATCAGTTGTACCATTTACATGCTTCCTTACCTAGGTAGGAATTATGATAAAATCTTGACCTACGATGTTTAAAATCATGATTAATTGCCTTCATTCAAATGATATAATTGATAAACATGCCTTTATTAAATCTCTTTTAATTCAAGTCAGGTAGGAAAAATGCAAATTGGGTTTCAAGTTGTGGAGCTTTGACTTAAATAATTCTTAAAACTTATAGTAACCCATAGAATAGACCTTTGATCCCCGATCTTTGAAACGTACTTCATATTTCGCATGTTGAGAATATTGCTTAAGGAAAGAACATGGTCAAGAGTGTAAGAGGTAGAAGGGATCCCTGATCCTTGATATCCAATCAAGCATAGTTATAACTTAAGAAATTATCATTGCAAGTAAAAGGTATGAGGGATATCTAATCCTCGATGCTCGAAGAGCTAAATAAAGGGAAAATTGAACTATTAAGTGCAAGTGTTAATGGTATAAGGTAAGGGGTAAGCTTGAAGTTCAATCCCTAAAACTTTATATAAATTCTTTATGAAAAGTTATGAATTTGAAATAAAAGATGTATATTATCTAACATGGCTTGTTTTGTAGGGTTTCTCTTCTTAGTATATATGAAAATATTAATATACGACATTGATGCTTGCAGGAGATATACCACCAAAAGATTTAGAAGAAATGAAATACCAAATCAAAGTTTATCATCCACCTTCAAATATGTTATCTCTATACAACGAGATTGGAGATATAGACTTGGGCCACATCAACATAAATGAATTCAAATAGCGAATCAATGATAGTAGGGTGAGAACTCCAATGGATGGGGCTCTTGCAAAATCAAGGTTAGTGGAAGCTGCTACTTTTCTAGTTACCATTTAGTCCCCATAATTAGTTCTCACTTGTGATCTTCATTATAACCATAAGATTCAAAAGGTCAAGGGAAAAAATTGGGAAACTATGTTGGATATAAACCTAGAGATAATAGAGAAAAAAATTAGAATTCTTGTGCATTTTGAGTATGACGTAGTGGACATGAATAAGGTAGTTGACTATTTTGATGAACATTCAACTAATAATTTGAACTACATAAATAGAAACCTATTAGAAAAATCAAGGAAGGTGTCTGCTAAACTAGAAAAGGTACAACACAAAAGTGACTATAAAGAAGAGGTTAAGGACATAATTGTGTTGTTGAGCCAAGTCTTTGGGTACCAACATGCAAGGGACTTTTACCCATGGATGGTGAGGTTCATTAAGATTATCAATTCTTCCAATAAGAAGAAAATTGACTATGCTTTTCTTATAAGTGATACCATTCACGAGAAGTTGAGCAATTTCCTCTCAAATCATAAGTTCTATGACATATTACTTGGTCTACTTGTTGTCTTCACAACCTTCATTTTTGAGACTTACTAGAGTTGGTTCCTTCGAGCTATGAGAAGTGACAATATATCAACAGTATCCTCAACTCAAATTGGAAAAAATTTATCGTAATTTTGGTGTTATGAATGATAATTTTGTTTATTCAGTAATTGGAGGGATATTTATCTAGGAGAATTTCCAATAAGGAAATGGAGGTGATAAAAGAAATGAGATACTGGTATATGATCTAGTATAAAACCTTTACCTACAACAAAGTAGTTGGTTTCCATAAAATTCCATACAAACTCCCTAGTATCCTTCGGATAAACTACTTTTGTTGGAGGTTTGTAGACAAGTAACAAAAGTTCAACAACTCATTGTCGGAAAGCATAAACATGGGTATGGCTTTCCCGTCCAAATAGGAGTATACTCCTGTGAAAACATTTAGAATGCTAAGGGTGCAGAGATTGAGATGGCCATATATAATTTTTTTGTATATTGTAGAGAAGGGGGATTTGCTGCTCACGAGTCTCTTGCTTCCCGAGAGAGTCCCAGGGAACAAACTACCCTAAACTACCTCAAATTTGTTAGTGGATTAGAGAGAGGAATGAAGAAATTGCAAAGAAAGAGTTGAAGATAAAATATCATAAATAAACAACTTTAGGAACCAAAATAATAAATCTCTGAGATTCTTATCACAAAGGAAGACACTCTTGGTTGAAAAACAAAAGCAAGGGAGCAAGACATTAGTGCAATGTGTTGAAGTCCTAGAGGAAAGCTGGCATCCTATACGGACAAAGCACTAAACCCTTGGAAAAAATTACAAAGGATCTGCTAGTTGATTTAGATCCAATGTTTGCTTATCCTACTAAATTAATAAAAAGCAGGAAATGTTGATAAAAGACAAGGAAGGTAGAGGACCAATTTACAAAGGGTCATACACTTTGAAACTTTCCTCTAAGCTTCGCACAAGCAACCTACACACAAGGTGAACGAGGAAAAATTTTGGGGTGGTTTTGGGGATTATCATAGTTAAACCCCCGCTTTGGTGTTCCAACCTCCACGAACCTCTAGATAGATAGAGAGAATAATAAACACAAAGTAGAGTAGACACAAAGTGATAAAAGCAAACCTCACTCCGAAAGAGAACTTGTATCACAAGATAAGACACACAAAGTGATTATGATAACAAATAGACAAGAATTAAGAGAGCATTATCAACAATATGTGACCCCCTCTTGGCTTGATAGACACAATGCTAAATGCTTGCAAGAGAGCTTTGGCTGTT
Source organism: Sequoia sempervirens (assembly GCA_007258455.2). Classification (NCBI taxonomy): domain Eukaryota; kingdom Viridiplantae; phylum Streptophyta; class Pinopsida; order Cupressales; family Cupressaceae; genus Sequoia; species Sequoia sempervirens. The sequence continues at coordinate 15,722,210 of VDFB02292527.1, read as the reverse complement.
GGAGGAGCTTTATTCCAGCAGAGCTTCATCATGGAGACGATATCGAGAGAATAAAAGAGAAAGAGAAGAGAGCTAGAATCAAAGAGTGATAGAATGAATGAGAATGAGAGTGAAAAGAAAGATTTTGTTCAATTGCATGGGAAGGAGGAGTTGTTACTCTCAGAAATTGACCGTAGGGACACATGTCATGAGTCAAAGATTCCAAGATTCCTTATTTGAACTCACAAAAGTATAGCGACGTTAACATGCCATGTAGACATCTGCATGCCTTGCAGGCGTCCAACTCATTATTTTACAAGAAATGAGGTTACAGATTGTTGTCGCTTCATCATTGGTTCTTATGGGATCAAAATCATGAAATTCCAACCCTTAAGGTTCTTGTTATAAATGTGGCTAGGTGCCATAAATCTAAGGGTCAAATGTACAAATGTGAAATTTCCACGGGGTGCAATTTTACAACATTAAATTTTTCCCCCACTTTAGTGAGCTAATCTTTTGGAAAAATTAGCTACAATAAAGTATAAAGTAGAACATTAAATAAATCTCAAAAATTTGATTTTTTTTATGGATTAGTATGTGAATAGGATATTGTAGAGGCCATAGAGGTCGAGCAGGTAGATACCAATGATGCACCCAATGATCGAGCTCAGCGAGAAACCACAACATTGGACGTGAAAGTTTGTTTTGTAAAACTCAAATTTAAGTTAGCTTAAAAATTGGAAGAAGCTACCAAGGCGAGAAGAATGCTCAAGAAAAAATCTAGTGGTTTGGAGGAAAAATATGATGAATCTAAGCGATTTTATGCCCCTTTCTAATTTTTCCTCTAGCTTAGCGGGGTAACAGTAGGAAAAATGATGGGACCATGATTACCAAGAAAAGTGGGCCTTGGGGGGGTGTATATATACCTGAGTGGGCCCCTAGAGGGGCCATTTTCACTATTCACTACGAGAGTTTTGTTGACTTTTGTGAGAGAAAAGGAAACAAAATGCCTCCAAATGAGATTTGGAGGACCCACTGATCGAGCATCTATGATGGGGTAGTGGCTAAGGGGTGTGCATCCAATCAAGTGAGTCCAAAAAACCTCTTTTGTTGCATTTTATAGCAATTTTTAGCTTTTTTTTCAATTCGAGGAGCACAAGCATCTTGGTGGTGTAAATACATCCTTCCTACGCACTAGGGACCTTCGGTCACGTTGAGATTTTCCATATGTGCTGGCATCTAGCCAGCTTCTAATGGAAAACCTTAGACATCAATAGGACATGTAGATGTTTGCACGACGCGCCTGCATCCTAGATGTCATACTTAGAAGTTTTTGAGATAGATGGATTTGACTTGAATCTTTTTTTCATTTTGTAGGATTACCTTGAGATGAGAGAGCATGTTAGTGGATGGGTTCTACGGTTGATTCGTGACTAGGTGTAGTGCATGTCCCCAGACAAGGAGGGGCATCTCCACTGTGTAGTTCTATGGCATGCCTACACCCTGCCAGAGATGTATCGTGATCACATGTTGATGGCCTTGATGGAGCGGTGGGATTTGACCACCTCCACATTCCACCTTCTGACGGGTGAGATGACCATCACCTTGGAGGACGTCTACCACATCATCGACCTCCCCATCTGTAAATGACAGGTGGCTCTAGATGATAGACACTCTGGTCAAGAGCGATTAGAGGGCATCCAGTATAGCGCAAGGCACACTGACATTGGCAATGGGACCAACCACATTTACATACACTAGTTTGAGCAAGGTAGTATGGTGATGACCCTTGTATGGAGGGTGATGGTGGGTGGTTTCCATGTGGGTTACCATGGATGGGCGAGGCTATCACCTTTATGGGGGCCTTGTCCACACCATTAGAGAGATGGAGGAGCGACACATCGTCTATGCATGGGGTCGAAGCATGTTGACACATTTGTACCACGAGCTGGGTAGGTTCGTGCATTATGAGTGCATGAGTCTCACCATGTGCACATTATTACAAGTGTGGGAATTCACTCACATCACTTGCACCTGACTAGTTGGATATCCATGAGTGAGGGACCACAACGTTCTGATGACACACTGGTACAAGCTTGTTTGCTAGTGGTGATATAAAGACCTACAATTTTGGAGACTTCAAATTGATACATTGTAGGATGAACAGATTAGATGGAAGCCATATAAAGGGATGAGATGGGTGGATGATCACAGACAGCTGCAAGACATGCAACATGACCTTGTTTTGCTTGGTCATATATATTTTGTTTTTATGCCTTTTTATTAGATTTGGGTGGTGTGATAGCTTGACATTCTATAAACCATTCCAACAACTATTCCATCATATACCCAAGCAATGAGGAGCACCACTAGATCGAGCGATCATTGGCATCCCACCATAGTCGACATCATCCCTACTAACGACAAGGTATAAGATTGGGACCAATCTCTAATGCTGCCTCTAGATGATGTGGGTGTGGCATGGGGCTTTAGGACCTGGTGGCAGCAACACGGTCCCACTTTGATTTTCCTGGAAGATGCCCCTAAGGGAGATGTTGTTGTCCAAGAGGAGGCAGTTTCGGTAGGAGGAGGTAGTGTCAATGGTGGATACAGTGGCATTGAGCAGTAGGAGGACAGGGAGGTGAGCATATCAATGATAAGGTTGAGGTAGCGATGGAGGTTGTCATCCCCTCTACCAGCCATCCTAGTTTTAGTGATGGTGCCATTAGCTCCCATCGATCCGGTGATTGCAGCAGTAGAAACATCTGACACATGAGGCATAAGACCCAGCATTGCTCCTCCCCCTTACACGCACTGGCAAGCTAGGGATCCAGGTACTAGATTTATTTAGGTTATTTCCTTTGTAGTACTTTTAGTTTCACCTTGCATATATATACATACATACACGCTAAAACTAAAAGAACTACAAAGGAAATAACCTAAATAAATATATATATATATATTTATAACCTATATATATATTTATATATGTGCACACATGTTTTTATACATCATGTGGTACTAGTGAGTCTACTTTCTCTATGGTTGTAGTGGATACAAAGGAGTGGACTACGTTCATCACATATTGCATCGGAGGTGGCCCCTATCGTGCCTATCTAGGGGACTCTCTTAGAGGTGTATAGACTGGCTTCAACGAGGCGACACACCCATCTTTTCAAGTTAGTCACATGTCTTAGGAAAACATACAAGGAGGATCAGGTAGAGGTTGTTTAGAGGACTATTGATATGATGAGATTCATTGGACAGAGGGATTTGTGATCGGTGGAGCTACAAACTATGCTCACTAAGAGAGATGAGGTGAGGACGAGATATGAGAGTGTTGAGGAGGCACATGGTGCTTTTCAGAGCTGACTCGATGACCTTGCGACATAGCCAACAACTAATCTAGAGTTGTGAGAGGCCCCAAGGAGATAAAAGATACAGATAGCCTCATTGTAGGGAGATACCAGAGGAGTTTGAGTCAGCATGTTAGCCTTGTGGTCACACAGATCTCGCTTTGTTTCCACTATCCAGCCTTTACCACACTCACCACCAGGACTAGAGGGCTTCGGGAGCCACATGCCTGGACATTAGATGCCCATTTTGATATGCACCATTTTTGTACCAATGATATATCATATAGTATTATTTTTTATGTATAGACATTGATAGATATACAACCACCACTATTTTTTTATGATAATGGTGCGATACATGTACATGATCTACACTTGATATATACATATTTATTTATATATATATATGCATGGGATTCTATTTTTGACATCATGGTGTTCATCTTTATGTGTATGTTTTTACTTTCATGTATGATTATGTGATAGATGTTGTACTTATGGATGCATGTTTAGATTAGATGTTGTAATGTTGTAAAATTGTACCCCTTGCAATTTCACATGCATTTTTGTATCCGCTTTAGTTTCCCTCTCAAGATGCTCAAGACCCCTTTTTAGCAGCTGCCTTCGCGCGTTAGCTTTGTGTTAAACCTTGTGCTTTTCTCATGCTTGTTGTTTTGTAGCATGACTTATCTAGACACTAGCATGCCATGCAGAAATCCACGTGTCACACTAGCATCCTATGAAATTTCAACGTTCAAATAGTCATTTTTGAGCATGTTTGCCACTTGTCAACTCCTCTTGTCAGTGGTAACTACCCAGAACGCCTTGTAACCACTCAGGAAGCTTCTTTTCCCTCCTATTCTCTCTTTAAATGTTATCTTTTCAATTCATTTTCCTCTCTGGATATCTTTAGCTTTTTCTCTAGCATTTCTCTCTTCTCTTTCTATTGTTATCTTGCTTGTACAACCCTCTACAACTTGCTACAATAGCCTCAAGCTCTCACAACACTCTTTGCAACTCTCTTGGCTCTCACAACTATTGCTCTCTCTCTTTAGCTTCCTTAAGCCTTGCAGCTAATATCTCCCTTATCTTGTGCTTGTGAGCATTTTGGGATTTCACACATCCCCTACCAATTGTATCTTTATCTCGTGATACAAGTTCTCCTCCTTGATTAAGGGTTACTTTTAGCACTCCATATTTTTTTACTTTGTTCACTTTCCCTATCTATTTGGTTGTTCGTTGAGGTGGGAACACCAAAATGGGAGTTTGATTGAGGCAAACCCTTATACAACCCCAATATTTTTCCCTCGATCTTATGTGCACAGACATTGAAGATATCTACTTGCTAGAGGCTTCATTGCTTGGTTGGTTGTAAGTGCTTTCTTCCTCTTCTTTCATTCTATCATCATTTAATTTACATATTACTTAGTTTACTTTATTTTAGTTATATCATTCTCTATTACTTTCCTGCATTTTGGAAGTTCTTAGGTTCTAGATTGCCAGTAGTCACTTTGCTATTTTCTATGATATTCTCAATTTTTGGTCCATACAAGATGCCAGTGCACCTCTAGGACTCCAGTACGCCGTGTTTCTGTCCTTTGGTTGAGAATTCATCAATCTATCTAGAAAATCTCCATGACCTACACCTTTTGGTTCTAGAACTCTCGTTTTATTCCTTGAGGTATTTTAAGGTAGTTCACCCCTTGGGATTCTCTTGAGAATAAAGAGACTCATGAGTAGTGAATCCCCCTTATCTATAGATGGAATCATGATCTAGTAAAAACAAATGGATTATGTTAATTAAATACAATGATGATTTAATTTCCTAACCAAAAGATGTAATCAAATGCAATGCACAGACAACATAAAAACACATGTATGTATGTAATTCCTAATAAAATAAATTAAGACACACATGTTTACATTATAACATGGTATATAATAATGTGTTAATGAATGAATGTCACAATATGATACATTGCAATCCAAAATGGATGAGTGTTACACATATGACACATAGACACTATGCATAGTATTGACAAAGATGCATCACATTGACAGGTTCTTTTAGAGGCATTCCATCCATAGACAAAAATCCATAAGCACTAAAACCATACACGAAGATTACAATGCAAGGGCCTAACCAATTAGGATTGAACTTTCCCTTTTGATTAGGCGATGCATTTACATTTATATGATTCTCAAAAAGAACTAGGTCACCTACCTTGAGAGTCCTGGGGAGAACACCTTGATTGCAGTGTTTAGCAAGTGATCATTGATAAGCTTTAAGATGATCAAGGGCCAACAGTTGGTGCTCATCGAGAAACTCAAGCTATTGCAAATAATTAGAATGGTAAATCTCATCATTAATTAAGCCTTCAAGAGAAACTCACAAGGATGGAATTTCCAACTTTGAAGGCATGATAGTCTCAACACCATACACAAGGTTTTATGGTGTTGTTCCTAAAACTATACAAACACCAGTGTGATAAGCCCACAAGGCGTAAGTTAATTGAGTATTCCAATTCTTACCATGTTTGTTTGCTATTTTTTGGAGAATAAGCTCAAGATTTTTATTAGATTCTTCGGCTTGGCCATTAGACTAAGGATAGTATGGTGTAGAAAATCTATGTTGAATATGAAACTTCTCCAAAATTTTCTTCACCTCTTTGTTCTTAAATGGTGTACCATTATCGAAAAATAATGGTAGAAGGCAACACAAAGTGAGTGTTAGAAACCAAGATCAAACATGCAGACCAAAAAACCTTCCACAAAAGAGAAAAATAGAAAAAAGCAAGAGATTTGCAAATAATATTATTCAGGAATTTCATAATTACAAGAGATGATGCTTGCTTATAAAATAAAGCATGCAGAACCCTAATCTTATCTTGAGCAACAAGATAGCTCAACAAGATAAGGATGACAATTATAAACCCAAGAATTAAAATATTACTTAAGTAAACTTATGCAAGTGTAATTAAATATTAATTACACCAACACCCCCCCATAAGTGCAACTTAGGGAGACTAAAAAAGCATGCACCTAAATGCTAGGATGAATGCCAAAAAGCATGAATGGGTCCTGACAACAAGGCATGATCAGGTACCCATGTACAAATGCAATAATGAGGTAGAGAAGGAAAACCTAGTGGGACAAAACCAATGAATTTGAGGACTCCTTTTGCTGCTCATGAGGTTTGGAATCATTTTGTTTATGTTTCTTTCCTTTTCCTGTAGAAGCCTTCTGATCTCTAGGTTCCTGAGATTCAATGAGTGCCTGAGATGATGAAGAGGGTTTCACTGTGCCCATGCTAGCTAACTTAGCTTGTTCTTGAGTGAGAGATGAAGCAAAGTCATCAAGAGATGGCATAGTGAATCTCGTACCAAGTGCATCCCTAGTGGGATAAAAGGTAGATACAAAAACTAAATAATCTGGTCCAAGCTTAGAAAGAATGGACAATATCAACTGAGAGTCTTCCTTCTGAACACCACACTGTTACAACTACAATCTAGGAGACTTGAGTTTGGTGAAAAACTCCTGGATGCTGTCAAAATCCCTAGGATTTAAGCCAATAAGCTCATTCTCTAACTAAAACCCTCTCATAGTATCCTGCTTCCCAAATAAAGACTCTAAAGTAGTCTAGATCTCATTGAGTGTAGTGCAAGACTTAATATGAAAAAGAAGGTCAAATGAAAGAGACAAACATAAAGTACCATAAGCTTCATCACACCTATTAAACCACTTTCTCTTTTCAGTAGCACCTACAGGTTCAATTTTTGTACCCATGGTTATTCTATATAACCCTTTGTGCTTCAAATGAATCTCCATTTGTTTTTTCCAACCAAAATAGTTGAATGGAGTGAGGGGTGCAATATTATGTGTATCCATAAAAAAAAATAGCAGAATATACTCTTAAAGCAAAAAACAATGCTCATTGATCTCAAAAAAATAGCCTAATTGCACGCTTCTCAAGAAAAGAACAGAAAAGGTAAAGACTGAGATCAAATAAGAATATCATATTATTATGCAAGAAACCACCCTCAATGAGATGACTGTTGCAAAGAAGCACTGGAAGAACACTAGAACCGAAATACGACAAGCAAGGAAAGATGCTTTTGTTTACAAGAAACCATAGCAGAATCATAATAATGCAACAACAAACCCGATGCCACGGAACACTGGAAAACTCACAAATTGGAACAACCCTAGAATTTGTGAAGTAACAGTAGATGAAATGATGACAGAATATGGAAACCGTGTATCTCAATGCTGATGCCAAACTGTGACTAAAACTCTTCCATGGGAACAAGTGCCATAAAGATTCTGGAACATTAACCACAAATTTAGTGGCCCTCAAACTGAGATGGATTTGAACCAATGGGGATCAATAACCATAGGCTCCCAATCTGAAGTGTGAATCAATGTGAATATGATATGTGTAAAGCTAGAGAAAGATGAGGCCAAAAGAAACTAAGAAACTAGATACAACCCATGCGAGTTGTCACCAAAATCAAGATGGAGATAAAAGTGCAACTACACTCTAATCATATTATTATGCAAGAAACCCCCCTGATGGAACTTTATATCAGTTCATTTATTACAATACCCAATGATTGCAAAAGGAGAGAATGCAAAAATATGCATAAATAGAAAATTGAAATTGATGTTAGATCTATGTAGAGGACAAAATCAACTTTCCAGTGCCGTGAGAATGGCAAAAAATGGATAAGCGAGTCAAAAGATATGCCCTCTAGAGTAAAAACAACAACATTTGAATTTTGAGGCCGAAAAAAGCATCAAAAAGGAAAAATGAAAAAATCAAACCTCCACCATTGTGAATTTCGTTGAGCCAGCTTTCCAACGATATCTCGTTTGTGAAAAAAGGATGCCTTATGCCCAAGTTATAGCTGATTCTGTGAAAATTGCCCCAAGGTCGTACGGCCCCAAGGCACACTTCTTGATTTATGAGCCTCGTGAAGCGTGCCTTGGGGCCGTACGACCTTGGGGCAATTTTTTTTGCCTTGTCGAACGACTATGTCCAAAATCGACAAGATTTATATGAAAATAGGGGTTTTTTGGGCACTGCTGACTCAATGGCGAGGTCCATTTTGTCCAAAAATGCCCAGAAAATAGGTGACCCCCTGATCTTGCAAAAAAATCGCCGAGCTTGAAACCCTCGCAGATCTGGCAAACGGTGACCAAAATTAGAAAAATAAAAGCCAATCCTGAATTTTTCCATCGCTCTGAATCCAATGGAAAAAATTGATCTGATCCAAGACGCTTCATAAATATGCTCAAGGAATGAAACCCTCGAGGAACTCCGAACGTGCTCTACAATGTATTTCTCCAAAAAGGCTGAGAAGGGGCTGCAAATCGAGTCTCTAATACCATGTTAGAAACCAAGATCAGACATGCAAACCAAAAAACCTTCCACATAAGAGAAAAACAGAAAAAAGCAAGAGCTTTGCATGAAGATGTGCAAATAATATTATTTAGGAATTTCATAATTACAAGAGATGAGGCTTGCTTATAAAAGCAAGCATGCACAACCCTAATCTTATCTTGAGCAACAAGATAGCTCAACAAGATAAGGATGAAAATTATAAACCTAGGAATTAAAATATTACCTAAGTAAACTTATGCAAGTGTAATTAAATATTAATTACACCAACAAAGAACAATGATATTGTTCATAAGGAAGCTACAAATGGCTTCAACATTTATGGTCTAGAGCAAAATAGCTTCAACCCACTTTGTGAAGTAATATGTAGCAATGATGATAAAGACATGTCCCTTAGAAGGAGGTGATATTTTACCAATAATATCCAACCCCCATTTTATGAAGGGCCAAGGAGAGGTATGATTTTGAAGATCTTGAGTAGGGTGAATGAGACAACTATGTTGTTGACATTGAGAACACTTATTGACAAAGGCAAAAGAGTCTTGCTCCATTATTTTTCAAAAGCATCCCATATGAATCAATTTTTGCACTAGGGATTTACCATCAAAATATCCACCCCAAAATATTGAGTGGGATTCCTTTAGGGCAAGGGTATTTACTCTTTAGTGAGACATCAAAGAAGTAAACCATTGTAGTATTTTTGGTAAATAACATCTAACAACACAACATATTAGACTATAAGCTTTTATATCTGAATGTAATCATTTTTAGTTGCATCATCAAGAAAATTTCTAATCTTCAAATAATTGTAAATGTTATAATCACACTCCTCTAAGTCCATGTGATAAAACATAGGAGCATCAGATTCAGGTTGATCTAAGACAATAAGAGAGAAAAGAATATGAACCACAAAATGGTATTCTTCTGTATCCTTATTCGAATTTGCAATGGAGGTAGCACTCACCATAGCATCCGCATGTTAGTTTTCTCTCCTAGAAAAATTATCTATCGTGAAAGAGAAGTGGTCAAGCAAGGATAAGGTCAAGTCTTGATACTAAGATGGATTATTTTACTTAGCTTGATATGCCCTATGATTTGGTTTATAATGAGTTCAAAATCACCATGTATGCAAAAATGTTTGATGTTTAATGCAATCGTGGCATGTAAACCAACGATAAGGGCTTTGTACTCAACGATATTGTTTGCATAATGAAATTCAAATTGAAAGGATAGAGGAACTGGATTTCCTTTAGACGACATCAAAACTACGACTGCTCTAGAGCCAACTTGACATCTCAATCCATCAAAAAAAATCTCCCATATAGACTTGAGATTAGTCATAAAAAGATATTTGTTTGGAAACAAATCCAGATCAGGGAAAGAGCGAGATGAGGGAGCCTCTACCAACTAATCAACAATAGATTGAACCTTAATGGATTTCTAAGTCACAAAATTGATGTTGAACTTAGAAAGAAACATTACCCATATCGTCAATATCCTAGAAAGATCAATTCTAGTGAGCAAATGCTTCAAAAGATAACTTGTTATGATAACATGTGTTTCAGCATGGAGAAGATGATGTCTTAACTTTTGTGTTGCAAAGATGAGAGAGAGACACTATCTCTCCATGGAAGAGTAACAAATTTCATAATCAACAAGAATGCGACTGATATAGTAGACTGCCCTTTCTTTACCATCATCATCATACTAAGCCAACAAAGTTGCTAAGGAATAAGGTGACACTGTGAGATAAAGCAAAAGGGTCTATCCTACATAATCGACATTAAGATAAGAGTATTGGCCAAATAAATTTTGATAGACTCATAATATTTCTCGCACTCATCATCCTATAAGAAGTAAACATCTTTCTTCAACAAATGTGTCAAGGGAAGGGTGCTATTAGCCAACTAAGATATGAATATACGAATTGCCTAAATCCTCCCCTGCAAACTATGTAGTTGAGAAATGTTCTTAGGTGGAGGCATGTTAAAAATTGCATCAATATTATTTGTGTTTAATTCAATTCCATGATGGGTGTAAGGAAGCTAAGGTAGCGGAACAACCTCCTACACTAATCTTGAGATGAGAATAATGCAAAACTTTACAAATCTTTAATAGTTATAGAAACTTAAACATAAATAAACACAAATATCATGCATACCACAACACGGTGATTTACGTGGGGAAAACCATTTCAAGAGAAAAACCCTATAATCCAAAAGTTTCCCAATATATTATTCAAAAATCACAAATATTACAATATACTTGCAGAGCAAGCTTCTCATAGGAGTATCGCCGCTAGAGATCAAGAGATAACACGACCACTATCAGACTCTCATAAAACATCACACTCTACCACAATCATAATACAACGCCCTTATAAAATAGGGTTACATTCTAGGGAAAGAAAGACCAAAAAAATATCCACCATTAGATCTAAAACCTAATAATTAATGGTCTAGATTTATAATATATCATTTTAATGTATGCCGATCATTGTAGGAGTTTTCTAAAAAAGTTAACACACTCACATTTCGCTCCTCAATTCCACCCTGTGCTCCCATTGTATATTACACCTATCGGTGTAACTAGGAAATATATATTTTTTCTCCTTCAACTCTGCTCTCATCCTGATGATGGATCACAGAGTGTGATCTGAAACATTATGCAAAAATTCTCACACAATCAAAACCAAAAATCATTGCAAAGTATATATGTCCTATCAACAATAACCCTTATATAATTGCAAGGTTGAGACACATTTTCCCAACAATGGGAAACTATGAATCCCAAAACACACTTAAGAGGATTTAGTCTCATCTTATAGAGTCGAAGCCTTTCAAAAATAAGATGAAGATTTTCTACATGATTCAAATGAGTCATAGACTTAGTCAAGATGTAATCAATGTAATCTTCTAGAATTTTGTGAATGAAATCATGAAAGATTAGGGTCATCTCTTGTTGGTAAGCTACACCTATATTCTTTAATCTGAACGACATGACCACATAACAAAAAGTACCCCACGGGGTAGTGAAGGTTATCTTATTCTGATCTTCTGGATTAATAAGAATTTGATTATAACCCAACAAGCCATCCATGAAGGACAACAAGGAATGGCCTGTAGTCAAATCTATAATCATATTGATATTAGGAAACATAAAATCATCCTTAAGAGAAGCCTTATTGAGATCATGAAAGTCAATACAAATGTGAATACGACCATTAGGCTTGCTAACAACAGAATAGTCAATATGACGAATAAAAATTGCTTTTAATAACTTCTATGTCTTAGTCTTAACCAATAATGTGACCTTGGAATTCATATTTCAGATCTTTTGCTTAATAGGCTTAGCATCAGGACCAAGGACGATATTATGAACCTATTATCACCTAAGTATGCACCCTTGCTAATTTGTAGAACTTAGCTTGTTGGTGAAACATTGGATCTTTTCCAAGTTTGTGGGTCACCTATGATGGAAGAGAACCTCCAGAGAGGGTTGGTTCCCCTGGAACTATCACCTAAACTAAATCTCTTGCAAAGGAAAGAGATAGGAATTGCTATGAGAATAAAAAATTCAGATCCTAAGGTGATGCACCAAATGATTTTTTTGACCTGAACTTGTTTGAATGAACATAATATAATCAACTTAAGCTTTGACATACATAGCCCAAAATATCACGTGTCTCTTGCATAAGTATTTCATTACTAGGTTTGATAAATAGGAACATTTAGAAGGAGTTGAAAAATGTTCTCACAACTTAAATTCTACTCCTAGCTGGTTAAACACAAGTAATGACTTGCAAAAGTACATATTTTATGCATAAAGGAAATGAAAAAAGGACAAAAATCAAGGGTAAAACCTCACCACAAGATCACATTGACCATTTTGAAGCTTGCACAATGAAAAAACTTTGCGAAGGTAAAAGCAACTTGTTTTATTGATAAAAAATGCTTACAAACAACATACAAGTTTGAAAATAAGTTACCATGCCTATTCTTTGCTAGAAAGAACCTTCATAGGTTACAATACACAACTCCAAAATGAGCAAGAAAACTAACTTTTTAAATTACAATGCACCAAAAATGGGAAAAAAGAAACTTCTCTAAATTTACAATGCTTCCCAAAAGTGAAAAGGACTAAGGATAAAACAAGTCGTACTACTTAGCATAGAACAATGTTACACCCCAATTGTGTAGTTACTATTTACTATTACTACATAGGGTAAATATGAATGTAATGTGAATTTTGGAGATGAATAAATTGTGCTCGTACTTTGTCATCAATGCGAATGTTATCTCATTTGATGTTATTTCTTGGGGAAATACTGCATATATGTGAATGGATGGTTATTGAATTATTATTTCAACTTTGGAGATGTTTTATGTATACTGCATATGTTGTGAACAATTGATTGCCATGTGCATGTGTTAGTGGATGCAGGTATATGTTCCATTCCTCCAGGTGGAGGGGAAGTATCACTCAGGAGAAGATCTCGATCGGGTAACCAGTAAAAGTAACTATCTGAGCATACACACACCACATTAGAATGATTGAGTTGAGTCAGTTTGTGGGTAGTTGGTAAGTCATCCTTAGTTGTTATGTCTGCATTGGAGAGTCTTGTTTACTATTGCATGCATTATTGGGTGATTTTTATCTATTGAGATTTTGAGATCTTTCTTGTACTATTACGATTATATTAACAAGTGGGATGTACGTGGAGTATGTGTATATATATGCACATACATTTCAATGGGATCTAACGACATGTATATGCACATGTATATATGTACCGCACATAAACACTTATCAATATGATGGTAATTATGAATGGCTATATGTGAATCGAATGTGAACATATATATATGTATAGTATATACACGTATCCATATGTATATGTGTATCGATATACGTGTACGTTGGAAGATGGACACGCTCATACAGATGCATCGATATAGATATATCTACATATATGTGTACAAAGAGGCATATAATTTTATACATATATATTCAATATATTGTGTTTATTATATACTATCTTGCATGTACTCATATATATATTGAATGTATACTTACATTATTAGCTTCTGATATATATATGTAAATATATATTAATGGTTATATATATATACATATATACATATACATATATATATATAAATACGTGATGGTATTTAAATATATATATATATATATATATGTATATGATATATTATATATATATAATAATATATATTTAACATATTATATATATTAATAGAAATCAGTTATCACCTACCATGATAAAGGCCGATATATAAAGGTCAATTATAGTCATATAAGACTATAATCTTCAAAGGCTCTGATTGCTTTTGCACATCTGAGGGAAAGAGTTCTTGTAGATAGAACGTAATATTCAGTGAATCCACACAAATATGAGCCATAAATACATTAATATCCATCAACTTAGTGGAGGTAGGAAAGAGAATCTTTTGCAAGGCTTCTTGAAGCATACCTTGATAAACTGAAGCAAACTAAAGAAAATACCATAGTGAAATCTTGGCATGAGTAACACGGAGTTGCTTGACAAGATCGTAATCACCAGGTGCTTTAGTTGATGATTTAGGTGTTGAAGGAATACTTGGTTGCGAAGGTGGTAAATAAGTAGAAACCAAAGTAGGTTGAGAAGAAGATTGATCCAAATTATACTGATTTCTTATAGTGTTATATGTGTGCCTTACAACATTATAAGAATCTGTAGATTTTAAAAATATCATGTAGAGGTTCGATGAGCCATTAGAGATTAGAACCCCATGAATAGAATTAATCCTTTTAAGAGAAGGGCTATCCAGAGTCAAGTAAACGATGGGTTTCTTAGGATTTTTAGGGGCCACAGAGACTACCACCACATTCACTAACTTCTCAACTCATGAAGAAGAAGTAGATGATTGTGAAAGAGAAGTTTGTTTAGAATATCTATAGATAGGAGACAATGCCTCTAAGAAATCACCCAAGGCATCATCTAACATACTGAAATCCTCCTTAGAAAAAGCATTATAATAGATATTAAAACATTACAGAAAAAGATCTGACATGGTTCACGTCGAGTTCACCAAAAAAGTATAGAAGGGGTATTCATTGCTCACAAGTCTCTTGCTTACCAAGAGAGTCGCAAGGAATGAACTACCCTAAACCACCTCAGCTTAGTTAGTGGATCAGAGAGAGAAATGAAGAAATTACAAAGAAAGAGCTAAAGACATAATATAAAAAATAATATCAGACAAACAACTTTAGGAACCGAAAGAACAAATCATTGAGATTCTTATCTCAAAGGGAGAAGCTCTTGGTTGAAGGAAAAAAGCATGAGAGAGGGATGCTAGTGTAGCGCATTGAAGTCCCAAAGGTACGTTGGAATCCTTTACGGATAGAGCACTAAACCCTTGGGTAGAATTACAAAGGATTTGCTAACTGATTTAGATTCAAGGTCTATTTAGCCTACTAGATTAATAGAAAGATGGAAATGTTGATAAAAGATAAGGAAGGTAGAGGAACAACTTATAGAGGGTCGTACACTTTGAAACCTTCCTCCAAGCTCTAGACGAGCAGCCTACACACAAGGTGAACGGGGAAAAATGTTGAGGTGGTTTTGGGGCTTTCCATAGTCAAACCCTCGCTTTGGTGTTCCCACCTCCATAGATCGCTAGATAGATAGAGATAATAATAGACACAAAGTAGAGTAGACACAAAGCGATAAAAGAAAACCTCACTTGGGAGGAGAACCCATATCACTTGAGATAAGACATACAAAGTGAGTATGATAACTAATAGATAAGAAACAAGAGAGAATTTCCAATAGTCTGCGACCCCCTCTTGGCTTGATAGACATAATGTTGACTACTTGTAAGTGATCTTTCACTATTGGAGGAGCTTTAGTCCAAAAGATCTTCACTGTGGAGATGAGATCGAGATAATGGAAGAACAAGAGGAGAGCTAGAATCAAAGAGTGATAGAATGAATGAGAATGAGAGTGAAAAGAAAGGTTTTGTTCAATTGTATGGGTGGGAGGATCCATTACTCTTGGAAATCAACCATAGGGACACATGTCACAGGCTAAAGATTCCAAGATTCCTTGTTTGAACTCGCAAAATTACAAGGACGCTAGTGTACCGCATAGACATCTGCACACCACGCAACCGTCCAACTCATCATTTCACAAGAAACAAGGTGATGGATTGTTGTCACTTCATCATTGGTCCTCATGGGGTCAAAATCATGAAATTCCAACCCATAAGGTTCTTGTCATAAATGTAGCTAGGTACCATAAATGCAAGGGTCAAATGTGCAAATGTGAAATTACCACAGGGTGCAATTTTATGACATTATGTATACAATGATTTCCGAGGAAGGTTTGATACCATTGGTAAAATTAGCAAAGTGATGGGTGTGTATTTCATTCATGAGCCCAAGATTGAAGATCATTGGGCCAATTGTGAAGAAAAATTTGAAGTTAGAATGAAGGATTATTGTCGATTAACAGCCTTTTTGATGAGGAATTATACATAGGTCCAGATTCCTTAGGAACAAAAGGAAGATGGAAAAGTTCTTGATCTTGCTTATTCGAGTCAAAGAATTTTTTATCAACCAATTTTCAATGTGGATTGCTCAATTCAAGAAAATGATGACATCAAGATCAGAACATAGGGTGTGGTGGATCATTCTCTCTGATGGTTTAGAAGGCCTTTCCCTATGGAAAAATTGCTAGAACTTGCAAAGGGAGTTGAGAAGAAGAAGAGAGGAGAGGGTGTAACCAAAAAACCCACGATAAAAGAGAAAACACATTGCTAAAGAGAAACCATCTTTGAGTGTTGTCCCATCTAAGGAGAAAGGAAAGGGGAACCTACTAAGGAAGTAGGAAGGAAAAGAAAAGAAAGGATCCCAATGAACATTTTCTTGAGTGAAAGTGAGGAGGAACCCAAAGATGGGAGTGGAATTATTCATAAGACAATAACTGAGGAAGCTATCAAAGAAAGGGCAGTCCAAAGGGAGGCTCAACAAATGTACTCCTTGACTCCCCCTCATGAGTCACCTTTTCTAACTCCTCAATCACCTAAGGATAAAGTGCCTACTCCACCATCACAACCATTGCCATCTGTTGCACAGGCGGCTGTCATTGCATCAAAATATTGACCTATTAATTCTTGATACAATCGTTAGATTTATACGAGATCCAAGATCCACAAGAGGTGGTTAAGCCATGTCACAAACCCAAGTGCCACACTACATATCACAAGGAGATGAAGGGCAAAGCTCTTACAATAATTCCCCCCTAGTGCAAGCAAGGTGTTCGAACCTATGATCTTAGCTCTAATACCAATTGTTGTGCAGGCAGTTGTTGTTGCACCAAAAGATCGACCTATTAATGCCCAATACAACCGCCAAATTTATACAAGATCCAAGATCCATAGAAGGTGGTTAATCCATGTCACAAAACCAATTATCACGTTGCACAACACAAGGAGACCAAGGGCGAAACTCTTGTAATCCCATCTAATCCTCCTCCTCCCAAAGATGAAATGCCTCATGGAGAGGAAATTCTTGTTGAAATGATGGAGAGATAGAGAAAGAGCCTCTAGGAGAAGAATAATGGCAAAGATAAATGGAGGATGTTTTCCCTAAAAATGTTCATGTTGATATGCATATTGAAGAAGTGCTTGGAGAATAAATGAATAAAGAAGAAGCTCATGTTGATGAGCATATTGCATAAGAAAATATGCTTGGAGAACAAGAGGGTGATCAAGAAATTGATCAAGAGAAGAAAATGGCTAAGGAACTTCCTCATACATAAGAAATAGGGCATCAAGAAAAGGCCCTTGAAGAAGAAAAGGTGGCCCAAGAGTCTACTCAAAAAGACCTTGAGGATAATAATGAGCAGTCCCATGATGTTGACGTCAATAACTGCATCCATACCTGTATGGCTGAATAAGACAATTCAAAAGAGACAACAGACTTATGTAGAAACTCCTAAGTAAATCCTAAGTGTTATATATGAATCTCTCAAATCTCTAGGGAGGAAAAGGAAAGAGTGTGAAGGATATCCATAATTTCTATTGATAAGCAAGGTAATCATACAATAGAAATAGTTGTCACTTTGGTTGGTAAATTAGATTCATAGATGACCATTGAGGATTACCAAATCAAACAAGTGGATCTGAGTGTGCAAACAAGGGAAGGGGAGCAATAGTCCCTTCAAATGTTTTTTTTTAAATTATGAAGAGAATGTAAAAAGATGAAAATACAAAGGAATAATTAAAGGCGCAAGTTGCACAACTAACTATTTGCATAAATAATCTCATTGCACTTGTTGATGATCAAGATCATGAGTCTACATTGTAGACATCATTGAAAGGCGAGGTTGGACATTCTGACCCAAATAGATGGATCCTTGCTGCTCAATAGTGGAAGGATACCATTTTGGAATTAGCAGACCAAGTTTTGAATCAATTGATAAGGTCTTATTACTCCATCAGCGATGAAGACAACAATGCTCAACAAATTGCATTAAGCATTGATGAAGAATTGTTGGTTTGGGAAGAATACATCCCAATCCTTCACCACATGAATAAAACAAAGATAGAGGAAATATTGAAGGCTATCGTGATAGAAGAGGGAGAATAGGAATTGATTCCAATTTGGTTGAGAGCAGTCGAGTTCCATGTTAAAATTTTAAATAAGTGCAAAAATAGGTTGAATAGTGATAGAAGCCAAGATGAAAGAGAAATGAATAATATTCACCAGGTGATAGAAGACCTAGGATGCATGTTTTGGGATAGTCTTGTGCTGGTGAGAACCCACAAATATGGTTGAAGATTTACAAAACCAAATGCAAGTTCAAGTCACACAATAAGAAATTGGCATGATGATAAATAAGAAGGTAAAAATTCAATCCCTCCAAGAAGAATTGGAATCTTTTAATGAGATATAGCAATAGATGGAGAAGACTGCATATTACCAAAGGGTTAGGATCTAGTTCCACAAAAGGCCATCTATAGAAAGAATGAATTAAGTAGTGCCAACATGGTCAGACAACTTCACTAAGTGACTAGAGATATTAATACTATTGTTGTTAGTTGACCTTTTTTGTGTTTTTGCAAATAAATAGTTGAAGCCACAAAAAAAAGACATCCAACTACAAATGATGAAGTAGGCATTCCAAATTTTGTGAACTATTTTTTCCAAAACCCACACCCAGATCTAAGAAAGTACATTTGGCATTGAAGAATTTGATAAATGCCAATGAGAAGTTCCACGCCTAGATGAAGGAATAAAAGAGGCATGAGAATTTTGGTGACTTCCAGTTAGATCGAAATTGGATTTTAGTTTTATTTTTAGTTACTTTTATTGTCCTAAGTTTTAGCAAGTTAAACTAAACTATAGCTGGGGTGCCCAGTTATTGCTTTTATTTTAATTTCAATTTATTTTTAGTAAAAGACTCAATTGATGGACTTAGTTCCAATCACCTTTTTATTAGATCCATAATTATGGGAAGTGATGTTTCTATATATTTTTGATTTTGGGTCATTACAAAGGATCCAATATGATGTAATTTTTTGCAATATAAACAATACAATCTCAGCGTGGAATTTGCCTATTGATCTTTGTGCAAGAGTTTATTTTATTCATCTAAGGATGGCACCTATGTTGCATGCATCTGGATTTGGTGTTATGGTGATAGTATGGTCATTTTATTTCAATCAAAATTGTCAAAGTAATGAGGTCTTATTAGTAATTATGGACTTAAGTAAGATTTCTTCCTAGATTTGCGCATGTTTGATGGTGTTCTGGTTGTATGAAGTTTGAAAATCTTGTGAATTTTATATTTCCTTTGAATATTGCACTATTGTTAATGATGGATATGTGAAATGCTATTTACATCAATGGTTGTTTGAAGATATTATTTAAACATACAAAACTGGTTAGTGAAGTGTTTCCTATCATTGTCTGATTAGAGTAGATTTACATTACTTCTTGTTACCCTAATTTTTTACTTTTATTTCAGAAATGGGTTGGAAATTATTTTGAAAGAGAAACAAATTGATATAAATTTGTTGTACTTTTAAAATGAAATTTATTGTTATAAATTGTTAGAATTGTCTTTTGTAATTGCATGTTATTTTCCAATAAGCCATTATGCCAGAACCCTTGTAAACATGTTGACAATGAACTTGTCCTATACCAACACGACTAAGCACTAGTTATATAGGAACCTTGGAGTAGTTTCGCTACTCTTCAAGAGGGGAGATAAACCCTTATTTCCTAGCACATTGTAAGTGATTAAAACCACCCTCAACAAATCTCAAGAGACAAAAATTTGAATGGAAATTTTTTGGTCATGTCTATTAAGTTGTTCAAATTATGGAGAGTTTATCCCTTCTCGACAGATATACCAAAGGGTGCATTATTTTTCACCTCCATACAAGAGATTGGCTTCATTTTGACCCTATCACCATCCATTTTAGCATAACAACAAACAAACCTAATAAAAATTAAAGACAACCAACAAAGACCAAGACTTGTAGTGTTTATGAAAAATCTAGAGTTACTCCATCTTATGATACAACTCAAAACCAATGCAAACAAGTTTTTTGAAAAATAAACATCACACCACCTCACAAGCATGTGAATATGATGGTTCAAACACACCCTCCTTGAAATCAAGTGATCCGAAATACTAGGGTGGTACTCATTGTAGCAGGACGTCACATCAAGATTATAATTTGGGTTCCATCTCATCTAATCATTGTTTCAATCTCTGTGTTAAGTAAAAATAACTCCCAATACACCTTTCACACATCAATCATTGAGGCATTCAACAAGAAATATATAAAATAACATTTAACACCCATTTGGCAGGAGGAGATAATTGATGATACTAGAAAATATCATCTTTATACCAATACATCATTAGAATAATTAAATACATTGGATACCTTTATTTATAAGAAATAAATCCTTATGAATAAGGTGGGGAATGGGAATTAGAGACTCCATAGACATCACCAATGCCTCCAAAAATCATATTAAGGCTTAGGTTATCCATACCATCAGCCGCACTATTTCCTTCCCTATATGTATGAAGGGCAACATAGTCCTCAAAATTATTTAGGAGGCATTGGATATCCATTAGGATATTGGTGAGATCCCATAAATATTGATCCATTCCTATGAAAACATCAATAATGAGCTTGGAATCCCTATCAATAATAAATTTATAAATTACTAAGGACATGTTGGCACTCTCAAATTTTGCAAATTTGAGATGCCCATTTCAAAATTTTGGCTCTGTACTTTTAGAAGTGCACTTGAAGAAAATGCATGAGTGACCTACTTTGGAGGGTCATAATTTGATGCCCATTGATTTCTATTCAAATCCCTTTGAAGACACACTCATGTGTCCTATGTGAACGTGCATGTCAATTTTTGGCTTCCCATGATGAGTTTTGTCAAAGTTTCGAAAAGTGAAGTTGGAGGGTTTTGTCACTGTTTAGTGGTTTGCAAATGTTCAGTTCTACAAAGTTGCCTCCTGTTTGAGCTTGCATTTTGCAACTAGTTGTCCATCATGAAATAATTATTGTTTTTTTACATTCTCTATACCAAAATGAGCTCGCATGTCAGTTTTTAGAGCCTCACGAGTTGATTTTCTATTTTTAGTAGATCAAAACCAAATGGAATTTCTTTAGTTTTGCACTGAAACCTTTCTGAGAGGTCAACTTTGACCTTCAGTATTTTGTGAAGATTGATGATGCAAGATAATTCCTCTTGAACATGTGTTCATTTCACCAAAATGATCTAGTGTGTCCAATGGTAGCTCGCCAAGAGTTGATTTGGTATTTTTGCAACGAAGTGATCTCTTGAGTTTTAATTGGTTCATAAGGGCTACATTTTCAGAAAAGTTCAACTGAGCTACTTTGAGGTTGAATATCTTTCACCTCGTGGTCTCTTTCTCCGAACCCTTTATTGCATTCAAATCTCTGGACCGATGGCTACAGGCCTGCAAGTTTTTATGTCTCCAAGAGGTCGTTTGCCTAGTTTTCAAAGGTGATTCCAGAGCTAACTTGGCTACTTTCCACCATTTTTCAAATATGCCCAAAAGTCGATTTTAGTGAAAACCCAGTTCATGTTTTCACTCTGGAAACATTCAAAAGGTTGTGTCTGATCAATTCAAGGTGAAAGTTGTTTGAAAACATTTTTTTTTTTAGTCGGGCCCACAGAGGATCCGACATTAGTCATACAATTTGAAGATAGCTTGTTCCTTGAAGTTGTTTGCAAGCTGGAAATGTGTAAAGGATAATGCATCTGAAGGGATGAAGAAGGGAACATGGTTTCCATTGAGACTCAATCCATTCCATGAGGGTTTCATAGTTGATTCAGTTTAAGGCAAGATGGTAACTGTGGCTCCATGTGAAAGTTAGAAAAGATCAAGATAACATGCTCTCATTGGGATTGCCAATAAAATTATAGGTTTTTTCAACCTAATGCCATTAAATTTCCTCCATGATTGGATGTATTGATGTTCCTTGCAAAATCAAAACAACAAATGGAAAAGATGCAAAGATGTGTTATATTGCAATTTGAGGGGCACAATTAAAGCTTGCAGTGAATAACGCAATCAAAATTTGTTTGAGGAAGGGAATTCTTAAAGTAACGGGAACTCCTCCTAAGGAGACACATATGCAACCACATTGGAAGCATAGGCAGGGAGTATGGTTTTCTCATGGAGTGGATTGTTTGAATATTTTTAGTAACTTCGAAACAGATGTAGCTTGAAGGGCGCGACCTACAACATGAATGCCTCCCTCTAAGTGTGGTCTCATAGAATGCTGAGATCAGAGCACGCACCATACATAATATATCTATTCAAATGCATTTGAAACTTCAAAGCAAATGAAAATGTGAATGGACAATGCACCACAAATTGAATGTGTTGAGAGAAGCTAATTTAATAATGCAAAAGGAATCTTCACAGAGAATCAGAGGAGGAGGAACGCCATTCGTAGGGTAGGCACTAAATGGTTTGCTAAAAAAAAACCTTTAGAAACCATTAAGCAAATGCAACTATCATATGTAGGCTCCAACACTGCATTGAATCCCATGAAGGCACACCTCAATAAATAGAGAATGAAAGAGCTTTAAGAACTTTCAAGCATTTGGAAGGGACACACCCATGAGAAAATGAAGCTCGATGGAGAATGTAGGAAAAATGTCTTTCTTGAAAACGCTTTGGGAGCTCTCTAGCGAATGCCAGAGAAGGAAACGCCATCATCAACAATTGAAAAGGATTCAGGAACTATGAAATTGATGAAATTGATGCAATACAAAGAGCTCGATGAAGGACAACATAAATTTTAAGCCTATAAGTGTGGGTTTTAAGGTGAAAATGCATCAAACTGAAACACCACGTGGCTGCTAAACACACAAAATATGCATGTTGAAAAGGTGTTTGGAACTTTCAAGCATAATACCACACATAGCAGAAAGAATATGTGAAGGCATCAAATGAGGGAACAACATGCAAAAATGGTTCTTTGCATAAGAAATGGCCAATGGAATGCCATTAATACAAAGTATGCACTCCGCTATGATATGTTAAAAACGTTAGAATCCCTCCAGTAAATGCGTTTGGAGAGCAATGAATGATACACGCCCAACATGAAAAAAGAAGAATAGAATGTTTTGATAAAGCTTTGGAAGCCTCCATCAGAGTAATGAATGAGGCGTGTCCATCATAGGAAAGGAATTTTGAATAAGATATCACAGAAATAGACAAACGTTGAAGTAAATGGAGCAAAGCATTGGTATTCACCAAAGAACAGTTTGAGAGAGCCCGTGCCATATGAAGAACATGAAGCAAGGCCCATGCATGGAGTGAAACAGGGTGTAGATACCCATCAATGTAAAGGAAGGTATGCGCAAGGTAATGAGGCACATGCGGCGCCATATCAACATAGTGAATGCATGGTTGAAGGCACATGAAATCATCTTCAGGGGAATCCATCAGAGTATAAAGGAAGTGGTAAAATAAAAGGAATGGATCAGTCGAGAGTTGCAGATGCGTGAGCACTTGTAGGGTGCGATGAAGAGATTAGGGCACAAAAAGAGCCAAACAAGATCAACCGTGGAGAAAAGAAACTGAAATGCAGCCAAATCTCAGGCATTCCCCGCCAAATCGCAATCTAAAGATGCAAGGTGTTTAATTCCAGTGAAATGGAAAAATTTCACCATGTGGCACACGTGGGCCATGTTGAAAGGTATTCTTAAGGCTAATTTTGGTGGTGGGAATGGTGTCACCGATAAATAAAAAGGAAAAGCACTTAGAATTAAAATGTGCCTGATGGAATTTTGTTTTACATGGAGGGTAAAGCTTTGCCCAATAAAATGCAAAATTCTTAAGAGAAAATGAGGTGGACCCCATAAATTTTTAATTTGCTCGTGAAATATTCATTAATATTTTAAAAGGAGGGAAAATATTTTAAAGGTTAAATGCACGGGGGATGTTTAATACAGTGAATAAAGTGTTTATTGTGCAGAGTATTTTATTTATGGGAAGTGAATAAATTAAAAGTGGGTGCAACGAATAAAGTGAATTTATTCACTTTATAAAATGACTATGAGGCTAATATTAAAGTTACGATACTTTAATATTTGTGGGATATAATCTGCAGTAGAATAAAGAATTGAAATAGAGCTTTTTCACAGCTGGGTAAAATGAAGAGATTTTTACATGGGTGTTTTTTTTGTTGCTTGGCAACTAACAACAAAGGTAGATTTGGAGGAAAAGTTTGTTGCAGAGAGAGGAGATATGTTTTGCATTCTATTGATCAACGGTGAAGAGGATTACAGATGGCATCTCTGGATCAACTTTAGGGCTTCTTCTGAATCTTCTCTTCTTCTATTTCTTCTCTTCTCTTCTCATTATTGGGGTTCTGAGATTAAGTTCTAGGTTTTGGGGGTTTTGTATGAGGCTGGGGTAGATAGAGAAATGTCAAGTTCTAAGTCATATTGAGTATGTAAGCTATAATTTTTGATTTTATGAGCAAATGTAGCTAGTTTGTGCAAATAAATCATGAAAGTGTGTGCACATTCATGCATATCTTCAAATTGTCTCCATACTTGTATAGTTTAATCATATGAATTCAATAATACAAAGTATCTTTGAGTTTGTCATCTCAAATTTCATGAGATTGTGTTATTTGTTTATGGGTCTATTTCAAGGAAATGGTTAAATGCTTTGAGTATATAACAGTGATTTCAAGTGTGCAGGTTGGATTTGGTAAGGAGAGTTTGATTGATAATAGGAGTGGGATTGTTGGTGTAAGACACTAACAGTTGATGCAAGGCATTAACAATTTAAATCCACTGGTTGAATGTCATTTGTTGATGAATTCTTTTTATGTGTTTGACTCCATGGCCTAGAATTAGGCACTGATTTATCTTGCAGCTTAGTGCATCTCATAAACATTTTATAAATTCAAAATCATTTCAAATCCTTATGTGTTGTAGTTATCTCATGCTCCAAATAGTTGATATTACTGATGAACATCCAATTCTATTAAGTATTATCCTATTATGTTGAGCTATTAAATGAGATTATATGTTGTTAATGTTGTTTATAATAATAGTGCAAAGATTGTAAAAGCATTAAGGGATCACCCTCTCGAGTTTTGCAGAGCCCGAAGTGTAGGAGGATTTTTAAAGTCCTCGTCAGTTGGTCTAGGTCCTTCGAGCTGCCCTTGATTGGAATTGGTAATTCCATAGGTAGATTAGAAGACAAACCTGGTTGCAGTAAAAAAACAAACCAATAGGACAATAACAACCTAACTCTCCATCATGATGCAAGGGCTTCATATTCATTATTAGACTTCACTCCCAGACCACCTGAGTTGGCCGCACTAAAATCCCCCTCATGGGATCTTAGAATCCTATCCTCACTAGCAGGGCTTGCCTTCCCTTTTGCAACACCATAAAATTTCAATTTACTCCATCCACTCGGGGGAGGTTTCCAAAATTTATTTAGACAAGCTATATTTTTAGTTTTATCAACTTTGTTGATGTCCATAGTGACATCCCAATTCTTAGCAATAATAAATTGAAGTAGGAGGGGGAGGATTGGGGACTTTCACCTAAAAAATAAAGATATTTTCAATAAGAAATTTTGAGAAAGAAAAGAACGCCTCCTAAATATTCTTAGCAATATCCCTAAATATTTGGTTATTCCTTTATTTCCAAAGACACCAAGAAAAATGTGGAGGAGTTTGACTCCAAAGCTTCTGTAAATGTGGATGAGAGAAGGGGAAACCAACCATAAAAAAAAGGACATGTTCTCATTCATATCCTAACATAAATTAAATATTGTCATGCACTTTCCTCACATTGCTCTAGTGAACTCACAATGAAAAAAAAAATGGGGCACTGATCCCTCCTTGTAGCAGAGAGTACACCCATTGGATAGAAGAAAACCTCTTTTTTTGAAGATTGTCTTAAATGAGGATTTTGTTTTGGGTAGTTGTACACTAAAAAAATTACTTTAAGAATCAATTTATGGCTCTAGATTCTTCCCCAAAATCTATTTTTGATGAGAGGGTCAAACACCAGACCATAAGCAAATTTAACAGTGTAGTATACCTTTTATCCTAGACCCAAATAAGTTTGTCCTCCCTAGAAAAATAGGGATTCATATGTCATGAAGCTTTCTTTGAAGGTCCCTAGCAATGTAAACCAAATCATTCTGGTTGGAGTAACAATCAAACAAGTTTTTCCATTAGTTAGTTATCCCATTCTTTAAGTTATAATAGCAGATCAAGGGACAAAAAAATGACAAACTTGTGTAGCTAGTTTGTTTTAGATTTTTTGACCACTTAAGGGGTTCTAAAGGATCTGGAAATCCTCTTAGAACCTACTTTTTCTCCCATCTCTAAATTTCCACAAGCATCCTTTTTGTAGTAAATTATTGGATTTGAGGACGTTGTTCCAAATCATAGATCCTTTAGGGACACCAACATCAAAGAGGAACATATTATCCAAAGTATTTCTTGAATATTTGGCTTTTATTAACAAAACACCTTCCTTGCCATCTTTGAATAGTATCCAAACCACTCTAGCCATTAGGGCCTTATTAGTACATTGATTTTTTATAATCCCCAATCCCCATGCAACTTTAGGAGACACACTTTATCCCAACTGATAAGGGAAATTATTCTCTTTTCCTCAACTCTTGATCATAGGAAATTTCTTTGGATTTGCTCAAACTTCTCTGCCAAATACTTGAGCATATTGAAAAGAGATAGAATATATAGGGATACCTTGCAATGAGACTTTAAGCAATTAGATTTTACTAGCTTGGGAGAGGAGCTTTCCCTTCCATCCAACAAGATTTATTTGGATTTTTTCTAGCATTGAGTTCTATAAGGCTAGTGTACCTTTTTTAACCATCAAAGGTGTTGAACACCCAAAATACTGAGAGTGGGGGTGAATCAGTATTCTTTTAAACCACTTAATCATTTAAACATCCAATACTCATAGTATATTAATTTTTATTAATGAAGGAAAGCATGAAAACATCCAACAACATCACATAACACATGAACGCCAATATTTTTATGTGGAAAACCCAAGATGGGAAAAACCACGATGAGGATTAGGTCACGATATATTATAAATGGTTATAGTATATTACAAAAGTGCTCACTATAGGTGGAATCCGATGCAGGAGCATCCAAGGTGTAAATCAATCTTGCATTACCCAACAAAAAAATGTCGTTTCTTTTCAATAAGGGCTAAATTTGGCAAGGTTACTATTTTTAGTAAGTTTGCATTTATGCACAATTGGACACAAAATCTTACACAAACCTCCAAAATGGTAAATTGAAGCCAATGATGAAGAAATCACTTCGATATCATTTGTCATTTGAGAGATATTAAAATTTCTATTTCCAAAAATCCTATTAAAATCTTTGAAGTCAATTTTGAGGCACTTAGAGGCTCCAGATGGGCCTGAAAATTGGTAGAAAATGAAAGTAGTCAACCTTTATGGCCAAACATCTCTTGAGAGCTTTTTGAAAAGGTATTATAATAGAAAATACAATGGTCGGATCAAAAGATATGACCCTATTGAACAATACAACTGAGAGGGGGGGTGAATTAGTTGTAGCAAATTAACTTTCAGAACATTCACCAGATCTTAGATTAATCACAACACTTAACTCTGCTTAAATGATTAAACATTAAGTGCAAGTGCAGAAACTGAAAACCATTACATAAACACAACATCAGATTTATGTGGAAAACCTGATGAGGGAAAAACCACGGTGAGGATTAACTCACACTATAGAGAATATCAAAACTGATTACAAAGGCTCACTGCCTAAAGAAAAAAGGGGCTCACTGCCAAAACAAGGACTCGTTGTTTGGAACAAGGACTCACTGTCCAACAAGGCTAACAACCCGAAGGGCTCACTACCATAGAGATACAAAGAATATAAAGAAGAATTTTCACAGAGAGAATACAATTCTCAATGCAACAAAGAAATCCACCACAATCCACTTGCAGACATGCATGAAAGATATAGTGCACCTATTGCTTCTGGAAACTCAAAATTTAGGCTTCACATTGATCTTCCATACTCACATCATACACACATACTAATTCACACTTATTTCTATTCTCATTACATACTTTTCTCTTTTCCCTTTGTTCTCACACTCTTCTTCCTTACTAACTCATCCTGCATTTATACCATCTTCAACTTTTGAAACATATCCAAAGTCAGCCATCCACTTATGAAATTCAAATTAGGTCAGCACCAAAACACCCTAAGGTGGAATTAGAATGAGGGTGACCCAAACACATGCTTGACAAGGACCCAAATAGATCTAACATGCTTCCCAAACTTTGAAAGTAGTGTTCAACACAAGTTCGACCAAACCAGTGTAAAACACATAGAACAATTAAGCACACACAACCCTTAGAATGATCCAATCCTTCCAAAATACAAAATTATCTTCAATAGAATCATAAAAACTTAACTCTGGAACCGCAAGTCATAAGAATTAAACAAAGAGAAATTCATACCAACAACATTTCTCTCGAACCTCAACCAAAACCATGGAAGACTACAGTTCACAGCTAGTGAACATAACTCGCATTGTACAATGAATCGGAAGCCAAAATATGGATATAGTAGCTTCCAAAAACCATGAACAACATATCTAAACTACAAAAAAATGAGATAAAAACTCAGAGCAAAACCCAGAGTAATCATTGAACACCTGCAACATATCTTCAATACAATTTTCTCAATATCCTCAACATATATAGCCAATGACCTGCATCCATGATATTAATGACAACAACAACAAGTAGATAACTAATTGACCAATTGACATCAATGACAACACTTTCATTCTTGCAACTTCTTCTTCATACTTGCAACAGACCCCACGAAGTTGTACTACCAAAATTAATAAAAAATTGAAGTATCTTCTTGAGGAAGTTACACTTTCCAAAATATTCTAGGGCAGTTACACCTTCCAAATAAAGGATGTGAATGGGGGCTACAAAAAGGAGGCCAGAGCAATGTAGATGGTGGCTTCGATTTTTAGATTTGTAGATTTATATAATCAGAAATCCCATATGATGGCAATTATAATGTTGTAATTTTATTTTTCATTTAAGTGGTAGTAGAAAATATCTGCTTCCTTCTTGCATTTTGTTTGTGCCATTATTTGTTGTTGTTGTGAGTTTTAGATTGTAAGGGGGGTACCCTTCATCTAACTCACTATCCAAGTGGTCCCATTTCCCACTGGGAAATAAAATAGATAAAAGGGATTGTGGCTCACAACTAGATTTGAAATGTTACAATTGCATCTATCATATGCATGAAATATAGTTCCAATGAAGCTCAAAATACAAACTGAAAACTCTTCATATTGATTTGAATCAACACTTTTCTTTTCTCTGCATTCACTCTAAATTCACACACTTCACATTCACTTACTCTTATCATAAGCCACCACTTCACAAAATACCAAAAAATATCTCTTATATATCCACTTCATCTATATCTCAACCTCCACATTTTCTTTTGCTGTATCTTCACTTTTGGAGGAATATTATCTTGTGCATCTCCTTCATCTACCTCATGCTCATGTTGAGCATCATCCATTTGCACATCATCTTCACCATTTTCTTCCACAATAATTTCTTCTTTATTCTCAGTAGTCATTCACAACCTTTGTGATAGGTCTGTACCTTTTTCAACACTCTCCTTCCTGAGCCTCTTGAGATCATTTTGATCTCTTCCCATAATGGTTGTCACCCTTTGTTTTGTTTTGACATCCTTATTGAACAATGTGGCCAATGTGGTCTTATTTTCCTTGGAGAGGGGAGCACTTATATTCTCCAATGCATATGCCTTCAATTTGGCCTCTTCTTCTATAGCTTCTTGTCTCCTCTCCATCAAAAAATTCCATAGTTCGACAAGTATTTGTTTCTCTATGTACTGCATATCAACCTTAAGAACAATAATGTATTTTATAATAACTTCAACTATGGTGGCCTTTTACACCTCATCAAACTCATTATACAATGTTGTAGTTTATGATAACATATCATTTTGTACATTTTTTTTAAAAAAGTGCATCAAATTTCATTGGATTGTGGGCTCTTACCAAATTCTTTTTCATTTGCTTCTTTTCTTTTGGTGTCCTCTTCTTGCTTTCTTTTGCTTTCTTCTCTCTTACCTCCATTCTGAAGCTTTCTTTTTCCTTTTCCACCTCAACTTCACTATCTGTGTCAATGATAATGAAATTCTTCTTTGTACTAGCTTCACCTTTTCTCTTCCAGACCAGCTGTGGTTCTTCTTCTTCCTCCTCTTCATCTTCAACATTAACACCCAAATACTGATCTCTGGTGGATTTGGCTTTAAATATCCTCTTCATTGAGCCAGTTTTATGTGCTACTGGAGCAACCTTTTCTTTATTAGGTTTCTTTTGATGCTTTACCAGAGAAGTTTTCTCTTTTACCAGAGGACTGGTTTGTTTTGTAGGTGTGTTGGTCTCCTTCCTCTGTGTCCCACTAGATGAAGGCATAATCCCAAAGGAATTTTGAGCACCTGAAGGAGTGGAAGCTACTCTACTAGATATCCTTACACTTGATGAGCTTCTCAGAGCTCTAGATTTAGTCTTAGCAGCCTCAACTTGTTCTAGTGTGAGGCCCATTGCCTCCACTAATTGTGCAATCATTTTTTCCATAGTTTTCTTTATTTGAGATTATATTTGGTCTAGATGGACCTCCATTGATTTTTCTTCATAATTCCCATACCTCTCTTTAGATGTGTCCTTAGGTTTGCTTAACATATAATATGTGAATGCGATAATCTCTTCCTTAGTAATCTCATATCCCATTTTCGAGATCCATTCAGTTCTTAGCTATACTGCTTGTATAATGCATTCATCTTTGGAAACCAAGAAGATGATATCCTTCTTATACTTCTCAACCATATTTCGGGGAATACTCTCCCTCTCTTGCATCCTTTTTCAAAAAAATGCAAAGAAAGCCTCATAGGCATCTTCCTATGCCTTAACATCTCCTAGACTTCTTAAGAAGTCTCTAATCTGGTGCACAATAGGTATTCCCTTAAACCACACCACGCTCTTCATACCAGGGATTTCTTTCAATAAATAGAATAGTGAACATATAACCAAAGTTCCATGTTTAAAGGGATACTTAGTATCCTTTATTTTCCATAGGTTCTCCATGAGCTGATACCTCAATAACTCACATAGGTCATAATTATCTCCCTTCTCCACCATTTCATAGGTAGTGTTGATGACGGTGGAAGATATAGAGTTCTCCTTGTTGGATAAATATAATTTGTAGCCTATCATCATAGAGGCATACTTCACAATAGGATTTCTTATGTCTTTAATGGTTAGGGCTCTCCTATCATACTTAGATCCTATTCTCTCCATCACAATATCATTTTTCATAGATTTGAGTACTGAAACGGGTTTGATGGCACACAACTCTATAACTTCCCTAATCACCTCCTTTGTGATCAATCTGGCATATCCATCTATACAAACTTGTCATGGATGTGGCTCAAAGCAATACTTACCCAAGCATAGTCAAAGAAAAAGTTGGGAAACCCTTGCTAGACGCCAAGCTTCTTTGAAACCAGATTGTAATATTCCAACTTCATTGCAAAGTCCTCACTAGTGAGCTCATTTATCCAAACATCACACAGTTTGGAATGGTCATACTCTTCAAGCTTGCTGTGAATATATATCCTTATATCATCTCTGTGTAGGAATCCATAAGGAACCCTTGAGAATGTTCCTTCTGGATCAACCTCTGTGGATTTTTCAGGATGCTTCTTAAATTTGGGTTGGGGTCACTCAAACACATTCACAACCCTTAGTGTAGCCACTTCAAAAGTTTCTAAATTGCTTTCAAATAAATTTCTAAAAAATTAGGGCAACAAAGTTGGTAAATACCTTTCACTTTGATTTTTTGACTAGGGTTTGCACACACCAGGACTCAATCACTTCAATTTCATTACTCTTCTCTTTGTCTACTCTTCTTTGCTCAAAAACTTGAATGAAAATGAATTTTTCTTAAGTGAGATCACTTATAAACCTTTTGTCGTAACCTAATTTTGCATTGAATACACAAACTAAAAAGCTGGTAAAAACCCTAACTGTCTACATAGTCAACTTCAAACACTTCTCAATTTTCTCCATTTCAATATTTTCTACCAGGACCTTCTCCATTAGTTCAAATACATTGATATATACCACATATCCTCGTGTTGAAGCATCATCATCATTTCTTTGGAAAGGGATGAAAGATTTCTATTAAATATCCCTCTGATCTGAAGCTCTCAACTTAATTTCCAAAGGAAATATCTACATCGGATGTAGGTATAGACTCATCCTTAACCTCAGTCTCTTCCTTCTTTTTCAAAATATTGTTTATCTCCTTCTTTTACTCTTCTAGATCAATCTTTTTCACTGAATCATTCTTCTTTGTTGAATTATCCTTTTTCATATTTTTGCTTCTGTAAAACTTTGAAAGGTGTCCAAGCCTATTGCAATTGTAGTACATGACATTATTTTGACCAATCTTACTTCCATTCATTCTAGATCTGCATTGATTAGCTTTATGCCCAAATCCATAACATGTATAACAATATCCATTGAAATATTGAATCATTCTACCATTGTTAAAACAATTGATCATTTGATGATTTCTTTTGTTCATTGATCTTCTTTTCATCATTAGGTGTCTAATATTCTTTTGAAATTTCAGCTTTTTCAAATCCTAAACCTTCTTTATCTTTGGAGACTTTTTGATTTGCAATCATTTCATCAAGCTTTGTAGAAATCATCTTGAATTTGTCTTCATGAATTCTTTCTTTCTCAAGATCTAATCTCAGATTCACAACTTCTTGTTCAAGCTTTGTGCTTTCTTTAGATTTTATTTTCACCATTGCATTCAAGCATTCTTCAACTCTTTTCCTTTCTTCAACTTGCACCTTTAGACTAGTAATTGTTTCATTTGCTTGCTTTAATTGTTCACTTATTTTCTTATACCATTATCTGAATTTCTTGATTTGTTCTCTCAATTTTTTGATTCATTCATCTACTTCTTTGACATTTTCTTTCAAATTTTTGTTTTCACCTTCAGTTCTTTCTAGATTTTCAAGGGTAATTTGAGTTCTCCATTTATGTCAAATATGAAATCTTCTTCTGTAGATGTAACAACAAGAATCTCTTCCGAAGGAGTAGGCAATCTTCTAACAACCACGTGTTCAACCTCCAAGATCTTTCTGAAGCAATTAATCTCCTTCCAAGGAACCAAGCTCTGATACCAATTGTTGAACACATGAAATATTGAGAGGGGGGTGAATCAGTATTCTTTTAAACCACTTAATCATTTAAACATCCAATACTCATGGAATATTCAATTTTTAGTAATGAAGGAAAGCATGAAAACACCCAACAACATCACATAACACATGAACATCAATATTTTTATTTAGAAAACCCAAAAAAAGAAAAACCACAATGAGGATTAGCTCATAATATGTTATAACAGGTTATAGTCTATTACAAAAGTGCTCACTGTAGGTGGACTCACTGTCCAAGTGGACTCACTACCCACTGAGAAATAAAAGAGATAAAAGGGATTGTAGCTCACAACCATATTTGAACTATTACAATTGCATCTATCATATGCATGAAATATAGTTCTAATGAAGCTCAAAATATGGACTCAAAACTCTTCATACTGATATGAATCAACACTTTGCTTTGCTTTGCATTCGCTCTAAATTCACACACTTCACATTCACTTACTCTTGTCACAAGTCAACACTTCACAAAATACTGAAAAATATCTAAATTATATTTCTACTTCATCCATAACATCAATTAGGTCAACCTAATTAGATGTAATAAGCAAAATGTAACTTGTCAGCACAAGATCCATACACACACGCTTCAAGCCAAGATTCAAACCTTCTAACAATTCAAAATGGGTCAACACAGACCTAAACTAACATCTATATAATAGATCAAAACCTATTCAACCTTTGTAATACACCCAACACATTAGGTCAGCACTAATAATGACCTAATATCAAAATTCGCCAACTGTACACTCACATTCAGACACGTGAAACTCAAAAATCTATGCCAACTATAATATAGACTCATCTAACACCTATCAACAACTTCCCAAAACTATAAAGAAAAATTCCAATTCATGGAGAAGTGTAGATTCACCAAAGCATATGTACTACATTAGAAAACACCTATAACTGCTAAGTCAAACTTCTGTTACTCATAAATCCAAAACAAGATGAAATTTTGGAATTAGGATCTGCTATCAACCAACAAAATTATGTTAGAAGTGTAGAGAAAAATATTCATCAATGGACCAATGCAGATCGAAATATCAAATCCCCATACATAGAATCACCTGAATTGAAACTTAGTCAATTTCCATAACTATTGCCTTCATCAGATCAAACCTTCTTGCAAAATTGTCTTTCAATATCATCCTCAAACACATTCAAGTCATCCAAACTAATCTGCACCATAGTCTTCATACTAGGATACAATGTTGACATCAATGACAACACTGCAATGCATAACTGTTCACTTTGTGCTCATCCCACATGTTCATTTTTCCAACAAGTTCATCAATGATACCTCCTTATTATTCCAACAAAAGGTATACCCAAGTAAGTGGATGGGATATGAGCCTCATTACATCTAAAAATAAATTTAATTTTCTATTGTAAAACATTGGGAGTATTGAAAAAATAGATATTATTTTTCACATAGTTAATGAATTGACTAGTAGCAGCATAATCCTCTAAGAATCATTTTTATCTTGTAGCCTCTACAATAAAAGCACTTCCAAACATAATAGTATCATCCAAAAATTGTTGAACAACAAACAGTTGGGAAAAGTAACACCTTTAAAGCCCTTTTGTTCCCCCAACCTAGTCATGTTCAAAATATTCCTCCCAATAACCTCTGCCATTAAGATGAAGAGGTAAGGGGAAAAGGTGCTCCCCTACCTAAGGCCCCTACCTGAGTTGAAGAAACCATGAGGATTTCTATTCACCAACACAAATAATTTTGCAGTGGTAATACATTCTCTCATCAACCTGATAATTTTATCCTAAAAATCAAACTTATCCAAAACTTTGTATAAGAAGTCCCAAGAAACCCTATCGTAATATTTAAAAATAAAGAGCTTGAACACCATTGTTGGCAATACAAGGGCAGACAATTGAGAGGGGGGGTGAATCAGTTGTCACAAAAATTCAAAACTTATTCAACTTATTAACCTTATTCTTTGATCTAATTATTAACCATGAAAACATAAATCATCAACACATTAGAAACATACATAACACCAAGATTTTTTTTGTGGAAACCTTGTTAGGGGAAAAACCATGGTGGAGGTCAGTCCACAAGATTATACCTTGTTAAAATTATAATGAATATGAAATATGGGGAATTCACATGCATTTAGGCACACTACCTAGAGCTCACTGCTTAATTACAAAGGAAGACACACTGTCTTACAAAGAGATTCAGATTAAAGCCATTCAGATTTTGAACTGAGAAAATAGCATATGCTAATGCTTGATTACAATTCCAATTAAGCACATGAACATTTCTTCACTCTTCTTCATACTTCTTCACAATTCTTCACACTTTGCTTTGCCTTCAAATGATTTAAAACATTATTCGCGCACACACACAAAAGCACACCTTTTTCACACTTAAATTTGAATAAAAAATTTCTCTTATATAACCGCAACATGAAATTTCATCGCTACAAGTCGGCCACAAAGAAATAATAAAATGAATATAAACTGTCGGCCCAAAACATTAAAGATTATCAATGTGAATCAACCAAGGTTGGCCACAACTTAGTGAGGACCCAAATCAACATCTCCAACATGAAGACACTTCAATTAATTTCTCCTCAAAGATCTACAACACACTACAAACACTATGTTGGCCAAGAACAAGAAAAACATGAACACGCAAGAGAAAATCGCCAACCACAATCACAACGATCAATGCAGACGTGCAACAAAGATAGAGCATGATCTAGAAACATCCACAAGCATCATGAATCACAAGAGAAACATCCACAACAACTGAACTAATTGAAATAGCATCATCTTCAATAAAGAAAACCAACTGAAGAAACAAAAAAAACTGTCTGAATGGAAATCTTCATAACTCGATCAAATATTCATGTGGATCTCTGAAACTCAACGTGGATAAACTAGATACACTAAAAACCCTTTCCACAACCTTGATCAATAATGTACAAAATTGCTGAAAAAATGAGGTGTTTTCTTAGCTTAATACTTTGTAAAACTTTAATATTGCTGATCTAAGTAAGCTCTTTCTTTGTTACATATATTATTTGTGGGTGATTATCTTGATTAATTCATTTTACTGTTGTAGAATGAAGAGAGACGTTGATAGAAGAACTAGACAGGATATTAGAAAGATCACACAAGATGTACCGTGGAGAAACCCTTTCAGAAAAACTCCACCAAGAATTATTCTATTATTCAATCTTTGAATTACAATAGCTCCAATTCTTGCTTGAGAATGCTTCTTCTATCTTCACCAATCTTCTTCACAACCTGCAATAAAAACTCTCACAACTCTATTCAACTTGCTTAAGATAAATAGGCTTTTTTTCAGCTTTGTAAACTCAACATGAGTTACAATTACAATGCACAAGCCCTATCCCTAAAGGGTATGCCATATCTCATGCAAATAGAGTTATCCTATGAATAACAATGCTAAAACATGTGCTTCATCCATTTGGGCATCCCAAACTGAAGCTACAACTCATCCTTCACTTCGGTGATAATTACAAAGATCTTCCTCAAAGATGGCGCCCAAAAGAGGGTCCCACTTAACAGAGCCTTTAGAAATATCTTATCATGCATTGGAGTTAACTCCAAGAAAGCATCTTGGGCGCCCAATTTGGCTCCAAGTGATTTCTTGTTAAATGAAACATTTACTCAACACCATTCATGCAAGAATGGTCATCCCTTGTTAACTAGAGGTAGTCCCTATTATCTGTCATACAACTCAAGTTATTAGCCATGCATTCCAAGTTAACTAAAGCTAACTACATGCAACTCAAAATAACCAAAATGCATGCAACATGCACTTGCATGCAACTGAAGATAACTGAACTGAACTAAACTAAACTAAACTGATTCTAAACTGAACTGATTCTAAACTGAACTGAACTGATCTGAACTGAACTGAACTGAACTTCAAACATGCAAACATCAAATCCTAACTCTTAGGATCTTTACATGCATTCAGAAGTGTTAACTGTTACTCTATATAGTTAACTGAACACAAGGTGAGTGCCACCTTACCATGTGTGCACCCACATGCTCCTATTATTTAGGAATAACTACAAATGTCAATTTCATGATTTATTTCATCCAAATAATTAATCTTATCCTAATCTTAGTGTTGTTGAACACATTCTAAGAATCTAGGAGATACATGAAATAATTAATGTTTAGGATTTTCAATTAAATGGCATCCTATTTCCAACAAAAATAACCACCATACTGAACTTCACTTCACCACTAACAACCTCGAACTCATTTATTACAATTTTCTCAATAGCCTCGACATATACAACTTCAAATACATTTATGCTAATAGTGTTGACATCAATGACAACCACAACATCCAACAATCTCCCCCTTTGGCATCGATGGCAACACATGATGTGAAAAACACCATCAATGCAACTAACTCTTGCATAGGTTTTGACTCATCTTCTCCTCAACACTTTCACATAATCTTTCTCCCCATAAGGCTCTTCTCCTCAAATAATCACTAGTTTTTCACATGACTCTTCTCCCCCTTTGACATCAATGACAAAGTTCTCTAAGCTCTGAACCATAAATCTGAATTTCTGAACATCTGACTACTCCCCCTAAGTAGTAGCCACCACAACATCAATCTGAGACAAGATATGACTATGAAATGTACAAAATGATGTAATGCAATACATCCTTTGTTCTAATTAGGAGGGATAATCACCCCTAACTTCCCTTTAAGATACTAAAAAGTATCCTTAGGCAATGGCTTGGTAAAGATGTCTGCAATCTTCTCCTTAGTAGGCACATACTCCAATCTGACTTCCTTTTCACTTACCTTCTCCCTCAAAAATTGAAACTTGATAGATATATGCTTTGTTTTTTAATGCAGCACCAGATTCTTGGAAATGTTAATAGCACTTGAGTTATCATTGCTAGGATTTAGGTGTCATCAACCTTGTAAATCCTTTAATTTAGTATTCTCCTAAAGTGTTTTGTACATTTACCCATAAGAGGTGAAACTGTTTGACCAACAATGGTGAAAGAGACAATGTAAATGCAGTGTTACCGTTACCATTTGTCCTTTTGGAAAAGGACAAGATAGTTAGGCGTCCCACCTTGGAATCTTCTAAAATAAGGTTGTTGGGTCAAAATAGGGTGTTGTAAGAGCATCTATGACATGCATGACAGTCATCATAAGATGCTATGATAGTATGACATATTCCTATGACAGAATATGTTATTTTTGGACCCCAGGTGCCCATGCATGAAAGATGCCTTATGACAACTATAAGAGCATCTGTAAGAGACTATTTTTGGTATTTTTTGACCATTTCAAGGAGGGAGGCGTGGGTTTTTCTAGGTGGTATTGCTGCCTATTGTTTGGTGAAACCATGGTGGTTTTCATCCTCACAAATCTCTATAAATTGGGGCCTTGAGCTAGAGTTATTAGAATTCAGTTTTGCAGGGTAACAGGGTGTTGCTGGATTTATAGGGAATGATAAGATAAGTATATTGCTGCATGTAATATTTGAGATTATCAGTAATATAATTGCCTCTCTTTCGGTGGTGGAGTTTTTTCCCTTCGGGGTTTCTCCACGTAAATCTGTTGTTGCATGTGTTATGATTTTTTCTATCTCCCTCTCATTCTTTCTTCACACTAAGGCTAAGGTTAATC
Source organism: Sequoia sempervirens (assembly GCA_007258455.2). Lineage (NCBI taxonomy): Eukaryota > Viridiplantae > Streptophyta > Pinopsida > Cupressales > Cupressaceae > Sequoia > Sequoia sempervirens. The sequence goes on along the minus strand of VDFB02292527.1, from coordinate 15,682,859 downwards.
AACATATTTCAGATTTACATTCACTTATTTAAGTTCATATTGCAAGCTTTCTTCACCTTGATTATCAACATTTGGTATCAGAGCTAACGGTTCTGTTAAGGAAAGGATGCTTTCCTTTTAAAGTGTTGAAGGTTTTTTGCTGTAGTGGGAGCTTTTGTGTTGTGGGTTTTGCAGATTTGTGAAAGATTGCATACCATGGCCTCCACCTATCATCTAGATATTGAGAAGTTCAATGGAACTGGTTACGAGATGTGGAAGTTGAAAGTGGAGGATCTTCTTGAGGAGAGAGATCAGTGGTTACCAGTTTCAGTTGAGAAGAAGCCATCTACTTCAACCTTGTCGGATGAAGATTGGAATAAGTTAGACAAGAAGGCTCAAGGGACTATTCAGTTGTGTCTCATAGATTATGTCCTCCTGAATGTCTCTTCAAAAGACATGGCATACAAGGTTTGGAGGAAGATAGGTGAAATCTACCAAAATAAGAGTTTGTCTAACAAGTTGTATCTCAAAAGATGTTTATATTCATTAAAGATGAAGGATGGTGAATCTATTGTTGAAAATTTGAATGCTTTTAATTTGATTATAAGTTAGCTTGCATCTATTGATGTTAAAATAGAAGATGAGGATAAATGCATTTTATTGATTTGCTTTTTGCCAGAATCTTGGGAAAATTTAATTATTGCTATAACAAGTGGTGGTGCAGAACCTAAGATGGATAATATTATTCCCATACTTCTTTCAGAGGAGATGAGGAGAAAGACCATGTGTAGTGGCTCCCAAGATTCCTTGCATGTGTGAGGTAGGCCCAAGGAGAAAGGGCCTAAAGGGGATAAGAAGAAGGATAAGTCTAAAGGACAATCTAAGACCCCTGGAAAAAGCAGAGTGAAGTGTTGGAAATGTGGTAAATGGGGACATGTGAAGAAGGAATGTAGAAACAAGAAAAAGAATGCAGATTCCTCCACGGAAAAGTTCTTTGATAACGATGATTCTGATGCTTTGATTATTTCAGCTAACACAGTCTCTAATGATGCTTGGCTTATTGATTCAGGTGCTTCCTTCCATATGACTCCTCATAAGGAGTGGTTTTCTACATACAAAGAATATGATGGAGGAGAGGTCTTCATGGGTGACAATAGCTCACAAAAGGTTATTGGTAAAGGAAAGGTAAAGTTTTGCTTCAGTGATGGGAGGGTTAAAATCCTTGATGATGTTTTACATATTCTAGGACTTACAAAAATTTTAATTTCAGTTTCCAAGTTGAATGATTCTGGGATGCATGTGACATTTGAAAAGTCTAGTTGCAGGATGGTAAGGGGAAGTTTGGTGGTTGCTAAAGGATCTCGGATAGGGAATTTATTTATGCTACATGCCTCTACTTTTTGTAACTCCTCTTTTGTAACTAGCACTAAAAATGCATGTATGTTGTGGCACCATAGATTGGGTCGCATTGGTGAAAAAGTTCTTAGGACCATACTTGATAAGAAACTAGTAGACAGTATTTATGATGATTTTGTTGGTAAAAATGATTTATGTGAGGATTGTGTGTTTGGTAAACAAAATAGGTCATCATTTCCTAAAGGAACTAATAAAGCTAATGGATTGTTAGAACTAATTCATTCGGATGTGTGTGGTCCAGTGGATACAGATTCTTTAGGTAGATCTCGTTATTATGTTTCCTTCATTGATGATTACTCAAGATATACTTGGATTTATTTTATGTATACAAAATCTGAATGTTTCACCAAATTTAAGGAATTTAAGGCATTGGTTGAAAAGCAAACAGATTATAAGATAAAAGTATTGAGATCTGACAATGGGGGTGAATATTGTTATAAGGAATTTGATGAGTTTTGCAAATATGCAGGAATTGTTAGGAAAAAGACTACACCTTACACACCCCAACAAAATGGGGTAGTAGAAAGAATGAACCATACATTAATGGAAAGAGCTAGGAGCATGTTAAGTAGTGCTAAGTTAGATAAATTCTTTTGGGCAGAAGTTGTTGGTATTGCTTGTTATTTAATTAATAGATCTCCTTGTAAAGCTCTTGTTGATAAAACTCCTTATGAAATGTGGTTGGGTAGAAGGCCTTCAGTTTCACATTTAAGGGTCTTTGGTTGTGAGGATTTTGTTCATGTGCCTCAAGAGAAGCGGTCTAAATTGGATCCCAAATCTCATAAATGCATCTTTGTAGGTTATGGTGAAAATGTTAAAGGTTATAAACTTTGGAATTCACTAACATGAAAGATGATATTTTCTAGAGATGTTATTTTCAGGGAATTTAGAGCTAACTCTGAAGATGTGCAACCAAAGGAAAAGTCAAAGACAGTGCATTTTGAAACTAAGCAAGAAGATGCACATGTGGAAGAACAGAGAGATGGACAAGAAGATGGAGAAGAAGAAGAGAGTTTTGAAGAACCTGTTGTAACATAAGAAGTTGAAAACAATGAGGATGAACATGAGGAGGAACCTCTTACTCCACCTTTGAGAAGATCCACAAGACAACGAAATCCAGTTGACAGGTATAGCCCACCTAATTTTCATTGTAAATTTGCTTTGTTATGTACTGATGATGAACCTAGATCTTTCAAGGAGGCTCTCTCTTTAGAAGAATGTGAGTCTTGGATGCAGGCCATAAATGATGAGATGATGTCTTTGAAAACCTATGACACCTGGGATCTTGTTAGTTTTCCCAAAGGAAGAAATGCCATTGGTTGTAAGTGGATATATAAAAATAAGTTTGGTGCAGACGGAAAGTTGGAACGGTACAAGGCCAGATTAGTGGCCAAGGGCTACTCCCAGAGAGAGGGAGTTGATTTTGGTGAAATATTCTCTCATGTTGCTAAGTTAACTTCTATTAGATTCCTTTTATCCATTGCTGTTGCTTATGATGTAGAAATAGAACAAATGGATGTTAAAACTGCTTTCTTGCATGGGGATCTAGAGGAAGAAATTTATATGCAACAGCCTGACGGTTTTGTTGTGAAAGGAAAAGAACACTTGGTTTATAGGTTAAAAAGGTCTCTATATGGGTTGAAACAGTCACCTAGGATGTGGTACCAGAAGTTTGATGCATTTACATTAAATATGGGTTTTTTTAGAAGTGAAGAGGATCACTGTGTTTATTTTAAAGTTATTGATGATCGGATACTGATTATTGTCTTATATGTGGATGATATGTTGTTCATTTGTAACAATAAGGAAATGATTAGGGAACTTAAAACTCAGATTTTTGGCACATTTGATATGAAAGATTTAGGGGCTGCTAAATATATTCTTGGGATGGAAATCATTAGGGATCAGGTTCACAGAAAGCTTTGGTTAAGTCAGAGTAAGTATGTTAACACTATTTTGCAAAGGTTTAATATGCAGGACTGTAAACCAGTAAATATTCCATTTCCTGTTGGTACTAAGTTGAGTTTAGACATGTGTCCTAAATCGGATGATGATATTGATGAAATGTCTAAAGTTCCTTATGCTAGTGCTGTCGGTAGTTTAATGTAGGCAATGGTTTGTACTAGACTAGATATAGCCCAAGTAGTGGGAGTTCTAAGCAGGTTTATGTCTAACCCTGGTAAAGAACATTGGACTTTTGTTAAAAGGGTATTTAGATATTTGCAAGGAACTTCTTATTACTATTTGGTTTATCCTGGTAGTGACAATGTTGATAAGTCATTGGACATACAGGGTTTTGTTGATGCAGATTGGGCAGGTGACTTGGACAGTCGAAGGTCCACTAGTGGCTATGTGTTTACTTTGTTTGGAGGATCAGTGAGTTGGATGAGTAAAAGACAACCTACAGTTGCTTTGTCTACCACTGAAGCAGAGTATATGGCTGCTACACATGCCTCTAAGGAGTCAGTTTGGTTACAGAGACCTGGTAATGGTATTGGTTTTGATTGTAGGATAGTGAGGATTGGATGTGATACTCAAAGTGCCATATGTTTGACTAAAAATCCTATGTATCATGCTTGTACTAAGCATGTTGATGTTCAGTATCACTTTGTGCGAGAAATGGTTGAGAATGGACAAGTCTTGATTGAAAAAGTTGACACTTTGGATAATGTTGCAAATTCTCTTACGAAGCCAGTCACCACGGAAAAGTTCTCTTGGTGCAGAAAGGCCATGGGCCTAGATCACTGTACTTAATTCTATGTAATTGTATCTCTATGGGTGTAATTTACAATGTATGATGTAAAGTGGGAGAATGTTAGGATTTAGGTGTCATCAACCTTGTAAATCCTTTAATTTATTATTCTCCTAAAGTGTTTTGTACATTTACCCATAAGAGGTGAAACTATTTGACCAGCAGTGGTGAAAGAGACAATGTAAATGCAGTGTTATCGTTACCATTTGTCCTTTTGGAAAAGGACAAGATAGTTAGGCATCCCACCTTGGAATCTTCTAAAATAAGGTTGTTGGGTCAAAATAGGGTGTTGTAAGAGCATCTATGACATGCATGACAGTTGTCATAAGATGTTATGACAGTATGACAGTTTCCTATGACAAAATATGCTATTTTTGGACCCCAAGCGCCCATGCATGAAAGATGCCTTATGATAACTATAAGAGCATCTATAAGAGGCTATTTTTGGTATTTTTTGACCATTTCAAGGAGGGAGGCATGGGTTTTTCTAGGTGGTATTTCTGCCTATTGTTTGGTGAAACCATGGTGGTTTTCATTCTCACAAATCTCTATAAATTGGGGCCTTGAGCTAGAGTTATTAGAATTTAGTTTTGTAGGGTAACAGGGTGCTGCTGGATTTACAGGGAATGATAAGAGAAGTCTATTGCTGCATGTAATATTTGAGATTATCAGTAATATACTTGCCTCTCTTTCGGTGGTGGAGTTTTTTCCCTTCGGGGTTTCTCCACGTAAATTTGTTGTTGCATGTGTTATGATTTTTTCTATCTCTCTCTCTCTCATTCTTTCTTCACACTAAGGCTAAGGCTAATCAACATATTTCAGATTTGCATTCACTCATTTAAGTTCATATTGCAAGTTTTCTTCACCTTGATTATCAACAATCATAAAATATAACAATAGGCTGATCATGTATAATTTTGATATCCTTCAACATCTATTTCATCCACAGGACTTGAGTACAATTATTAGCAGCATCAATGTATTTGGCCTCTACAGTAGACAAGGAAATGGCATTTTACTTCTTGCTTAACCATGAAATTAGATTCTTACCCAAGAAAAATGCTCACAACTAGTACTTTTTCTGTCATTCACATCTCCTGCCCAGTCAGCATCAGTAAAGGTACTCAAAGTAAGATCATCATCTTTAGGATACCATAGGCCAAGATCAACAGTTCCCTTCAAGTATCTGAAAATTCTCTTCACATCAGTCACATGAGATTCTTTCGGATTAGCTTGAAATCTTGCAACAATACATACAACATTCATGATATCAGGCCTAGTTTGAGTTAAGTACAACAATCCACCAATCATTGATTTGTATCTTGTCTGATTTTCTTTCAGAGAATCATCTTTTGTTGTCAACTTGCATCCGGTCACCATGGGTGTACCAATTGGCTTTGAATCTTCCATACCGAACTTCTTCAGCAATTCCTTCACACACTTGGACTAAGATATAAAAAATCCCTTTATCTAACTGAGTAATTTGCAATCCCAAAAAGAATTTCATCTCACCAATCATAGACATCTCAAATTCATTCTACATCTCATTAGAAAAGTTCATGCACAAAGCATCATCTCCTCCAAAAATAATATCATCAACAAAGACTTCAACAATCAAATCTTTATCATCATTCTTGAAATACAAATTACTATCAACAATACCTTTTTTAAATCCAAGCTTCAACAAATACTTGTCCAATCTTGCATTCCATGCTCTAGGGGCTTGCTTGAGTCCATACAATGCTTTCTTCAACCGACACACCATATCTTCTTTATCAGTCAACTGGAATCCATCAGGTTTCTCAACATACACTTCTTCTTCCAATTCACCATTTAGAAAAGTTGATTTTACATCCATATGATAAACTTTGTAGTTCTTTTGAGCAACATAGGCAAGAAATAATCTTACAGCTTCAATTCTAGCAACAGGGGCAAAGGTCTCTTCAAAATCAATTCCTTCCATTTGTGAATATCCTTTACATACCATTCTTGATTTGTTTCTAACCACTTCACCTTGTTTCTAAAGACCCATTTGGTTCCAATGACATTCTTATCCTTAGGTTTGGGAACAAGAATCCATGTATCATTATTTTCAATCTATTTTAACTCTTCTTTCATTGCTTCAATCCAATGCTCATCTTTACATGCTTCATTCACTCTAGTAGGCTCAGTCTTTGAAATCAAGCAATACTCTTTTGCAATCTTTCTCCTGGTTTGGGCACCTTTGTTCTTATCACCTATAATCTGATCTTCTGAATGATTCAATCTTACATACCTCATAGTCTTCTTAGGATTTTCTTCAACTTCAGGCTCTTTTGATCTTTCTTCTGCTCTTTCACCAGTTTCTCCTTCTTCATTTTCTTGATTTACCAAATTGATTTGCACTAGATTTGTAGTCTGAACTTGCTTTCCTTTGTTTGTACTGTCATCCTGATCATCAAAGTCATATCCATAGGTTCTGGATAGTGTACCAAAGTCTTCATCAACCTTAACATTTGCACTTTCAACCATTTTCTTCAATCTTTTATTGTAACACTGGTAGGCCTTACTTTTAGTAGCATAACCCAGAAAGATACCTTCATCACTCCTAGCATCAAACTTTCCTATGTCTTAATCTCTCTTAATATAACATCTTCCAAATATCTTGAAGTATTTAATAGTAGGCTTTTGACCAGTCCATAGTTCAAAGGGGGTCTTACCAGTATCACCTTTGATTTGTACTCATTTGAGTGTGTACACGGAAGTACTCATGACTTCTCTCCAATAGATATAAGGAAAATTTCCTTCCAGGATCATAGTTCTAGCAACATCTTCAATTATTTTGTTCTTCCTTTCCACAACTCCATTTTGCTGAGGGGTCCGCAGTGCAAATAATTGTCTCTTTATTCCATGTTCTTCACAAAAAGTATTAAATTCACTGCAAGTGAATTCACCACCTCTATCTAATCTCAGAAATTTAATCTTCAAATGTTTCTCTATCTCAACCATAGCTTTAAATATCGTGAACTTTTCCAATGCTTCAGATTTATCCCTTAAGAAAGTAACCCATACCATTCTAGAATAATCATTAATGAGTAACATGAATTACCTGTAACCTTGTAAAATTATGACCTTAGAGGGACCACATAGATCAGTATGCACAATCTCTAACAATTCATTTGAACAATGCTTTTTACTCCAAAATGAAATCCTAGTTTGCTTTCCCAATTGACATTCCTTGCATATTACATTGGTAGGTTTCACCAACTTAGGTAGATCTCTCACAGCCTTAGAGGAACTTATCTTGACAATATTATCAAATTTAACATGACACAACCTCCTATGCCATAACCAACTTTCATCAACTTGAGCAATCAAACAACTTTTACTAGCAACACTCAAGTGAAAGATATTACCTTCTATTTTTGTACCTGATGCAATTTCATTTCCAAAACTCAATATTCTGCATTTTCCATTCTTGAACTGAAGATTGTATCCCTTATCAACCATTTGACCAACACTCAAAATATTATGCTTCAAGCCTTCCACATACAGAACATCATCAGTATTATGCTTACCATCAAGAGAAATGCAACCTCTTCGACAGATCACACCAGCTGTATTATCACCAAATCTCACAGCACCACCATCATACTTTTCCAAGCTTACAAACTTAATTTTTTCTCCTGTCATATGATGTGAACATCCACTGTCAATTACCCATTCATCTTTTTCTTCAACTTGAGCATTTAGGGCTTTCTCCACATTTGTACAACCAGCAAATTCAGTAGATACACGATTATTTTCCTTGATAGTAATAAATACCCATTCATCATCACTTCTATTTCCTTTATTAGATTCATCATATGTCACGCCTTCATCAGCAACATAGTAACACTTCTTTTGAAATCTAGGCTTGTTATGTCTTGGTTTAGCAGCTCTTTCCGGACACCTTGTTGCAAAATGACCTATCTTATTACAAGAAAAGCATTTAAGAGGTAATTTTCCTTCATACTTACCTTTTCCTCTCGATACTCTTTTGACAATAAGTACTTCCATCTCTTCTAGCTCTCTTTCTTCTTCTTCAATCTGTCTGATTTCATCCTCATACTTGAATGTCTTTCTAGATGAACTCTCACCCGGATCATATCTCTGTCTATCTCTTCCGGAAGTAGTAGCCTTAAATGAAAATTCAACCTTAGGAAGGGCATCACCAAATTCGCTCAACTCAAAAGTAGTCAACTTACCAACCAATGTATCTTTGGTTATGTTTGTTATAGTTCAAAGCTCTTTAATATCACTATCTTTGACTTTGTAAGAATCAGGCAGGGATCTAAGCACTTTAGCAACAATCTCATATTCATCTATCTTTCCACCAGCACATCTTATACCACACACAAGTTCATTCACTCTTTGCATGAAATTATTAATGTTCTCATCATCACTCATTCTGAACCTTTCATATTTCCCTTTCAAACTCTACAACTTAGTAATCTTCACATTAGCATCACCTTCATACAAGGTTTCCAACTTTCTCCATATCTCATAAGTAGTCTTCAGATCCATAACATTTGTCATCTCAGAATCAGTCAAAGCACTCAACAAAGCTTCCTTAGCCTGGATATTATACTCAACATCTCTGATCTCAGTAGAAGTAGTAGGACCATTCTATGGAATAATATACATATTACTTGTAATGCTCTAGTAGGGTTCACCAATGCATCTTAGATGGCACTCCATTTGATTCTTCCACAAAGAATAATTTGTTCCATCAAATCTTGGACTATCCTTCATGTAACTTTCCATCTTGGATCACCTTAAGTTGTTAAACTTCTTCCAAGGAACCTACTCTAATACAAATTGTTGGCAATACAAGGGTAGACAACTAAGAGGGGGGGTGAATCAGTTGTCACAAAAATTCAAAACTTATTCAACTTATTAACCTTATTCTTTGATCTGATTATTAACCATGAAAACATAAATTATCAACACATCAAAAACACACATAACACCAAGATTTTTTTTGTGGAAACCCTGTTAGGGGAAAAACCACGGTGGAGGTCAATCCACAAGATTATACCCTGTTAAAAGTATAATGAAAATGAAATATGGGGAATGCACATGCATTTAGGCACACTGCCTAGAGCTCACTGCTCAATTACAAAGGAATATACACTATCTTACAAAGAGATTCAGATTAAAGCCATCCGGATTTTGAACTGAGAAAATAACATTTGCTAATGCCTGATTACAGTTCCAATTAAACACATGAACACTTCTTCACTCTTCTTCACTCTTCTTCACACTTCTTCACAATTCTTCACACTCTGCTTTTCCTTCAAATGATTTAGAACATTATTCGCGCACACACACAGAAGCACACATTTTTCACACTTAAATTCAAATAAAAAATCACTTTTATATATCCGCAACATGAAATTTCATCGCTACAAGTCGACCACAAAGAAATAATAAAATGAATATAAATTGTCGGCCCAAAACATTAAAGATTATCAATGCAAATCAACCAAGGTCAACCACAACTTAGTGAGGACCCAAATCAACATCTCCAACATGAAGATACTTCAATTAATTTCTCCTCAAAGATCCACAACACGCTACAAACACTATGTCGGCCAAGAACGAGAAAAAACATGAACACGCAAGAGAAAATTGCCAACAACGATCACAACGATCAATGCGGACGTGCAAAAAAGATAGAGCATGATCTAGAAACATCCACAAGCATCAAAAATCACAAGAGAAGCATCTGCAACAACTGAACTAACTGAAATAGCGTCATCTTCAATTAGGAACACCAACTGAAGAAACAAAAAAACTGTCTAAATGGAAATCTTCATAACTCGATCAAATCTTCATGCGGATCTCTAAAACTCAACGTGGATAAACTAGATACACTCAAAAACAAACCCTTTAGTCCACAAACTCTGAACAACAATGTACAAAAATAACCACCATACTAAACTTCACTTCACCACTGACAACTTGGAACTCATTTATTACAATTTTCTCAATATCCTCGACATATACAACTTCAAATACATTTATGCTAATAGTGTTGACATCAATGAAAACCATATATCATCAACACAACCACAACATCCAACAACCATAACTTTATTTTGGCTTCTATCCATGGAGTGAATGATGTCATGGGTGGTCAAATTGGTATCCAAAATCTATCTTCCAAGGACAAATCCATTTTGACAAACAAATATGATCTTATCCCAACAAAGGTTAAATTCTAGAAATCAAGAGTTTAGAGAAGATTTTATAGGTGGTGTTATAAAGGCTAATAGGATTACACTTGGGAATCAAATCAATGAAGGCGTTGTTAATTTATTTCAACCTTTTTTGTTCTTGGTAAAGTCTCTAGTAGCATTTGTGACATCTTTCCCTACAATTTCCTAAAATTCCTAGAAAATGCAGGGGGGACCCATTAGGCCCCAGAGCCTTGTAGGCTCCCATGGAGAAAACCATACATTTGACTTCCTTGTTAGAGAATGTTCTAGAGAGTGAGAAATTATCATCATTATAAATTAAGGAAGGTATTTCATCTAACAACTTTTCCACATGAGTAGGAGGGGTTTAAGAGTTTGGATTGAAAGTAAAGGTTTAAAATACTTGGCTGCAAGTGATCCCACTTGATCATCAAAATTAACTTCAGACCCTTCATCATTAATAAGCCTAGAAATTGCATTCCTCTTTCTATGATGCAAGACCAATTGATGAAAGAAATAAGTATCCTATCTCCATCTTGTAACTACTTGATGTTGGGAATAAGATGTCATTTAATTGTAATCCTAAACATATTTCATGTATCTCCTAAGTCCATGGAAAGTGTTCCCCAACACTAGGATTAGAAAGAGATTAAATTCGAATGAAATGAACATGTAAATTAACATTTGTGATTATTCCTAAATGATGGGAACATGTGGGGACACCCAAGAAGAGCTCCTACAAAATAGGAGCACATGGGGTGCCCACATGGAAGGTGGAACCCACCTTGCTTAAGTTAACTATTTGGAGGATTGATAACACTTCGGTAATGCAGGTTTTGCTCCTACAAATTAGGGATTGATATTTACATGCATGGAGTTCAATTTAGTTCAATTCAGTATCAGTTTAGTTTAGTTATGGTTTAGTTATCTTCAGTTGCATGTAGTTAGTTTATGTGGAATGCTAGTTGAATTGAGTTGAATTGAGTTGCATGACAAACAATAGGTGGATATTGTTGGCCTCCTACAATGATTTAATAACTAAGCCCTTACAACCATGATTCAGAGATTGGAAATCTAACCAGAATAGCTATTTCAATCATCATGAAGGTGCATTTAACTTGTCAACCCAGGGACGTGAACTTGAAATGGGTCAGCACAGTATGTGCACTAGGAACCAAAAGTAGCCATTTTCATTCTGTAGTAAGGAACTCACAATGTTGAAAGTAAATTGCTTAAAAGGGAATACCATAAATGCCAATAATCAAATAAAAACCACATCAAACTAAAATGTATAACGAAAATAAAAATTTGAGCAACAAACAGGGCACTACTCTATCTGCTTTGGCTGCAGGAACAATCACAAAATGGAATTCTAGTGGCTGCAGGAACAGTCGGTGCTAGATTTCCAACTAATTACTAGACAACAAGTAATACTAAACTAATACTAAACTAGAAGGATATATTACTCACAAAGTGGGGCCCCTTGGATAAGTATCCTCTAAAACTAATGAGAACTTAGATGCTCGAAATCAAAACTTTATTTTATTCACTGTAAATCATGAATACAAAAGAGTAATGTATTTGTATTACTAAAAACTTGAGAGTGCAAGTACAATATAAAATCGTGCAACCTCCAAAGAAGAAGCATCAAATCTTTATTTATACTATCAACTAGACAAGGAAGTCAACTCCATGACTCGGAGGATGCCATTTAGGGAAAAAAGAGAAAGTGGAGTGTTGGCGGTTATGCGTGCATGGAATTTGGTTAGACATGTAGGTCCAAACGCATATTTAGCACAACAGTAATGCCCACATCTACTAAATCATTAAAGTCCACTACAAGGCGGTTACATTCGGTTAGCATGAGGAATCTTCTGTTGTCGGCCTCCTTTGACCTTTGAGTGATTCCTTTGTTGGATGTTACGGTGCATGCCCAACTGGCGGTGTCTCCCTCAACTTAGCATCCTCAAATTAAATTTGCATGGCAATGTCAGTACGCACAATAATTGCATATCTATAACTACTTTAAGGAACATTCATTAACCACATGCAAAATTAATATAGATAATCCACATAATATGCCAATGTCATTAAAACTTGCAGAAATAGGATTAAGCCCAATGTCTATGGTTTGAGGGAAACATTATAAAAATATCAACATTTAGCATCAAAGTTCATGACAACTGCCAACAAATAAACTATAGATTCTACCCAAAATTGTACCAAAAACTAGGCTCATCACTCCCCCAACCTAACGTTTTGTTGGTCCTCCAGTAGGGGAAGGGTTGTTCTTCTGCTTGGTCAAAGCTCTAAAATTTGTAACTGATAGTTGTCCAACGTCAGTGTTTGCTGAGCGTGAATCAGGGTCCCAATAGAATCCTCTCAATCTATCCAATCTACTCCATCTTTGTCTCTCTGTAGCAATGTCATACTGGTAGAACCTAAAGTTTGGCACAAGCCACATGAGAATGGGTGGTTGGAAAGTCAGGGGAAGCCAAAATCGCCCCTTTGTTCTCCCAATCTGAATATACCTATCAATCCTTTTTCGTGTTGTAGCATAATTATGGATGGAATAAGGTTCAACCTGTTTCAGCTCATTAGTTAGGCTATTCCATCTTTGTGATAGGTATCTTCTCATAATTTCCTACTTTGATGTTGCTTTTACCTCATACTCACTTTAAACTGCCTCAATCCAAGGCATAATCTTGTTGCCATAACTAGGTCTAAGAAGCATTCTGAGCCATTCTCTGTAAATATCCTTTGGGTTGCTTGATTCAACCATAATGGGCAGAGGGATGTTAGACTCCAATTGCTTATAAGCCCCATGTTGATGTCCCCAACTAATTTCATTTTGCACCCAAGACATAAATTCCCTTAATTGGACATCCCCAACATACAACAGTAGATTCCAATCATGGTCTTGAGTTACAACATAATTGTGCAAGTAAAACTCAAATAGAAAATTCTTCATTTCAGGGGAGGAAATCCTATAAGCATTGAAAAATTCATTAGGAGTGTCAATAGAAGGATTCAAACCAGAGGTAATCCTTGACAACTTAAAAGAGATATATTTCTCTTTTAGGTGCAGAGCATAGACCCTTGGAGGGGTTCTATATTCCAAAATATGTGGTACCAAGGCTGCCATATCATCCACCCTCTTCTTCAAGGTGGCAATTTGTGCATCTTTGTCTTCAATTTCCTCATCTCTCTTTTGAATTTCCTTCTTCAATATGTGTTTTTCCTCCTTCCATTCCTCTTCTCTTCTTTGTATCTCTTTCCATAAATTCAAAATTGTTGTATGTATTGTAAAATTATGAGGATTATGAATTCCTACCAATATTTTTGTCGATGGTTGCTCCTCATATAGTACTATCTGCATGGACTCAGGCTGTCCAGTTGTCTCTAGCTGCGGGGGTACTATTTCTTCTCCCACTTCTTGTTGCAGGACCTCTTGTTCTTGTTCTTGTTCTTGTTGTGGCTGTAGGAACTCCTGCTTTGGTTTTCGCTATTGTTGTAGAACCTTTTGTTCTAGTTTTGGTTGTTGTTGCAGGACCTCTTGTTGCAGGACTTCTTGTTCATCCTACAGGAAATCCTGATTTTCCTTAAACTCTTCTGCAATGTTAGCAAGATCGGTTAGTGTTATATTTATTGATCTCCCAAATATGTCTTCTTCTTCAACATTCTCCTACCCCATTGAAGCTTTAGGGTCCTCATGTGATGTATCTCTAGGCTTAGGGATTTCCTGTGGAGGTGTACCAATCGCTGGCCTAGCTGGTCTTGATTTCTTGGGAGGTCTCACATTTTTCTTTGGCTATAGGATGAATAGTGTCAGCCTTCCTCCTCTTAGAACTCGGCACCTCTTTTTCTATCGGCTACCTTTTGGCCTTTCCTTTTCTCATTTTTACTTCTCTCTTCTATGCCCTAGTTTTCATCAGGGTGCCAAGTGGAACGTCATCATCGTAATCTGAGGAGGAGCTTTCTTTTTCTAAGTGCTCTATTCTAGATGAACTAATTTCTATGGTTTTTTCTACTGCAGGAGGGTTTACACTAGGGCTTGTGCCAGAGGTTGAAGCACCAAGAGTGGCTTCAACCATGCTCAATCTCCTGCTAGACCTATGAGATTGAGGCAAAACCCTAGGTTGCAAGTGCTCAGGTCTAATTTGGTCAACATTTATAAATTCTTCCCAAATTCCAAACACATGCAAAGAATTCTCAACTAGCAATTTAATCAGACAATGGTGGGAAACAAAATTGTCCCTACCTTTTTGAGTCTCGACCGCCATGATTGAGAGAATATTGTATAACATGTTATGCACATTCATCCTTCTTTTGTGCCTCATGTGACTCAAGATTTTGAAATGTACTAAATGCAAGTTTGACAGACAACCTTCACAGGTGAGATACCTTATAATGTAGACGGTTGCCTGCTTCCATGGTTCAGGCAGAGAGGTTATTTTTGCACCCTATTTATCCATGCTGATTGGAGGGTCACCATGTATTGTAAACTCGACCCTAGCTAACCTTGAGTCTCTGGAGGTAGGGTAATGTTCTCCATTAGCAGGTAACCCTATAACCTTTGCAATTCTTTCCTTAGTTGCCACAACCTCCAACCCTTTTACTATGGATTTTCCTTCATAAAATGTCTGGGTGAATTCTAGTGCAATGCCTTCATCAAAGCCACCCAACTTCAGGAAGTAATCTAACCATCCACAATTTCTAAATTTGGCCAGGCATTGTGCGTCCTGCAATAAAACATCATGAACCGAGGACTCATTTCAAATTAGCCCTCCTCCCATTGTTTGCAATCAACTATCACTCTATAAAATTTCCTTCCTGCAATTGTTGTCTAAAAGCCAAACATCTTCCTACAATACCTACCAAATTTCTAGTGCCAATATCAACTGAATTTTCCCTTTCTTTTGTTTTACCTTTTTATTTGCAACCCAGGATTATGATAGGGTCAATAATGGCAAGAAAAGGAGTGATAAAGGAGAATTATGATGGGAAGAAATGGTGGTTGCAGTTAGTGTCACTTCACACATGCGAGTCGTCCTCTCACTTAGATTTCAAATCGGCTCATTTTAATTTTTTTGACATAGCCTAGCATGAATTGACATATGGGCAATATATTCACATGTTTTCTTTCCCCCCAACCTAAATTTGGACATGTGTTCGAACATGTGATATGGGAGTGGTGATTTGATAGAGAATAATGACATGTTATGTGAACGTCTATACTAACATACAGTAATTAAATAATGCACTTAAAAGATGATTAAAAGATAGTAATTAATGTGCACATACCTGAATGCGTGGAGGATTTGTTGCAAAGATCGTGGAGAAAATACCGTTCGCCTTTTGGGGAATAAATTGAGCAATTAATGAAAATGAAGTGGAATGAGGTGAGGTGGAATGAAGTGATGGAAGAGAGAGAAAGGTGGTGATGGATGGGTGAATGGGCGGATGGGTGAAGAAATGGAATTCCACAAGAAAGGAAGTCTTTATTATGATGAGTACGTACCTTAATTATTCAGAAGGAGGGACACTAGGTCCACTTCCTTCTGCTGTAGGAAGCTTGGGTGCTGAATGTTGGGTGAATTGTTGCAGGAACTCTTCTTTGGAAGTTGTCTTGTGATATAATCTGAGGCGATGACCATTGACAAGTAACTTGAATCTGACAGGGTCAATGGTAGTAAGCTAAATAGTTCCATTAGGAAAGACCTTAGCGACTTCATATGGTTCTAGCCACTTTATCTGCAATTTTCCTACATTGTCTTGATATCTTGAGTCATAGAGCAGGGCCCAATCTCTTGGTTGGAATTTCTTGTCCTTGATAAATTTGTCATGCCGCTTGATTCTCTGATTCTACACTACCTCTGTATGATGCAGGGTTGCTCTTCTTATCTCATCCAAAGCATTTAGCTACATGATTTTTTCTCTCTATGCCTCAGAAATATCCATCCCCAAATCTACTGCAATCTTAAGAGTCTTATATTCAAATTCAATGGGCATCATGGTTGTCTTTCCATACAACAACTCAAATGGAGTGAAGCATGTATTTGTTTTTCAGGTTGTCCTATAGGCCCAAACAACTTCTGGTAATCTATTTTCCCAATCCTTTCTATGAATAGCTACCATTTTGGTCAGAATGGCTTCACTTTCTCTGTTGGTCACCTCAACTTGGCCATTAGCCTAGGGGTGATAAGGAGTAGAGTTCCTGTGCCTTATGTTGTACTCATTAACTAGTGCTGCAACAAGGGTTGATGTGAATTGAGCACCTTGATCAGTCATTATTTCTCTTGGAACTCCATATCTTGTGAAAATATCCTCATAAAGAAATTTTGCAACCTTGTTATCTCTTGCATGTTTAATGGCCTTAACTTCTACCCACTTTGTCACATAATCAATACATACCAAGATATAAGACTTACCATTTGATGGAGGGTCAATGGGTCCTACAAAATCCAATCCCCACTTGTCAAAGAGAGTGATTACTACCTAAGGGAAAAGTGGTATCTCATCAGATCTGGTTGGTCTACCCATTCTTTGACATCTATCACATTTTCTGGTATACCTTTATGCATCCTTGTGGAGTGTTGGCTAGTAATATCCTTTGTTCAAAATCTTCATTACTATCCTCTTGTTGCAAAGTGTCCTCCACATGGTTCGTTGTGGCATGCATGCAAAATGTCATATGTCTCATTTTCTCTCACACATCTCCTCATGACATGGTCTGGTCTAGTATAAAACAAACATCCAACAATCCAGGAGAAAGGAAAAGATTTTTCAATGAGTGTCCTTTTTTTCTTTTGGAGAGAAGTGAGAATGAACTCTACTTGTGACCAAATAATTGGCTATGTCAGCATACCAGGGTGTTTGTATATTGAGGGAGAATAGATGCTCATTAGGAAAAGAGTCATCTATGGGCTGATTGTCTTCTGATGTAGTCAGACTTGAAAGAAAATCTGCAACATTGGCCTTCCCTGACTTATCCACAATGGTTATATCAAACTCCTGCATCAACAATAACCATCTTGTCAGCCTACCTATGACGAAAGGTTTATTCATGAGATATCTAATGGCTGCATGATTAGTGTGCACAAATATTTGGTAAACTGTTATGTAATGTTTGAATTTGTTCAATGCATAAATTACTACTAGCATTTCTTTCTCTATCACTGTATAATTGAACTCAACTCCTTGTAAATTTTTGATGACAAAGTAAATGGAATTTTCAATAGCTCCTTTTTGTCCTAAGACTACTCCTATGGAATAATCTGATGCATCAATATGGATGTGGAAAGGAAGTTCCTAATAAGGCCCTTTGAGTACAGGAGCATGAGTCAAAGTTGCCTTCAAGTTATAAAATGCCTTGTCACAAGCTTTAGTCCACTGGAATTCAGCATCTTTAGTGAGAAGAGTATACAATGGTGCTACTACCTTGCTGAAATCCTTGATGAAATGCCTATAATATCCTACATGACCCAAGAAACTCCTAACATCCTTTTGTTTTGCAGGTGTGGGCAGATTTTTGATTACTTCAATCTTTGCAGGATCTACTTGAATTCCCTTGTGGGAGATGTAGTGGCCAAGAACTACACCTTCCTGCATCATCATGAAGCACTTTTCACTGTTTAAGGACAAGTTTTGGTCTTCACATCTCTGTAGGACTTTCCTGAGATTTTCCAATGCTTGATTAAAATCAACACCATAAGTGGTAAAGTCATACATATAAATTTCCATGCAATCATGAGAAATGTCTAAGAATATGCTAATGACTGCCCTCTGAAAGGTTGCAGGTGCATTGCATAAGCCAAATGGGAGTGCTGAATAGGCATAGGTACCCCACAGATAGGTAAATGTGGTCTTCTCCTAGTCCTTTGGTGCAATTTGGATCTAGTTGTAGCCACTAAATCCATCTAGAAAAGAAAAGTATTGCTTTCCTATAAGTGTGTCCAAAAATTGATCAATGAAGGGTAAGGGAAAGTGATCCTTCTTGGTGGTAGCATTAAGTTCCCTGTAATCAACACAAACTCGCCATTTCCCTCCTTTCTTGGGAATAATCACTAATGGAGACACCCACTATCTAAAATGGGGTAGATAAATCCTGCATCTAGTAATTTTTGCAATTCCCATTTTACAATTTCTCTTAGTGCAGGGTTAATTCTTCTTTGTGGTTGTCTTACTGGGGTGCAATAATCTCTAATGTAAATTCTATGTGTGCAAATTTTAGGGTCCAGTCCCTTCATATCATGATAATCCCACGCAAATGCATGTTGATGGGTCCTTAATAAGTTTTCCAATAACAATTGTTGTTCTTCACTTAATTTACTATTAACATTCATATATTTTCCTTCTAACACTTGTACTTGTATAGTTAACTCTATCATGGTTGCTTCATTAACACATGGTACCTTTAGTTCATATGGAAGCAATGTATTGGACATACTTGTTGCTACAGGAAGTCTATTTGTAGGAACAATGGCTGTAGGAAGAGCGGGCATAAGTGTCTTGATTGGAGTAGCAGAATGAGAAGATGATGCTTCCTCCACTTCACAATGGTTTTGAATGATGTTAGCCAATACTTCATCATCATCTTGGAGATGCATGAAAGATATTTTTACTATCATAAGCTGCACCATAGAATTAACTTCCTCGGCCTCTTCACAAACATGTGGCCATACGAGATCATCTTCATCATGAGATGGTTGAGCAGGAGGATAAAGAACAAAATTTTTAGTGCTCTTCCCATCTGAAATGGTCATGTCACATGACCGAAATCCAATGTATGCATCTGCAGTTTCCAACCATGGCCTTCCAAGAATAATGGGATAACCGCCTAGTGTAGCTTTAGGAGAAAGAATCATAAATTTTGTTGGGTACTCTCAGGAGTCTAAAACTACAACAAGATCCTCCACTACACCATCAGGCTTGACAATAGATCTATCAACAAGCTGCAAGATAGTAGGAGTAGATCTCATGCTTGCAACATTTAGTTATTGCAGGATGTCCTTAGTCATTACATTTATTGTTGCCCCTAAATCAATCAAAGCATTCTTAATTTGGATCCCGACTATAACAACTGCTACCACAGGACTACCTGGGTCATTGTACTTGGGGATAGTCACTTTTCCAAGCATGATATTAGCTAGTTATCTCACCACATGAACTGTAGTTGGGTCTTTTTTTATCCTACCTGGTTTCTTGAGGCACGCTTCCTTGATTGCCTTGTCATAGATTGGAACATCTATTATGGCCTGAAATAGAGGTATCTGGACACATATATGCTTCAACTGATCCAAGATGTCAAAATTTGTATCCTCCTTTTCTTCCTTCTTCTTGGCAACTTCCAATCTCTGAGGAAATGGTGGTTCTTGTTCAGTCTGCTTGACTTGGACTGGTTCAAGATTTTTAAGTACATTTGACTAAATGGGATCATTCAGAGGTTCCTCCTCTTCCACAAGTAGCTCAGTGATAATGGGCTTGGAAGGGGTTGGTAGAGTAGTTCCTAAATGCAAGTGGATGTCACTTACACTCACAACATCTGCAAGGAATTGATTTGAATCAGTAGAGTATGCAGGCTATTGTTGTGGTTTTTTATTTGGATTGGGTGTGGGTTGAGCTAGTAGCTGATTAGGTTTGGGTGAATTTGAGCTTGGATTAGCAGGTGGAGGCATTATAGCAGGTTGTTGGGGCTGAGAAGGTGGTTGCATGTAATTGGTTGTCTGGGCAGGCCATTGTTGTCCTCCCCTCCATTGATTTGTTTGTTGCTAATTTCCTAGAGGTGGCTGCCAATGCCCTTGAAATTGCTGCCAATTCCCCTGAGGTTGTTGCCACTAGGGTGGAGTTTTGATGATTGGTCCAAGAATTTGGAGGGTTACTCCAAGGTTGTGGTGGATATCCTCCATAGCTGGATGGATATGGGGGCTACCATTAGTTACCAGATGAATAAGAATTAAAATATGGCCCAGCATAAGATAGTGGATTCAGTGGCATACCTTGTCTTGGAGCCCAAGGATTCCTTTGTGCAACATAGTAGACTTGGTCTTCTTCAATCTGGATTGGTTTGAACTCAGGTGGAATTTGCTTGCTTTCAAGATTAGCTACCATCTTGCATCTACAGTCCCTCTTCTTTTGTCTACAGTGGGGGCAATACTCTGTCAACATTGCCTCTGCCTCCTCTTGTTTCTTCTTGGCCTGAAGTGTATCTAGCTAAGTGGCTAGATTATTTATAATGTCTTGCTTGAAGTCTACCAACAAATGGGTAATCTCCATTCTTGAAACTCCACCAGTGGTTGACTTACCCATGGAAGATTGGTAAGCTCTCCCTTTCTTTGAAGTTTCCCTAGAGTAGTTCTGACATATTTTCTTGATATTTTCCCAAGGAATTTGAAAGATATCTCCTCCTCCCATGAGGTCCAAGGCATCAATGCAGCTATCATTGATTCCTCTCAGGAAAAGCAACTTTTGTGAGTCTTGATTGAGTGTATGGTGTGGAGATTTTTGTAGGAAAGACAAAAAGCTTGTAATATAATCTTCCAGGCTCTCATATTCCTTTTGTTGCATCCTGAAAATGTCACCTCCTCTCATGTCCCTACCCTTGCAATATTCCTTGTATTTCTCAAGGAATTTTATCTTCATGTTGTAGACATAGAAAATATACATATTGATATCGCACACTCGATCCTGATCTACTAACATCGCCTCATCCTGAATTATCCCTCTATCTAACCATTTAATCAAATAGCCTTATTTGATTAAAGTCATCATAATTCTCCTTTTAATTAAATAAATCCCTCGATTTAATTAAATCATTATCTCTTTGTAATTAGCTAGGTCATTTCATCTTCCTATCTTTATTTAATTAAATAATCCATATTATTTGATTAAATCTCTAAAGTTCATCTAATTAAATAAAATAAATCAAACATTTATCTAATTTAATCTAACATCCTTTGGTTAAATAAATCAAAAATATTTATTTAACTAAGTCTAAATCATTCTTTTCTCATTTTGAGTTATTTAAATCCTAAAATCTAAGTCAAAATGGTCAAAGCAACTAACATCATTTAAATTAATCAAATCATGATCAATGATAATCCTCTAGATTTTGCAACTTGCACATGAAAATCAATTTAATTGATTTATAAATCATCTATTTTCATTCAAAAAGGCATCAAAGATGGAATATTCTTCAAATTTGAAATCTCCCCCCAAAAGGACTTGTCCATCCAACAAAGCATTTAAGGCTCTTACATTGTCTCTTACATGTCTCCCACTTGGCATTTAACTCATCTTTCATCCCCCCTAAACATGTCATCTCATAAAATTCAAATTTCAAACTTGCACATGGATCAAAATGTGCTCAACCTTCATCCTATCAAATGTTGACAAGTGGCACCTTGCCATTGGTTGAATGTTAGTCCCACATTGCTTCATTTTTGGCATTCATCCATCTTAGCATTATATAAATGAAGATCTCATCCTTCATTTTATCCATCCACAATTTGAGTAAAGTTACCATGCTCAAATCATTAGCAATCCTCATCCATTATCATTGAATCTTAGCTAGGTTATGTAGGTTTTTAGTTTGGAGCACTCAATCTTCATCAACAAAGTGGATCACTCATCAAATCAACATTGCATCATTGGAGTTGGGTAAGGGCCAATTTTCACATCAAATTGGCACCAATTCCCTCAAGATATTAGGAGTTTTCTTGCTTTAGAATAGATTTTGATATGCTTTCAAGTTCCATTGTGTTCTTCCTTTCATTTTCTATCTCTTTTGCTATTTAAATGAATTTCTTGAGGAATCCTTATTCTTGCTTGCATTTCACCTTTTAATGTGTTTTTTCATGTTTTTTTGTAGGTATTGGGATTAGGGTTCAACATTTGGCACTAGAAGGAGGGCAATCTCACATTCCAATCACGTTTTTTGTCAAAATTATGCGTTTTTGTTTGTTTACAGGAAACAGCGCCGCTCATAGTCTAGCGGGGCTATATAGCACCGCTGGAAACAAAATGCACCGCTAAAAACTTCAAACAGTGCCACTCACATTCCAGCGGGGCCATATAACACCGCTCACAGTCCAGCGGGGCCATATAGCGCCACTCACAGTCCAACGGGGCTATACAAAACCGCTCCGGATTCAAACTGCACCGCTGGAATCAAACTGCACCGCTCCGAAATCAAACTGCACCACTGAAATCAAACTACACCACTCAAAAATCAAACTACGCTGCTATAGTCTCCAGCGTCGCCATATAGCGCTGCTACAAAATCAAACAGAGCTGCCATCACAAACAGAACCGCTTGGATTTCTTTCTTTTTCATGCAAACTTAAAATGGCCATATCTTGGTCATTTTTTGGTCTTTTTCAAAGATTTTTTTTTGAAATGGGGTAGAATTTCATAAGATATACAATGGTGTAGGTTATTATTAATTTTTATAGAGTTAAAAATTTTCAAATTTTCACTTAATGTCAAATCATAATGAAACTTGGTCTAAATTTTAGGGTTTTTATGCTTAATCATTTATCTAACCTTCATATCTTTTTGTTCCTTGATGTCATCTAAAATTTGGATCTTGTGTTGTACATTTTAAAGGATCATGGAGCATAGAATTCAAAGAAAAAATCATTATCACACCATTGTATCAAGTTTTTTTGAACACTTTGGGGAGCAATTATAATCCCACTTCTAAGGATTTTACCCCTTCAAGTTTTTAGGACCTACTAATTTCTTTTTGGCTCTAAAAATAACATTTCAATTTTTTGCTACAAAGGGCTAAAATGAACATTAGGAACACAACTTACTAGAGTTTTTTTTTTGGTTAACAATTGAACAAAGCAACTCTCATTTGTCTTTTGGTTCTTAAAAAGAAACCACAATTGCTTTGGGGATCTAAAATGAACAAGTGTAACTTTGTTTTGTGATGGCTTACTTAAACTAACCTCATTGAAAAAGGATGTATGCGCTTCTCTCTCGCTTTATAGCGATCTTGAGAATCAAAAGGCCTTTTTCATGATTTTAGGATAAGACAAAGCAATCACCTCCACACTTTATTTTTGGGTTTAAAATTGAACAAAATCTTGTGCAAGTGTGAATGAATTTATTGCATGTGTTCTCCCTTTGTTTCTAAACAAGGGTTGATTGAACTATGAATAAGTTTATTCGCTTTTGTCTATCTTAGAGGGCCTACCTTGGGGAAAAATTACTCACCCAAGGGAACGACTCAATCGGTAACACTTTAAAGCCAAGAGTATTTCCAACCAGGATATAAATGTGGATATTGGAAGAAACGTTAATATCACGCGATTTATTCTGACAAGATGGATCTGAAAGGGGACACTTGCCGTATGGGTCAATCTCCACGAACGGAAAGTCCTTATTAAAACCCATGTGCTAGAATTTTCCAAAATCCTTTAATCTATTTGTTGGTGCAAGAACGGTCATTCTGAAGCCGCCCCACACTTTTACGGTCTTTAGTAGAAATGGAAAACATGCCATGGGAGTTTCATGGGTGTTGATGCTTGGCTGCCCCATATAAGCGAGTCTCGTGGAGGGGAGCCAGTGGGGTCAAGCATCTAACCATTCACTAAAGATAAGCGTAGCTGGACTTGTCCAAGTGGGGATCCAACAAATACTGTCTAACACATCCATATGGTTGTACTTATTCTTGGGTTACAAAATGCATTGCTTGATCGAAAACATCTTGAAAACAAACACTTAACATCATCATCCAAATTTCAAACCCTTTTGGAGACAAATACAATTAACTCAATCCATATGTTATTGCTTGCCCTTGGGATTCACATCCTTAGAGGTTTCTAAACATTGGATTACATCTCGATTTGTCCACTTAAGTAAACAATAGGAAAACCATTGCCTTAAGTTCATCAAATTTCCACATAACATATCTTGTGGGGATTAAAGAAATTAAGACATTGGACATTCAGTTTGAAAGTTAATCAAGAAATGTTTGTGGTAAAAAAGAATCCATTAAGCAAATATTGAATCAATTGGACCCCACACATGAGCTTGGCATCTTTTGGTCATATGGTTTTCATGCAAACATTGGTCTTTTGATTTTGAATTACTCTTAGAAAAAAGCATGTTCTTCACTATCTTGGTCTTGTAAACAAGTCCTTCCTAGATTCATTTAGAATCAAAATCAAACATTTCACCCATCCCAAACATTTATCAAAATCCATCCCACCAAACAACTTTAGGTCTTTGAAAACATCATTCTAGAATTGGGTAAATTATCAAAATCAAAATCACTTTGTTTAGTTAGGTGTATGGGAATGCATCCTTTCTCATAAATTTAATTGAATTAGAAATCCTTTGAACAAATCATCCTGAGATCACATCTAACATCTTAGGGTTTACAAGTTCATTATCCAATCAAACCCTAAGTCTAGCATTGATCCAAAGTCCCTAAACGTTCGACACCCATATCATCATTCATCTCATCATTGTTCCTAAAAAACCTAGAGGCCACTTTTATAACAAGGTCAAAACACAAGGAGAACATGGAATACAAACTTGATCCATACATCATGAGTAATCCAAATCAATTGAACTTTCAAAGCCTTACAAGGTCGATTGATTATCAAAACTCACACTTATACAATCCATACATGGGATCATTACCTTCTACAAATGTCAATGGCACAACAAGTGTGAGTATGCCCAAATCAAAGATTCGAACACATTCCCCGATGGAAGATCTAAATCCAAACCTACAAGTCCACCAACCGAACAATCAATGCATGAGCCTTCAAATGAACAATGCCATCCCACCAAATCCCTACATGCCAAATGAGAATGTACCAAGTACAAGTTTTCCAAACATGAATCCGACAAAATTTGGGATAAATATGTTTGCGAATCATATAGATGTTGTTCAAAGTCCAAACAAGATGTTAACGATTCTGTGTATTAATTCAAGTCAAGGTAACACCATGCAAAATCCAAGTTACCTAAAACAAGGCAATGTGATTCCCAACATCAACAATGTTCAATTTCAACCGATAATGCCAAATCTGAACACCATCCCAAACCAAAACATTGTCCAAAATCAATTTTTTCATGATCCCATTCAAAAACCACAAGTATGCATCCTAATTCTGCTTGAACAAAAACCAAATCAACTATATCAAGGGAGTCAAGATCGAAATCAAGATCAAATTTGGCGAGATAAAATTGCTACACTTACCAAAATAGTTGAGTCATTGCGCCAAGAGACATCTCCACCACCATTACCCATATCAACATCATTCCTTGGTTTAGGGCTTCCCCCTTTACCTAGCACCAATCACAACATCCAAATCAATCCACCTAACACCAATCAAGCCATCACATCAAATCCTTTGAATATACCATCGACATCGCACCAACAGATGGTATCTAATCAAACAACAACGTTGATCCCAAAAAATCAAAACATAGTCTCGCAAGGACCTATCACCTCAGTCATTCCAACCATCACTATCCCTTCAATCATTCCAACTACCATTCTCACACCCATCACATCTCAACCCCTCACTACCATGATCGCTCTGAGCGTATCTCAAACACTTGTCACTACATCCAACATGATTTTGAATCTGCCACCACTACCACCAAAACCAAATGCAGCAAGACAATATAACATTGTGCTAAAAGCTCACCAGGCCTACCAAAAGGCCATCCAACAATATCTAGCCATGCAACAAGAAACACAAGCTCAACAAGTGCAACAAGCCTCTCAAGCTTCCCAAGCCTCTCAAGCTACCCAACAAACACAAGCACAAACATGAAAAATGATAACTATTGGGGATAACAATGAACATTCAACCATTGGTGATAGCATTGACAATCTCTTTACCACAATTGCTGAAAGCAATGATCAAGATCTATCCATCAAAGAGCACATTGAATATGTTTCTATCTCATCCGAAGATCAAATCAACATACATCAAGAGTCACTTTTCAATCATGATCAAAATCCACCAACAATACCCAACAATGATCCAATTCAAGAAATGTCAACATCACTTGACTCTATGATTGAAGACATTGACAATATCTCAGCCACAATTGTTGAAAACAATGTTCAAGATCTCTCAATTAAGGAGCACATTGAAGATGTTTCTACCCCATCTGATGATCAACTCACCATACATCAAGAGCCACTCTTTAGTGATCTATTTCAAGGAGTGTTAGAATTATTTGATCCCATTGAAATAATCTACGATCCATCGACCAATGATCATATTGAAAATATCTCTACATCACCTTATGAGTTAGAGGACATATCTCAAAATTTTATTCCAAAGCATGATCAAAATCTTTCACCAAAGTCTAGCAATGGTCCTTTCCAAGACATATTGACATCTTTTGACTTCATGGTTATAGATACCGAAGGAACCCTGAACTCGACACTTGAAGATATTGAACCACTTACCATGTCTAATGACGACATCCAAGAACCCCTTATAAGCAATCCATCCTTTGAAATTGACCCATGTCAAGAACTTGATCCAAAGCATGTCAAAGGTGATTCCAAAATTATTCAAGATCAAGAATTTGTATCTTCAAGATACTACAATAATCTAATGGACACTCTCCTATCTATGCAAGATGATTGGTCGCACCCACAAAAGGATATGAAAATCACAGTAAAACCTATCCTGGGAATTGGACATTCCAGCAGGTGACTAAAATCTCTTTACGGATGTTCATTTACTTGTCAAACCAGGGAACGCATACTTTGAATGGAGCAGCACAATATATGCACTAAGAACTAGTTTCAGTCACAACTTAACAAAAATAAACATTTGGAAAGAATTCTATCTACGCTACAGGAAGGTAATGCAAAGTTCTTTTAACTCAACCATGATTTAACCAAAACAGAAATCATAACAGTTACGACCGAGACACAAACTATGAACTGGCCTTATGCTACAGGAACAAGCACAGGGATGGATTCCCAATGCTGCAGGAACAATATAAGACTGAGTTTGTATGAAAGATTTAAAGATGAAATCTAACTGATGATCAACAGAAAAAGAACAGCTAACTAACTAGCTACAGATACTTACTAAGTGGGCCCCCTTAGCAAGCATCTACTAATTACGCAAGTGTTGAACTCAAAACTTCATCAAACTTTATTCATAAACTCAGAATGGTATACATTACTTTGTTGATATGAAAACTAACAACGAACTTTGTCTCTTGTCATACAGATTCTGCTTTTTATTATCATACTGACTCTTACATGATATCTTCTATCTCCCTATCACTATGCTTCTATCTTACTTCTAAACATCTTCTTGCTCACTCGCGCAGGAGGAGCACTTATTTAAAGTTAGGAGAACAACTAACTAACTAACCCTAACAAAGAAAGACGTGGAAGTAAAATGTATCCCAAAATTGAGGAACAAACTTCATAAATGAATTTATCCATTCAACCCGATTCAGAGAGAATCTAGCGCTCCACTCTTTCAAGATTGACTGCCATTAAAAATCCTTCCCAACAGTTTCAGTCAAAGAGTCCTCGCCAGAGCTTCCTCAAAGTCATGCAGGAAATAGACTTTATTGCAAGGCCAAGATCGACTGCGCTTGACTCGATCATACTTTCTTCAACAACCTACGAAAGACAAGGTAACAGATGCGAAAGAAAAGGCACATGGCACATACACAATATCCATTCATTAATCACATATTTAAATCTATTTCATCATTCAAAAACTATATGCGATATACCAGTCATTTAGGGAGTCAACGGGGTAATAAATATAGATAAGACAACACGATAGGCTGCAGGAACATGAAAGTGTATTGCTACAGGATATCCCAATAAAAGGTTTCAAAAGAGTTTAAACAACCATGAATAGCAAAAGTAAAGGTATTAAAAGTTCATCATGATATCCAAACTATGAGCACATTTTGGGCTCATCAATGATCATATCCATGTAGCACATACTCCTCCATCTACCCATGAGATGCTTTCTTTGGATGGACACATCAATGATCTTCATTTAGAACAGGATTCCTTTACTCCTGATATTATTACACAGAAAGAGCAGGTTCTTGATTCCTACAGTCAAACAGAGTTGTCAACATCAAGATCGGATATATCCAAAATCCAAACTAAAGACATCATGTATATCCAACATTATTCACTCAAGGAAACTAGTAAGATAAAATAGGATATTCTAGAGTCAACAGAGCAGGAAATTGAAATATTATCATCTACAGTGGTCGTTTATCAGAGAGGGCATTCTAAATAAGAGCTCTCAAAATAGGAAGAATCAAAGCATGAAGGTACTACTACCACCATACTGGGGGCAACTTCGTCTCAAGCAAATGTCAACATAGGGAGCATGAAGAGTCCTTATGATGAAACTAGTGTCAATACTACAACCAGCCACATCACAAATCTTTATCCACCCATCACCCCATCCATGAATTGGGACCAACGTCAAAAGAAAGAATTGAATCAAAGTACGAAGAACATTATCAAAGAAAAAGAAGCTGAGAAGCATAATGGACAAATCAAATACAAATGGATACCAAAGAATACAAAGAAAGATTATCCCTATCAAACTCCATCAATCAAAGAAACTATGGGGAAAAATAAATAAAGGGAAAAGTATCCATCAAAGATGTCCAAAAAAGAAAAATCGAGCTTCTCAAGCAAAGTACAAGGTATATCAAGTAGTTGGTCCTAATTCCACGCACACTTTCGTATCCACCCATCATTGCTCATCTTCCCAAGTTTGGAGAGTCAAAGATTCCAAGTTGTCAACCAATCCATATTTTATCCCTAAAAACACTCCATCCATGCCTCCACGCATGATATCCAATTCTCAAATTGACCATGTATTGGCAATGACCCTCCATCATAAGGATTCTAAAGGTACTCTATCGCGATGTGCGCACAGAGACAGAGTTAACCCGATATCAATAAAGCAGATCAAGAATCCCAAAAGTTGCATTCAAGTGCACATATCTTAGCAAAGCAACTTCTTCAAGCAGGATACCAATGGCACATTATGACAGAGGCATCTACATCAACAACACCTTGTGATTCAGCATGAGCTTAAGATCCTTCAGAAAAACCAAAAAAATAAAAAAATATGAAAATAAAATAAAAATTAGAAAAAAGGATTGAAAATAGTAAAGAGAAAAAAATCATCCTCTAGTGAAAACCACTATGGTGGTGCTTTGGGCAAGACCATGACAAAAACCTGGGAAACAGGCATCATGTATAGAATCGAGCATCTACATGTGCCACTTCAGGAGAAAGCATCTCATCCCATCCATAACAAATGTAGCATTCCATCAATCTCATCCATAATAAATCCAATCATCCATGAACCATTTATCCAATCCATCTTTGTCCATTTGCATCCATATTCCAAATTATATTGATCTTGAAAATTTTTTGGTGTACACTTTATGCTTGCTTATGGCAAACATCTTGACATGGGTCATTTTCATTGATCCTATCCTATCCAACGTTATCTAAGCCATGAAGCACTATCCAATGAAGCATTCCCCCATTTAAACACCTTATCTTATCGCAAGATAATCCTTGAAATACTTTACATGCTTACCATACCCATCCATCCATACACCTATCCAAGCATCCACCCATTGCATTCCATACATTGCTAGACATTGGGGGTAGATATTTACATCTTGCTTCCAGAATAAATATTGATCTATACCCTCCAACTTATGTGGTGATCCAAACATTGGCAAATGTGAAATAAAATTGGTCCACCACTTGTGAGAAAAAATCCAAATCACTAACCCATGGCATATTTTGACGAGAAGACATTCCTTATCAGTCTTCATCGAACATTGAACATCGATCCAAACAATCAATATCAGTTGTGTTTAACACACACTTCAAATGTCACATAAAATCATTCGAATAACTTTTGTTCCAAAATTAAGCTTCATCAATCATGATCAATCAAATCCAATCCAAAAAATCATCGTCTCAGGATATCCTTGTGTTGCTTAACACTATCCTTGCATTGTTGTGTATCCTCAACAATGTTATCATCATCAATCCAATCGACATCTCAATCCTTGTGTTGCTTAACACTATCCTTGCATTGTTGTACATCCTTAACAATGTTATCATCATCAATCCATCGACTCGATTAATCAACCTTAGCTTGGTCTTCAACAAAATCCCAAACAGAGAACTGATATCGTCACACATATCCATATCCAAATCATCAAAATCATGCGAAAATCCAAAAAACATCCAAAACATATCAAAATCCAAAAAACATCTATAAAACAGAAAACATCAAAAACATGATATTCGAACTACGTCGTCTCTGAGCTTAAACGTAGGCAAGGCTAATCTTTGAATCAGCCCCTGAGACATCAAAATCCAAAAACATCTATAAAACAGAAAACATCAAAACATGATATCTGAACTACGTCCTCTCTGAGCTTAAACGTAGGCAAGGCTAATCTTTGATCAGCCCCCGAGACATAAAAATCTAAAAACATTCATAAAAACATCAAAATCCAAAAACATTCAAAAAACACAAAATCCAAAAACATTCAAAAAACAAAAAATCCAAAACCATTCAAAAAACATCAAATGCAAAATCCAAAAACATTGGAAAATCGAAAAATCAAAACATTTGAAAAATTCAAAAACCCAAAAACACCTCAAAACATTCCAAAAACATCCAAATATTTGAAAAAATCCATCCATCTCATCTCGATTTCACTCAAAATAATCAATCATCCATAATAAACTGATCGTCACCTTCATCCTTTGGCAATGCAAACAGAAACAATCACAACAATCAGCAAAAGCAAGCTTCAATCGTAAAATCAAAAGCAAACAACAAATCTTTAAAACAAAATCAAAGTCTTGATCATTTTCAAACATGTCAATCAACTTTATATCAAAAGCCTATCAATCAACTTATCAACCCATCATCATCAAATACAATGCATGTCCTAGGATATATCATTCGATAATGGGTCATCATTTTTTGATATCACCTTGGATTCTTATACCTATCAAATACACATCCCTTTGGGAAGGTATGAAGAACATTGGCTCATCATTTGCATCATCTTGATCTTTATCATCATCATTGCGCTCATATGCATCATCATATCTCATGTGCATCCATATTATCCATGCATAATAATCACCCAAATCTTGAACCTCTTTGTCAAGAGATCGACCCTCAAATCAAACCTCTTCACCCGATCTCTCGAGGGGCAAT
This sequence comes from Sequoia sempervirens, assembly GCA_007258455.2. Lineage (NCBI taxonomy): Eukaryota > Viridiplantae > Streptophyta > Pinopsida > Cupressales > Cupressaceae > Sequoia > Sequoia sempervirens. Next base: position 15,651,228 of record VDFB02292527.1, on the reverse strand, counting down.
ATACCAGCGTAATTCTTCATTCGCTGGGGCAGTAGTGGGGCATCCAAAAAAAAAAAATTAGAGAAATTTTGACTTTTGATCATGGCAAGATTATCTTTGAACCAATGCAACAAGTGCATCGCTTCAAAGAGGGGCAAAATGTAGACATAGAAAATATACATATTGATATCTCACACTCGATCCTAATCTACTAACATCGCCTCATCCTGAATTATCCCTCTATCTAACCATTTAATCAAATAGCCTTATTTGATTAAAGTCATCATAATTCTCCTTTTAATTAAATAAATCCTCATTTAATTAAATCATTATCTCTTGTAATTAGCTAGGTCATTTCATCTTCCTATCTTTATTTAATTAAATAATCCATATTATTTGATTAAATCTCTAAAGTTCATCTAATTAAATAAAATAAATCAAACATTTATCTAATTTAATCTAACATCCCCCCCTTTGGTTAAATAAATCAAAAATATTTATTTAACTAAGTCTAAATCATTATTTTCTCATTTTGAGTTATTTAAATCCTAAAATCTAAGTCAAAATGGTCAAAGCAACTAATATCATTTAAATTAATCAAATCATGATCAATGATAATCCTCTAGATTTTGCAACTTGCACATGAAAATCAATTTAATTGATTTATAAATCATTTATTTTCATTCAAAAAGGCATCAAAGATGGAATATTCTTCAAATTTGAAATCTCCCCCCAAAAGGACTTGTCCATCCAACAAAGCATTTAAGGCTCTTACATGTCTCCCACTTGGCATTTAACTCATCTTCCATCCCCCCTAAACATGTCATCTCATAAAATTCAAATTTCAAACTTGCACATGGATCAAAATGTGCTCAACCTTCATCCTATCAAATGTTGACAAGTGGCACCTTGCCATTGGTTGAATGTTAGTCCCACATTGCTTCATTTTTGGCATTCATCCATCTTAGCATTCTATAAATCAAGAGTTCATCCTTCATTTTATCCATCCACAATTTGAGTAAAGTTACCATGCTCAAATCATTAGCAATCCTCATCCATTATCATTGAATATTAGCTAGGTTATGCAGGTTTTTAGTTTGGAGCACTCAATCTTCATCAACAAAGTGGATCACTCATCAAATCAACATTGCATCATTGGAGTTGGGAAAGGGCCAATTTTCACATCAAATTGGCACCAATTCCCTCAAGAGATTAGGAGTTTGCTTGCTTTAGAATAGATTTTGATATGCTTTCAAGTTTCATTGTGTTCTTCCTTTCATTTTCTATATCTTTTTCTATTCAAATGAATTTCTTGAGGAATCCTTATTCTTGCTTGCATTTCACCTTTTAATGTGTTTGTTCATGTTGTTTTGCAGGTATTGGGATTAGGGTTCAACATGTCTTCCCAAGTTTCCACAGTATCTTTGCCTATGCTCATGAACCATCTTAATACAACCTCTTTTAGAGTTGTAGGAAATAGCTTAAGCCTATGGGCATCAGTGGTATAATCATAACTCCTATAGAGTATGTCAAACTCAACAAAAAGGTATCAGGATCTTCTGTGACAAGTCCATAAAACTTGGGGAGTGTTGAAGCAGGGATATTTTTGATGTTGTCAACTTCATTCTGATGGGAAATGTGGAAAGGAAAAGTTGGTTGGTTAGGTCTGTTCCTATTTGCATCACCCATACCTGCTTGAGTAGTTCTAAATCAAAGGGGTTCTCAAGCTGATTTTGGTCTTCAGAGGAGACGTCAGAGCTAGTCAGAGCAGGAAATGCATTAGCAAAGGAGTGTGGATCTTCTTCTTCTTCTTCTTCTTCTTCTCTTGGTAGGTTCTGATATTAAACTAGCTAGAATGGATTAGGATTGTTAGGAATGAATCTCCCATAAGCATCCCTTCTCCTCCCTCTATGCATGCAGTATCACTCACTATCAGCCAGCTCACAGAAAGAATTGGTAAATAATAATGGGTTCATTACTCTCTAAATGAGGGTATACTAAGAACAACTTCCAGAAACACTACAGCAAGAAAAACTACAAATGACTCCAAAGAACTTCCTAGTTTGACACCATCCCTGGCAATGGCGCCAAAAATGTTGGCCTCCTACAATGATTTAATAACTAAGCCCTTACAACCATGATTCAGAGATTGGACATCTAACTTGAATAGATATTTCAATCATCATGAAGGTGCATTTAACTTGTCAACCCAGGGACGTGAACTTGAAATGGGTTAGCACAGTATGTGCACTAGGAACCCAAAGTAGAGATTTTCATTCTACAGCTAAGGAACTCGCAATGCTGAAAGTAAATTGCTTAGAAGGGAATACCATAAATGTCAATAATCAATAAACAACTACATCAAACTAAAATGCATAACAGAAATGAAAATCTGAGCAACAAACAGGGCACTACTCTATCTGATTTAGCTGCAGGAACAGTCACATAATGGAATTCTAGTGGCTGCAGGAACAGTCGGTGCCAGATTTCTAACTAATTACTAGACAACAAGTAATACTAAACTAATACTAAACTAGAAGGATGAATTTCTCACCAAGTGGGACCCCTTGGATAAGTATCCTCTAAAACTAATGAGAACTCAGATGCTCGAACTTAGAACTTTATTTTATTCACTATAAATCATAAGTACAAAAGAGTAATGTATCTGTATTACTGAAAAACTTGAGAGTGCAAGTACAATATACAATCATGCAACCTCTAAAGAAGGAGCATCATATCTGTATTTATACTATCAACTAGACAAGGCAGTCAACTCCATGACTGGGAGGATGCCATCTAGGGAAAACAAAGAAAGTGGAGTGGCAACAGTTACGCATGCATGGAATCTGGTCAGACATGCAAGTCCAAACACAAATTTAGCACAACAGTAACGCCTGCATTTGCTCAATCATTAAATTCCACTACAAGGTGGTTACATTTAGTTTGCATGAGGAATCTTCTGTCGTCGACCTCCTTTGACCTTTGGGCGATTCCTTTGCTGGAAGTTACAGTACATGCCCAGCTGGCGGTGTCTCCCTCAACTTAGCATCCTCAAAATAAATTTGCATGGCAATGTTAGTACGCACAATAATTGCATATCTATAACCACTTTAAGGAACATTCATTAACCACATGCAAAATTAATATAGGCAATCCACATAATATGCCAATTTCATTAAAACTTGCAGAAATAGGATTAAGCCCAATGTCTATGGTTTGAGGGAAACATTATAAAAATATCAAAATTTAGCATCAAAGTTCATGACAACTGCCAGCAAATAAACTATAGATTCTACCCAAAATTGGACCAAAAACTAGGCTCATCAAATACATTCAGTTAAGTGGGGATAATCAATCATGCATAATGTTTGCATGAATTGATGGAGAGATATGTTTCAGTTAACTAAGATTGACTTGGACCCACCTTGGGCACCCAAGTTGGCATCTTTGAGTTAACACCTTTTGCATGAGAAGATATTTACAAGGCTCAGTTAAGTGGGCCCATTCTTGGGCGCCAACTTTGAGGAGAAGCTTGGAAGATATTTTCTTGACCAAAGTTCAATTAAGTGTTTAGTTTTGGGCACCTAAATTAAGGAAGACTAAATGGTTTGACATCATATCACATTGTGGAACTCTACTTGCACAATCTAGGCGTAGGTTTTTGAGAGGACCTTCAAGGTCTTGTATTTGAAAACTATTATGAGTGGAAACTAAAAATGGAGTTGTCCACCACAGAAGTAGAGTACATGGCTGCTACACATGCCTCTAAAGAGGCAGCTTGGTTGGGAAAGTTATTGGTTTTAATTGCAAGCAAATTAGACTTGAATGTGATAGTCAAAGTGTTATTTGTTTAGCCAAAAATCCTATGTATCATGCTCGTACTAAGCTTGTTGATGTTCAATATCAATTTGTATGAGAAATGGTTGAGAGTGGGAAGGTATTGATTGAGAAAGTTGACACTTTGATCAATGTTGTAGATTATCTTACGAAACTAGTTCCTACAGATAAGTTCTCTTGGTACATGAAGGCCATTGGCCTTGAGTATTGTACTTGATTTATAATAATGATTCCTTGTTTAGAATAATTGTAATGTATAATGTCAAGTGGGAGAATGTTGGGAATAGGATGCCATTTAATTGCAATCCTAAACACATTTCATGTATATCCTAAGTCCTTGGAAAGTGTTCCCCAACACAAGGATTAGAAAGAGATTAAATTCGAATGAAATGAACATGTAAATTGACATTTGTGATTAATCTTAAATGATAAGAACATGTGGGGATGCCCAAGAAGAGCTCCTAAAAAATAGGAGCACATGGGGTGCCCACATGGAAGGTGGAACCCACCTTGCTTAAGTTAACTCTTTAGAGGATTGATAACACTTCAGTAATGCATTTTTTGTTCCTACAAATTAGGGATTGATATTTACATGCATGGAGTTTAGTTTAGTTTAGTTCAGTATCAATTCAGTTCAATTCAATTCAGTTTAGTTCAGTATCAATTCGTTCAGTTCAGTTCAGTTATGGTTCAGTTATCTTCAGTTGCATGTAGTTATTTTATGTTGAATGCTAGTTGACTTGAGTTAAATTGAGTTGCATGACTAATGAATTCGGTTGCATGATAGATAACAGGTGGATACATTCAGTTAAGTGGGGATGATCAATCATGCATAATGTTTGCATGAATTGATGGAGATATATGTTTCAATTAACTAAGATTGACTTGGACCCACCTTGGGCACCCAAGTTGGCATCTTTGAGTTAACACCTTTTGCATGAGAAGATATTTACAAGGCTCAGTTAAGTGGGCCCACTCTTGGGCGCCAACTTTGAGGAGAATCTTGGAAGATATTTTCTTGACCAAAGTTCAGTTAAGTGTTTAGTTTTGGGCGCCTAAATTAAGGAAGACTTTGGTTTGACATCATATCACATTGTGGAACTCTACTTGCACAATCTAGGTGTAGGTTTTTGAGAGGACCTTCAAGCTCTTGTATTTGACAACTATTATGAGTTTAAATGCTCATTAATTGTCTATTAATTGCAACAAGTTGAAGAGAGTTCTATGAGAGTTTTTTACAAGTTGTGAAGAAGGATTGTTGAAGGCAAGGAAGCGTATCAATCAAGGATTGATACAGTATTATTGTAATCTTGTTCTAAGGTTAAATAATACGGGCACTATTGATTCTGGTGGTGGAGTTTTTCCCAAGAGGGTTTCTCCACATATATGTTGTGTCACTTCTATCTTCTTGTCTCATTCTTCAACAATCTTTTGTCTCTTTCTAAAATTGGTAAAATTGATCTAAACATATAACCATACACAAAGAATTGTGACAAAGAACACTTAATTAAATCTATAGTCTTATAGGTTTACAAGTTTTAAGCTATAATTTCACCTTCATTTTCAACATTTGGTATCAGAGCTAATGGTTGGTTAGAGTTTGGGACGCCTTTTTCTTAAAGGTTTGAAGGTTTTTTAGCTGTAGTGGGAGCTTTTACTATTGTGTTATTGCATATTTGTACAAGAAGTATGTTACAATGAGTTCTACTTCTCGTCTAGATATTGAAAGATTCAATGGATCTAGTTATGAGATGTGGAAACTAAAAATGGAGTTGTATGTAAAATTTAATACATGTATTTGGGCTGATGGTTGTAAGACCTAGTATGGCTTGCTCAATCCTTGAAAGGAAAGGCCTGGTAAGAGAGGAGTTCTCCTAGGTGGTAAGGGGGGGAGTTAAACTAGTTCTTGGGTTAGAGTTAGTGGATTAACCTTTAGTGGTCTTTAGCACATGGTTTTGTGCTAGTTGTATTGGTCCATGGTTTTGGAACTCATGGTTTTGATCCCATGGTTTTGCATGTATGGAAGTATATACAATGGCTTGGTGACTCCATTGTAAGTGCAGTTGGTAGTTTGATGTATGCAATGGTCTGTACAAGACCAGATATAGCCCAAGCAGTGGGAGTTCTAAGTAGGTTTATGTCTAACCCTGGTAAAGAACATTGAACTTATGTTAAGAGTGTGTTTAGATATTTATGAGGTACTTATAATTACTAATTGGTTTATCATAGTGCTAATGATATTGATATTATGCACAGATCATTAGACATGCAGGGTTTTGTTGATTCAGATTGTGAGGAGACCTGGACAGTCGGAGGTCGACAAGTGGCTATGTGTTTACTTTGTTTGGAGCTACGATTAGTTGGATGGGTAAGAGGCATCCGATGGTTGCTTTGTCACTAGTGCTAATGATACTTGATATTATTAGACACAGATACTATGTACCAGACATGCAGGGTTTTGTTGATTCAGATTGTGTAGGAGACCTGGACAGTCGGAGGTCGACAAGTGGCTATGTGTTTACTTTGTTTGGAGCTACGATTAGTTGGATGGGTAAGAGGCATCCGATGGTTGCTTTGTCCACAACAGAAGCAGACTACATGGCTGCTACACATGCCTCTAAAGAGGCAATTTTGTTATAGAGACTTGGGAAAGGTATTGGTTTTAATTGCAACCAAATTAGACTTGAATGTGATAGTCAAAGTGTTATTTGTTTAGCCAAAAATACTATGTACCATGCTCGTACTAAGCATGTTGATGTTTAGTATCACTTTGTGTGAGAAATGGTTGAGAGTGGGAAGGTATTGATTGAGAAAGTTGACACTTTGATCAATGCTACAAATTATCTTACAAAAGTTTCTACAGATAAGTTCTCTTGGTGCAGGAAGGCCATTGGCCTTGAGTATTGTACTTGATTTATAATAATGATTCCTTGTTTAGAATAATTGTAATGTATAATATCAAGTGGGAGAATGTTGGAAATAGGATGTCATTTAATTATGATCCTAAACATATTTCATGCATCTCCTAAGTCCTTGGAAAGTGTTCCCCAACACTAGGATTAGAAAGATATTAAATTCAAATGAAATGAACATGTAAATTGACATTTGTGATTATTCCTAAATGATAGGAACATGTGGGGATGACCAAGAAGAGATCCTACAAAATAGGAGCACATGGGGCACCCACCTTGCTTAAGTTAACTGTTTAGAGGATTGATAGCACTTCAGTAATGCATGTTTTGTTCCTACAAATTAGGGATTGATATTTACATGTATGCAGTTTAGTTTAGTTTAGTTCAGTATCAGTTTAGTTTAGTTTAGTTCAGTTCAGTATTAGTTTAGTTCAGTTTAGTTTAGTTCAGTTTAGTTCAGTTCAGTTCAGTTATGGTTTAGTTATCTTCAATTGCATGTAGTTAGTTTATGTTGAATGCTAGTTGACTTGAGTTGACTTGAGTTGCATGACTAATGAATTTAGTTGCATGATAGATAACAGGTGGATACATTAAGTTAAGTGGGGATAATCAATCGTGCATAATGTTTGCATGAATTGATGGAGAGATATGTTTCAGTTAACTAAGATTGACTTGGACCCACCTTGGGTGCCCAAGTTGGAATCTTTGAGTTAACACCTTTTGCATGAGAATATATGTACAAGGCTCAATTAAGTGGTCCCATTCTTGGGTGCCAACTTTTAGGAGAATCTTGTAAGATATTTTCTTGACCGAAGTTTAGTTAAGTGTTTAGTTTGGGGCACCTAAATGGAGGAAGACTTTGGTTTGACATCATATCACATTTTGGAACTCTACTTGCACAATTTAGGCGTAGGTTTTCGAGAGGAGCTTCAAGCTCTTGTATTTAACAAATCTTATGAGTTTACATGCTCATTAATTGTCTATTAATTGCAGCAAGTTGAAGAGAGTTCTATGAGAGTTTTTTGCAAGTTGTGAAGGATTGTTGAAGGCAAGGAAGCATATCAATCAAGGATTGATACAGTATTATTGTAATATTGTTCTAAGGTTAAATAATACAAGCACTATTGATTTTGGTGGTGGAGTTTTTCCCGAAAGGGTTTCTCCACACATATGTTGTGTCACTTCTATCTTCTTGTCTTATTCTTCTACAATCTTTTATCTCTTTCTACAATTGGTAAAATTGATCTAAACAGATAATCATACACAAAGAATTGTGACAAAGAACACTTAATTAAGTCTACAGTCTCATAGGTTTACATGTTTTAAGCTACAATTTCACCTTCATTTTCAACACTTGATTCTAGAATTTTATTTCTAGAATATCTCCTCCTTCCTCATCATCATGTTACAATATTTAATCAACTCATTCTCTAAAATAGAGGTCTCCACATAAGTGTTTCCTTCGATCATATTTTTTGTATCTTCGTCAAATTATTAGTAGGATCCTTTTTTTTCTCAAAGATATTTCCAAAAGAGAATTTCTCCCAATATTTCACCTTTTTTTAATTATGCTCAATTTTTAGCCAATCTAAACATAGCAGACCCCTGAATGGGGATATTCCACCAAGAAGCAATGTGGTGGGTAGCCTACATTATCTCATATCTAAATGGGTATGGGCCCTTACAAAATTGGTCAACCCAATTAAACAGGAGGGGGTTATGGTCATAGCCAACTCTAGGAAGAGCAACAAGTTTAATGTTGTTAACAATATCCTAATTGGAAGGGATAAGGATTATATCCAACTTAACCCAAATAAGATGCTCCCCCAATCTCCTATTGGTCCAAGTGAAAATTTGACCATTGATTTTTATATCCATCAGACTAGGATCACTTAGAAAATCAATAAAATCTATCATATTGTTCAAATAATCCATAATCCTACCCATCTTTTTCAAGGGAAAAAGGGGGTATTGAAATCTCTCACCGCCATCTAATGAGTTTCTTTGTTAGCATTAATAAGGGAATAAATAGCCTCCCAAACATCTTTTATGTCATTTTCAATTTTGGGGCATATATATTAGCCATGATCCACTCCTTATTAGAAGAGGGTAACTTGACTTCTATACTAGATCTAAAATGGCTTAAATACGAACTAAAGCAACTAGTTTGATATGACATAGTAATAATTCTTCGTAATGCTCCAAAATCTTTACTAATACAAAAATCAACATTGGGTCAGATGTTTTTAGCAATTATTTTAGATTTAGCTTTACTTATATTGACTTCTTTGAAAAGGAGAATGTCAATATTATTCTCATAATATAAATTTTGACCAAAAACTACTTATGAGGACTAGTTAGTCCTCTAATATTCTATGATAGGATCCTCATTTATGATTCTTATTTGAGGAGACCTTCAAAGTTATTTTCCTCCCATTAGCAATTTTATGAGTCATCTCCTTTTGCCTAGTTTATCATTGGGAAGGTCTCTTAGCCTTGACATGCACTCCAACATTAACAACCTTCTTAGAAAAACCCTTAACCTTACACTTAGTAGTCATCTAGCCTTATATATCACAAATAACCAATAATCTAAGAATAAATAAGAGAACCAGACCCAACACAGGGCAATGTTGACTCAAGATCCTGATTAGACAATAGAAAATCTTTAAGTTGGGTAGAGCCCATCTTAGCAAACCTAAAATCATTCAGAAATTTTAGATTAACCTCCTAGAGAAATTTTTTTCTATCTAGACAAGGGTTAGAGTGTCAACATTTTAGTAAGACTAAAATTTCTTGGTCTATTTGGATGGAGGGCATCACTCCCACCACCTCAACCATTTTTTCTTGAACAGTCTTGGGAGGAGAAACCCCTTTCCCCCTCTTTTCAAAGGATAGAAAATTATTCCCCAAAAATGAGCCATCCTCAACCACAATATTAAATATAAGGGGCACATAAGATGGGCTAGTTGATTGACCAACAATTAGTTGATGAACCCTCAAATTGTTCCTAATCTCCATATTGAGAAATGACAAGAGTAGGCTCCCAAGTATCATGGGTGTCATCCAAAGATCCATGAGGTGAGCGTATAATATTCATAAGAAATTCATGGAAGGGATAATCCTCTAATATATCTATTGGATCCTTGGGCATCTCCTCCTAGACCAAATATTTTTGGATACCTTCTTTAGTAGTTGGGTAGTGGGATACCACATGACCATGTTTCTTGTAGTTTTGACATAACTCTCTTTATTTTTCATACATAATAGGTTGTTTCCACTTCCCAAACTTAGATTTGACGGATATAGAGGTTGAGAGAGTCTTAAAGCCATCCACAATAATACAAAATATAGTAAAGACTAACTTGGATTTCTACTTAGTTACCTTATCCACAGTGATGAAATGACCAAAATAATTAGTGATCCAAGTAAATATTTCCTCATCCTATGAATCTAGTGGGAGGTTAGGAAAGTGAACCTAGATAAGAGCAACTTTTTTCAAGTCTGCTTTGGGTTCAAAGCTCAACTTCCAATGGCAAAGGGAAAGAGGTATTTTCCTATACATTTAAGGGCTGCCAACAAGAACACAAAAGAGATCCTCCTGAGCAAAAAATTTAAACATGAACATACCTCCTATCATAAGACACACAATAATGTTGCCCTTTAGCCATCATTTAGCCCAAGCCCATTCCTGCCCAAATAAATATTAGGGCATGTTGTCATCAATTTTGATCATCCTTATAAAAATCACACCTTATCTTTAAAATGACCTAAACCATGTCTTTATCAGCTTTTCTCGAGTTTATAAACCTATGTCGGATGTCACTAGGGTTTCTTACCTTTTTCCCAACTGACAGTCTTAAAGTTTTTGTAGACATGTAAAATTGACCTAACACCTATCACAAACCCTAAACGATATTTTCTCATCATCGACATCATTATCATCAAATATCATTGCATTTCACATCAATGACATCAAGAACCCTAATTTTTTCTATTAATTGAATAATACGACATTATTTAATTAATTCACTTTTTCATCAATTTTGACCAATTAAATAAATTTAAATTATTTAATAAAGTCCTAATCTAACTTTATTCCTCTTGATTAATTAAATAACGTCAATTATTTGATTTTCTCTAATTCAATTTATTCCCCTAAGTTGATTGAATTATTAAAGATTAATAATTTAATTAAATCACTTTTCCTCCAAAAATTTGAATAAATAAACTATTCAAAACATCATCAAAAATCAAATCAAACTAATGCAACTTTATTTGCAATAGTCAAACTTTATTTGCACGTTCAACTCCAAAAATAATTAATTAATTAAATCAATTAATTAATCATTCTCAACCACTTTCCTAGTTGAGAAAATTATGAAGCACTAATTGCTCAATCTATTTTCTGACTGATTGATCTATTTCTTGACTGATCAATCTATTCTTCAATCACACTAATTACGTAATCTATTTGCACAGATTATGCCCATCTAAATCTTCTCAACATCTTTCAACCGTCGATCAAGATATTCTACTACGCAATCCTGATCGTCCATTTCAAATCACAAATTCTATATAACAAACCTCTTTCCTCACAAAAAAGGATCAAAGAATCAACACAATTTACACAATGAAGTAATTCCAAATCGACGTTGACAAAGCTTCAACCAACATCTTCGATCAACACGCACGTTCTTCAAATCTCTCGCATGCAACAATGGAGGCTTCACATTGATACGAGCAACCACATCTTTGCGAATACACTCCGACATGGGATGGTAACACTATTTGTTTTGGATTTCAATATCATTGCTTTTTTTCAATTATTTTCTTGATTTCCTTAATATTTTAGCTTCATTTCATGAGTAATGGGCATAGATCTAGATTGTTGTTTTGAATTAGATTAGCCTCTTTTCAATTCAATTATCTTGTTTATACTTGTAGATTTCCCCCTTACACATTCTGGCACGGCTGGTGAGACCTTGGTCCTTAACACTAACAATTTTGTGAGCTACATTTGAACTTGTAAGTCTCAGAAGTGCTTTGGAAAAACCTTCACACACAGGATCCAAAAAAAAATCACATTTTCTTTCACGGTTCTAACACCTTTGATTTGTTTTTTGGCGCACTTGACCTAGTTTTTGGCGCTTTTGACTTTTCCTAGCGCCTTTGCTATTTGGAAGAGGGCACTTTTGATAGTTTTTGGCACCCTTGCTCTCTGACAGAGGGTGGTTTTGACATTTTCTAGTACCTTTTCTCTCTAATAGAGGGTGCTATTGCTTGTTTTTCCTGCGCTTTTTCCCTGTTAACCTATGTCTAAGATCTACAGTTTAAAATTTGATTTCTAATGCTAATGAGTGCCTGATTTGAATGTGTGACAAGTACTAATGTTGTTTATGCAGGGTTTTTAGAAGTATAATTGATGGTTATCCCAAAAATAGCTAACACATTTGTTACAGGGAAGATGAACGGTCGAAGAAGTTTTAATTTTTAAATATTTTTAAAGTTAGAAGAAAAAAAATCACTTTGGTGCTTAAAAAGAACCCTACAAACAACACATTTCAATTTAAGTGCTTTAAAATGAACCTTTTCCATGCTTTCTAAGTTAGAAAATGATTTCATTTGGTGCTTTAAAAGAACCCTACAAACAACACATTTCGATTTAAGTGCTTTAAAATGAACTTTTTCCAAGCTTTCTAAGTTAGAAAATGATTTCACTTGGTGCTTAAAAAGAGCCCTACAAACAAAACATTTTGATTTAAGTGCTTTAAAATGAATCTTTTTCAATCTTTCTAAGTTAGAAAAATAATTTCAATTTGGTGCTTAAAACGAACCCCACAAACAAAACGCTTTCAAATTAGTGCTCTAAAATAGATGTTTTGAAGCTTTCAATTGGCTTTATTTTGAATGTTGGATTCTTTTGTTGACCAAATGATTTCAACTTGTTGACGAGCACACAATTTACTTTGTTGACCACTAAGACAAGGTTTAGAACAAACACTTAGTTTTTGGGCTTAAAATGAACAAATCAATTTTTGTCTTGCACCTTTGCTATCTCATTGATTGATATCCAGAACACCTCTATTGGGTGCTTTAAAAAGAACCATTGCTATCTTGAACACACATTATTTCACTTTATTTTGGGGGTAGCACCACTCGAGGCTCTTAAAAAGAACATTGTGATGGAGTGTATTCCATGTATTATGTGTTTGGAAAACTAGGTGACTATCCTCTCCCCTTGTGCCTTTTTGGTGATCTTGGGTGATGAAAATCATCTTGAGTTTCACACTTTTTACTTCAAAGCATACCTTTAGAGGACCTGCCTTTTGAGACACACCTTATGTTGGGGAACTCAAAGGCAACCCAAGCAGTACTCTATTTTTTTCTACAATATAAATTATTGTGGGTGTGAGGAAAGTTCTCACCCACTAGATGTTGTTCTATACCGACAAATGTCTCCCCCAGTATCTGTGTGATACGTTAAAACCTATAAGGGCTAGGAGGCCTCTTAATTGAGTGAAGCACTGCATGTATAGACATCTGAAAATAATATTCCCAAAACATGACTGAGAACCAAATGTTTGTAGAAGCTACCCCTTTTATCCAAAGCATACTCTGAAGCGGTGCATCAGAATTAACTTCCGAGAAGTTACTTACCAAGTTTGACTTATGGTTGAGTGTTGTGCATTTTTTTCACACACACCCCGCCGTAGGCAGGGACCCCTCTTTTTTTTGCTCCCATAGGCTGCTTTTCTCTTGTCTTGTTTTGCGTGCCCCATTTTCCAAGCCCAAATTGGTCATGTGCCTTCAAACGATCAAATCCCCCTACCCAAATTCACCTACTTGGGGTATTCAAATTCAAAAAGAAATAAAGTCCCCCGTCCCCTTTCTGCCTTTTGTCTTGTTCCTGCTGTTTTGGAAACATCCTTGGACCCCTGCCAGTCCGATTTCCACATTTTTGACTTTGGGGCCAACTTTTTGGTGGATTTAGGATGTGTTTGTGGTGCTTAAGTGAACTGCCAAATTTTCATCAGCGTTTCGTTAAGTTTCGGTGGTTCGGAGCTTTGTCCCCCTTTGGTTGTTTTGGAACATCCGTGGAGCCCTGGCGGGCCGGCCTCCGGAGCCCTACCCCTCCATGGTCGTTTCCGGGACTCCATCCCTTCGTGGCCGTTTTGAACATTCGTTGAGCCCCGGCGACCCGGCCTTCGGAGCCTGGCCCCTCCGTGGCCATTTCCAGGACTCCATCCCTCTTTGGCCGTTTTGAACATCCGTGGAGCCCTGACGACCTGGCCTCTAGAGCCTGGCCCCTTCGTGGCCGTTTCCGGGACTTCGTCCCTCTTTGGCCGTTTTGAACAGTTGTGGACCCCCGTTAGTCCGGTTTCCACATTTTTTACTTTGGGGATAACTTTTTGGTTGATCTGGGATGTGTTTGAGGTTCCTAAGTGAACTACCAAAGTTTCGTCAACGTTCTGTTAAGTTTTGGTGGTTTCGGAGCTTTGTCCCCCTTTGGCTATTTTGGAACATTCGTGGAGCCCCGGCGGCCTGGCCTTCGAAGCCCGGCCCCTCTGTGGCCGTTTTCGGGACCTCGTCCCTCTTTGGCCATTTTGAACATTCATGGAGCCCCGGCAGCCTGGCCTCTCGATGGCTGTTTCCGGGACTCTATCCCTTTTTGGCCGTTTTGAACATCCGTGGACCCCCGTCGGTCCGATTTCCACATTTTTGACTTTGGGGACAACTTTTTGGTGGATCTGAGATGTGTTTGAGGTGCCTAAGTGAACTGCCAAAGTTTCGTCAACGTTCCGTTAAGTTTTGGTGGTTTCGGAGCTCTGTCCCCCTTTGGCTGTTTTGGAACATTTGTGGAGCCCCGACGACCTAGCCTCCGGGACCCGGCCCCTTCGTGGCCATTTTGAGCTTCCGCTTTTTTTCAAATGGGTCCAATATTCAGGATTTTTTTCTAGGCACTCTTCCTTTCCCTTTTCCCATGCGCTATAATTGTAAAATCTTGGTTTTGCTAAGTTTTGTGAGGTCTGGGAACTTCCCTTCTGGTTTGTTGTCCCCTGTTCGCTGCCTGCCCCCTTGGGCCCGCATTAATGTTTATGGTCCAAATGAGCTCCAAATATGAATATTATGATCTTTTGATGATGCATAGATGGATCTAACAAATATTTTGCAAGATTTGACTAATGTTTTCCCTGATTTGTGTATGAAAGCACTTATGACACTTCATGTATGCAGGCTCCAAGAAGCCTACCACAGGTCCATTAAGGAGACCCATTGAGAAAGTTGAACAAGGAATGCACATAGCTCCTGTCACCATTCGTTTCATGTTCGCCTCTCCCCCCTCACACCCACCAATAGGGTCGACATTAGAAGAAGGCATTTGCCAAGGAAGTCAAGGACAAAAATGTAAGGGGTGGCCTTGAAGAGAGCATAAGGGAGCTATCTGCCCGAATCAAGGGCAACCAATCCATTGATGCCAATCGTCGACAGGATCATTTGATCCAAGGAAGAACATTGCAAACACATCAAGCAAAAGACAACTTTTAAGCAGTTTCAGCTATAGTAAAAGGGAAATCAACTAAATGACAAAACTGCTACAACACCTGAGCACTAGATGACAAAACAGGGAAAAGACAAGGATGTATTTTAAATTATTGGATATTATGGGGTAGGTGAAACCCTAATGTAATCAAATCTGGGCCACACAATGTAATTCAATCCTAGCCATTCATTTGGGCTTTGGAAAACTATAAATAAGGGCTTGCTCCTCATTTGTAAGGGTTGGAGAGTTGTTGTAAAAAGCATTTGCAGCAATAGAAGATAGCATTGCATGATTTTATGGATGTTCTCTTTGATTTTTCTCATCTTGCATGCATGGTTTTGCCTTCCATGTTAGTTTTAGTATTAGTTTCTTGAATGGCTGTCATGATGGTGTTGTTGTTACAGTATTTGATGAGCTTCTAGCCCATACTTTTAGCACTTGTTGATGACAAGCTGTTGTGAAAAGTTAGCCTGGGCTTCTTTCTGTCATTGTTGCAATCTAGTTCAATTGCATGTTCATGATGTGTATGTGTAATTTAAAAATCAGCAGACCTTAGAAGATTGCACTGGTTTTGTGTAGCTGTAGGTTTCTCTTGGTCAAGCAAAACTCAGTTAGGAAGTCTGTCTACTGTAGCAGCCACCATTGTTATTGTTCATTCTTAGCTTAGGATTATAACAGCTTTCTTAACCCTTCTCCTTTTGCTATTTCTTTTAATCCTTGGTTAGAGTAGGATCCAAAACATCACCATGAAGCTAAATCAGATGAACTTGATGAGTTTCAACTTGTGTTTTGAGTGGACAACCATTATTCATTCACTTCCAGCACTTTGAAACTGCATTTGCAAACCCAACTTCCCATGCTTTGTAACTCATCCATAAGACTGCCTTGTGATTCCAGCAAATCACATCAAACAACTAAGATATTCCACGTACTTTCAAGACCTTGGGATAGTGTTCTGCAATTTGATTGTGGAAGATTGTCTTTCAAGAGAGGTGATGCACCTATGCATTACATTTGTTGAGAAGTGCATTAAAAACACATCAACAAGTGTAAAAAGCCTCTCCATTCATTCCATGTAAAATCATCCCTTTGGGGCATGAGGTAAGCCCACCTAGGAAGAAGTGTCTATCCCTAGGGTGTACTTTGTCTTCACGAAAAAAATTCAAAATATGTTCAACATCAAACACTGTGTTTGAAATTAAAATTGACATATCAAAACAAACACTAAACATGATGGTTGAATCACAAAACGTTTGACTTAATGTGTGCTTTTAAGAGAAGCCCTATATTTGCACTCCTTAAGGATCTCCTTAAAGGTTTCTGAATATTCAAGCTTTAATTTAAGGCTACATTGGCTCAAAGTAAACGTTGGAAACTATGGCTTGGGTATTGTGATTTCACAACTTAAAGCCATAGACATGCATGTCACAAAAGTATATGCTTTTTTGAATCAGTCAAATATTGTTGTATCACTTGCCAAATCTCAAAATGAATAAAAAAATCATCCCAAAACTGCAAGAAAACATCAAAATATTGAAGTTGGAAAACAAAATTGAACAAAGGCTGGACTTGATACTAATTTTGCCACACTTGACCAAAATTTGGTTGCACTTACCAGAAAAATATCGCTTTTGCTCTCTTTCCCATAATAGCCACTGATGAAAATCTGTTGAATTTGACAAAACCAATGCACTTGCTTCAAAAATTGCCATGCTTGAAAAATCTGGGTGCACTTACTTCTAAAAATTCAGCGCACTAGACAACAATTTGCTCGCAGTTGACCACATTGTCACTTTTTCTCAAAAACTGGCCACTTCTGCTAAAAAACCATCGCTTTTTCTCTATCCTACTGACAAATCAGAAAAATGAAATGATATTTGGTTAAAATATTCTTGTTAGAATGAAACAATTGGAAACCAAGATATGTCATATAGTCCTTTATCCACTTTCAAAATTCCATCCTTTTGGAAATCAAAATCAAAACAAACAAACCTAGATTATTCCCTCACCCACACTTCTAAGATATCAATAGTTACTTGAACCTCAAGGCTAGTTCAAGTAAGCTTTTCTGCAACATATCCTCTAGAAGAAGAAGTGAGATATCAATCCAAGACTTTCAACATTTTGAGTTCCAAGAATAGTGTCACCCCAAAACAACACTCAAACCTTAGGGTCTTGAGCTTCATAACAACCATATCAAAACATCAACACTTTCACCTTATGACCATTTGGTGACCAGTTGCTCTAGCTCAACAACTGAACCTTATAGCACCAATCCTACAACCAAGTCTCACACACATTGAATGTGAACAAACTGATATCATTAGTAGTTTAATAAGCTTCATTTTTTAGAAGAAAGAAACACCAAACCAGTGGAGAAACACAACAAACATACTAGATAAAGAGGAAGAGAAAGAAAATCTAGCAATCAGAAGACCCGTGTTACCACCTCCTACATGGCAATAGGTATCCATCCTTCATGATCTCCAACAAGAGCAAAATCCTTAAAAGGAAATGCATATTCTACCTTTCAAAGAACCGTCCTAGTCCAAAGTTCACCAAAGGGCACATCTTGAGCACTTATTGCAATTATGACATCCAACTAAGACATTTCTATTTACGATTTTTAATGGGCAAACCAGACTTGAATACTCAATAGAAAATCCAAAAACAAAAGCAATTTCATTTTCCTTAAAACAAAAATCCAAAAAAAACAAAAGCATTCTTTTCCATAGTTAGGAGTTACAAAACATTCACAAAATTTTGATGCTTGTTTATGAAAACCACACATTCACAACATAGAAAGAACATGGAAGTGAACAAAATAAATGCTACCATACCACCAAAAATCACCATAAATGATAGAAGTGACCCATGGGGATATAAACCAAGTAACCTTATGACTGGGTATTGAGCATCATAACATCCCCAACAACATGTCAAAATCAATCTATTACCCAAATCACTCTTATGAAGGGTCACAACATCAGGTAGGGCAACAACATCAAGGGTTTCAAAATCACCATCAAGGAATAAGTCTAGAATATCAAATTTCCCTAAATGAACTTAAGAAAAAGTTTGAGGAACTTGAACGAAATCAAAATACGACGTATCACCAATACCATGTTCAATGTCTAAACATTGCATATCCACAACAAAAGAACATCATTCCACAAACACCTCAATATCTACATCAACGACACTTCCAATTTCATCAGAACATTGATTCATATCAAAAACAAAATCATCAACCACAACATCAAGTGAATCAACAACAACAATGGTCACAAAATAAAAATCAAATCAACAATATCAACCTTCAAGTCAGGAAATTCCATCTCAAAATCCATCCCCACCACAACCAACCTTACAATCAAACCATATTGGTAAACATGAGTACACTCCTTTAGGGGAGCCAATTGAGGGTGTGTTTTTCAATTGAGGATACTAGTATGGGCCGATTACACTTGATTCATGAAGAATTGAAGCATAACGTAGCCACTAATACTTAATTTTAAACAAGATCATTCAAATGAAAATTAAGCTAAACATTTATTGAAACTAAGCATTATGAACCGTGAAATCATTTAAATGTCTACTCTAACCCATCCGAAATTTATCCCATTTTGGAATTGGTGTCGTGTTGATGTGGAACAACGACCCTTTCCCAATCCCGTGATTAGTGAGCCTGTTCCAATTGATTCTATTGAAAAGAATCGATGAAACTGTTGTGATATGTGGATGATAACATGATTTATGCTTAATTGAACATGATGCAAGCTAAATTAATATGACTTTATGCTAAAAATGATCTAAATATGCAATTGATAAGCTAATCTAAATGAGATTTAAACCAAAAGATTTAAACCCTAATCTATAAACAAGCTAAATGGATGCATGGAAGCCATTAATGGAAGCTTAAAGCTAATATGCAACTAAAAATGAACTAAAATATGCTAAATGTGAGAAAAGTATGAGTGTGAGTGTGAGTGATTCCAACAACATAAGTTTGCAAATTGAAAGATGGATCCATTTGTCTCCAAATAGTGCTTTATTTATAGGAAAGCAAATGAGAAATGAAGGGTTGAGATTAAAAAAGCTAATCAATGGTCCAGGATGGAGAAAATTGGAGGCATGGATCATGGATTCTCATTAACAGGTGAGAATGCAAGATGAGATTTAAGCAAGGGTTCTCATTCCTTCCAAAAAAACACACTTTTGACCTGTGTTGATGGGTGTTTTTGCACACTTTCTCAACACAGATAATGCGTATGTGCACTACCTCTCTTGAAAGGAAATCTCCAACAACAAGTTGTTGAAAATCGCCCCAAGGTCTCTCGGGTGTCAGGTCGTGACTTGCATGGAACTCCTCAGTTGATGTTTGATGTGATTTTGTTGGTAATTGTAGACACCGAAATTTGGTCTAAGCCTGCAACTTCAATATTCTTCATAATTCGTATTCTTCATGGTCATGATTAAATAATGTCAATTATTTAATTATTCTCTATAGTCTTCATTTCTTCTATTAATTAAATAATCTTAATTATTTAATTAATTCACACTTTTCTTTATTCTATTTGATTAATTTTTTTTGATACGCAAGGTAGGGATTTATATTAATTATTATAAAATTTACATCTGTCTGCATAGCAGGAGATAACAGTCTTCCATGAAATCTAAGCCTATCGGCTAAACCTTCCAACTCGGGAGCAAGCTACAACCGGTTACAAAAATGCAGTACTGCTACATGGCTTCAAAAAACCATCTACTATTATGATTTTAAACATAGAAAATTAAAACTAAAGGTCGAGCCTCACACTGCCGGTACCAAATTTGCAATTCCACTGCGTAACTTCTAAAACCTTCTAGAATTATGATTAAACACAAAAAATTGAAACACGGAGGCTGAGCCTCACAGGAAGCCATTTAGTTATGCAAACAGGGTGAAGTCTTCCACCCATTCCATCCCCTCCTCTGTCATGAGCCTCAGCTTCCTTTTCAAGAATTCAACTGCCATGGCCGATATCATTATGTGCCTCATTAGCTCTGGCCCCTTAAGGTCTAAAATGAAGGGATAGACTTTAACTGCCTCGTCTGTCTCCCAAAGAAGGTCCAGGTCTGCGGGGCGTAGGATTCCTTTGCCCTTGAAAGCCACCTTCAGTGTCTTCTCTAACCCCCCTAGCAAGTCGCCTCGGAAAAGATGCTCCAGCATTTCCTTTGCCTCCACCTTCGGGACTTCCAGGTCCAAAATTACAGCTAAGAACTGAGAGGAGATGTGTGCGTTGTCTCTCGCAAATTCCTTTCTTTCCAAATGACCTTTTCCTAATATCATTTTGACTGCTAACAAAGTCAAGGGATTGTCCTCAAGTAGGATTCTCTTCAGTCTTTGGTCAGTAATCTCTCGAAACGCTATTTGTCTCTCCGTAGCCACCAAGGAGACTGGAGTATCAACACCGAAACTTTCCAACCCCTCCGCTAATATGGAGATAATGAATTTCGATATGCTCGTCCTTTCCATTTGTAGCCCTTTAGTCGACAGTTCCCTGCACAGAGACAAAAAACAAACCAGATTTTGAAAACCATGTTGCGAGAATGTCTTCATCCGTTCACTTTTTAAAAGCCCGTATGGTGTAAGGCCGAGCCTCTATGCACGAATTTGAAATAATGGCGAAGCAAGGCACTCCGTCCTTGCAATGAAATTATCCTACAACCTTCATCCTTCATTTGGCTAGCTCCTCGTGAGGAGTGAATTCTGCCACTCGACCCATATGCTTAAGCTTTCATGATGGTAGTACCCTACGTGTCGAGCTGTTTCTACCTGGATACTTGCGTCATTAGCTTCTCCTGATGTCGCCGAGGTCTCCCCTAATTTGGTGGACAGCTAAACTTTGGTTGCATTCCTTCCTTATCCCTCTGTCATTTTAGAGAGGGCTTGGAGTGATGTGACCTTGCCACTTAGCCGCCACCTTTCACACCTCGTCCACCACCTCATTTCCTCCCTCTTTGTTAGCAAAATTTCCTTTATTTGCATCGATCTCATGGATTCGTATGATAGGGAACTAAATGAGGGCTGGGAGGGACCCACCCTACCACCCACATATTCTATCTGATTAATTAAATAAATGCTTTTTATTAAATTATGTTACTAATTAACCTTATCCTTCTAGTCAAATTAAATAAATTCTTATTTAATTTACTCTTTAATTTACTTCAACTATAATTAAATAAATTATTTATTTATTTAATTATTCATTTAATCCCTTCATCATTTAATTAAATAAATCTTATTTATTTAATTATTCTTCAAATATCAAATCTTGAATTAAATGAATTATTTAATTCATGAATTCTATTTTAATGCATTCCTCTATATTTAGATAATTGTGGAAGTTATCTAAGTATTCACTTTTACTCGACTCAAAGATCTATTCAAATCACTCAGTTAACTCTTGATTTAAAGTCTGAGTGGCGTTCTCGAGTAATCTCTTCGTCAAATCATTCAATCATCCAGTTTTGACTCATTTGCGTGTACATGCGGATTATTTAAATATTCCTATTTAATTAATTAAACCTTGTGCGTGCATTCAAACAAGAGTTGCTTTAATCCATCTTCATCTTTGTCATGCAAAGATAATTCTTCTGTTTTCAAATACCAAACTGCAAGATTAAATCATTTATTTAATCTTTAATTCTATTTCTAATTTATATCACTCATGTCATTACTAATTGTTATCAGAATGCATGGCTAATCAGTCAATCTCAACCACCCATTGATCTTTCAATCTTGGCCTGTCGTTCGAATAATCAATTTTCTATAAATTGATCTGGTCTTCATCATTCCAATCTCTCTTGAAATCTTATGACTTTTGTGAGCATTTATCTTGAATCTTCGATGTTTTTCTAAATCACTATCATAGGCTATACTTACACGAACTCTTGAAAATCTGAGGGAAATTATACTACTACAAGCGAAACGGAGAAGGGAAATCAAGATGAATCATGGAAATACGTAGCAATTTGGTGAGATTGTTCAGTTTTATTACATTTTGACTTTCCTTTGTTCTTTGTTGCTTAACATTAGATTGCATTTATATCTAGATTACATGTTTGCTCTAATTTGTTTTCTTTCTGCACTTTCTTGGCGTTACAGTTATCATAGGGTAGACTTACGTAGCTGGATGCAGAGTGGATCTTAAAATATGAATTTCCTGAGATGGGAGTTAAGGTGCACTTTGTTGCAGGTTTGAACAACAATCCAAACTTCAGTGTTTTCCTTAAGTTTTGGCTTTACAATGTGCAGTGAACCTTAGCACAAGTTTTTTCTAAAAAAAAAGGAAAAGAGCAGCGAAGAGAGAAGGTTCCTGGATCTGCAACTGATTGTGAACAGTGATCATGGAGATTCTTCTATGGACAACTCCCTTCAAATAGGATTCCATTTAACCAAGGCACCTATAGTATCATGAAATGTGTGCTATCTTCAAAGGTCTGCAAATATTTTATCACTCATCCACCACATACATGCATGAATAAAGATAA
This sequence comes from Sequoia sempervirens, assembly GCA_007258455.2. Lineage (NCBI taxonomy): Eukaryota > Viridiplantae > Streptophyta > Pinopsida > Cupressales > Cupressaceae > Sequoia > Sequoia sempervirens. The sequence goes on along the minus strand of VDFB02292527.1, from coordinate 15,628,419 downwards.
AAGTTTAAAAGTTGCTTCAAGTTTCAACCCAGACTAACTTTACAAGACCATTTACCAGCAGCAAACAACAAAAAGTATGGACTGGAAGGCATCAACACAGCATAAATTTCTACAATCACAGAACAACATCTAACAAAATCTATCTAAGTAATTCAAAGCTAACTAGAACAACAATGTGAATCTAAATAAGCATCTAACAATGGAGATTAAATCGTGAAACATGTGAAGAACTCAGAAAATGCACCAAGTCAATGTATTTTCATTATAAATTTATGCAGCATGTCTTTACAACAACTCAACTCCTCTTGAAAATGAGAGGAGACCTCCTATTTATAGTGCCCAAAAATTAGAATGAATGTCCAAGATTTAATCTCATTGTGTGGCCAAGATTCACTACAAACTAGGGTTCTACCTACCCCCCCAATATATTACAATTTTAAAATACAACTTTGTCTCATCCCTATTTTGTCAGTGACAACACTATAGCATTTTGTCTTTTGTTGATTGCCCTTTTGTTGTAGCTATTCCTTTAGAAGTTCTTCACTAACAATAGGGTTTCCCTCCTGCTTATTCAAAGTTGCATACTCCATGAACTTCAAGATTACCAGTTGGAGTTTGTCGACCTCTATGATCATGGACCGCAATACTTGATAACTCCATTCCTTGGAGTTGCCCTCAAGCCTTTTCCAGTCTTCATCATACTTGGCAACATGGTCTCTGAACAGTTTTGACTGGGCAAAAGTGTGGGTGGAAAAACTCATGAAATCCATGGTTATCTCTGATGACATCCCGTCCTCCATCCCCTTTTGAAAGTGGGGCTTTATTTTCTCTGGGTCAATTTGCACCGCGGGTATGTCATATCCCATCATCAGCTTCAAATATTGAGCACAATCTGCCCTAATCTCCTTGACCCACTCAATATATGGATCCACTTTATCAATTACCTGCTCCAATCTTTATTTTATGTTATCAAAGTCTCGTTTCCATACATCCATCAGCCATTGATCATCCCTTTCGAACGCGAGCTCGTTTTCCCATGTGGTGCTTGGCAGTCGGAGAATAGCCTTGATCTTTGGATAGGTGGACCTGTACATCATAGGGAAGTCGGTGCAAAGTTTCTTCGTATTTTCCAGAGACTGCTGCAAGTCCAGGAACTTGTTGGCTGTTCGAACAGCCCGGCTGATACCCATATTTCTAACGTATAGGACCTGTCGGAACCAATTTTTTGTAGTTTTGTCAAGGTTCTTTCTTTTTTCCAGCTTATCAATTTGTTCCTTCGACAGTAGTTGGGGTGGAGCCATGGATATGGTAGGAATTTCTTCTGTTGAGGACCATTGTTGAATGTAAGTTGTCAAATTAGCTACATGTGCCTTAAGCTCGTCCTTTGAAATTTTATCCTGTTGAATTAAATGCACCACTGTGGCAAAAAACTCCTCAAGGTGTTCCACCTTCTGCTCTCTGGTATTTGTTCCCAAGTCAATGGTGGAAATATTATAGCTTACTCCTCCTTGGCCTACCACCGGTGTTGCTACTTGCATAGTTTGGGACCCAGAAGCATCCATCATTACCTTGGACCTGATTTTCGGCTTCTTCTCTTTCCTGGTTGCAATTTGTGCTTGAGCTAATATAGCCTCCAGTCTTGCTCTTGGATCCTTTGGGGCAGGAGTCTTCTTTTCAAGTTGCCTCTCCAGCCATTCGGGCATAGCAGATTTTTCTTTAGGTGATTCACGATCACCCTCGCCCTCCTTTGTTAGGATTTCTATTTGTTTACCTGCTGGAGCCCTTTCTTCCATTTTAGTGTTGTCTCCCTCTTCCTCATCAGAGTCTTGGATGAACACGAGGCATTTGATAGGAGGCTTAGTAGGCAATCGCTCCTAGGGAATTTCTTCTTTCTTAATTCCTTTCCCTTTCCTTTCTTCAGTTTGTTCATCCTTGTGCACATGCTCCTCTGGTTGTACAATTTTGAGGCTTTTGTCAGCTTGAGCCTCACCCTAGGGCTTGTCTTCTTCTACATTTCCTTATTCTCCATGAGGGGGTGATACATCCTCCTCCTGTTCCCCTGTAGGGAGTTCTATATTTTTTGTTGCCCTGTCACCTTCTTGCCTTTCTTCTCTGGGAGGTGACCTTTCTGCCTCTCCTTCATCGTCCCTCAATTTTCGGGCCATTTCCTCCTCAAAATAATCATCAAAGGTTCGTACAATAGTTTTACCACCTGCATCCTCCTCTTCGTCTCCACTTTCAGAAGATCCTGTTTCTTCTTCTTCACGGACCACCCTATCAATTTTTTGATGTTCATACTTTGGGTGTTCATGATACTCATCGGCTTCTTCCTCCATCATTTTTGAAGCTTCCATCTCCCGCTTCGCCCATTCCTCAGAGATTAGCATTATGGCCTCCATTGCTAGTGGTCATGTCAGAGAGCGTAACGTTGGTGAGGACTTGCGCTAAGGAAACTTGGATGGTGGGATCCAAAAATATTTGAGAAATCTCAGCGAGGGCGTTCTGCATATGCCTCGAGAAAGTTTCTACCAAAGTGAGTGCGGACATTGGTATTGTTGTTGTTTCCAGTGGGAGTGATGTAGTAGGTGACATGGAGGCAGAGGAAGGCAGAGAAGTTGCAGTGGTGGAAGAGTCAACCACTATTATGGGCCCAGCCAGGGGAGAGGAGGCAAGATGGACCGAGATGTCCATCGCAGGTGGGGATGTGGCAACCATGGCCTAGGAAACAAATGGAATGGGGGAAGAGAGATGGAGAGCTAGAGGAGGTTTTGGCTAATCTACTTTCCCTTCCTCACCCTCTTGAAGGGGATCTTCTTGAATTGGTGGTTGTCCTGTGACACTTCTTGTCCGTTTGGGTTTCTTAGAGGGTGAACCTCCTGAATCTTTTCTTGAATAAACTTTTGGATCTAGAGATTGTTCTGCTTCAATCCCTTTCCTCTTCTTCAATCTTGTGAGCGGAGGAGATTTGGATGTTCCTCCTGTTGAAGTTGTAGCAGCAACATCTTTTATAGCACTAGGCTCACTCTTGATCCCCTCATATGTCAAGACAACCCCTTGTTGCTTCAATCGGGTTACTTGTCCATTAACCCATTCTTCAGTACAAGCCACAATTGGTTTGGTTATAATATTGATGTCATCAACCTCCTACTCATCTCAATCTATTGTTGGCAAAGGAAAATTAGCGACTATGGCGTACTTGGGGTCCATTACGCTACTCTCATCTTCTTCAACCTGATCAGGTACAAAAAACAATTATGTTCTTTTTACGAAGTATGTAGTCATTTGCATGTAATGTATTGCACGCACCTCCTTTTCATCTTGGCAATCTGCCCATAAATCTTAAACATGATGCAAATGGGCATACCCTGGTCCTAGTGCCCTTCTTACATGTCCATATGGGTCCATCCATGGGCGAGCAGTGTGTAGGCAGAAGTGATACTCTGCCAATTCCTTCTCAAAATTCCCAGCACACTGGGAAGTTTGCAATTTGTATATCCCCCGGCCGAAAGCTAAGGGATAAGGGATCCCTGCCAAGTGTTTGTTGCTGAGGACTGATGTATATGTTGTAGCTACCAAGAAAGCTCTAACAGTATAATTCGGTCGTTGGGTTATCGGGGCAGCTTATTCGGCCTCTTTGTGAAACCTTGGGCATGAATGTATGTAAACTTGGGGTATTGAATAAATAGGAAGGCGTATTGTTTCAAGAACGCCCGAGCACTGTGAGAGACCCTTCTCTCAAAATCCCCTCCCAACAATCTGATGATGTTACCGACGAAGGCGTCGTTCACCCTGCAATATTCCTTCTTGAAATTTTTGAACTAGAGTTGCGGATATCTGTCATAGACCTTTAATGCTTGACCCGGTTCCTCGTCAAGTGCCACAAAAAATCCACTGTACTACCTCTGCTCGACCAGTGAGTATACTAGATAAGAGTTCATGTAGATCCTGGAGGTCCTTTTTACATTCATGAATTGCTCGTGAAAGCAGTCGCTTATGATGCCTCCCTAGTAGAACAAGGATTTTGTAGTGACATATTCATCCCCACGGAGGATCTTCTCTACGAAATATACCATCCACTCCTAAAAAAAGGCAACGGTGGGGAGGCCCATCACTCTGCTCAACATGGTTACCAAGTCATGGTAGTCTTCGTGGAAGTCGTTGCGGAAGAGTTCTTGAGGAACCTTTGCAATGCTGCCCCTTTTCTCTTTAAGCCAATACTGATTTATTAGCTTCTTGCAGCCCATCAGGTCCTCGTCCCATGTTTCCTTACATTCTTCAATGGTAGGCATCTCCATCTCTTCAAAGGTGGGGATGTGAAAGGTCCTCATAATTTCCTCGCCCGACATGTCAGCAAGGATATTTCCATCCCTGTCAACAATTGTTCGTGTCTGTGGCTGATATGCCTGCCGACAAGCCATGACCAATTCAGGGGCTATGAGGGACGGAGGGAAGCCTACAACTTTTTTAATTCCACTTTGTCTAATCAATCTGGCATTATTGGTCTTCGGATGGACTCTAACCCTTTGCTTAAATTCATCAATATCGACATGGCCGATATTGGTATCCATGATTTCCTTCCAATCAGTGATGATTTTTGAATGTAGAGGCTCACCCTGGAACTAGCACTTCATTTGGTCTTTGTTCTCTCTTCCACGAGGAGTCTTGCCTGTTTTCTTTCCTTTGTCTTTTTCTGTAGCCACCCCCGAGGGTCCTACACCCAATTCCATATATCCTGCAAACAAAGACATAATAAGTACAACCAATTACGAAAGCATTAACATTAGTTGAAATTTCGTGGATGAAATCCAATTAGACAATTTATCATTTGTGAAATCAAACCTTTACTTCCATATGTCATTAATCATTTACTGGACGAATTTTGGACAACCCAGGCCCAGGGGGCCGGACTTCCCTGGCAAGAATGCTTTTTTTTGAAGGGCAAGCAAGGTAGGGCAATCCGGGTGATTCTCCCGACTTCATATTTTGGTGTTTTGAAAGGCTCATGCAGGAGAGGGTTAAATTTGAGCACATAGGTCGAGATCAGTTTTCAAATCGGAGGCCATTTGGGTCGATTTTGGGGCACTCAGAGATACAAGGTCGAAAAGTTGTTAGGGCTTCATTGTTTGAAATGACCAAGAAGAAACAGAGTTTTGGGGTCAGAACTCCAGGGTTCAAGACCTGGGGGGCTGAAGGACAACCAATGTAACCTTAAAATTAAAAGCATTCGGGCCTCAAGGGGCAGGAAGCCGTCGGGTTTTCGCCATTTAGAACGACGGGCCTTGGATGGAAGTCTGGTGGGAGCGACCTGGCGGACCCGACCCAACACTGATCTTGGCTGCCAGATTTTCTTCATTAAGTTTCTCGGCAAACAGGAGGGCGAAACCCGAAGGTCAGAAAGGCGGGCATGTTTTTCTTTGCATACCGGCCGAGATGGGACGGAAGCCCGGGGGACGGGGCCCAACGAGGACAAGGACGCCAAAGTTCTATTGTCGGTTGTTCTCCGTGGCAAACAAAGGCTTAGGATCCGAGAGGCGGAAGGTCATTGTCAAATGGTTGTTTCAAAGGGGAGAAGTGGCCATGAAAGTCCGTAGACTAGGACCCAGCGTTATGTTTGGTCAATTCATTCGAGTTCAACATTGGACGGCGAAAGGCGAGGTGGGCCCCAGAGGCCGGGAAGATGGGCCTGCTCCACCACTTGGGAAAGGGAAAAAGTAATACAACACCCCGGGGACAGAACCCCAAGGGTGCAGGCCCAGGAAGCAGAAAAGGAGGTCAGGTTTCAGGTTTCAAAGTTCTACGACAGTTTGTCGATGCAAAATCTGGGGTGGCGGGCCTAAGAAGGCATCTTGCCATTTGGAAAAAGTTTTTCATTTTCTAAGTTTTCAACGGCGACAGGTTGGCATGGGCTCGGAGGGTGCGAATTCCCTGCACGAAGAACGGCGGCGGTGAGGTCCAATTCTGAATTTACTTTGGAGGATGATTTGGAGGTTTTTTCAAATTCAAACACATGGATTTTTCAAGTGTTGTCTTCCTTTATCATTTTAATGCATTTTAACCCACGTTCGTTCATTGTTTTAAATGATAAATTACAAAAAACCTCACGAGAGGACAGACGATAAACCTACCTCAAAAGTCTAATGAGAGAAGTTGTGAAATCCACTAAGGACAACCAAATGGCGATCACGGACGTGAGGGCGACAGGCGATAGATGCACTGAACTCCTTAGAAATCACTTTAAACTCCTCTGGAAAACCTGATAAATGAAAATGATAGGTCAAGCCAAGTATTTATAACCCAATATGCATTTAACACCCTCATTTAATGCTCGTACGGATGACATGAGGGTTGGTGAAGTTCAAATTCACGGATGGCAGTGGGAGGTCCAAAGCCCGGCGTCCGGAAAGACGCAACCCTATGGCCATTTCTAAATACACTTCAGAAGTTGATGGCGAAGGGGATCTCAGGGCCCAGATGGCGGAGTGTTGTCGCAGTTTGGCCGTTGAAAAACAACGAAGTCAATACGAAGTTCCGGGGGAAAAAGTTTGGATAGTCGGGCCCGACATGAGAAAAAGCAGGCGATTTTCATCACAAGTTCAAATCGGACGGAAAACAGGGATCTGGATCCCGGGGTTCGGGAAGGCAAAAGCCTTCCTCCGCTCAGAATGATGAACGCTCGGAGGAAACCCGACAAGGGAAACCTAGCGGGGCGGGCCCGCAAGGCTCCCTAGCCGCTGGCAAAAGCAAACTGCCAGGCAAGATCCGCAAGGCACCAGGACTTAGCCAAAATGGAGGGGATGAAACACAATCAACTCAAGATGGGACTAAAAAAAACATTGACCATTTAGGACACCAAAACAAGGCACACAAAATGAGGTGACAACAAAACAATTCGGCAAGGCGAAAGAAAAGAGGGTCCCCGTTCCAAATGGGGCGTGTGTGCTGAAACAACCTATTTAAGAGGTTGAAGTTTAACTTTCTCAAGAGGTTTCAAGTTTAACTTGCTCAAGAAGCCAAGTGAGAATATTCCCTTTTTCAAATGATTGGAGGAGAGAGAATATTCTTTGGAATATTCTCATGGGTGAGGAAAAAGGATATTTTGTAAATTAAAACAAAGTTTAATTGTGCAAAAAAAAGTGAAGGAATATTCCATGGGAACATTCCCCTTTTGGAGGAAAATTTGATTAATTAGATAATTGTTAATTAAACAATGTAATCATACAATTAGGGGATTTTAGAAAAATTTAAAGTGATATTCATTAAATTAAATGGTTTAATGAATGGGGAAAGGTGAAATGACATTTAATTAAAGAACTTAGGGTTATTTAATTAAATAAGAAGACTTAGGGAATTAAATTAAATAGTTTGATTTATTTAATTTAATGAGATTAAATGTTAGCGTGAAAGCGGATGAATTAACCTGATTTGATGAATTAGGTTAATAGACAACAATGATGTAATTAATTAAATAGCTAGGCTAATTTAATTAATTAAGTGAAAAAAGGATGGGTTTCAGGGGGAAATGATGTTAGTATACCCGATTTGAGTGTATGATATCATTCATGACTATTTTTAGTGTCTACATTTTGCCCCTCTTTGAAGCGAGGTACCTGTTGCTTTGGTTCAAAGACTGATGCTCCTCAGATTGAAAACTGTTGCCCTATCAAAAAAAAAAATTAGATGCCCCACTGCTAAAGGATAAAGTTGATTCATTGCCCCCTCAAGAAATCGGGCAAATATTTTGAATTTTAGGTTGATTTCTTGATAAAGGTGAAAAGTTGCCCTAGGGGTCTAGAAAGGCTCTGGGATGCAAGAAAGATGCTAAAAATGCAAAAAATGATGTAAAATAAGGTTTTGATTGGAAAAATTGGTGAAAATGATGATAAACCCTAGCTTGAAGGCTAAATTAGGGTAAAAAACCCTAATTTTCTAGTATAAATAAGCCAAGAAGGTCACTTTCAATTCATTTGTGCATTCACACCTTAGAGAATTCTTGTTGTTTTGAGATCTGGCCCTCCGACGAAATGGCGTGATGAGAGCTCCCACGATACATTTCCCATCGGGTTTGAGAGTACCAGCGACTTCCAGGTGTAGGACCACCGTTATGTAACTCAAAACTTGATTTGAAATTTGACTTTTTGATGCATTTATTGCTTTTTGAATTTAAAACTTTGGTAGTGTCGCTATATAGCGATGCTAAAATTAGAATTGGCGATGTTAAAATGAATTTTAGCGACGCATATGCGTATTGCGACATAGTTCGCAATTTAGAATTAGGGTTTCCAATTTTAAATTGTGACGCATATGTTTATAGTGACGCACTTTCTGATTTGAAAATTAGGGTTAGGGTTTCCAAAGTTTAAATTGTGATGCATATGTGTCTAGCGACGCAATTTGCGATTTGCAATTTGAATGCCTTTGGGCGTCGCAATTTGGAATTTGAAATATAGCGACGCTATTGTAAATAGTGACGCTATTGTCATTTTGGAGCTGAAAATTCCTAATCAAGTCAAAAAAAAAAAATAGATTTTGACATCGTGTGCTTCATGAGTACATGAGGTCATTCCACCCTTGATGTTTCGTGAGAAATAGCCCACAATATTGGAGAGACTTGGTGATTTATCCGAGTTGCGCTAGGAGCACCTGGGGGAGATTGGCTTATGGTATGTTGCATATATGCCCATCGTCCGGATACATCTGGCTATGATAATGATATTGTGCAAGAGATGGCATAGTGAGACTTCATCTTTCCACCTTCCAACAGGCGAGGCGACAGTGACCTTAGAGGATGTATGGCAGATTCTGCGTTTGCTGATACATGGCGAGAGTGTGATTTATGATGTCGACGCCGGATATGATGCCTGCCATGAGGTGATGGAGATTAAGGACCTCATTCTAGTCACTTTGTAGATAAAGCTCGAGATGTATAGAGGTCAAGTGCCCACATTTTGATTGATCATTGTAGCTATTATCTTTGGCTTGGTTGCTCCTGACCGACAGAGCAGAGGATTCAGCCCAGGATGGGGCTTGACATGACACAAGATGCTCTATAGGAGGACATTATTTGCATGGGGGCTAGTGATGTTGGCCTTGTTGTATCATGATATCCACAACTTTGTCTATTGCGATGGAAAATCTATTGGTACGGGGGTTACCTTGCTTCCTATTTGGCCTTGGGAGCATATTGCACTACTCCAACCGATTGTGCAAATGGTCGATGTTGAGCCAGACGATCCTGTGGTTTGGTGATATAGGGGTGCCATCACTCTCTAGCATACAGGGTAGCTTGGGCTTCCATACTAGCACAGGGTCCTTGATGATATGATAGTATTTAGATGGTGACCCTGGCTATAGATGCCAACATGGTATGATGATACACAACAACTCTTCTTTGTGAGACAGACTTGGTACATGCAGGTTTTGGAGCACACAATCATAGAGCAGTATCTGCCAAATAGGGTGGCATGAAATTTTGGTGAGCAGCAAGATAGGCCAGATGATGCCTATAGAGCTATATTTGCAAGATCAACTCGAGAGGTTCCCACATGGGGACCTACTATCCTAGCTCGAAAGGTGGTCGAGGATTTTTGACAGTTGGTGGCATAGCCATGGGCTTACAATCAGGGTCAGGTGGATGCACGGATGATGCCTGCATACGATGCATGGTTTACACCCCCTCACCAATTGACAAATCCACTAAGTGCTCCTCCACGAGGGAGACCAAGAGGGAGGGGAGCAGGCGGGGGCAGAGGTAGGGGATAGGATGGACAAGATGGGAAGATTCCAAGGGCTCCACTAGTGGGACAACAAACTCCTATTCAATAATAGTCTATGCAGTAGCAGCCAGTTCAGCCACCACCACTAGAGCCCCAAGATATACAAATTCAGTAGTTGCAGTAGCAGGTGTAGGTTCTCACGGGTGAGTGGGATTAGGCTCGTCAATAGATTTTGGTGATCATTGTTGGTCGAGACTAGGCCAGATAGCAGGTTGTGACTATTACAATAGAGAGAGATTGGGAGATCGATCACCACCAATAGTTGGAGGCGATGATAGTGGCTACACAAGGCAGGGTTGTATCCGCTAGGCTATACAGAGAGGCAGTGACCAAGGTAGCCTATTTTAGGATGCACTATCACCAAGATGTTACAACACCACTCAAACGGCCTGACTACTCATAGAGGAGTGATGCACGGTCTCAGACTGAGGATTAACCAGAGAGACAAGCTAGAGAGGAAATCATCCATTAGGGCTAGCTCGATTGTATAAACACCTTTTGATTTTTTTGCCATATTCTTTTTTATAGCCTCGTGGATATTTGTATTTATGATCATATACATACACTGATCCAGTTATTGTACCATGACATTCATTTATATATATATATATATGATACGGATACGGATTCAATATGATGGGTTCATCTTATTTCATGCGTATGATTGTATGGATGCATATGATGTGAGATGCTTATATGTTATCATGTATGGATGCACTTTACTTATGCTTATGTGATATGCAATGATACATGAGATGTAATGATATGGATGGATGCAATGTTATATTATTTTTCAGTATCTTTTTCATGATATGCTATGGGATGGATGATATGGTATGCAGATGTTATGTTATGATTGTGTATGCAAATGTTATGGATGCATGTCTTTTTATGTATTTTCTATACAGTTTTATGAGATGATCATGTATGCATATGGATGTATGGATGGATCATATAGATGTTTATGCTTATGATATGATAATGCAATGTATATTTATGATATGTGATGCAACGATTTAAGATGTTTAGAATAACAAATCTATATTATTCATCACAACTCAAATGATAATGATGATGCAAAATGTATGATGTGATATGCAATGGTTATGTTGATGTTTTATGCATGCTGATGATTTGTGGATGCAGGATGGATGCATTGATGATGTTTTTGGTTGACTGTCATGATACCAGGTTAGTGTGGAGAGAAGATAGAAGAAACAAGATGATTTGACCATTGATTTTGATGATTGCTTTAAAAGATCCAACAAGTCTACGATCCACCGAGACTTTATTAGAGACGGTGATGAAAAATGCATGATGATGATGAATGCATGATGATGATGAATGCATGATGATGATTTGCTCATATCTTGGGATTGGTATTTTTCGTTGTTCCTTATTGTTTGAAATATCACATAGACACGATGCATCGAGGTATTGATAACCAAGACGACGTTGCATCTAGTGTAATGGACTTTGACTTTGCAAACAGATAGGATAGTTCTTGTTCACATCTTGACATACGAAAACCTCGTTTGAATGTAAGTTAGAAGCTTTAGAACATATTGGACCAAAGCATACACAATAGTCAACAACATACTCCAAGCAACCTTCCTACACACAACTAAGCAAGTATGCACCAAGATTATTTTACAAGGGTACCCACAAGCACAAAAAATGGAAGATAATGATCGATGCCCCATTCCTTTCTCTATAAATTGTTTTAATAGACATCATCGAGAGGTCCTCATAATGGGTTATTAAGATAAATGATAAGAAAAGATCAAAGACAAACAGTCAGTGTTATCTATATCTCTTGCCAGTTTCATTTTAGCTAAGGTGATTTATGATGTTGATGCCCATCGCAGGAAGGATACATCCTAGGACATGTTGATTAGATGGTTTTGATGTAGGATGATGATGCTAATGATAAGTCGATATAAACTTCACTGACGCATTTACCTATGACTTATACTTTAGATTTTGACACTTAAGTTCTCACTTCATGACTTGCTAAACTTGTTTTCTATTTGTGTGCCAAAGATTGAAGACGATGATTGACTTATTATGGATGGAGGTTTATTGTGGGTGAAAGCGAGATGGGATGGCTGGTTTTGTATTTTTTGGAATATTTTCTTCTTAGTTTTTGGTATTTTGAAAATGTTTTGAGGTTGTTTTTATTCTTTTTGAAAGTTTATGTGACTATTTATGTTTTTTGGTTATTTGAGGTTGTTTAGGGTTTTTTGAATGTTTTCTAAGTGTTTTTTGTATTTTATGAGTTTTCAAATGTTTTTGTGTTTTTTGATATTTGAATGTTTTTGTGTTTTTCAATATTTGAATGTTTAGGGATTTTCTGAGAGTTTTGACCAAGAACCTAACGTAGTTCGACTGACATGACTTAAATTGAAGTTGATATATTTAACAGTTGATGGAAATGTCATTTTATTATGACGAACTCCTAAAAGACTGACCTACGGTCTCTTAGGGGTTGATCAAAGATAAGCCTTGCCTAAGTTCAAGCTCAGAGACAATGTAGTTCGACAACAAGACACTATTTTTGTATTTTTGATGTTCGACCTTTTTAGGGTTTTTGATGTGTTTTGGATGTTTTGGATTTTTGACTTTATAATTTTGTGAATGTTTTTGGATTTTAGCTATACAAGAATTTGGATGTTTTGGATTTTCTGATGAACATTTTACGAATGTTTTTGGGATTTTCTAATAACCATTAAGATATACAAGAACCCGATATGATCCATAATGAATTTCCCCTAGCATGACATCCGATGGACTACCTCGTTATAAGCAAGACAAACTGACCTTTGGAATATGCCAAGTAGTACTAAGGGGATACGATACTTCACAACATCAAGCTATGATAAGGATGCGGATAAGGCGATGGATGAATAAATAGGATGAATGATTGCAAAGAATGGTAGGATAAAGAGCCAAAGAATAGATGGAGGTGCTTTATTTATACAAGGCACCTATTTTCCAAGTTTTCACCAAGGTACTTTCCCAAAGTGCCACCGAAGTGGTTTTCACTAGAGGACAATTGCTTTTCTTTACTTTTTCAATCCTTTTTCTTATTATTTTTCTTTGGATTTTGATAAAAAAATATATTTTTTTTGTATTTTTCATATTTTACACCCTTCAAGACTAGGCATAAAACTTTTTGAGATGCAAGTTGTTAGTTGGCTCCTACAATGGTTCCCCTTCAGGCGTTGACAATTGGTATGCTCTTGATCCATTGCTTGTTGTGTTGACAAAGGGACCCAACTAGTTAGGCTCAAACTTTCCCTTGCTATCTTGATCTGGAATATTTTTCTAATTTTGCTTTAGGACAAGATCCCCTACCTGGAAAGACTAACATATTATCTTCTTTTTGTAGCTTTGTTTCAGTCGGTTTTGATATACTTGCCACTGATTAAGGGTTTCAAGACAACGCTCATCCAAGAATTCTAACTCATTCGGCCAAGATACTTTGTATTCTTCATCTGTGATCAGGTTCTGCAATGATACTCGCAATGACTAGAGCTCAACCTCGATAAGCAGGATAGCTTCTGATCCATAGACTAGGGAGAGAGGGGTTGCACTTTTTGGTGTGCAGATACTGGTTTAATAATCCTAGAGAGTGGGATTTAGTTGCAGACACTAGTCACAACCAGCTTCATTGACCGTTTTCTTTAGGATCTTCATAATGGTCTTGTTTGTAGCCTCAACTTGACCATTTCCCATAGATAATACGGGGTGGAGAATCGATGTTGGATGTTGAATATTTGGCATAGCTCTTTCACATCCTGATTCTTAAAGGGTGTTTTGTTATCTGAGATGAGGGTTTGTGGAACACCATAATGGTAGATTAGGTAGTTTAGGATAAACTTGGCAATTTACTTCCCCATTATGTAGGTCATAGGAATGGCTTCCACCCACTTGGTAAAGTACTCAATGGTTGTTATGATAAACTTATGGCCATTAGATGAGGTTGGAGTGATTTTTCCTATGAGGTCAAGTCCCCATTGCGTAAAAGGCCAAGGTGTGATCATTGGTTGCAATTCTTGAGCTGGAGCATGAATCAGGTCTCTATGTTGTTGACACTGGACACATTTTTGCACATACTAATGAGCTTCTCTTTCCGTGGTTGGCCAATAGTACCTCATCCTCAATAGTTTCTTAGCTAAAGTCATACCACTAGAATGGGAACCTCATATGCCATCGTGAACTTTTGTTAAAGTAGTTAAGGCTTCCTCTTGGTTAAGACATCGTAGTAATGTCCCTTTGATACTTCGATGGTAAAGGGTATTGCATAGGATCACGAATCAAGATTCCTTCTTGACAAAGGTCTTTTTAAGGTTCGAGTTGATATCAGATGGAAGGATTCCTCTGCTAAGGTATATAAGTATGTCATGATACCATGGGGATCCAGGACCAACAATGACACACGAATTTAGACTAAGGGATTTCGAAAGTTGGTATGAGAAGTTGTTCTACCAAGAATTCACATTGTAGGACGTTGTTCGACATGTCTAACAATGATCCAATTGTTGCCATTGCAATTGTTGTTCTGTTGTTCGTGTGAGGAATCTGCTCAAAGGTTATGCCTATGAAAAGGTCCTTGAGACTTTCTACCATCTTTTTGTAAGGAGTGAGCTTATCATCCTTAGTTTGATAGTCATCATTGACTTGGTTGATAACCAGTTGTGAGTCTACGTAGACTTTCATCTCGTGTATCTTCCACTGAACCACTATTCTTAGACCTATGATTAGGGCTTTGTACTCAGCCATGTTGTTAGTACAAGGGAACGATAGCCGATATGACTTTGGAATGAAATCACCTTGAGGGGTGATGAATAGAATACCTACTCCTGATCCATGTTGGGTGAACGATCCATAAAATTACATCTTCCACTGAGCTATGAGATTGATAAGGAACACTGATTCATCAGGGAACTCAGATATTAAAGGGTTCTCTACATAAATAGGTGCCTCTACTAGTTGGTTTGTGATCACTTGTCCTTTGATTGCCTTGCCTTATACATACTCTATGTCAAATTCAGTTAAGATCATTACCCATTTGGCCATTCGCCCAGTGAGAGTTGCTTTAGATAATAGGTATTTGAGTGTGTCGATCTTTGCAATGAGCTTGATTTTATGGGACAACATATAATTTCTGAACTTTTGTGAAGCAAAAAATACTACTAGACATGCTTTCTCGATGGGTGAATAGTTCATTTCAAAGCCCACCAAAGTCCTACTGATGTAGTAGATAGCTCTTTCCTTTATGTTTTCATCATGTTGTGCCAGAAGAGCTCCTAGTGTTGCTGATGTTGCTCAGATATATAGGATCAATGGTTTGTTTGGTATTGACGGCATGAGCACTGAAGGTGTTAGTAGATAGTATTTGATTTGATAGAAAGCTTTATTACACTTCTCATCCCACTTGTAAGTTATTCCTCTATGGAGAAGATGTGAAAAGGGGTGGATTTTATCTAATATTTGTGTTATGAACCTCCTGATGGAATGCAATCTTCCTTGTAACCCTCTCATTTGCTTCAGTGTTTGTGGTGGTTCCATGTCGAGGATGGTTTTTACCTTTGTTGGATCAATTTCTATCCCTCTTTGTGAGACGATAAAGCCAAGAAGTTTCCCTGATGTAACCCCGAAGACACACTTTTTTGGATTCAATCATACCTAGTACTCTTCAAGTCTGTCGAAGATGGGTCCTAAGACTCCTATGTGCTCACTTCTTTTCTTTGATCTTTCCAAAATATCATCCACATAATCTTCAATTGTTTTATGGATCATGTAATGAAAGATGAGGGTCATTGCTCTTTGATAGGTTGCTCCTGCATTCTTTAACTTGAATGACATCACATTCTAGCAATAGGTTCCCCATGGACAAGTGGATGAAATTTTGTGTTGATCCTCCTTGGTGATTATAATTTGATTGTAGCTTGAAAAACCATCCATGAGTGACAACATTTCATGCCTTGTTCTTAAGTCCACAATAAGGTCGATGTTAGGAAGAGGGAAATCATCCTTCAGACATGTCTTGTTTTAAAAGTACCTGAAATTAGTGCAGATTCAGATGCCCCCAGTGGGTTTTGAGACTAGTACTAGGTTTGAAACCCACTCAAGATAATTGATCGGTCAGATGAATCCGACTTCAAGAAGCTTTTGTAACTCTAGTTTCACCAGAAGTGCTATCTAAGGATGCATCTCCCGTAATTTTTGCTAGACTGGCTTGGCTTCAGGATAAACTACTAAGTGATGCACAACTACTTCAGGATCGAGCCCTAGCATATCAGTGTATGACCATGGAAATTTAGCTTTGTGCTCTTTTAAGAATGCTACCAGGTTCTTTTGTTCTTCATCCAATAAAGATTCGGCATAGAAGGTGATCTTAGGTGCTTCTTTTGTTCCCACATTGACTGGAGTGGCCTTTTCTACTAGCACTGCTGATTTTTCCGAATGTATTGCACTAAGGGAGAGATTGAATCCCTCATCCTTATGCACCTTAGAGAGGTTTTCACCTTCTGATGCATCCTTTGTTTTTACTATTTTAGGATCAAAGAGTGCCACAGTGTGGTTTTCACTCAAGGATCTGCATGTTAATTGCATTTCATCAATTTTGCGACTGAAGGATTCAATTGTCTCCCCATAGTATGCCCCTATGTCGAGATCTATGTCAAACCTGATTTGTGATCTGCCCATGGTAAACGGAGTCCCATGAATTTTGAGATCTCTTGATCATTTTTGAATAAATCTAGAATTGGTGGTCTTTGTTGGTCCATGTCAATGAGTTGGGGGTATACTAGGCATATTTCAGTTGTTTGATCACTCAAGTGAAGGATGTTATGGATATCATGAAGAGGGAGTTATTCTCAAATAGTTCAGCAACATCAAGGGGGAAATCATCTAAGGTTGTATCACATGATGTAGGTAGCCAAGAAGAAGCCTTGGCCCATTTAGCGGAAGTACCTTTTTCGATAAGGGTGACCTTGCTAGTAGTACAACCTAGACCAAGATTCTTTAGTCATTTCTCAGGAACAATGGGTTCGAGTAAACCATTATCATTTTGTCCTAGCTTCCCATTCTTGTTATATCCCCATCCCTTCATTAGCTACAAGTCTTTGTTATCATGTTCCATGGGAAGCGTGGGAACAGGTCGTTCATCTTGATAGAGGAGTTTAGAGATATCGTTCTCATTGACATATTCTTGATTCAAATCCCCCCACTTGGTGAAGGTAGTGGTTGTCATCTTGATTGTTTCGGGCTCTTTGTTGTTAGATGTGGGTTTCCCATGGGATTGAGGAGAAATAGGTAGCTCTCTTAAGACAAAGGTGTTCTTCATTAGCTTATAGTTCCCATAACCATCATCCGGGATCACTACTTTGATATCAAGTATATTCTGCACAATGAGTGCCTTTGTTTCAGAGGTAGATGCAAGGGATGATGGGTCAACAAATGAGGTAGAAGGAGTAGGCTCTTTGTCATTTTTGGGTACTTGGTGGATCTTATAGAACTTGGCCTCAAGATTTTTGCAGTATTAAAAAGGCTCAGGATCTCCATGGATGGTAATCTCTCTACCCTTGAAAGGAAACTTCACACATTGATGATAAGTTGAGGCTACAACTTTTAGGGCATGGATCCATGGTCGACCAAGCAAGATGTTATAGGGAAGATCAAGGTCTAACACTTGGCATGTAGTTTTTGCGATGAGGGGACCTACTTGGAAGGGTAGTGTGATGATGCCTTGTGATACCTGTCCTTGGTTGTCATATGCCTTGATGGTGGTACTCTCTGTCTTTTCAATAGTATCTTTTGAATAGCCCATATTTTTGATCAACTGAAGGGTGCAAATGTTCAATCTAGCACCTCCATCTACTAAGAATCTTTTTCCCTTGTTCTTATGAATGATAACCTCGAGGTGTAAAGCACGGTTATGAGATGGTTGTGACGGTAGGTCTTGCTCAGAGAAGGTGAGAAGGTGATTAGCAATATGACCTACCATGGCTTGAAACTGATCTATATAAATATCCTTAGGAACCGATGACTCAAACAAAGCTTTCTCCAAGATCTCCCTATGTGTGAGGGATAGCCTCAATAGTTCTAAGATTGATATCTGTGTGGGGGTCTTCTTAAATTGATCTAGGAGATTGTACCTACTAGGATTGGATGCTGGCAAAGTAGGTTGTACCTTATATGGAGATGGGACTCCTTGGACGATAATTTTTCCATGTTGTGTGGTGACTCCACACTCTGTACTAGGCCCTTTGATGGTGACAATGGTAATGATGCTATCATAAGAAGCAACTACATTGGAATAGGTGTGTTGCATGTTGGTGTAATCCTTAGCTTTTCTGTTGTTGTTCCCTTTTCTATGATCCGGTATAGGGTTCTTGTATATCTTAAGATCTTGATTCCCAGTTGGTACCTCAATAGATATGGTGTTGTTCTCTATGATGTCTTGGATAATGTTTTTGAGCCTCATGCAGTTTGATGTTTTGTGTCCTTTAATCTTGTGAAAGTCACAAAGGTCTTTCTCGTTGTACCGGGATGATTTCTCTTGTGGTTCTTGGTAGTTTTCAAAGTTGGGAAGTGTTATCAGATTTGAATCTACCAAATTTTTCATGATGGTTTCTATGGATTCAGATAATTGTGTGTATTTGCGTTTAGGATAGTTGTTCTTGTTAGTGGTTCACCTTTGTTACATGTCGGTGTTGTTCATTTGATTATTATGAGGAACTATTGTTTGTTGCACAGTTGGTTGGATGTTAGCAATGTGATTTTTTTTGGCCTAGGAGCACTTAGGACCACCTTAGCATCTACGATGCCATCATTTGTTACATTCTTATTCTTAGCCTAGACACGAGGCTTGTTGTTTGAACTAGTTGATGGGCGATGATCTTTGTAAGCTTGAGTATTTGCTTGTGAGATTAGAGCTCTCTCAATGTTAAGGGATCTAGGGACAAGCTCATCATAAGATGTGATGCACTACATTTTTAAGTGGAATGATAGATCTGGATCTAGATTTTCTATGATGATTCCCACTTGTTGTTCATCGAGGAGAGGCCACTCGCTCTTACTAGCTCTTTGTCTCCATCATTGTAAGAAATTAGAAAAAGTTTCTCCTTTGTTTTTCCTGAGAGTGTACAGTTATTCTAGACTTACATCCATGTCAAGGTTGAAGGAGAAGTGATCGATGAATTTATCGGTAATTTCCTGGAAAGTTTTGATTTTCGGAGGTAGATGAGAAAACCAATCCATGGAAGGACCTGTTAAACTTGGAGGGAAGAGGCACATTAAATAAGAATCATTGTAGGCCACCTCCATACACATGACGTTAAATTTTTTGACATGGTCCACATGACTTGCTCTCCCTTTGTATTTATCGAATTTTGGGATTTCAAAACTAGGACGGAACAATATTATTGCTATGTTTCAATCAAATGGATAAGGACATAAATTTTGTGTATGGGGCTTCTTTGTCTTTCCCATCTGAAGGTCTTGTGTTTCTTGCGATAATGCCTTAAATGTCGATGCTAGATCGTCTTGCGAGTTTGGTGGAGGAACATACAGTGGGATGATAGATGTGTTTTGATATGATAAGGTTTTGTATGGGGTGTATGGTGGTGTGAGATTCTGTGAGGGTGATTGCGGTATAGATGTATATGTTCCTAATGTGTTTGTATTGACGATGTTTTATTGAGGATTATAATAGGAACTTGGTTGTTGTTGTTGTTGTTGTTGGGAATATTGTTGAGCTAGTAAGGCTTATTGTTGTTATTATGCCACAAGGGCTTGTTGTTGTTGTTGTGCCATGAGGGATTTCTATTGTTGTTGTGCCATGAGGGCTTATTGTTGGGCTTCTTGTTGTTGTTGTGATGCTAAATTTGTTTGATGATCTTGATGTTGTTGTTGGGATAAGGTTGCTTGATGTGTTGCTAAGGCTGCTTGATGAGCTTGTTGTTGTTTCTAGGCTAAGGCTACTTGTTGTATTATTGTTGTTGGGCTACTAGGTTTGTTTGTTGTTGTTGAAATTGTTGTTGGATGGCTTGCTGATAATCTTGTTGTGCTTGCTATAAAGCTAGGGAAATGTAGGATCAGGTGGTTGTTGGGATATCTTAGATGGATTGATGTTCTAAATGGGTAGTGGATTTCTGATGAGAGGTGGAGGGTTCCCTTGGTTTAATATCCCTTGTAAGATGGTGGATTGATGTGGAGGAATGCAAGTTTGAGGTCCTGTTTGATTTTGCATGGTAAAGGGGACCGTGGGAAAAGATGAAGATGGTGCCATTAGATTTTGTGATGGAAATGACACACTAGGATCTTGAGTCCATTGATTAAAAATAATCCCTTGTTCCATGTCTTGAGGATTTCCTTATGCTTGAGATGTAAACAAGGTATTGCCTAGGTTGGTGGGATTTGTGACCAAGGGATTGTTCTGAGATGGGTTGATGATGGATGGGTTGGATGTGTTTTGCGACACCAATGGTACCGATGAACCAATGGGAGGATTGGGTAAAGATGTCCCTATCTGCATTAAGGGTTGACTTTTTGGTGTAGTATGGACATGCCCTTGTCTGTTGTTTTGAGACATTTAGTTTATACTACTTTGCTTGATGGTGGGCCCACTTGTGGTACTCATGGGTATGGATGAAGAGGGGTGTCCTCAATATGTGGAGGTCATGGTGGAATAATGAAGTTCAAGGGGTTTATATGGTTTTTTGGGATCTTTGGGAATGGGAGGAGCACCAATGGTAGGTGTCCAAGTGGTTGTTTGGGATGGAGGATTGGTATCGAGGGTACCCACAAGTGTGTTGCTATCAAATAGAAGAGTTAGACCAAAGTCTTTGGCAAGGCTAGTTGCAAGACTAGGAATGGATGTTTGAGTTATCCCTAGTGATGGAATTGTGAAACCATGTGTCAAATTTTGTGCAACAAATAATGGGGAAATAGGAGCTACATTTTCAAAGGCTTGACGTTCCATGATTTCCTCCCTAGTAAGTTCAAAGGGATTATTTATGATGTCTTCTATCTCATATGGTCCTAACGGTGATGATGGTTGTTGTGATGGGGTAACTTGACTTCTTGGATCAAATTCTAAAGGATTTGGATCATTTGAGGTAAATGTGACTTTGGTTTTCTCCATGATTCTCTTATGTTGTGATCTTGTCTTTACCATAAATTTTGTGTCACCTTTGGGAGAGTTGTGTTGTGATTTGTAATGTTTGAACTCTCTTGTTGACTCAAACTAGGTAAAAGGGATGCTCTAAGTCTTTTTCGAGCAATGATGATAGTGGGGGATGAAAAGATGGCTGATGTGGAGAGTGACCTTTACAGACATTTTGGGACAACACTTTTTTACTCGAGTTTGATGTTTTGATGTTGGAATAAAGGATGTTGATGAACTTGTAAATATTTAGGGTAGACTCGTGACCTTCAAGATAGACTAATTCAAGATTGATAACTAACTTTCCTAAATGCATGGAAAAGGATTCATTTCACATACAAAATAGCTAAGTCAGGGTTTTGGGTTGATTGATGTCCAAGTCAAAAAATGTTGGTGTACTCGAAAGTTTGCAAAGTTTGATGAAGTGAAGGATGAAATTTTATGGAGGCATGAATGAAGTTTTTGACCCAATGTTGACTTTAAAATGAACCTTTGTTTTCCAAGACCAAGATAGTGAGAATGATGCTAGACCTCTAAAGTTTTCCAATCTTGAAGACTAATGTTGACCTAAATGAGAGGATAGATGTGGGTATGTAAATCTGATTCGTTCCTCCTAGCTTGAGCATAATATTTTCTTAACAAGAGGTTACAATTGTGATAAAGTATTAAGGCCCACTTTCTACAAAACTTTGAATTATGATACCTACGTCTGTAATAGCGACATGTAGTCTTCCTCTATGAATTTTGATTGTGTGATAGACCATTTAGAGGAGTGAAAAACCATGAAGAGGACCACGGTGTTAGATAGGTTGATTATCATGAAAAAGGCCTGGGTTTTGACTCATAAAGAGCATGTACATGTGTGGATGTTTCCTCAATGCGTGTTCATAAAAGTTTACTAACAATTTGTTTATGTTGAGGTAGAGTGTTGAAATATAGTTTTTGATTGCTTTTGAACTGAGATTCCTAAGTTTGAAGTGACAACTAGTAGACCTTCTTTTGTGGCTCCTAACTTTGCATGAGATCATCTAGAAAAATTCAAGTTTATGGAAGAAAGGAAGACATTTATTTCCATGCAGGTGGTGGTAATATGGGTCGTCCAACCTCAATATCAGTTTTTTCCTCTTCTTCATCTAA
The DNA here is from genome assembly GCA_007258455.2 of Sequoia sempervirens. NCBI lineage: Eukaryota > Viridiplantae > Streptophyta > Pinopsida > Cupressales > Cupressaceae > Sequoia > Sequoia sempervirens. Next base: position 15,606,333 of record VDFB02292527.1, on the reverse strand, counting down.
TATGTTTGCAACGTTCCTCCATTGAGCGGGTGTTTCTTTTGTTAAAAAGGTGAAGCTTCTCAAACTACTAATGATATCGATTTGTTCCCTATTAATGAGTTCAAAGTTTGGTTGAATGATAGCACCTTCAAGATCAAGTTGTTCAACGGGAGCAATTGGTCTCCAAATAGTCATGTGGGGTTTAATTGTGTCAATTTATCTTGCTTAAGTGAATTTATTTTACCACAAACACTTGTCTTGGTTAAGTTTTTCAAACTAAATGTTTATGTGAAAAACATCATAACCTTCACAATGTTCATTTTGTCAAAGTCATGAGGTTGAATCCATAATTGCCTACGTTGTCTTTGGAAAATATGGATTGAGATATAAGTCAAGATATTTAGAAATCTCTAAGGATAGAAATCCTTAGGACAAGTAGTAATATCAAGGCTATTTCAAAAGGTATCCATATTTAAGCCAAAGTGTTTGAAATTTTGAGGAAGATAGCACGAATGTTTGTTTTGTAACATCTTGGAACCAAGCAATGTATTGAATTGACTCACAATCATTTACAATCCTAGGTTGAAATGGCCATACTTGTTGAGTCCCCACTTGGATTTATCCAAACACTAAGACATTGCGAAAAATTAGAGATTTGGTGACACTGGCTACCCTCCATGACACACACTTCTCGAGACCACCAAATCTCAAAATCCTGAAGATCCTAAGATCCTAAGGATTTTTCTGTTTCAACAATAAATAGTACAAATGTGGGGTGGCTTCAGAATGATCATTCTTGCACCAACAAGCATTAAGGATTTTTGGTAACTAAATAGTTTGGCTCTTAGTAACAAACTGAGAAAACCCAGCCATATACACGCTCGCTTTGCCAATTAAGGCTCTTACTACCATTCCCATTCCACTTAAGGCATGGTAATAGGTGCAGAACATTATATAGCCCACTGGTAAACGTGTTTGCAAGAACTTTCCTATGAGTTTCTTGTTGCGGGGTGTGTCTCATAGTAAGTCCTCTCTTAAGGGTGACACAAAACATAAGTGTACTTAAGTATTTCTCTTTACCTAAGATTGCATGAAGTGCAAGGGGATTGGATATGTACTATAAGTGCACACAAACAGTGAAGTACACTTGGAGTGTTTCTCTTCACCCAAGATCGCACGAAGTACAAGGGGATTGGATACGCACTACAAGTGTGTCACAACAAAGCAAACATTGATTTATTTTACCGACTAAAGCTAAGATGAATTCATTTTATGTACCAAATAAAATGTTAAGTTACCTTGTTTGATTTTTAAACCCAAAACACAATGATGAGATGAGAGTTCAATTTTAGTCCCGTTTGAGCGTTGTTTTAAACCCAAATGAAATTTAGTGAGGTCCTATAACATAAATTAAAAAGCATAATTAGGTTATAATTGCCCCAAAGCGTCAAACGCTTGTTACAATCATAAAGTTTTGATAAGAAAATGCTTCTTCACTTTAACTTCGTGTCATCCAACTTGCAAAACCACGTTAGTCTAAAAACCAAAATAATGTTAGAGGCATGTTAGTACCCTGACGAATCAAAAAAATTAAAACAAATGCTGAAAAATGATCATTAAACTTCTTACAAAATTTTGGCATCGCTATACACAATAGCATCACTTTGGTGAATAAGAGTATCACTTTGGTGAATAAGGGTGTCGCTCTGCGAAAAAACTAAAGAGCACGATAGCGTCACTATTTGGTCAGGTGTCCTTGTTTGTAAATCTTCGATACCTCGATAAAGTATTAGTGTCACCATTTATTTAATCAGCGTCGATGCATTTAATAGGCATTGTTGTTTGAAATGACAATAGCATTGTTGTATGGCGACGCCCTGCAAAGGCGTTGCTGAAATTGAGTTGGGCATTGCTCTTTCCTACAAAAGTCAAAATGAATGGAATTAGAGATAGAAATTGATTAAATTGACAGTTTTCCCTCATTCTAGTGCCAAATTTTCAATCGAGGATACTAGTATGGGCCGATTATGCTTGATTCATGAAGAATCAAAGCATAACGTAGCCACTAATACTCAATATTAAACAAGAACATTCAAATGAAAGTTAAGCTAAACATTTATTGAAACTAAGCATTATGAACCATGAAAGCATTTAATGTCTACTCTAACCCCTCTGAAACTTATCCCATTTTGGAATTAGTGTCGTGTTGATGTAGAACAACAACCCTTTTCCAATCCCATGATTAGTGAGCATGTTCCAATCGATTCTATTGAAGAGAATCAATGAAACCGTTGTGATATGTGGATGAAAACATGATTTATGCTAAATTGAACATGATGCAAGCTAAATTAATATGATTTTATACTAAAAATGATCTAAATATGCAATTTCTAAGCTAATATAAATGAGATTTAAACCAAAAGATTCAAACCCTAATTTATAAAAAAGCTAAATGGATACATGGAAGCTTAAAGCTAATATGCAGCTAAAAGTGAACTAAAATATGCTAAATGTGAGCAAAGTATGAGTGTGAGTGTGAGTGATTCCAATAGCATAAATTTTCAAATTGAAAGATGGATCCATTTGTCTCAAAATAGTACTTTATTTATAGGAAAGCAAATGAGAAATGAAGGGTTGAGATTGAAATTTAGCTAATCAATGGTCCAAGATGTAAGAAATTGGAGGCATGGATCATGGATTCTCATCAACAGGTGAGAATGGAAGATGATATTTAATCAAGGGTTCTCATTCCTTCCAAAAAAACATGCTTTTGACCTATTGAAGAGGTCAAAGGTTAACTTATTCAAGAGGTTTCAAGTTTAACTTGCTCAAGAAGCCAAGTGAGAATATTCCCTTTTTCAAATGATTGGAGGAGAGAGAATATTCTTTGGAATATTCTCATGGGTGAGGAAAAAGGATATTTTGTAAATTAAAAAAAATTAATTGTGCAAGAAAAGGGAAGGAATATTCCATGGGAATATTCCCCTTTTGGAGGAAAATTGGATTAATTAGATAATTATTAATTAAACAATGTTAATCAGACAATTAGGGGATTTTAGAAGAATTTAAAGTGATATTCATTAAATTGAATGATTTAATGAATGGGGAAAGGTGAAATGACATTTAATTAAAGAACTTAGGGTTATTTAATTAAATAAGAAGACTTAGGGAATTAAATTAAATAGTTTGATTTATTTAATTTAATGAGATGAAATGTTAGCATGAAAGGGGGTGAATTAACCTGATTTGATGAATTAGGTTAATAGACGACAATGATAAAATTAATTAAATAGTTAGGCTAATTTAATTAATTAAGTGAAAAGAGCATGGGTTTCAGGGGGAAATGATGTTAGTATACCTAATTTGAGCGTATGATATCATTTAGGACATTTTTCAATATCTACAATGTTAAACCAACTAGTCAATGCCAAACTTATCACACTTCCAAAACTGCCACAAAGTGGTGAACCTAGCATGAAATTCCCATGGTACGATGACAAGATCTATTATAAATACCATGGAGTAAAGGAAATGATACATCAAAATGTGTTACACTCAAAAGAGTCATCCATGACCTTATTGATCAAGGAGAAATAACTATTGAAGATGGCATTCAAGGTTCAAACACTAATGACAACAATGAAAATACCTCAACCTCAAAATTTGAAAACAATGATCAAGAGCTATCTATCACTGATGACATTGACAAAATCTCTACATCATAAAATAAGCAAGAGGACATACGTCAAGAATTTAATACCAAGCATGATCAAACTCAATCACCCAAGTCTAGCAATGATTCAGTCCAAGATATATTGAAATCATCCAACCTCATGGTAGTACATATTGGTAATCAAGAGATTCTTAATCCCACACTTATACCCAATCCAGAAAATCCAAGCCAAGAGTTATCACCCATATGTCCACATTTTGAGGAAATCCAAGGATCCTTTACAAGCAATCCCTTATTTGAAATTGATCCATGTCAAGAATGTGATCCAGAGCATATCAAGGATAATGCCAGACAAAGTCAAGATCAAGAATCCCTATCATCAAAATACTACAATGACTTGGTAGATATCTTCCAAGACATCCAAGGTTTTCCAAAAGAAGAACAAATCCATATACCAAGAACACATACATCTACCCATGAGATGCTTACTCCTAATGGACATGTAGATGATCTTCATCCAAGACAAGAGTCTCATACTGTTGATGAAATTTCCAACGAACAAGAGTCACATACTCTTAACATCTTTACACATGATCAAAGCATAGTAGAATCTATAGAATTATCATAAATTGATTAAAAATAAGCATTAAAATCATAAGCATCCTCCAGGTAGATTGAAAACATCGAGTATGAAAATATTGAGCACAATATCTTAAAAGCAGCAAAGATAATGGACAATCCTTAGCAGCAGAGCATTGGGTATACAACAATCAAAGAAGCACCAATATATTTTGAAGGGTCATAAAAATATGATATTTCATAGAATCAAGCCAAAGATATAAATCAGGAAGTTATCCCACATGTAGAGGATTCTACCAGTGAAGAAGCTAACACCTTTGAAGATCCACAATAGAGAAAAGAAGGATTAGAACCTTGTTTCCAAGGTAAATCATATCCTATTACAAATAAAAAATTTCAACAAATGCATTATCAAGGCCGAGGATTAGGCAAACATGAATAGGGTATCATAGAAATAGTGCAAATTATTGAAAATCCTAAACATCAAGGTCTTAGTTATTCAAAAATTAAGGGATCTAAACATATCAGTGATACCTCTATAATACTAGAGGCAACTTTATCTAATGCAAACATCAACATAGAAAGCACAAAGAGTCATTATGATGAATCCGCTACCAACGCTACAACTAGCCATGGCATGAATCGTCATCCACGCATATTTCAACCCTCTAATTGAGACCAACAAGAGAAAAAGCTATATCCAAGAACAAAACAAGTCATTGAATCAGAAGAATCGACAAAACAAAATGGACAAGAAAAATTCAAATGGATACAAAAGAAAAAGCAAGAAATTCATCCCTATCAAACTCCATTAGTCAAAGAAACTATGGGGAAAAATCAAAAAGGGAAGTTCATCCATCAAAAATTTCCAACAATGCAAAAGCAAGCTTCAAGAGCAACCTACAAGGTATATCAAGATGTTGGTCCCAATCGAATCTCCATATCCACCCATCATTGCTCATCATCCCAAGTTTGGAAAATAAAAAGTTCCAAACTATCGACCAATCCATCTAAGTATCATACCCCTTAATGCATTTTACCATCCAGGATATCCAAATCTCGCATTAACCATGCGTTGGCAGCAAATCTTTATCATAAGGATTCTAAGGGAACTCTATCTCGATGTGTGCATCAAGGTAAGGTTAACTTTAGTATCGACAAGGAAGATAAGAATTATCAGGGGCTACATTCAAGTGCATGTATCTAGGTAGCAAAACAACTCCTCCAAGTAGGATATCGTTGGCACATCATGACAACAACACCCATATTAGTAGTAGTCGTATCTACATCATCACCACCAAGTGGTTCAACATGAGCAAAAATATTGTCACCATGATGAAAACTTGGTAAGTAGGCGTCTTCTATGACATCAGAAAAATCAAGAAAAAGAAAAAAAGGCAAGAAAATAGTCAAGAAAAAAATTGTCCTCCAATGAAAACCGCTATGGTGGCGCTTTAGACAAGTACCGTGATGAAAACCTAGAAAATAGGCATCATGTGTAGAATCGAGCATCTACATGTACCATTTTAGGTGGAAGCATCTTAGCTTATCCATAATAAATCCAATCCATTTTTATCCAAATCCAACTTACCTTGATCTTGAAAAATGTTTGGTGTACACTTTACACTTGTGTATGAAAAAAATCTCGGCATGAGTCACTATCATTGACCCTATCCTATCTAGTTTTATTTGAGCCATGAGGCATTGTCCAAAAGGGGATACTCTATCCAAACATGTTATCTTAGCACAAGATAACCCAACACCTATATTGTTGGACACTGGGGGCAAGTACTTACATCTTGCTTTAGAATAAAATCTCTATCTGTGTCTTCTAAACTCATGGTGTGATCTAGACATTATCCCAAAAACAAGATATACCACCAATGCACTATCGGGGTAACCTTCAATATAGTTTGCCCCAACAAAAAGGTGTCTCACCAATGCATTATCAGGGTAACCTTCAAAATAGTTTGTCCCAACAAAAAGGTGTACCACCAACGCACTACCAAGGTAACCTTCAAAGATAACAAACAACATGGATTATTACTTCAATCAATATTCTAAGATATCAACATTTGCTTGAACCTCATAGCTAGTTCAAGTAGATTTCCTCCACCATATCCTCTAGAAAAAGAAGTGAAATATCAATCCAAGTTTTCAACAACTTACACCCAAAGGGTAAAAATAAAAAAATGGAAAAGATAAAAATACCAAAAAAAATCTAAAAGCAAGAAAAATAGTAAAGAGAAATAAAATGTTCCTTGAGTGAAAACCACTCTATGGCACTCCTAGAACAGGTACCGTAGTGAAATCTTGGCAAACAGGTGCTATGTTTGAATAAGACTCGCATCATTATCTGATACTACCAAAAGCATTCACCCATTCATTCCATAATAAATCATGTATCCAACCATGACTTGTTACTAATTGAGGAAAGTAGTTTTGTCTCCAACTGGGGGAAACTTCTCAAAGAAGGTCGTGGATTGGATCTTTGAGCATCCTGTCATGGTCAAAACTATCAAAAATCAAAAACCTTTGAAAACATCAAAAACAAAACATCGTTGGATTATTCGTTCATTCAAATATTCTAAGATATCAACATTTGCTTGAACCTCACGGCTAGTTCAAGTAGATTTCCCACAACATATCCTCTAGAAACAAAAGTGGAATTCCCACAACATATCCTCTAGAAACTGAAGTGGAATATCAATCTAAGTTAACAATGTTATTTGAAAACCTTAAAAACAAGTTTATGATTTGGAGTCAATCGATCGAACTACATGGTCTCTGCATGTACAATGTAGGCAAGGCTTATCTCTGATCAACCCCCGAGGCCTTAGGTCAGGACTCCCTTAGGTTTCTATCATGCTTTATTTCAATTTAGTCAAAAGTTCAAAATCCAAAAACATTCACAAAATATAAAATATCAAAAACATTCAAACCAAGTGAACTATGAACCTCTGTGTCTACAACGTAGGAAATTCTTATCTTTGATGAGCCCCTGAGGCCCTAGGTTAGTGGTGCAGGAGCACCTGGGAAAGGACTATTTTGTTTTTGAGTTCTTAAATTTTGTTGTGCTATCATAAGGTCATTTTGACCATTATTTTAGGTTCTTAGGGTGTTTTTGAACTTTGGGAAAGAAGGTGACAAGTATTAAATAATTTTACATCATATTGCTAGGTTGGCAAAAATTGTTAAATGTCTGAAAACACAGCGGGTTTTAAAAAAGTTGTTTTTAGGTCATTTTGAAGCTCGACCCAAGCATCTAAATTGCTTTGGAAGCCTATTTAAGGCATGCCTCAACTTTGGAAAGAGGTTAGATGTTTTTATGTTGAGTGACATTTCTTTGAAAATTGAAAAAAAACGTACAAAGACAGTTTTTCTGCATTTTGTGTTAAAAATTGAACTTTAATGACGTAGCTCTGCTATCTTCTTGTTTGTAGTATGTAGTATTTACATTGTATAAGCTTGAAGTGCCATCTTTCTGTCTTTGTATACCTTTTTCCTTCTTTTATCTGTAAATACTTTATTTTTTGTCATTTTTTCAGTCCTATAGCAAGCTGTTTTTAAAAATGGAGTCCTAGGGTGCCTTCCCATCATACAAATTGTACGGCCTTTTGGGAAATGTGCCTAGGCTCCATGCTTGTAAATATGGTAGCTGTACATATGGTAGGCGTTAGGTTTTCTTTGGTTGCAGGAGCTGGAAGAAACGCCTTGCCCTAGGCGAGCCAGTGAAGAGCCCGGCTAGGAAAGGCTGCAGAACAGTGTTAATAACTTGCAGGGGAGAAAATATTTTTGAAAAATTATTTTTGGAGAATTTAGGGGAAGGTCTTGGCCATGTATGGTGATAAGGAGGAGATCCCAGCAATCCGTTTAGGAGGAGAACTTTTCACCAGTCCTAAAACTGTTTCTGAGCAGTTTAGAACCCTAACTGCTTGACAAATTTGGTGTTTGGACAGCACACGGCCTGAGCAAGATTAAAAACCTAGAAATATTGAAGGTGTAGACAGGGGAAACACATTACCTAAGTCAAGAACCTAAGTCCTTTGGTGGGTTTAGGAGGGAAAAGCAATTTACTTATGTTCAGAGGCTCAATGGCTGCTAGCCTTTCAAACCCTAGGAAAGCATCTTGTGAAAGCGATGGCAAGATAGAAATTTGTGGTTGTCTAAGAACCCTAGACAAGCCATTTTGGAAGTCTTTGTAACCTTTTCTAACCCCTGCAAGAATCTAGAAAAAGGTTGAGTTTATTTGGTCTTTAGGGCAGATTAAGGGCCAAAGGAGAATGAAGCGTTGAACCAAGGAATGGTTGGGTTATTCAAAATTTGTCAAGATAGTGAGGTTGGCAGAGAACCGGGGGAACTTAGACAAGGTAGAGTTCCTATAGGTTAAGGTGGAATAGCAATTTCACCAAGGAGGTCTAAGACAAGGCCTAGTGCAGGAATCTGTGATTGCTTCCTGTAGCTTTCAAAAATAGTGTGATTGAGTTCCTGCAGCCTCCCTATCAGTTAGTCCCCTGAAAAACAACAAAAACAACATCATAAAACTCAAAAAATCAAAAATACCTAACCTGTCATAAAAAATATGCAATAAAATTTTCACCCATAATAAACAAATTGTTGCACTCACCCTTTAACAAAACAAACAAATAGAGCAAACATTAACAGTTAGAACTTTCAAGAAAAAATCACAAAGATTTGATTGCAAAATAAATAGAAACAATGCAAAAGTATTAACTACCTATATTTTGACAATTCACCAACAACATCCTAAGATATTCCTTAATGGATCCGTTCCTACGATAGACATGATCAACACTAGCTAATAGCCCCACCCCAAACAGATATGGCAAGTGATACTACAACTTTGTTTTTATCTTTTTATAGTCTTATCTTTATGATTTATTTTATTGACTCATTCCCAGGATCTCTCAAGGATGTCCATAAGGATTTAGAGAAGAAGGAATGGGGGAAATTGAGCATCATTTCGGTTTGTTGTTTGTAAGATGTTTTTGTAATACTACTATGGCGAATACTTGCTTTATTGAGTGTATGGAAGTTGTGTTGAAATAATTCATGTAGTAGTTGCATGTTAGGTATTTCATGCCTCTCTGTGTAAATGGTCTAAATTTTTTTAACACAACTCAACCATATACTTTAAACAAAGTTTTTGTATGTCTGGTATGAGCAAGAATATTCTTTGTATGTCGAGTGAAAGTCCATGCAATCAATACAAAGTCACCTTGGTTATTAATACCCTGGTGCATCATATCTATTTGCTACATCAAACAGGATTGTTCAAAATGTGAAGTCTCCAAGCAAAGTGAAAGCAAACTCATCAGTACTAACAACATCAAATTTCTATCTAGCATCAAGTATTTATTCTAACTAACATTCATCATGCATCACAATATCATTAGTATCATATCCATCCTGCATCCACAGTGTCGTCAAATACACATCATGATGATAATAAAGCAATGAAAACATCATGTATAGTCGGCATACATCCATCATATATCAACATCAACATAATAAAACATCATATGATATAAAATATGATCCATCCATCCACATCACATGCATCCATCAAAAAAAGTACAAAAACATGTATGAACATACATCATCATACATCATCATCCATAAATCATTACATAAACACATAATGAAGTTGAATCAAAGAAGGTATATCTCATATATATCATCATAAAAGAAAGGAGAATGCCATAGTACATCATCATCATGGAAACATGTGTGGTAGCATCATACAAAAATAATACATATATATGAGGCCTCAGCTGAGTCAATGAATATATATGTACAAAATCATGTCTACAATATAAGTCTCTGAATAAAAACATCATAATGATAAAGTACAAATATGACACTCCCCAGAAAGAAGAGGACTCTAAATACTAGGTTGTAGATCACCCTCTGGATTTGGCTATTTGACAGAATTCCCACCTAACTCGGCACCACCTCCTACAACACTGGTCTCTCCAAATCATGGTCGTCGCTGGGCTCAAGGAACAAAGGAATCATACAAAGTCTAATAATAGGTAGCCCTCTGTAGCAACTGATCTCGCTCAGTGCAGAGACTGCCATGCTTCGTCCTCAAACTATCCTACTCAGTAGTAACAACCTACAACTATGTCTCAGCAACGAGATGGTGCCCAATCTTTGTGTCTCGCTCCACCCTAAAACCATCTCACTCCTACCGATCAGTCTCTCTTCATTTTCAATGTAATAATTTGTTCCTCTGCGGCCTGTTGTCTCATATCTCTACAGCTAACTGTGCACCTCCATCCCTAGGTGGTGGAGGGGGACCTAGAACCTGTCCCTGATTCACTTGCATCGGATCACCCTATGCACCATCCTGTCGATCCCTACCAAGATGCTCTGCCAAAATCTTCAAGTGTTGTCTCTCTATACGCCGACCTGTAATGCCTACCCTACCAACTATGGGATCACTTCCAAGATCTGTAAATCTCAATGGTACATGTCGTACCCACCACTGATAATAATCAGGGGTAGTACCCAAATCTGCTAAGCCCACTGGCCAACCCCATTTGACTGGGGCAAGAGCTCTGAATGAAGTAATAACAACATCTCGATCAACTTGCAAACCACAGACACAAACCTCTATGGTGGTCCAACCAAATCGAGCCTCATAAGTGTCTGAAAAGTGACCTTGTCTCTCTCCAAACTATTTGCAAATCCTATCAAGAAGATACCTCTCCAAAAGAGAGTGTGTGTGACCAATCAACCACCTAGTCTTTTTGTAGTACACCAAATGCTCCTAATCATCAAGCCACGCCTTGCAGTCCATATACAGTCTCCACACAAAACCTGTCATGTCATAAAATACACGGTGCTAGTAGGAAAGCCACCCAGTCAATGTATAATGTAGAAAAACTCCATAGCAATAAGAGTATGGATCCTCGGTGGTATGATCTAATAGACCATCAGGCCACATGACTGAGATATGCTCCCAGGCCCATACATGGAGAAGAGAAACACCAATTGAAATAGATTTCCCACCACGATATGCAACCTTATACATATCTTTGTATAGGTGGGTGAGAAGATATGGAACCCATGCGTATCTGGTCCCATGATTGAACATTTTCTCAATGCATATACCCCATCCTACAGGAAGTTGCCAGCCCCACCTATCAAGAACAACGAGCCCCAAAACTAAACCATAGAGACCAAGTGAAATGAGATCAATACTGCCAACAAAATATGCTAAAACTATCTCCAACTGTTAAACCTCTAGACGTCTCACACCAAGAACGTGACACATAGCACAAGTGCCCCATCAAACAAAGTATGTGACAAGCTCACCATGAATAGGAATGTGAAGGATCCTCAACACATCCTCAAGAGTAATGGTGGCCTCCCCTATAGGTAAATGAAATGAAGAGGTCTCCAAGTTTCACCTCTCTACAAGTGTAGTCATCATAACACTATGACATCGGATGGTGGGCATGTAACAAATGAACCACAACCTGACAACATCTAGGAAATCTTTCTCTAGCTCATGAAACCTGATGATGAAGTCAAATAGATCCTATGGTTGTCTCTCCCTCGACTGGAGTGGATTAAGGACCACCTACAATTATTCAACCCACAATATTAAGGATTTGATCTCAAAATGCAAAATGAACCTAAAAACAACAAACAAATGGACTTAGGGTTCCAAAAATTTAAACGCACATAAGTATGTCAAAAGCACCAAAAGAGAGCGTGTTAAAAGTCAAATGCACAAAAGTATGTCAAAGGCACTAAAATAGAGCAAGTGTGTAGGAAAATAGAAAAAGTGCCCATTTCACAATGACAAAAGCGCCCAAACTGATGCAAAAGCACCAAAATCCAAAATCTAGCACTTTTGACTAGTTTGAATTTGTGCATTAAATACAAAAACATGGAAAAACGAAAGTGAAAATTGAGAGGGAATGTATTGGGGCACCGACTCCTGCAGGCCATCCAAACTCCCGAACCAAGTCCGCACGATGTGGGGCACCTAAAATCCTCAGCATTGGTACTCGACAATTGACAAAACGAGAAAACTAGAGACAATAAATCACTATAGGCTCAAAGTGCAAATGAGGAAATTAGAACCCTAATTACCCATTTAAACCCCCTAAAACCCTAATTTTTATTTAGGAAACCTTCCTAGGGTAAAATTAGGAGCTCCCAGGAACATTTGAATGAGCAACGAAAGACCTATAGACTTACTTTTTCGTCCTCTGCACATTAGAACTAAAATAGAACAATGTAGTGAGCCTGACCTCCAAACTGACTTTTTCTGCCAATCTCTTGAGGGGGTTGTTGAACATCTAGAATACTGAGAGGGGGGGTGAATCAATATTCCACAAACAGATAATAAAATCCACTTAATCATTATTACTATTTTGATTGAATCAGTAAGAGAGAACATAAAACCAAGTCAATGGAACACACACAAAAACACCAAGATTTTTACGTGGAAAACCCAATGAGGGAAAACCACGATGAGGGTTAACTCACAATATATTATATCCGGATACAAAATATTATGAGGCTCACTGCCAAGACTCACTATCCTTAAAGGCTCATAACCTGAATACAAAAGATGGCTTACTGCCAAGATATAATGATAGTGGCTCACTGCCAAAGAATGAACTAATGGAATACACCTTTAATGTGTAGGGTTCAGTATCGCTAAAGCTTAGAATAAAAGCACTGCATTGCTCAACAAATATGTACTATTTAAGCTTTGATCTTCTCCTCTATTCACTTGCTCGCACACGACACACTCATACCTTTTCTCTCTTTTTTATCTTCCCTCTCTTCTTCTACATCTCCATCTTCAAAGCGTCTTATATATATACAAGCATATCTTATTCATAAAATAGGTTGACACCATATAAGATTCAAAATTTTAACCATGCAGTGCATTATGCCAAGTTGGCTATAAATCTTCATAATATATTGCATTCGCTAAGTCGGCCAAGACTAAAAAACAATTCTTCAAACCAACAAATAATCCTCAAAGCAAACACCTTCCAAATCTGAGAACACATTGATTTCCCATCATACTACTAGTAAAGAGACTGCCAACTCAACTGCAACATAAGAATTTTCACCTTAGTACAATGTAGAGTCTCCCACATAGTACACCACACACAAAACAATAGTAGGATACAAAGTTGAACTCTGTTAGAGAAAACTTTATGTTCATAGATAAAAGAACGTCTCAAGATCCAAGAAAAAGTAGTCTGAATGAGTCAACAAAACATGGTTAGAAGATTAGAGTCATATCAGATCTTGCAATGAGTTCTGGACTCAAATACCAACATACTAATCCATCACAAAGGAGTGTTCTAGACAAAGAATAACTTTTGGTAAACCAAGCAAACTTCCCATGTAGTAATCATCATGTAGTTATTACCATGTTGACATCAATGACAACATAACTAGCACAATCATCCATACTTCATGCTCATGTTGCAAAGCTTCCAACAGGGGCAGCCTAGAGTCCTACCATCATTCCACTAACTACCAGGGCACAGTGGGGCATAGAATTTTTTTTCAAAACTTGATCATAAACATCAAAATCTTTGAAACAAAGAAACCAATACTTTGTCTCAAAGAGGGGAAAAATGTAGACATGTAAACTTGACCTAACACCTATCACACACCCTAAACAACATTTTTGCATCATTAGCATCATTATCATCAAATATCACTACATTTCACATCAATGGCATCAAAAACCCTAATTTCTGCTATTAATTGGACAATATGACATTATTTAATTAATTCACTTTTTCATCAATTTCGACCAATTAAATAAATTTCAATTATTTAATAAAGTCTTAATCTAACTAAGTTATTCCTCCTGATTAATTAAATAACAATGATTATTTGATTATGTCACTAATTCACTTTATTCCTCTAAGTCGAGTGAATTATTAAAGCTTAATAATTTAATTAAATCACTTTCCATCCAAAATTTTTAATAAATAAACTATTCAAAACATCATCAAAAATCAAATCAAACTAATGCAACTTTGTTTGTAAAAGTCAAACTTGATTTGTACGTTCAACTCCAAAAAGAATTAATTAATTAAATTAATTAATTAATCATTCTCAACCACTTTCCTTATTGAGAAAATTACAAATCACTGATTGCTCAATCTATTTCTTGACTGATTGATCTATTTCCCGACAGATCAATCTATTTCCTGACTTATCAATCTATATTCCTGACTGATCAATCTATTCTTCAATCACACTAAATATGTAATCTATTTGCACAAATTATGCCCATCTAAATCCTCTCAACATCTTTCGACTGTTGATCAAGATATTCTACTACACAATCCTGATCGTCCATTTCAAATCACAAATTCTATATAACAAATCTCTTTCCTCACAAAAAAGGATCAGAGAATCAACACGGTTTATACAACGAAGTAATGCCAAATCAACATTAACAAAGCTTCAATCAACATGTTCGATCAACAAGCACATTCTTCAAAGCTCTCGCATGCAACAATGGAGGCTTCACATTGATACAAGCAACCACATCTTCACGAATACACTCCAACACGAGATGGTAACGCTATTTGTTTTGGATTTTATTATCATTGCTTTTTGTCAATTATGTTCTTGATTTCCTTAATAGTTTAGTTTCATTTCATGAGTAATGGGCATAAATATAGATTGTTGTTTTGAATTAGATTAGCTTCTTTTCAGTTAAATTATCTTGTTTATACTTGTAGATTTCCCCCAAGTACACAGGTTTCAACATAAAATCTATTATGCGTCAGACTTATTAAAAGTCTCGTGTAAGTATCCTTTTGTTGAAAGGTTTTCATGGCTGCTTAAGTATACACAAGTGAAGAAGAAGGATGAAAAGCAGTTTCAGTGGAGTTTCTTGGTAGTTTTGAGACCTTTGTCAATTCCTAAAGGGGTTTTCAAAACTTAGTTATTTTTGCAACAAACCCTTAAAGAATGTTGCATGTCATTTCACGAAATTCTTTTAGGGGGGTTCACTTAAAAAATGAAGAAAAAAGGTTGTATTCAGAAGCATTTGAAAGGTTGTTTTTGTGTAGCAGTGATAGATATAGTTTTATAACTTGGGTGGACTCCGAAGACATTTTAATAACTGTACCTAGAATCTGACATCCATACATTCAAGCTGATATGCGCTATCATTATAGAAATATGTTCATAGAAAGGAAAGACGTCATTGAATGAAAAATAATAGCATTCAAAGTGCATAAAGAGATCCATTGCATATGTAAAAAAAATATTGCAGAGCAATGTGAAAATGAGAATAAAGCAAAAGATTTCAAATACATCCACATTACACAATGTAGTTCTGAAAGCCAAAAAAGACATATATGTGTGTGTGTATCATATGTGTTTTGCATTACATCACAAAAAGAGGGTTTTGTTTCAACACAAGGGGTCTTAAGCACATAGATTGAAGATGAGAATCCTAATGGCCTCAATTACTTCTTACAAAAATTCAATCTACGTAGGAGAAAAGAGGTTTTCGTTGAATTCAATGAAGTGGGCATAGGTCTCCATATTATTGCATTCAAGCCCTACATGAAGTAGGGCAACTGCTTTCCCATCTTGTTCATTCCTTAATGTACTATCAATGCAAATTGCATCACCCACAAAACCCACGTGAAGATGCATAGATAAACCTCTAAGAGCGTCTTCAACACACAACATATATATTTGCCTTACCAGGCACTCAACAAGATGGATTCCCCATTCAGAGCTCCTAGAAGTGCAAAAAAAATTGTAAAGAATGTGTTCCAATAGATCAGAGTTATGAATGTGCACCTGAGATAGGAAGTGTTCACCAATAATATTTCAAATAACTCCCTCCTCCACATCACTACAAATGAGGAAGACCTCTCGAAGCTGGTTTGCAACCAACCTTCACATGACACTGCACTCAATAGTGAGGAAATCACTCCTAGCCTTAGAAGCTGCATCACTAGAAGAACTTGACATACTTGAAACTAAGATCAACATTATGCAAAATGAGGAGTGATGTAGCTAATTTATAGAATGGTGAGAGTAAAATAGTGAAATCCACTTAAGGGTAATTAATATTGGAAGTACATTCAAATTGCCTTAAACTCAATGAACTCGGTAAGGTGATGTGGTAGGAATTTAGTAATTTGGATTCAAGCATCAACAAAATATTCTGCATTTAAAAAATTTGCATGGAATCAATCTTAGGTGGCATGCCAACAACCACTAAAAGTGATAAGTTGTGGACATATCGCATGAGTGTATGCCATGGGGCCTGCTTAAAGCAAGCATCGATTCATTCTTGTCTTGTTAGTCAAAATTGGTGATGCAACCATAACCACCCTTAAAATAGTCATTAATGACTATATTGTCATAATCAGATAGAAATTGATTGGTTTTTAGCCAATTGCTTATTCGATGAAGCGATAGTTATTGTTTAAGATTTAGTTTTTTTTTTCAAGAAATCTTGACCATTATGATGTATGGTTTTAAATATCCCTCATTCGAACTTTGAAAGGGTCCAAAATTTTGACCCCCCTTGGATTGTGGTGCATGAGTAAGAATTAATCTTAATTAAAGGATCAATTTTGCAGTTTTGATATTTTATTGTAGATGTTTATTGTCTGCGTGCAATGAATTTGTGAATAGAATGCCAATGTTTATGAAAAAGTCTATGAGCTAAGATAAGCATTTGAATATTCCTTCCCTATGAGGATATGTTGTTCTTTGGTGTATTATTTATTTATTTGTAGTGGATGTTAAGATTGTAGTGAGTTGAGTCAACAAGCTTTTGATAATCTAGTCTGTGAGCTATGATATTGATTATTTTCCAGTTTAATTTTCAGCACTAGTTAGTAGTTTAAACCTTTTTCAATCACATATATTTTCATGGCTATGGATATATGTTAGTCTGCCTTTCTTGCTTTCTGGTTAAAAACATACCCCCATTTCATTAAATTTCAAAAATTAAAATTTATATCAGAAGAGGGAGTTGTACCTCAACTAAAATTCATAGGAAGATCACCAATACAATGGTGATCTCTCCAACTGTTGTTGATAGATTAGTCCTCTTTTTTGGGTGAAATGGATTCAATTTGTGTTAATTTCTAAAGGACAAATCTGTCAACCAATAAATTTTTGGTGACTCTGTTGGGGAAATTGAATATAAATTTTGGTAGTTGCCTTATCATGATTCGAGATGGTGTTACCACATGAGAACATCTTTCATATCCTACAACCATATTTAGATTGGGTTGGGGCCAAACAAGAAGACATCATCTCTGAGTTGAACACTCTTGCATGGAGATATCAAAGGAGTTGTGGATTACATGACAGCTAGTTTTTTTCTTGAAGAAGAAGAGGAACGAGCACAACACCCGCCTAGGAAAGTGGTAGAGAGGTTTCCAAGGATTGAAATTGTGCATTATCCTAATCCTTTGCCTCGGCCTAACCAAAATCAAAATCCGCCACCAGCCCAAAGAGTGCCACCAAAAAATTAATTTGAGTTAGGAAATTATATTTTCTTGGAAAGGGATTTGCGAATCTAAGAAGCAAAACTTTCTCTACTTCATCATATTTTATTTTGATGGCTTCCACTTCCTCACAGCCATGGAGAGGATGTTTTAGACCTCTAGCATTAGCAACAAATTCACCTCTTCCTTCCAATTCAAGAGAACACTTTCCAAGATTCACTGGGGAAGATACATGAGATCCTGAGTATCGTATACAAGTTTTTACTGTTGCTTGTGCTATTTCTGGAGTTACTGAGGAAGATGTGGTTGTTTAAATTTTTGGTGAATCTTTGGTTGGTCGAGTGGCATATTGGTTCAAATGATTAGATGATGGATGTAATTACCAATTAGAATACTATGAGGAATAGATTTACTAAAAGATTCAAAATTGTGGTCGATGTAGCTACTATGTTGAGATCCATTTTCTTAATTCAGAAGAGAGAAGATGAGGACGTCGGGAATTTTATTGATAGATTTACAAGAATCTTGAGATAAATTCCCCAATCCAATGTTCCTACCCAATCAATATCGGTTGTCACCTTTATACATGCTCTGCATCCTAAGGTTCAATATCTTCTGAGAAGGAGATGGATAGTTGATTTTGAAGCGGAAAAAATTGAAGCCATAAGGATAGAAGATGAGATGTTATTGTCTGGGTGTCGTGGTTCTTTGAGAGTTGAAGTGCTACCAAACACAAGCCTCATTCCTAGGGAAAGTCGAAGCATTTTGAGAATGAGAAATTCTTCTACGACTAATTTTACGGATTTGAGTGTGTCATATCAAGGAGAATCTTCAAATACACTCGGAATAGGGAATGAGAGCAAGGTGTATGTCGAATGATCTAGAATTGAAGAAGAGGATTTAGATAGTTTTAAGGATGAAAAATATCTTTCTTCTTGTAGCATACCAAACCCTACCTCAGTATTTGCTACCCCAACACATGGAGGCATCAAACAACGACCTAGCTTTGAATTTTAAGTAAGTTCAAAATCTTCTAAGTGTAATACATCCATTTTAAAAGTTGATAATATTACTAATCGGTTTGTGATGAAGTATAAATAATCTCATAATTATAATAATCTAGAAACCCTTCATTGTTCTTACCAGTCACTTTAGCCCTGCCAATTGTTTATTTTTTAGGATAAATAATTTCTTAATTTTGGTAAAAAAATGTATAAATCTTTATTTCCTAAATCGATTGAAATTAGCTAACTAACACTAATATAATGGTATAGCTTTAAGTCATTGTATAGGAAATTATGCATGACCGAGTGGAATTTAAGTGGACTTCAAGTAGTTGAAGATACAGAGCCAAAATTCTAGGCATTGAAAATTCAAGTGTGCATAGTGGAACAAGTCCTTTTAATGCAAAAAAAATAAGTCTGACAACTTTTTTCTTTCTAAAAGAGGTATTCAAGCAATCTCCTACTAACACTAGAAAAGGAAGTCCCTAACAATGATGCCAAAAAGTGACAGACTTTCGTGAGGTATTCAAGCCATTACATGTTTTCATTTAAAACTTCACAGATTAATTGCAAGTATTACTTATTAGGTAATTTATATGCTTTCTAGCTTAACAATCTCATGCTTTCTAGCTTAAACAACTTTACACTTTCTAGTTTGAATGCTTTCTAGTATAACTTTTGCTTACAACCGTTTCAAGAATTCAGAAAATCTAAGAGAGATAGCCAAGATGTCCCCTATTGCATACAACCTTCGAACTACCCGGTCGATATAATTGATACATTTTCAACTAAAGCGATAAAACCTCACGACAAGCTGTCACTTTTTGGCACTGTTGACGGGGACTTCCTTTTCTAGTGTTAATAGGAGATTGCTTGAATACCTCTTTTAGAAGAAAAAAAAGTTGTCAAGCTTCTTTTTTTTCATGGTCAGGAAATGAGGTCCACACAGAAGATTCATACCAAACCCCTGTTGGATGTTGTGGATGTGTTGTTGATATGTGGTTTTCATTGATGCCAACACTATTAGCATTTGGTGTATCAGAGGTTGTATATGTCAAGGATATTGAGAAAATTGTACAAGAAAGTGTTCCAGGTTCCCAGTGGAACTGTGCAGGTCATGAAGGCGTCTTGTTCTGTACATTGAAGTTCAACCGCTATGGACTAAAGGATTTATTTTTGAGAGTATCTAGATCATCTACCTGAAGTTTCAGAGGTCCGCGTATAGATTTGATCATGTTGTGGTCTGATAGTATTTATGTGGTCTCTGTTAGTGTTCCTAAGTGAATTTTGTGTGATTCTGGTAATCTCAGTTGTTGTGGATGTTTTTCTATTATTTCTTGATGTTTTTGGGTGTCTCTAGATTATGCTCTATCTTTGTAGTGCGTCCACATTGATCAGTGTGCTCATGGTCAAAGATTTTTCTTGCGCACGTTTGGGTTTTCATGTTCTTGGCCGACATGATGGTGGTAACGTGTTGTGGATCCTTGAAAAGTTAAATTTGAATGTTTGGCGCGCTCGTGAATATTGTTTTGGGTTGCATCATTGTTTTGGCCGACGATGTTTAGATCCACATGAAAATTTAATTGTAAATTTGGGTCGACATTGCAAATATGTTTTATTTTCCTGGCTGACTAAGTTGTGGATGAAATCTCATGTAGCAGATATATAAGAGCGATTGTTTCATCAGTGCAAAGTGTACTTCATGTGTTGGGTGTGCTCCTATGTGTGTATGTGTGAATATCATTCAATTGCATAGTAGAGTGTGAAGAAGATCGAGCGAAGTGTGAAGTAGTTTGAGTGAAAAGTGAAAGAGTTTTCTTGCTTAATGGAACTATAATTAGGCTTGTGCATAAGCCATTTTCTCAGTTTGTACCCTCTTATTTTAATCCTATTCTATATTGTTGGGCAATGAGGCCTTGTAATTAGGAGTGACTCCTAGGCAATGTGCCTGAATGCATGTACATTCCCTTTATTGTTTCATTATACTTTTAATGAATATAATATTGTGTTAACATCCACCATGGTTTTCCCTAACAATGTTTCCAATAAAAATTATTGTTCTTTGTCTCTCGATGTGTTAATTGCTTATTCATGGATTGAGATTAAGTTAAGTAGAAAATTTGAAAAGTTTATTATTTTGTGACAACTAATTCCACCCCTCTTAGTTGTTTGTCCCTTGTTTTCCAACAACCCCCAAAAGGCGTTCCAACCACAAGTAGGGAGGTAGAAGTCTCAGTTGAAGAACTTATTGAAGAATTGATCGAGCAAGATCAACCTGAGACATCCCAGTATACCCAAGAGCCTTAGCCATTAGAGCAAATATTTATCAAAGAAAGCATTCCTTTGCACATCCCAGAACCTCAACCATTTGAGAAAACTTTTGTACAATAACGCATTCCTTTCGACATCATGGGTGATAACCATAGAAATGGCACTAACACTAACCCAAGAGCAGGAGTGTGAACATTTACCTATCCTATTGCTCTCGACCAAGATGATGAGACGCCTATGAAAAAAATTTCACCATCCATCTTGCCAACCTTCAGATATTTATCCTCTGAAGACCCTGACCGGTTCCTTTTTTAGTTTAAAGTTTTGTGTCAGACCTATGACTACAAAAATGACAACCAAAAATTGAAGCTCTTCCCTTCCACTTTGAAGGACGTTGCTATGTGTTGGTTCATGGGATTAGCTTCAGGGTCAATATCCACCTAGGATGATATGGAATTTTCCTTTTTGGAAAAATACCAAAGTTACTGTAGAGTCAGCGATAGGAAAGAGGAGTTATTCAAACTGAAACAAAACGAAGATGAGAGCCTAGAAGATTACCTGGATGGGTTCATCTTCTTGTCTAAACGATGTGGTTAAGAAGCCATAAGTCTCAAAATTTTGAAGACCATATTTCTGAAGGGACTTGATGAATATGTTAGGAGAAGTCTAGATTTAATGGGAAAAGGAGGTGTGTCTCAACTTGGACTCAATGATATCACTGAGTTATGCCAGAATTTCTCCCGTACCCAAGGAGGTATTCATAAATCTACTCTTTTTAGAGGTTCCAATGAAATAGGTAAACTGCATAAGGAGATAGCAAATCTCAAAACTGACATTCTCATTCAATTAAACACCATGCTTGATGGAATACAAGCCAAAACACGTAATCATGAGACCTTATCCATCTAATGTCCTAAGTGTCAAAACAAACACCTATTAAGAGAATGTCCTTTGGACAAAAATGACATTTTCCAAGTTTGTGAGAAGAGTCATGCCACTGATCAATGTGAGATTCTTAATGCAATTAAAAATTCCAAGAAAAGGACGTCTCATTCTAAGGAGGAGGTCAATTTTGTGAATAAAAGACTTGGAGGGAATTTCTCTTACGGACATAATTCAATTCCCTCCTAGTGGCCCCAAATAATTGGAATAATAATAAATGGGTGACACCTTGGCCTCAAGCACCACCTAACTGGGGAGCTTACCCTTGGGGACCACCTAAATGGGAAAATCAATCCTGGGGTAACCCCCAATGGACAAACCAAACTTAGCAACAATGGTGTCCCCAAAATCTTGCTCCTCAATGGAATCAACCTCAAAATAAAATTTACACTGGGCCATGGAGGATGCCTAATCTATGGCAGAACCTTTTACCAGCCCCTCAGAACCCTCAACAAAATGAGCAAGTCAATCAATGACAACTTCAAGCACAAACTATCCCTAATCCAAAGAATAATCATCAAAATACCCTAGTGTATTCAACAAAATATGAGAACATGATTGGACTTAATGCTATCCATTGTGGAAACTTGCAGTTAAGGTCAGGAAAAATGCTCCAGCAGCCTACTATAGTTGAGATCTTGGATGAGCTAACTAAAGAATCTGCTAAAACAACTAAGAAATCTTCCACACCTTTAGAGAAAAACCTAATGAGTAATCAAGACAATACCCTTCCATAATCCTCATATGGAACTTATGAGTTACCTCAAGAGGAGGGTGGTCAACATCCAACAAATCTTTTAAAGGACTTTTCCTTGAAAGAGAAAATTCAAGCGCCTTTTCCTGAGTGTCTCAAATTGACCATCTTGAATAACTCTCCGGAAATGACCTTATCCACTAAAACCATGCTAATACAAGAAATTAAGCAACTTCAAATCAAGATTCATTTTTTACAAGAAATTAAAGATATTCATGAACTAAACCAACTGATTAAATAGTTGTGCATCAAAACACCAGGAAGGAAACCAAAACAAATTAATACTGTTCACATAAACGGATATCTAGCTGACTTTTTGGCTGGAAAAACCACAGCTTCAAAATATGATGACCTAGTTAGTCCACTTATAATAGTGACAATTAACAAGGTAGAAATACCTAATGCATTGTGGACCTAGGAGCAGCCATTAATGTAATGACAGTTGATGTTATAGAAAATTTGGGACTCGTTGATTTACGTCCCACAACTACAGTGTTGCAAATGGAAAATTAATCCATTGCTATTCCTAAAGGTGTCATAGAAAATGTTCTTGTTAAGGTTGACGGTTTGGGAATATCCAGTAAAATTTCAAATAATCCAGTCCCTCACACCAAAGGATAGTTATTCGATAATCCTAAGAAGACTGTGGCTAGCTACTGTTATAGCCAAGATTGACTACAAAGAGGGAGGAATGACCATTTCATATGGTCCCAATAGCAAAAATTTATTCCTGTATCCCAACTAAACCTTTTGAACATAATAAAGTTTGGGTTGATGAACCATATGGTCCCAATGAACAAGGAAATCTAGCCTCACTTGCTATGGTAGTCATTAAACAACATGGTGAGGAGTTGGAAGATGAATTGGAAAAAAATATGGAATATCTTATCATGGACTCAAGTGATGAGGAAATGGTAGACATAGAAGAGATTCTAGGGCACCCAATCAATGTTTATCACACCAAATTTGATTACACCAGCTTCATGAGGTTACCTTTCCCCCCAACTAATATCATTCCAAAAATGGATCATTTCTTTGAAGATATTGCCAGACTCCATAGAACCATACCACATAGTTGTCCTCTCAACACTTTGACTAGAGAATTTTATATTGTCACCTCCAACCATCCAGGGGTCAAAACCATCATGTTATTACCAAGAAAAACTTTGAATATCAACAACTAGTTGACAGAGCCAGAAGAGCACAAATTGTTTGATGTTTTGGTGACCAGATCTAAAGCTTTTTCTTGGGATTATACAGACATGAGAAGAATATACCCAAGTGTTTGTACCCATCACATCTATACTGAGGATGTTAGACCTATTCGTCAACCATAACAAAGACTCAATCTGACCTTGAAATACATTGTTAAAACATAAATTGAGAAACTCCCAAAAGTAGGATTCATCTATCCCATTTCTGACAGCCAATGGGTTTCACCTCTAGTAGTTGTCCCAAAGAAAAATGGGAAGTGGAGAGTGTTTTTTGACTATAGGGAACTCAACAAAGCTACCCATAGAGATTACTTCCCTCTACCATTTGTAGACCAAGTCTTGGATAATTTGGTTGGGATGAAGTATTTCTCATTCCTGGATGGATTCACTAGATATAACCAAATGCAAGTAGTCGTGGAAAACCAAGGAAAAAAAAAATTTACTTGCCCTTGGGGAAAATTCGCATATCATGTCCTTCATTTTGGGCTATGCAATGCTCCTGCAATATTTCAGAGAGCTATCCTGGCAATATTCGCTGAGCTAGTGAATGAATGTGTGGAAGTCTACATGGATGACTTCACTGTATATGGATCAAATTTTGATGAAGACCTTTAGAATTTGGACCAAGTATTGAAATGATGTGAGGACCATTGACTATCCCTGAGTCAAGAAAAAATTCCTAATAATGGTAGAACAAGGGATAGTGTTGGGACACCATATTTTAGTTGAAGGGATAAAAGTGGATCCTAAGAAAATTGAGGTAATACAACAAATTGAGACTCAGAAAAACCAAACTAACGTTAGAAGTTTCTTAGGACATGCTGGATACTACCGGAGATTCATAGAAAATTTCAACAAGATTGCAACTCCTATGTTTTCCCTACTCCAAAAGAATGTAGATTTTTTTTGGACAAAAAATGTGATAGGGAGAGGGGTTGGAGGAATCAATCACTGATTCCTGCTCTAGGTCTCACTTGGAAGACCTCCTCGGTGTTATGCTACTCCAAATTAACCTATAGGAACTCTTTCTTGATTAGGTTCCCCTGGTTCTCCTGGCCAACCTCTCTACCTTGTCAATTTTCAACAATCAAGCTCTCCTTGATGCAATTCCTCCATTCTTCTTTTAACCCTTAATCCTTCCTAAAGGTTAAAACCTCCAAAACGTTGAACACAACTTTGCAGGGGTGTGAGGGTGATACAAAGGTTTCAAAACATCTCACTTCTTTCTCTTTCAGACCCTCCTAACTCCACCTAACCATCGCTTACACCAAACCCTACTTTTGGGCTACTAGCCTAAGTGCCCAATTAGGAATCTGAATAGGGATAAAATGCAATTTCCTTTAAAACCCACCAAAGACTAGGGTTCTTTGTTAAGGATTGGTGTTTCTTATGCCTACACCTCCAAGATTCTTAGGGTTTCAAGCCTGCTCAGGCCGTACTCTGTTCAAACACAAAAATGGCCAAAAAGCCTAGGGTTTCAAGCTGCTCAAAGCTGTTTTAGGACTGGTGAAAAGTTATCCTATCAAATGGATAGATAAAGCCTCCTCCTGATCACCATATATAGCCAAGACCTTCCCCTAAATTCTGCAAAAATAATTTATTCAAGATCTCACGTCCCCTGCAAGTTATGGCTCTTTTTCTCCAAGTCTATCCCAACCGGACCTACACTGGCTCGCCTAGGGCAAAGCTTTTCTTGCAACTCCTGCACTGCCACAAACCCTACAAGCTACCATATTTACAAAGAGGGATCCTAGACACAAATACCAAGAGGCCGTACAATTTGTACGGTGGGAAGGTGCTCTAGGACTCCATTATTTCAAAACTGCCTGTTACAGGCCAAAAAAAGTTGAAAATAAACTATGTACAAGTAAAAGATGGAAAACGATTTACAAAGGTAAATGAAAAGCACAAAAAGCTTGAAAAAAGCTACCACTACATAATACCAACAAAACAACAGTAGATTTAATCCATTAAAGCTCAAGATGGACGCAAAGAACAGGAAAAACTGTCTTTGAACGCTATTTTTTTCAATTTCCAGAAATGTCACTCAACAACAATCCTTCTTACCCTGCCTCAGGGTCGATTCATGCCTTAAATAGGCTTCCCAAGTAGTTGAGCTTCATGGGTCGAGCCTTTTAGATGACCTAAAGTAACCTTTATAAAACCCACTATGTTTTGCAAACTTTGGCAACTTTTTACCATTCATCAAAATGATGTTATAAAACTATTTTGCACTTGTCAACTTCTTTCCCAAAGTTAAAAATCACCACTAAGCTCAACAATAGATGGTCTACATGACCTTATGACAACAAAACCAAAAATAATAACTTCAAACAAAACTTCAATAAACCTTGAACTTTGCCAGGTGCTCCTGCACCAAAATGTTAATCATCATTTGAGATCATTAAGGAGAAACTCATCTTTGCTCCTGTCCTACGT
The DNA here is from genome assembly GCA_007258455.2 of Sequoia sempervirens. NCBI lineage: Eukaryota > Viridiplantae > Streptophyta > Pinopsida > Cupressales > Cupressaceae > Sequoia > Sequoia sempervirens. The sequence goes on along the minus strand of VDFB02292527.1, from coordinate 15,579,961 downwards.
GGACCTAATTGGAATATTCCATTCCATATTTATGCAGATGCTTTCGATGATGCTATTGGAGCGGTTTTAGGTCAGGAAGATGAGAATGGGGGAAAATATGCTATCTATTTCATTAGGAAGAATTTGACTCCCACTGAACGAAATTACACCACCACAGAGAAATATTTTTTAGCTGTGGTACATGCAATCAAGAAATTTTGACATTACATCATAGGGTACAAAGTGATTGTGTTCACAAACCATTCAGCTATCAAGTACCTAATGAACAAACCTATAGTAAACAAAAGGATAATCAGGTGGTTATTACTTCTACAAGAATTCAATGTAATCATTATTGACAAACCTGGGAAGTACAACGTAGTTGCATATTTCTTATCTCGGATCAAAGAAGACAATGGAGATTGTGCTCTTGTGCAAGATGAATTCCTAGATGAAAATATGTTTTCCATCTCCATTAAAACCCCTTGGTTCGCTGACATCGCCACTTCAGAATTTCCACTAGATTTCACATAAAAATAAAAGAAATACCTCGTTCGAGAAAGCGCTCCATTCAAATGGATTAATGGAATGTTATTTCAATGTGTGCCTGATATGGTTTTACAACATTGTGTTAGAGCAGATGAAACATATAGCATCCTTAGAGCTTTCCATGATGACCCCTTCTGGAGGCCATTACTTTTCCAAGAGGATGTCCCATAAGATCTTGGGTGTAGGATATTACTGGCCCTCTATGCATAAAGATGTAAAAAAATATGTTCGTCGTTGTGATGAATGCCAAAGAGTAGGGAGACCCATTGCATCCAATGAAATGCCTCTGCAACCCTAGGTAGTTCTTGAACCATTTGAAAAGTGGGGATTGGATTTTATCAGTCCTATGGACCCCCCTTCATAAGGAAAAGAGTAAATTTTGGTTTGTATCGATTATCTGACCAAGTGAGCAGAATTTCAAGCTCTAAGAGTCATTAGGGAAGAACAAGTAGTTGACTTCCTGTATAATAAGATTTTTCTCAAATTTGGAGCCCCTAGAAAAATTGTCATAGATCAAGGACCCCATTTTATGTCTAAAGTTTTGTTAGCCTTTACTGACCATTTCCAGGTAAGCCATAACAAGTCATCACCATATCACCCACAAGCAAATGGTCAAGTAGAAGTCACTAACAAGTAGCTTGAAAATATTCTAACAAAAATAGTTTCATCAAGGAGAAAAAACTGGGCTAGAAAATTACCTAAAGTTGTTTGGGCTTATAATACAACTTGGAAATCAACCATTGGTTTCAGTCCGTACGAGTTAGTTTTTGGGAAGAAACCTCTTCTACCCATTGAATTTGAACTTCAAACCCTGAGAACAACAACAGAGTTAGGCTTAGATCTTAAACGAGCCCAAGTTGAAAGAGTCTTTTAGCTTACTAAATTGGATGAACTTTGTTTAGATGTTGTCCACCAAACTGAGCTAGTTTAACAACAACGAAAGGTCTGGCATGATAAACACATAAAGGAAAGAGAGTTCCATAATGGGGATTGGGCACTATTATTCGATTCCCTATATAAAGATCACCAAGGAAAACCAAGGACTCATTGGTTGTGTCCATATGAAAATTTTGAAGTATTTTCAAACAGAGCAATGCAGCTCAAGCCCATTGATGGTGACACTCAAACTCTCCTAGTCAATGGTCATTGATTACACATCTACCACAAACCTGTCAATAAAGAGGAATTTATGAGAACGGTAGAAATGTAAGGAGAAATTCAATGCATTGTCTCTACTATGGAAGAGCCAATGTAGTTTTCATATTCTAAGTTAATCTGGAAAAAAAACTAAAACTTTGCATGTGTATGTATTTATAATTACTTTAGGGCATTTCTTTTAAATTTTTGATCTTTTGGACTTGGCTAAATTTAATTTTTGTTTTGCAGGACCTCATTTTTAATCAAACAAAAATTTTGGCACATCTTGTTGAGATGCTCTGGAACTTGTTCGCTCGATTGCTATGATGCTCTAGAACTTGTACACCCAATTGGTTCCATTCCCTGGTTTATTCATGCAGTCTGGTGCATCTTTCACTGATGATCCAGAATTCTATTGCTTCTTCATCCTAGCGGCGTCTTTTGATGATGCTCCAAAAATTTTGCTTCTTCCTTTCGGTGACGTCTTTCGACAATGCTTTAGAAATTTTGCTTCCTTCTTTCAGCTGCATCTTTTAGCGATGCTCTAGAAATTTTGTTGCAGCTTCTGGCTGTATCTTTCAGCAATGCTCTAGAATTTTTGTTGCTACTTTTGATTGCATCTCTCAGCGATGCTCTGAAAATTTTCTCTTGCATTCCGACGGCATCTTCCAGTGATGCTCCAGAACTTCGTTACTGCATTCCGGCAGCATCTTTTAGTGATGCTCCAAAATTTTCTTCTTCACTTTGGCTGCATCTCCCATCGATGCTCCAGAATTTTGCTACTTCACTTTTTCATTCCAGTTGCATTTTTCAACATGCTCCAAAAAAATTGTTCTTCATCCCGACTGCATCTTCCAGTGATGCTCCAAACTTTTATAAATTCCCTTCCTCTCCAAATGCTCTAATATTTCTAAAGTCATACACATTCTCATCATTAAATTTTGCCATCACCTTTGAAATCCACACCCTACACTACCATCTCTTATCATAATAAATCAAAATTATTATGGCTACTTTCTGTCATAATAATTACAACATTAATTAGTCATCTCATGTTCATTCATAATAAATTCATCACCACCCTCGCCATCCCATTTGATTTTACTGTTACGTTAGCAAAGGTAAGTGATTTTCAAATCAATGACAGGATGTAAGGTATGTACAACTTTTACTTTAAGTAGGTAATTATTGTGAATACAAATAAATAAATTGGCACATACAACCACCCTTTCCAAACTTAGTAAATTGTGTGGATTGTACTCACTTAAGATGCAGAAATTCATGCGCTCCTTTCCATGTAAAGTAATGGTTTCAGTACAATGAAGCCAAATGCCATAATTAATTCATGTCAAAGTACAAGTGGTTGAAAATTTTACATTTTCTTTAATTTGCATCACAATTTTATTTAAATATTTTTTCACCTTTTGAACACCATGACATTTAGCAGAAACTGGGCAGAATCACAAGAAAGGGATAGCATGGGAGGAGCCAAGCAAAAATCAGAGCCATTTTTTGCAAACGAGTTATTGGCACTAAGTAAAATTTCAAAACTGTTTCAGAGGGTTGGGTGGCTAGAGTTTATGAAGAAGTTTGAAGGGCACAATGAGCAACTGGTTAAAGAATTTACAAAAAAAATCTCAGATGGACAGTCAATAGTGCATGGGAAGAAATTCAAGGTAATCCCTCGAGTCATTTCTCGTTTATCTGGTATTAGAAATGAAGGCATAAATTTATCAGAAACTACAAATATTTCCTATCAAAAAATGGTAGAGCTTTTCAGTAGGGAAGGGGAACCTCGGCCTTTAGTTGTAAATACCTGAGGGGAAAACAAAGGGTTTCAAAGAATGTGAATTTCAGAGCCATGGAGAATGGCAGTTGCTTGGATAATCAAATATTTCACATGTGAAGGGAAATGTGCCATAATAGTTGGTCCCCCCTTTCAATTATTGACTCATTTGCGCCAATGGCATCGAAAAATCTGAATTTAGAGTCAACCTTCTCACTTTTCTTAGTGATTCTATTGTTAATATGATTGAAAAGTTTAAAATTGGGTCAGGTCCATTGAAACATCACAACCTCGTACATTTAATTTGTAAATATCATTTCTTGAAGAAAGGAAGAACGAAATAAAAATGGCAAAAATTTCTTTAGAATTTTGAGAACCCTGTGCCCACAAGACATGTAGAGGAAGGAGAGCTACCTAGTTTGACGGCTCAAAATTTGGAAGAACCTTCTTCTGAACCTCAAAATGCTGAAGGGGCTCTTGACAATGAGGTGCTGAAAAATCCATTGAACCCTTTAGACCCTTAGGAAAGACCGATTCCACAAAATGTATCAGAGGCTTTGAAAAAAAGAGAGGATATGGACCTAGAAAAGTCAGAAGAAAAGAATGCTCGTCCCCGTAAAAACATAAGGGGACCTAAAATAGAAGTACACAAGCCTTCCCCTTTGAGAAGAAGCAAGAGATTGTCTTATGAGATTACTTGTGTTGCGGCTTTTGATCAACTGTATATCCCTAAAAAGAAATGACAAAATAGGCAACCCTAAGAAACTGTAGCACAATCATGTGAAAAAGAGGCCCATCCATGTGTAGAAACAACCTAGCTAGGTGAATTTGGAAAGGAAAATGTCTCACTTGAGACAAGAAAAGAAAAATAAAAGAACTGCCAAATGTTATACTTATTGAGGATGAGCCTCTAGAATCATTTTCTCCTTTTCACCAGCCAATGGAAACACAGGGAGGTGATATGACTCACTTAAGTGAAAATTTGTCTTTCCCAATTGCTAGTGATGCAGAACCAGACCCACTAGAGGTACACAATAAAGAAAATGTGATTGATGATAATGCAAAAGCTTATGTTTCTCCTCTTTGTTCTAATGTACAAATTGAAAGTTTTGATAACATAGAAACAAAATTAGATGAGTTGAAAACATAAATTATTCAGTTAAGGTTTAGCCTATAGAAAAAATGAAGAACAAGTAAATCAACAATAGCAGGAAATAGATATACAAACTAAACTTTTGAAGAAAAGAGTTCAAGAAATCATCGCTTCAAAGACTCAATTAGAGCAAAAAAGATAAAATTATTGGAGAGTTGTAATTTTAGGTACAACAAAGTAATGAGGAAGGTAAACAGTATTTGAAAATTTTGTCTTAAAAAGACAAACAGATTAAAGGTTTAACTGATAATCTAGTACAAACTCTCCAAGCATTTGCAGAAAAATAAGAAAAATAGAAAGATGAACTCAATGCAGCTTTGAGTAAAACTGTTGAACTAGAACAAGATTTGCAAGAAATTAAGATAAAGCCAAAAATGGAATTAAAGGAAGTACATACTGAGCCAACCAAAATGGAGCGGTTTCAATTCCACATTCCCCCAATGTTGACAAAATGGATGGAAAGATGTTATTTCCTGAGACAAGCAGGTGTAGAGAATGCTAGACTTAAGAAGGAAATATTTTTATTAAAATAATCATATGATAGGCTTTATCAGGCTAAAACCGATGCATGCCAAATTGTGTTGTTATTAGCCTATAGGAAACCATCCAGGTTGTATTCTATGTTTTTGAACGAGCAATTGTTAAGATGGAAATTGTTGAGAATTTCTTGCAATTTGCCTCATGATCTAGATGATGAGGAATTTTTAAAAGCACTTAAAGAGGCAACACCTACTCAACAAAACTTTTTGTGTGAATTATTTGTACATAATCTATTTTTAGAAAGAAATATTGATTTCTTTGTCAACCTCTTTGTTGGGGAAGTACAACTCAGAGCATTCATGTCCACTATGCAAAATCAGATTTAGTGGCAGGAAAGGACCAAAGAGTATTTGTAGGTAGAAAGGACTATAGGACTTCATATGAGATACCATAATAGAAAACCCTTTGCCTTTAAAGCTCAATTCTGAGGCATGAAGACCTATGAAGCTATGAGAAGCAAATATAATGATAATCTTCAGATTTGTTATGATAATTTTAAAGTACAAGGGCCAAGATTGATATAAAAAAGCATGGAGTGTCTATGAGGAGCGGTGCACTCCTCTACCTATGTATCTTAAAAGGAGGGAGGTGATCTCACCTACCAATATAAGGTGGTCCTACAGGAGGGTCGAGACATTAGCAGAGATACTACAAAAGCTTAAAACCAAATGGATAGGAATGAGGTATAGACCTCCATTGCTTCTTCAGCCACCCCCTGCAGTACTTGTCACTACAAATCAGAATCTTGAGGACTTTCATTCATGGAAAGTAAGGGTTAGATACAACAAGGGTTTTCTTAAAAGTCTTGGTGACTGGGATAGAGAAGCAGAGGATCCATATGATCTTAGTTCCAAATACGATGAACTAAATAGGAACAGGGATGTGGAAAGGCAGAGGACACATCAGAGAGTAGGAGAACCTACTCAGGCTTAAGAAGGGGAGAGTGATGAGGTATAAATAACCTCATAATTATAATAAGCTAAAAACCCTTCATTGTTCTTACCAATCACTTTAGCCCTGCCAATTGTTTATTTTTAGGATTAATAATTGCTTACTTTTTGTAAAAAGATGTATAAATATTTATTTCCTAAATCATTTGAAATTAGCTGACTAATGCTGATATAATGGTATAGATTTAAGTCATTGTACAAGACATTATGCACGACTGAGTGGACTTTAAGTGGATTTCAAGCAGTTGAAGATAGACCACCAAAAGTCTAGGCGCTGGAAATTGAGGCGTGCATAGTGGAACAAGTCCTTTTAATGCTTTCTGTTAAATTTTTGTTTAAAAACTTTACAGCTCCACTCTGAGCCTTTAATATGTTTAATGTTATGGACATCAGTCAGGCAGTTAGTTGAAATTTTGTTAAAAGACTTTTTCAATGGTGATCTTCCACCATCCGAAATTTGGGATTTTCTTAGTAGTTTAGTACATATATGTTACCGCAAAAAACAATGCATACAATGATAATGTTATGATGTTATGATATGCCTTGAACATTGTTCAGTTATGTCTTATATGTTACACTTTTATGATATGAATAAATAAGTATTGTCAATCTTATTCTGAGTCAATCATTCTGAGTAATGGAAGTATCATGGATGGATTCATTTTGAAGATGTGAAAGTATGTGTGATTTGAGTTAAGCGTAGGAACACTTGAGAGTTGGCCACTTGAGGGATCTCGTAGAGTAGATAGATAAGTATTTCTTTTGTTAATATTGTTACCTTTATTTGGTACATGATAAATGTGGATGAATGTTATTTGTGTGTGTCGAGCTCTGTCAATTATTCCTACAGGTCGTAGTTTCAAGTTTGCAATCTTTAAGTTTTGTTTATTTGAAATTCCAGAGGACCCACTCTTGTTGTTATTTATAAGTTTTCAAGTTTACTTTTTGTCAATAGTTAGTTGTTAGCCGTTATTTGTTTTCATTTAAAACTTCACAAATTAATTGCAAGTGTTACTTATTAGGTAATTTATATGCTTTCTAGCTTAACAATCTCATGCTTTCTAGCTTAAACAACTTTACACTTTCTAGTTTGAATGCTTTCTAGTATAACTTTTGTTTACAACTGTTTCAAGAATTCAAAAAATCTAAGAGAGATAGCCAAGATGTCCCCTATTGCATACAACCTTCGAACACTACCCGATCGATATAATTGATACATTTTCAACTAAAGCGATAGAACCTCATGACAGTCTATCAGTTTGTTCAAGCAACTAGGGGTGGTAAGGAACCCAAAAAATATGAGAAAATTGGACTTAATATCATATGCTTTCCCTCCTTGAAGAAAAGTAAAGAAAAATGAAATTTTATTCTTAAACTTGAGGTGAAAGAAGAGAAGAAAACAAAAAAGGGGGTGAATATTGGTATGGTCCCTATGTCAGAGGATCCCCTATGCTCTTCAAGGCAAACATAAAGAGTTCTCGATGAACAATTTCCTCAAATGAAGGTTACATTTGTTTATAGGATGGAAGGGGGAATGAGCAATCTAGAGAACACACATAGAGCTCTGGTCCTTATGGAGCTTACATTGAGCAATGATATACCTACATTAAATAGGGGAAATGACGTGGTTTATATTTCCCTCCCATATGTTGATCATATTTTAGATCTATTTTCCTATTCCATCTTAATCCATAAGATGATCTCCTTGGAAACTGACTTACCTTGGGTGGTGGATAAAGATGTAATTAGGTGTCTCACCATGCAAAAGATGATTTAGATGTATGAAGGGGAACATCCTCTAGATGACGAAGAGGCAACACAAAGAATCACTTGTCATGTAAGTTCTCATTGTTCCTAGTTGGTTCTCTTGTGTATGTTATTAATGCACAGGCATGTTCCCCTTAAACACCATGGGTCATACTTCCCTCAGCTAGTTAATGGTTTTGCATAATTTATCTCAGTTCTTGTCGTTGGTAGGTGTCCCCTACCTTTGTATATATATGGTCCTTTTGTTTTCTTTTTCCATTTTTTTGATGTGTGGTTCTTCCTCTTTGGGTTCTACCCATTTTTGGTGTGTTTAATCCTGTTATCCCCTGATCGTGACTTTGTACCAAATGGATAAGGGACTAATCTACAAATTTTGTATCTAGGTTCATGTCTTCGTCCTTTAAAGTCCTCGTCCCCAATCAGAGCCAACTATTGCCACTGATTTTAATCATCCTTATAAAAATTGCACCTTATCTTTACAATGACCCTGACCATGTCTTTATCGACTTTTATTTGAGTTTATAAACCTATGTTGGATGTCATCAAGGTTTCTTAACCTTTTTCCCAACCAATAGTCTTAAAGGTTTCAACATAAAATCTATTATGCATCGATATTTTTAAAGTCTTGTGTAAGCATCCTTTTTTCGAAAGGTTTTCATGACTGCCTAAGTATACCCAAGTGAAGAAGAAGGGCAACAAGTAGTTTCGACAGTGTTTTTTGGTAGTTTTGAAACCTTTGTCGGTTCTCGACAAGGTTTACAAAACTTACTTATTTCCATAATGGACCCTTAATGAATGTTACATGTCATCTCACAAAATGATTTTGGAGGGGTTCACTAAAGAAAAGAAAAAAATGTTCTACTCATAAGCATGTGAAAGGTTTTTTGGTGCAACAGTAATAGATACAGTTTCATAACTTGGGCGGACTCCGAAGAGATTTTAATAATCATACCCAAAATTTGACATCCATACATTCAAGCTAATATGCGCTATCATTACAAAAATATGTTCACATAAATGAAAGATATCATTGCATGAGAATAATAGCATTCAAAGTGCATAAAGAGATCCATTGCAAATGTAAAAAAAAGATTACAGAGGAATGTAAACATCATAATAAAGTAGAATATTTCAAAGACATCCACATTACACAATGTAGTTTTGAAAGCCAAAAAAGATATATATATGTGTGTGTGTGTGTCATATGCATTTTGCTTTACATCACAAAAATGATTTTTTTCAACACAATGGGTCTTAAGCACAAAGATTGAAGATGAGAATCCTAATGACCTCAATTACTTCTTGCAGACATTCGACCCATGAAGGAGAAAATAGGTTTTCATTGAATTAAATAAGTGGGTGTAGGTCTCCTTATTATTGTGTCCATGCCCTGCATGAAGTAGGGCAACTACTTTCCCGACTTGTTCATTCCTCAATTCAGTTGCAATGCAAATTGCATCACCCACCAAACCCACATGAGGATGCACAAATAAACCTATCAGAGTGTCTTCAACACACAACATGTATATTTGCCTTACCAGGAACTCAACAACATGGATTCCCCATTCAAATCTCCCAGAAGTGCGATTAATATTGTAAATAAAGAATTCTAGTAGACCAAAGCTATGAATGTGCACCTAGGACATGAAGTGTTCATCGATAATCTTTTAAATAATTCCCTCCTCCACATCACTGTAGATGAGGAAGACCTCTCGAAGATGGTCTACAACCAACCTTCACATGACATTGCACTCAACACCCTCAAGGGTGATGAAATCACTCATAGCCTCAAAAGTTGCATCATTGGAAGAACTTGACATAATTGAAACTGAGATCAACATTATGAAAAATGAAGAGTGATGTAGCTAATTTATAGAATGGCAAGAGTAAGCTAGTGGAATCCACTTGAAGGCAATTAATACTGGAAGTACATTCAAATTACCTTAAACTTAATGAACTCGACAAGGTGATGTGATAGGAATTTAGTAAGTTGGATTCAAGCATCAACAAAATCTTTCACATTTAAAGAATTTGCACGGAAGAAATCTTAGGTGGTATGCCAACAACCACTAAAAGTGATAAGTGGTGGACTGTTTGCATGAGTGTATGCGACAAGGCTTGCTTACAACAAGCGTTAATTCATTCCTCTATCTTGTCATTAAAAAATGGTGGTGCAATAATAACCACCCTTAAAAATAGTCATTAATGACTATATTATCATAATCAAACATAAATCAATTGGTTTACGACCAACTACTTATTTAGAAAAGTGATAATTATCATTCAAGAATTAATATTTTTTTTCAATAAATCCTAACCATTATGATGTAAGGTTTTAAATATCCCTCACTTGGATTTTGAAAGGTTCTGAATTTTTGGTCCTCCTTGCACTGTGATGCATGAGTGAGAATTGATCTTAATTAAAGGATCAATTTTGCGGTTTTGATATTTTGATGTAGATGTTTATTGTTTGTGTGCAATGAATTTGTGAATAGAATGCTAATATTTACAAATAATTCTATGAGATTATATAAGCATTTGAATATTCCATCCCTATGAGGATGTGTCGTTCTTTGGTGTTTTATTCAATTATTTGCAATGGATGTTAAGGTTGCAGTGAGTCGAGCCAATAATCTTTTGATAATCTGGTTTGTGAGCTATGATATTGATTGTTTGTCGGTTTAATTTCCAACACTAGTTAGTAGTTTAAACCATTTTCAATCGCATCTATTTTCATGGCTATGGATAGATGTTAATTTGCTTTTCTTGCTTTCTAGTTAAAAGCATACCCCTATTTCATTAAATTTCAAAAATAAAAATTAATATCAGAAGAGGGACTATATCTCAACTAAAATTTAGAGGAAGATCACCAATGCAATGGTGATCGCAAGAAACAAATTAATCTTGCTTGCAGTTATTCATTAAAGATTGTGTGAAATGTTCTAATTTTTCTCTGTGATAACAACATATGGTCCTCCAATACTATCTTTTTAATAATTTATGGATTGTGGTTTATATTTTTTAAATATGCATTATCATGTTTATGATATGGATTCTTGTATTGGAAATATTTTTTTTCGGCCAAAGCATTTTTAGTGTTAAACCATGTTGCATATATTATCAATTTGAAAAGTATAATGAAACAAAATTTAACACAAAAATTCTTTTGCCAAAAATAGGTCTCTCCAACCCTACAACCTTAGAACAATACTACAATTTGTTGTCCTATATTATGTAAATGTTCTTGTCATCATTTTCCACTTTCCTATATGATGTATTTGTTGTTAAATGGATATGTTTATTGGTTTCCTTGAATGTTGTTTAGGGTGTACTTAGCTATATCATATGCAATAATACTTGCACTGTTAAATGGATATTACACCTTCTAAAATACTAACAAGAAGAATCTATTATCAAAGGCATCGTTACTAGAAAATTGTTATATTGTTGAATCATGTTATAGGCTAAATCACCTTGATCTTGCACAATGTAAATTTTAGGTATTAAACCATGTTACACATACTATCAATTTCAGAAATATAATGAAATAAAACTCAACACAAAAATGCTTCTACCAAAAACATGTCTTTTCAGCCCTATAACCTCACATGATTGTGCCTCGTTTGTTACAGGATAATGGGGAACTGAAAACCTTAAAAGAATAGAAAGAAATCTTTAACATAGTAATCCTCACACTTCTGCTCCTTATTTGCAAGGTTAATAAAATTGATATGAACGAGCTTAACTCATATGGGTAATCTTGCTTTTGGTTTACCCATCAATTTTTTTATCAAATTCCAATTGAGTAATGCATTAGAGAGGCTTCATTTCACCAAAATCATTTTTAGTCTTAAACCATGTTCCATACACTATCAATTTGAAAATTACAATGAAACAAAGTTTAAGACAAAAATGCTTCTACCAAAAATAAGCCTCCTTAACCCTACCACCTAAAATGATACTACAGTTGTCTATCCTAGCTCCTATATATTTGAAAAATGCAAACCGAAATTCATCCATTAAAAAAATATAGACCCAAAAGATAGATTCCCATTGTGTTTACCTGGCTAAATGCAAAACCTACAATCACACTGAAGAATCGTAATTATCCTCTATTTCCAAACAACAATCCAAAACATGCCCTACCATAGCCATCATTATATTCCTTCTCCGAACGTATTTATTATTAAAAATGTACAAACCAGTACAATACTTAAATCCTACACAATCTAACACACTCTGCAAAGCACATCCTACATAATCTAATTTCATACCCTCGAGCATTAAATAAATGTATCGCACAATAAATGCAATATGATTAAATTATTAATATAGTCATAAATTATGTCTAATATATATTATATTATGTATATTTATATAGAAATATATCAGAATAATCTACTTTTATTGTATAGAGAGACAATTTATTTAATTACAAGTTTCTCAAGTTTAAATCAATAACTCTACAATACATAATTTTATTAGAATTAATCAATAAATACATTCTCTCTATTTCATTGTATAAATAAATTCTCTCTATTTCAATAAAGTAGGGCACCCTAATTTTGGAGGTCCACGTGAACAAAAAAAATTTCTAAATTTGCCCACCATGTCACCCTACCACCTGTGCATCCACCAGTTTTTTTTAATTTTGAGCACCTCGCAACTTGTCACATATTGATTTGTTTGAGGTGTTCAAAACAAGACCATTTTTTCCTCCACCCGAAAGTGGAGCCCATCTGCCACCCTAGTTAGTACACAAATCTGCGTGCATTGGATTGGACAGATGTGTGGCTTTCAACAACCTCACCACCCTAAACAACTAGTTTAGAGCATTAATCGTTCACCACCTCCTTTGTTACCTTCACTGAGCAACTTGCCTTATGCATCCCTTCGCATTTACTCAGACTAACAAGCGCGTAAATCGAAGATCAAGGTTCATTCAATGCTCCACATTCTCACATATCCCACTCATTCTCATCCCTTTTATTTGCATTTATTTTAGAGTGTTCATTTGGTTACACGCCCATACTAGTTCAACTCTCCACGATTCGTTGTTTGGCTCTCCACTCTTGAGAGTTCCCTTTCTCTTTCAGGTGAGGTTTTCAACCTCACTCAGCCTGTACCAGTGTCTTTCGATTCGATGGTATTCTACCATGCACTTATATCATCACGTTATTTTTTGCACAAACTTTTATTGTGCAAATTTATCTTTGAAAAAAGATTAATAGTAGCAAATTTGGGGAGGGTTTCACTAGTTTCCGTTTCATATATACATGTCCATGCACTCATAATCTTATGTTCTTCATTAGACAACATTTTAATTGGTTTTTCATTATTATCAAATTCTTTCAACAAAATTTGGAAAGGGTTTCATTGGTTTCTGCCATGCACTTCTATTATGAACTAGGTTTAATTGGTTTACTATGGAAATATGGAATGGGTTTAACTGGTTTTTCATTATTCACGTGAACCTAAGAATTTTATCCTACCTAATGTGCAAAACAACAAAAATGCAAGTGATAAAAGACTAAGGACACTTCAAGATTATCCAAAAGAGTGATAAAACAAGAAAATGGATAAAACAAGATACAAATGATTTCACCTTCCTTGTTGTTGAGACTCCTTGATTGGCCCTTGATTGGGATGATTTTGTGTGCTCCTTAGATGATTTCTTGAGTGACTAAATGCAAGATCAACTTATGCAAAATGATTAGAATGGATGGCTAGATGATAGTAAATGAGTGAGAATGCAAATTGGCAACATGTAGTTATGAAAATCAAAGTGTTAAAATGCCCTTGAGGAGGGGGTATTTATAGGAGAATTTGAATTCTCTAGAGAATTCAACGGTCAAGATCATCCAACAAGGCCAAGATGAAGGGCTATGGTGGGTTGAGAACCCACAAGCCCTCACATCTTGACATGTGGATGGTGAAGTGGCCAAGAGAAGATGAGGTGTAAGTGAGGTGTCAAAAAGGTACATGAGGTGGAGGAAGGACATGCACCTTGGGGAGTGAGAAGATTTCCACAAAAAGGGATTTCTTGTCCCCAAGTGGGAGTGAAAGGGACATTTGAGGAATTTTGGAATTCCTCAAAAATCTACATGGGAAAAGGAAAGGTGGTTCATAAATGTGAATTAAAAATTCACATTCTTAGGAGATCTAGAGGATAAAAGGTGGGCTCCAAAAAGGTGGGACTTAGTCACATGTGGAGATTGTGACAAGTCCAAGGTTCTAGAAGCCTTGGAAGATGGAATGTGAATTAAAAATTCACATATAAAAGAGGGGAATCTAGGATAAATAAAAAGGAATTAAAAATTCCTTGGGGGAAGATTAGGTACTAAACTAATCAGTAATTAGAGGATAATTAGGGGTTAATTAGGATTAAAAGCCAACTTGCAAAAGTTGGAGGATGTGACACATCCTAATCAAGGATTAGGCATGTGCACATCCTTAATGAAGAGATTAGGAAATGGATTAGGATTAGATGAAAATGACATGTGAGGAATTAAATAAATGTAATATTTATTTAATTTATTTGATGAAAAGAGGATTAAGGAGGGTAAGGTATTTAATTATTAATTAAATACCTTAGGGATTTGAGAATTAAAGATATTAATTAAATAATAGTAATATTACTTAATTAACTTTCGGATAGAAGGATGTTTAGATGAAAGTGATAAATTTGGATAAATTAAGTGTCCAAATTTGGATGTCTAATTACATTGTTATTCTGAAATATGAAAATGGTTACTTGGTTTAACTGGTTTTTAATTATTACATTGAAAATGGTTATTGGTTACTAGTTTAATTGGTTTTTCATTGTTACATTGTTATTTCAAAATATGAAAATGGTTACTGGTTTTAATTCCGAAAGGGTTTTGGTGGTTCACAATTATAGGGTTTTCTGCCATGCACTTGTATTCATGTGTTTGTCATTGCACGAAATTTAACTATGCAAATTTCCTTTAATATTTTTTTGTTATTCCCAACTATGAAAATGGTTTCATTGCTTTTCATTTTGAAGATATTCTACCTTGCAATTGTATTTTTTTCTTCCTTGAACAATAGTTCACTCTGCGAAATACTTTTTATATTTGATTTTTACTACCAAATATGGAAAGGGTTTCGATGGTTCATAATTAGAGGTTTTTTTGCCATGCACTTGTATTCATGTGTTCGTCATTGCACATACTTTAACCATACATTTTGCCTTTAATATTTGTTTGTTATTCCCAAATATGAATTCACTGCATTTCATTTTGAAGATTTTCTACCTTGCAATTCTATTATTTTGTTCTTCCTTGCACAATACTTTCCTTCCTAAGTAATCCACCCTTCTCCTAGTACCTAGTCCAAGGAATGACTCTTCCCCAATCCTTAACAATTCAAATTTACCACCTTTTTTTTTTTGTCTTCCTGCAAAATCGCTAGAGAGGCCTACAAAGTCCACATGTGCACTAAAAAAGGTCTACATGTGCCACAAAGGTACATCTACAAACAAAGATAAACATTGAAAGAAGCCTAATCTATTCAAAATATATACGATATACCTTGCATGATTTGTTCCATGCACATCATGTATATCTTAAACAAATAAGACTTATATGTATGTATATCTTTGTTCATCCTATTACAATAGAAGGGCTCATTCCTATTAACTTAATACTTCTTTCAATGTATATCACTTGCATATAAATAGAGACCAAGTGTTGCACAATAATTCACTCTAATATTTTCTTTTTCAACTTCATTCTTACTACAAAATATGGATAAGGTTTGATTGGTTGTCCTTTACAGGGTTTTATACCATGCTTTTCTATTTATGTGTTCATCATTGCACAAACATTCATGTTGCAAATTGTTTTTTATATTTGTTTGTTATTCTGAAATATGAAAATGGTTTTAGTGGTTCTCATTTTGAAGATATTTTTCCATGCAATTGTATTATTTTGTTCTTATGTATGTACATATATATACTCTTTATATATGTAATTATTTATATGTATACGTATATATTTATGTATATGTATATATATGTAATTGTATATGTATATATGTGTGTGTGTATGTATATATGTATATAATTATAATTACATTCCTTCCCCACCCTAAACGACTAGTTTAGAGCAGTATCGCTCATCGCCTCCTTCGTTACCTCCACTGGGCAACTTGCCTTACGCATCCCTCCACACTTACTCAGACTGGAAAGTGCCTAATTCAGAGATCAAGGTACATTCAATGCTCCAAATTCTCCCATATCCTTCTCATTGTCATTCCTTTTGTTTGTGTTTATTTTGGAGTGTTCGTTTGGTTACGCACCATACATGTTCGACTCTCCACGATTCAGTGTTGGGCTTTGCACACTTCATTGTTCAACTCTGCACTCTCGAAAGCTCCCTTTCTCTTTTAGGTGAGGTTTTTTACCTCGCTAGGCCTATACCGATGTCTTTCATTTTTTAATATGGGTGAAAAGAATAACATATTAAAACTATATGTATGTGTGTGTCAGATCAAAGTTTTTCTATCATATATATATATATATATTGTACATGGCATGCACAAAATGTGATTGTTACACTCTACCTGCACAAGATCAAGTGATTTCAGATCAATTCTTAATGCCTACCAATGCCTAACAGTTTTATACTAATTCTTTATGACTACAAATGCCAATTTGTTGTATGATATGCATATATTTTTTATAAAACTGTAAATGTCTCGGGTTTCACCTTGATGTTGTTTACATTGGGTTTTTCATTTATATTATTTATGCTTCAGAATGCAAATATGTTTGTATGCCCTGTCAATGTTTGTCACAGTAACATGTAACTCATTACCTGGGGTTTTAGCTTACACTACTTATGAATGTCAAGTCATTTCAGTTCAATTTTAGGGTTTTTTTATTCTATATGCTTGGGAATATATATCAGCTGTATGCATTGTAAATGTTTGTCACCCACCACCCTGTAACTTAGTATATGGGGTTTTCAACTTGTACTGTTTATGAATGTCAATGCATTTCTATTCCATACAATATGATTGTTACACCCAATCTCCTCTAAGTGCTAAAGATGTCGGTATATATATATAACTCATGTACAAAGGTTGTATATATATATATATATATGTTTCTTTAAATGTGTTCTTCATTTCAATCCTTTAGACATGTTGGTATATTCGATTGAAACTTGTTGTAAATTTGTGTCTTGTTCAATCTTCTTCGATGGTGTGCAATTTCAATTCATTTTTAGCTTACCCCATTCTCCCTTCAGTGGTTTGGTGATGGTGAATTGCACTTCAAAGGTAAACACTTTACTTACTATACTTTCTCATTATACAATAAATACTGCTACATGTCTTTGGTTAATGCCTCCTTTCATTTCTGTTTGCAGGATTGAGTTGGAAAAATTCACCATATCATTAGCCATCTCCAATTCATAGAGGTGAGGTTTTTAACCTCACTAAGGTTGTACCATTGTTGCATGTTAGTCATTGCTTCTTTCTTCTTATTACTTATTTGATTTGTTATGGGTGTGTTGTGTTACTTAAGTTGAAGGTTATTATTCTTTTTGTTATTGATTTTGAACATAATATTTAAATTGTTTATGTGGTTATCCATAGTTTGAAGGTTCTCTTGTGTTCTAGGTGCATCCATAATGTGCTCCATGATGTATATGGCGTTTAGGGTGTTTATGAACACTTCCAATATTTGTGTTCATAAACACAATCAATTTGTCAAGGAAAAATATGGTTCTCTTCATGCATCATTGTGACTTTAATGGGTTTAATATTTTCATTTAATTTCTCTCTATACTTATATATAACTTTCAATCTATCTATCAATATATGTATATATATACATGGCAAATACATACATACATACATACATACATACATACATATATATATGCATGTAGATACATTTATATATGCATATATAAATGCACATTGATATATATGTACATACATATTGACATAGACATACATGTACATATGTATTGACATAGACATACATGTAAATACGTATGCACATAGATATATATGTACATACTTATGCACATAGATATATATGTACATACTTATACACATAGATATATATGTACATATGTATGCACATATATATACATATATGTACTACACAATTGTGAAATACATAACTGGCAAATGAATTATTGTGCAATGAAGAACAAAATAAGGCAATTGCATGGCAAAATATCCTCAAAATAAAAACCAATGAAACCATTTTCATATTTTGGAATAACAAACAAATATTAAAATCAAATTGCAAAGTTAAATTTTGTGCAATTATGAACACAATAATAGGGGAGAGCTATAGTCCAATAAGTCCAACTTGTTCATGACGTGCCCGTTTCAAAGTAACACAATTTGCCATTAAATATTCTATTTCACACATGCATACATACATATATATACATACATACATATGTATATATATATATGTATATGTGTGTGTGTGTGTGTGTGTGTATATATATATGTATGTATATATATATATACAT
Organism: Sequoia sempervirens; assembly: GCA_007258455.2. Classification (NCBI taxonomy): domain Eukaryota; kingdom Viridiplantae; phylum Streptophyta; class Pinopsida; order Cupressales; family Cupressaceae; genus Sequoia; species Sequoia sempervirens. The sequence continues at coordinate 15,561,577 of VDFB02292527.1, read as the reverse complement.
ATTTATATTATGTATATATACATACATATATACATATACATATATATATATTAATATATACATTATATGTACATATATATATATATATATATATATATATGTATGATATGAATAGTATATATATATATATATATATATATATACAGGAGTATATAACATGTGTATGTATGTATGTATGTATATACATACAATATACATATATGTATGTATGTATGTATATAGCACATATATATGCATGTATATGCATGTATGTATGTATATACATATATATACATATGCATGTATATACATCACACACACTCACACACATATATATATATATACATATACATATACACATAATAATTACACACACACATATATATATACATACATACATGCATACATGTATATACACATACATACACACATATACATATACATATATATGTATATATATATATACACATATACATATACATATGTATGTATATATATTATATACACACACACATACATACATACATATATGTATATGTATATGTATTTGTATATATGTATGTGTGTGTGTGTATACACATACATACATACATACATACATACATATTCCTCAAAGTAACTTCATACTCATCCATACAAACAAAGGTCACATTCATCTCTACCATTCACTCCTTCAACCTCCCTTGGCATGCCTCCATAGAAATACCCTCATAATCAAGTGTAATTATGTTGTGAGTGTGAACCAATATAATCTAATTAGTATTTACTAATTTGAATGATACAATTTTTTGACATTATATTCCTAACTCCTAAATCTAATGTGTTTTTTGGTTTACAAAAAAAGAGTGAACTCTAATAATTGATAAAAACTATACATGTTTATTTCAGATGCAAACTCAAGCAAATAAACTTGAGATAAGACATGGAAACATGTTAACTTTTGCAGAGGTAGAGCCTAAAATTAAATTTCAATTGAGCTAATGATATAAAAAATGATATATTACATCAAGTATTTCTTTATGAAGTGTTGTGTGGGTGGTAATATTTAGTTGTTAGTATGTTGTGTGAGAATATTGTGCTTTGTTTAAAGATTTTAGCAAGCCAATAGCCTTGTACATGTATTACATGAAAATATTGTATAAGATTTAGTTACTTGGAATGTTATATCTTATAAATAATTTTCTTTGGATCTAGGACACAATTATATATGTTGGAATTTAGACATGTCTAGTAGAATTTTTCAATGACTATATGAAATGTCTTGTTATGCAGTTTCAAATGTTAGATTATCAACATAGACTGTATTCTATTAAATATTGTATAAGATTATCAACATTAAATATATTTTATGAAATGTAGATTAGGTATTCTATGAAATATTGTATACGTTTGAGTTCCTTGGAATATTATATATTATATATAACTATCTTTAAATCTAGGACAAGATTATATATGTTGGAATTGTCAATGTGGCTAGTCACGTATTATAAACATAGTAATTGTTGTAAACATAATTGAAACAAATTATCAACATAGAATATATTTTTTGAAATGTAGATTATATGACAACCATAAAAAGGTATTTACATGGTCGTCAGTGGGCCCCACAGTAGAGCCCCTTCATATCCATTTGCAAAACAATTTTTATCCATAAAGTAAACAAGAGCAGTTGAATCACTGTACTAAAACAAAATAAGTTCAACCGACTTATGCATGTCATGAACATGTTGGTCTTATTCAACTGAAAGCATTGGTAGGGATTAATAATTGAACTCAAAAAACAACTCTAACTTTCATATAGATTACAATTTGACTAACATTTACATTGCAAATATTAAATTGCATTGGGTAACAAAATAACATCGTAAAACAATCACATTAATAAACAAATTTAGTTCAAATATAATAATGATAGAGTTGCAACACACTAAAATTGGCATTCCCAACTACAACAAAAAAAAAACCAAAATATAAGGGACAATTACAGTTGGTCCCTCCCAACCTCATTTGAATGCTCCAAGAAAAGAATCTGGAGATGTGTTCTCATCTCCTGCTGTTACATTTAGACTTGTCATAAAATGATTTGCATTTGCATTTGTCAATTGCGTGCAACTTACATTTGAAGGGGTTATCCGTGAAGAAATCAGTCCAACTAGAAATTGAGTGCAACTTACTTGAGATGGGTTGGGACTCAAACACACATTACTTGCAGTAAAGTGAGGGATATTATTATTCATTATTTCTCGAAAGAAATTGTGGTTTTTAGATAAGGGGGTTGTAGGACTGCTTAATCGTCTATCTCGCAACATTGCTCTATGGGCAGCCTCAATCTCTCTTTCCTTCTTGTCTTGTTCTTTTTGAACCCTATCTTGCTCCTTCTTCTACTCTCTTCCCTTTCTTTGCAATAGTTTACGCTACTCTCTTTCCTTGCACTCAATTTCCTTTTCAAATTTTCTTTGTTCCTTCAGCTCCAAGGCCACAATTTGTGCTGCCTTTTTGTCCTCAGTTTGTTGCTTCTTTGTGATTTTTAGTTCCTCTAGTTCTTGTTTTCTTCACTCCCGCTCCATTATGAGAGCCACGTAACTGTTAGCAGTCAACAACTAAGATTGTCGGCTCGCTCGAAGAGGCCCACCAACAAACTTTCTCATTCTTGCATTAACTGTGTAAATTGGCAGCTTAAGGAAATTACTAATTCTCGGAACAGTTTGGGTTTCAATTTTTTCATTGAATCGGGAGTCAGTGAACTCCTCCTAGTCTGTTATACCTTGACTTTCATGGTCTTCATCAATATAGTAATGCATTGTTTGGTTTGGAGGTGTGGTAGTTGGAGATGGGAATGTAAAATTCCCCATGTCTTCTTGGAAATGTAAGTCAAGAACTTGTTCAAGCTGGCTGTCCATGTCCTGAAATTGTTGCTTTGCACCTTCCTGCACTTGACTATCCATTGCACTCTACAATGTTTGTGTCACTTCATCTATTGAAACAATAAGTCCTGAAAGACTAAGGATGTTCTGCACTACAAAAGCATCCTTTGTGTCATCGATCTCATATGTCTCGCTGGGACGCATGTCGCCCACAAGTGCATCAGAATTGAGGGGCCATATCCTTGTCCTTTTAAAGCTAGCTTTTATGTTTGATGGTGTCGATGCTCTTCTTAGTGCCTTGCTACCTAACTCTACCAATTTTGCCCTTCTGATATCAATATTTGGGAATCTAGTTAGAAATGTAGCTTGTTCTGATTTGAAATATACCTTGAATGGTGCAAACATGCTAACATCCAAAGGCTATAGTGCATGAGAAGTATGAGCGGGCAGTGTAAGGAGGTCAATGCTTAACCTCCTCACCTCTTGGATAGTTGTCAGTGCAACATGACTTCCATGGTTGTAAAAAATGAGAAGGTGCCTATTGGTTGGTGACACCCCTAGAATCGAGAGACAAATTTCAGCCAGTCAAAAAAAATCTCCTTTGTCATCCAAGCGTGTTCTTGGGTTGCCATACATGTTAGTGGTTCATAGTTAACAATGTAATTCTCTATCTCTATATTTCCCTAAGTGAATAGATAGAAACCAGGTATGCTTTGGCTAGTTGCATTAACGTAGTAGAGAATTGTTATCCATTCTCAGCTTTTCAAAATTACGTTTGCCATGCCAACACCCTCATGGTTCCATTTCTACCTGCTTGAATCCCCATTTCATCATAGTTCCATATTCTATTTGGACTGTACATGTTACTTTCATATGCTGATGTCAACGTTCTATAAAATTTAGCTACTACTTGGGGTCTTAGGTTTACTACCCTGTCTTTGTCGAGACCTTCAGTTGTGCACAAGGTCAATTTTGGATGGTGCCTCTTGAATTGAGTCCATCATGAATTTCTAGGCATCCCATCCGTGAAAGGGTTGGGTCTAGTTTGGAAAATCTGAGCAACCTCTTGCTTGAGATTGATAATCTCAAGCTCGTGGCCAACATCTACCATTTCTCCTCCTCTACTGTTAGGACTGTTGGAGGACCCTTCTTTGAAGTAGTTGTGAGGTTTCCTAACCAACTACTCAGTGTAGTAGCTGGGATTTTCCATTTCTTGCCAGTAGCTCTCGTTGACATTTCATTAGTTTCAACATCATTTAAAGCCCTGTCCATGTCCTTTGATGACCATTCCCTTTCTTTTTATGCTCTTTCCTGCTTGATTGTAGGTGTAGCAATCTTTGAGACTGCTTCAACAGGTTGAGGAATGTTGTTTGCTTCTACAATCGATTCATGCACAAGGGGGATGTTACTATCTTTTTCTGTGTATGTGACTTTGTCTTTGCAGTCTTGTTTGTTGGATTGGACCTCTTTTTACCTTTAGATTGCACCAATAGATATTAAAAAAATTGTTTAAAGCAATAAAAAAAGTAATCATTGAACACCATTGAAGTCACAGTGATGCATGAACAATTTTCTTTTCTTTAGCATGCATTTTGACAGTTTGCAATGCAATGCTTGGTATCCATGAACATTTTGTAATACAATTGTTGACACTTCGTAATGCAATTGTATTTAATGTGCAAGAATAGTTTATTTTTCTTGAATGTGCATGTTGACAGTTTGTTTGATTTATTATTTGAATTGAAATGACTTAGAGCAGACCAGGTGTAACAATTGCATTCTATATATACTGCTAATTAGAAAAACTACATATATATACACATATATGTATATAGAAAAAAAATATAAGTACATATATGTATGTGTGTGTATATATTTGTACATATATAGTGCACAATTAGTTTATTGAGACATGAACGAACATTGGTTAACCATTGTTGAAATGAAAGACAATGGTACATGCCTAGTGAGGTAGAAAACCTCAATTGAAAGATAGAGGGAGCTTTCTTGAGTACAAAGTTGAACAATGAATTGTGCAGAGCCGAACATAAATGCATTGACATCCACAAACAAAATAAGTTGAAAACCCAGATATGGAGTTAAAGGGTAGTGGGTGACAAACATTTACAGTGCATACATCATTCTCTATATTCCCAGGTATATAGAAAATAAATAAAAAAGCCCACAAATTGAACTGACTTGCCTTGAAATTCATAGACAATATAAGTTGAAACCCCAGATGTTGAGTTATAGGGTAGAGGGTGACAAACATTTACAGTGCATACAACTGATCTAAATTCGTAGGCATATAGAATAAAAAAAACCCTCAAATTGAATTGAAATGACTTGACATTCATAAATAGTGTAAGTTGAAACCCCATGTAATGACTTACATGTTATTGTGATAAACATTGATAATGCATATGCCCATGTGCCAATGGAGCAATATTGTTTATGCCAAGTGGCCAGATTGGGCTTGTGGGCAACCCATAGGAGGACGATGACGTAGATTCTGACATCACATCATCCAACATGGCTAACCACTCATATGGCTGTAAGAATTCCCAAGGAGAAGAGATCTGGCATGCCATGTCACTAGGATCTTTACTACGCCATTAGAGATGGGAAAAAGATCGCTTGCACGAGCCATATCTACATCCAGGGACTCAAATATTAATTATATTTCACAACGACGGTTGCGGGCTCACTCACAGGAGTTGGTGGCATCAGAATGGGAGGACCACACTAGGAAGGAGTAGATAGTGGAAGGGAAATGATGAAAACATATGACAAAGCTCTCCAAAAGAAAACACTTGGAAGCTTAAGTACATCCTTGCAAAGGAAAATTGAATGCCACCTCCAAGGAGCCGTATGAAAATAAAGAGGCAACAAATTTGGAGGTAGAAAGAATTAATAAGTTGAGCTGGCTCTTCAATCCTATCAAGGCCATGCAACTATATTAAGTGATGAAGCCTCAAGAAATGAACAGATGTTCTTGAAAGTGGATACTTCAATTAAGTTACGCTGCTCAAAAAAGCAATCTGCTTTCTCAGGTTTCATCACAGATCAAAGGCTTAAGAAGATCTATTTGAACAAAGACATTCTATGTCCAAAGTCTATGAGGATGGTGATTGGGAAGAAGTTTTGCTTCTCTAACAATCAGACAAGGGCAAACTCTGACATTGCCTCTCATTTTATAGTGTTGTTGTTAGAACCGAATCTACCAAAGCTGAGGTGCCTGCTCTTGCTTAGGATGGTCTTTAAGGCAACAATTCTGCTCAAAGACATGGATGTGGTGGTGGTGGCGCAGCTAGGAGTTGGAATCCCACTCCTAGATGATATTGACAAAATGTTCCTACAGGGTGTAGAGGTGGAGTGGCTTCCCTTCATCGTGGACGTAAAGGCTGAAGGTCTGGAGTGCCACAAGAGATGGGAAACAATCAACTACAAATTCCTGTGTAGATAGATGAGATTGAATGAAACAAAAGGCTTGGAGTGGTGTTGGGCGTTTGCAAACTTGGTGGAATCCACCAAATTCTACAATGAAGCAGAATGATGGTGGTAACGGGTGGGGTGTCTGATGGGTGGTTGATGTTTGTTTTGGTTACTGTTTTGTATAGGCCACGAGGCCAGTGTCACTTTGATAAACTAATAATCGGATCCGCGACTTGGGGTGGAATTTTGGTATTTTTTGGGAGATTTTGTAAGGGTGGTTGTGGGCACTCGGTTCCATTCGAACTCGCCCAGTTTCAAGACGGGCTAAAAAGGATGTAATTTTTTTTTGCTCTTAATATAATGCATGCAGCTCTGCTGCGTATTATGAATTAAAAAAGAAACATTGACAACACATAAAAACATTAACATCGCATACAAACATATATGCATCCCAAGGCATAACGCATATAAATGAAAAACCCAACTGGCAAAGAATGAATAATGCATTTTTTAACAAAAACGCATTGAAATTCATAAACATTATAAGTTGAAATCCCAGATATTGAGTTATAGGGTAGATGGTGACAAACATTTATAGTGCATACAATTAATCTATATTTGCAGACATATAGAATAAAAAAAACCCTGAAATTAAAATTGAAATGATTTGACATTCATAAATAGTGTAAGATGAAACCCCGGGTAATGAGCTACATGTTACTGTGACAAACATTGACAATGCATACAAACATAATTGCATTTCAAAGTAAAAAGAATATAAATGAAAAACCCAACAAGCAAAGAATGAGTAATGCATTCTTTAATAGAAATGCATTGACATTCATAATCAGTAAAAGTTGAAACCCCATATATTGGGTTACAGGGTAGTGGGGTGACACAAATTTATAGTGCATACAACTGCTCTATATTTTCCCAAGCATATAGAATAAAAAAAAACCCTTAAATTGAACTGAAATGACTTGACATTCATAAATAGTGTAAGTTAAAACCCCAAATATTGAGTTACAGGTTATTGTGACAAAAATTGACATCACATTCAACATATTTACATTTAGAGGCATAAATAATATACATAAAAAACCCAATGTAAACAACATCATTGTGAAAACCCAAATATTTACAGATTTGTGGAAGACATATTGATAGCATACAATAGATTGGCATATGTAGGCATAAAGAATTAGTAGCAGTAGAATACCTGTAGCTTCGTAGGATGCTGTTGCTATTGCCTCTGGTCTTTCTTCATCTTTCTCTAGGAAATTGTAGAACTAAATATGAAAGTGAGATGTGCTAAATGAAAAATGGAAGAGGTTGGGTAATGCATTTTTGAATTTGAAAATCTCTTTATATGTTCAATGTTGACTTGGTATGGAGTCTTTAATTTTTGTCCCTTTTTTTCAAATTTGAAAACTTGATTTGGTGCCTTCAATTGTAAAGTTTGTATGCATTAATGACATGCAATCCTTGTTTGCTTGATAGGTGATTTTAGTGGCTTTAACACCATTATTTTGGTGGTTGTAGGTGGCAAAATAGGAGAAGGCACCAGTAGTCGCGAGCATGGATTTGACTGATGGGACACATATGAATGATTGATTTTCCTTTGAGTGTTGTGTTGGTGGGCAAGTGGGATGGGGGTTCAGTTGGATTGGATTTGCTGATGGGATAGTCTAGGCTCCTAGTTGTTCTCGTGGCATGGGATCTATGAAAATATTGGTTGTGATGTAATGCAAGTGGTGATATTTGAGGGGAGTGTGGGTTCTACTAATTTTTTATTTTGGCTGCATGTTTTAATGTTACGGGCCATTAGAAGGCAATATGACACGTAAAGTGGTGCTGTCAGATTTCCTTTGAATATTCTCTAACATGTAAGACTGCGAATATCTATTTGTGTTTGTGACAAATATAAACAAATTATAATACAATTTTGATGGTACAATGATTCAAGTACTCTTGTTGACTTTTTATGTGAAAACTATTTTACCATAGCATATTAAGGCGCTCTAGTGTGGGGCCAACATGGGACTACTTTCGTCCCTAATATAGGCCCCTGCGCCAGTTTCGACTCTTCTCCTCTATTACTAATTTTATTGAAAATATCATAAATAATAATCACTAACTCTATTATATAATATTATTCACAAAATTTAATATTATTCTCATCAACCATCTCTTCACCAATCGTGCAATATACAAAACCTATCAAACTATTATTTTCAAAATATTGCACCATGCAAGTTCACGTAACAAAAATGATTGACTTGCTTCCAAAGGCACCCTAAAAGGCTCGCATTAAAAGGTCATTTTGCAATGTAATCGCTTATGTTGCCCACCTACTGAGTGGTCCCGATTGCTTTCCACATAAATAATTTTGTAGAGAGCATAAAGATCACTGGAACCCCATAAGATGGACAACTCTCCAACCAAGGATGATTCCAGGATATCAAAAACAAGGTAGAATGCATTGCTAGAATGTTTTCTAAAGTTGACATGCATCTGCATTTCATGCGCTGAATCCAAACGACTTCCTAAACAAGAAAGCTTTCGATCTTATTTAATTACAAGTTTCTCAAGCTAAAATTAATAAATCTATAATATATAATATTATAAATTAATTTTATTGATAATATCATAAATAGTAATATTAATTAACTTATTATATATAATAATATAATAGATATTTACAATATTATTCTCAAAATTTAATACGATTCTCATCACCCATTGTGCAATGTACAAAACCTATCAAACCTATTATTCTCAAAATCTTGCGCCATGCAGACATGTAGCAAAAAAATTGGCGTGCTTTCAAAGAGACCTTAAAAGGCTTGCATTAAAAAGTAATTTTGCAAATGTTGCAATGTTTCCCGTCTACTAAGTGGTCCTCACTGCTTTCTGCCCTTTTGCATATTTTTTTTTGAACCACAGAACCATGGAAGATGGACAACTCACAACCCAAGGATGATTTCGTAATATCAAAAACAAGTTAGAATGCATAGCTAGAATGCTTTCTAAAGTTGACATGCGTCTGCATTAGGCACACTCAATCCAAACAACTTCCCAAACAAGAAATCTCTTGATTTTCCACCACGTTGACAAGGAAAAAGCTACCCCGACCTTAAAAACCTCACATGTTTTAAATCCAAACTAAAGAAATAACACCTAACACTAAAAAATTCTAACATCCCATTGGTCGAAGGAACACTTACAAACTCCCTTTTTAACCACTTTACATTAATGCCTCGTGATTATTATACGTCCTTAATAGTACTATAAAATGTACTAAACAATCCTCATCCAATACAAAAATACATTAAAGACTCGAATAAATTATTACTAAAAAACCACTCGATACTGCATAGTACAACTAAAAAAGCCTTTTTTAACTATTGAAAAGTACTTGCCTCTCTTGAACTAGTGAGTTGCAAAAATGAAAACCTTCACAACCAATCAAATCCTCAATAAATACCGTTTAAAATATATTTTGTTAAAAAAATTACATCTTAACCTCTCGTAACATAAGCAAACCCTCAAATTTCACTCCTACAAAATAATTCGCTAAACTAATAATAATTACATATACCGAGTCATATTTCAAAAATATTGAATTTCCCTTTGTAACTTCGTTTACATTTCTTACGAACTGACTTGATACTGAAGTCCCTACTTAATTTAAAATAAAAATATCGAAGGAGAGCACAAAAGAGGAAGGACAGCAAAGAACAGGAGGGGGAGATCGAAAATGTTTTTTACAGCAATCAGGCTTGTTGGGAAGAAACCCAAGCCAAAGCTAAAACCTATCAATCCCAAGATCCCTCCTGAGCAAGCATTGTCTGTGAGCAGATCAATCTTCAATGTTGTGAAAGAGCATGGCCCTCTTAACATAGCAAACGCCTGGGACCGTGTTCAGGTAAGTTTTGAGAGATGCACACATCCATTTTTCAGTTTTTATGGATATTCACATACATATTTTTGTTTGATTCCATTCATTTTTCTTCTCACTCACATTCATTTTTCAGTTTTTATAGGTACCCACATTACTTAGCAGCGATTCGAACTCTTTCCCACGTTTTGACAAATGATATTTTATAAATGGCATTTTAGATCATTCATCAAATGCACATATCAGGGTTCAGTGTATGAAGCCAAAGTTGTAGTTTTTTCTGTTACAGTAGATATTTTGCTTTAAAAGTATTTCTTAGCAAACGTGTTTAATTTGTGCCCCCCAAGAGGAGTACTTATGCTGGATTAGGGTTAGGGATTGACTTGAATTAAACTAGATGAGCTTCACGACGATGAGTTGTATCCAAGCATATTCAGATATTTCTCATGCTTTTTGCTTGGTGGGTTTTGGGCGAGGTTAGCTAGGGTTACATTCTCACGCAAACATGGTTCATTTTAAAAAAATGTACCCATTTAAACCCGGGGCATGCTGGAATGTGCTTGTATTCATTACATGACAATCGGGCCGCATGCCATGGATGATATGGGGCATCTCTTCACTCATATATGCCCAATTAAATACAGGTCACACTAGAACGTACCATGTACTCATTACAACCTCGCCATGTACCTGTTGGTGTTATGCGTCACCTTATTGCTGTGAGAGGGAGTTGAACTTGGTTCGCACTTTTACAAGTGTTCTCCATTAGCTTTACATTACAGTGACTTGGACATCCCAGCAAATTCATCGACTTGTTTGGATTAGATGATTTTTTTCTTCGGTTAATCTTTGGTAAATTTACGGGCCATGCTCAAATGTACATATGCTTATTGCACCACAATATTGCCATGTGCACCATACATCAGGGTCAAGAGTCATCTTATCATAGTGAAGGCATTTGAATCTGCATAACGCTCTTGCAAGCATCCTCATTATCGTTAGACCGCAATAACTTATTAGCTATTTATGAAGATTAGGTAATTGTTACCGCCTTTAGTAGGATTTTGGGGCATGCTCCCTTATTGGACTGAAGGGGATTTGTACCCGAATCATGTCATTTTAGAGTTTCCATTATCATTATGACCTAAACCCTTGTTCAAGTGGATTGGAATTAGTGGATAGTTGATAGAACCTTTGGGGGGTGTTTTTTGATCTCTAGGAATTGACCTTTGTCCAAGAAAAACTGAGGACAGTGATGAGGATCTTGATTTGTGGGGAATGAACATTGAGAAATTCTTGCCTCTTCATTTCCAGTACAATTACATATTTGTGTCTAGGAAGGGTTCCTTCATTCTAATAAATGCTCATTGGACACAATTCACTTGGGGTTGTGTTGGATGAAACAAGGTTCAGTATGATCATCATTTGTGCCATGATAGAATGCATTATAACATGCAATATTTTTACTATGGAGATATCCACCCAAGATCTAGGAGCTTCAATGAAAGCACAAGAGAGATTAAACATGAGAGAATAATTCTATTCTTTCAAAGGATGCAAAAACACAATATGTGTATGCAAATGTGATTCAATATAATGGATTTAGATTACAATGAGAATCCCTTGGTTATGTAGGCCAGGGCGAGGTATAGGATAATATAATACTATAACATGTGTCTTAATCTTATGACTTGAGACATAGAGTGATAATCCCTAAGAATACCCTAAGTAAACTTAAGTAGTGTGAATAGGACCTAAGAGGTAAACTAGTTAGGTAATATTTGTTAGGATTAAAGTGCCATCCACCCTGTAAATCTTATATTTTAATTATTCCATGTCATTATTTGCTTATGCACTCATAAGGGATGTGGGGCCCACCGATAGTGGAAAACTAAAACTATTAAATTATTTATTTATGAGGTGATAAGGTCAAATCATGGTTATCTAATTTTGGGGAGCTATGACAATCTAAGAATATATTTTCATAGGCTCATAGCTATTATTAGTCTATGACAGCTTGTAAGAGTATTTTCTATTTTGTAGGGATTGTATTCAACATGCCTAAATTAGTGGGATTATTCTTTTAATCAATTATGGAAAACTTGTAAGAGTATCCCCTAATTAATAGGAATTGTATGACAGGCCTAAAATAGTGGGATTGTGTTAGAATCATGAAAGAGACTATGTTTAACATGTAAGGGTCATATGAATTTTTTACCATGGTATTTAGGAACCTTGTTTTGACCCATGGTAATGCTTTATGGTGGTATTTCGGTCTTCCTTGAGTCTATATATTGAGAGCTTGAGATGGAGACATAATGAGAAGTTTTATAAGAACACAAATGTTGTTAGATTGGATGCATGATAGAAGGAAATATTGTAATCTCTTTGCAGATAATACAAATTTGTGCTATTTTTTGGTGGAGTTTTTTACTTGAAAAGGTTTTCTCCACGTAAATCTATGTGTTATGTGTATGGCTCGAGTATTGCTGATTTTTTTGTTGTTGATTCTTATTATTTTAAATCTCCATTGATATTTTATAGTTTAACTTTAGATTTACAACAATATTTTAGATTTCCGTATTGTAGTGGTTTGCTTCATTTCTAACAATATACCTTGGTCACATTGACATCCCCTTAAGTGCAACTTAGGGAGAATGAGAAAACATGCAAAGATGCAATGACGGGTCTCGGTTATGAGGCCATGTTAGGTACCCATATACAAAACAATCTCCCACAAACAAAGAAAATTAAAAAAAACTTATAAGAAAAACCCCTCTCCAAAATAGAGAAACACAAGATGATCTCTAGAAGAATGAGAAGGACAAAACTCCATGTGAGAAAAAGAAGTCCCCCCATAAGAAAGAAGAAGAGAGACCATGCAAGCCCCCCTTAAAGTACAATCTCTTGCAGTGATGGTAGATGCTTGGCAATGAATGTTGAAGATCATTCAATCTTGTTAAACAACATTGCTTCCATAAGAAAGAAACATAACCAATAATGTACGCAAGATGTCTTCCCATTCTTGAAAGGAATACGAGGGAAGAAAGATCAAGATATGTGATGTCTTTGAACTTTGCTCAAGTGTTGCCATGTTGGTGCCAAAAGGTGACAAGTCAAATGTTCCAAGCCATATTGATGAAGGTAACAATCTTGAATCTTGTGAAAATAGATATAGAACATGATCCAAAGATGAGGATGGACTTCTCTAAATGTTGCTTAAGGATCTCCAAGTTAATGCCACATTTTGACAAATGATCATGTGGAGGAAGAACAAGAGGGTTTGAAAGTGCCCTCATCACATCCAAAGAAGATGATGCAACTTCATAAGAGCTAACATAAAAAAGAAGATGAATATCCTTTGTAGTGTCTTCTAAGTTTGCAAAATAGGATTGACAAAACAAACCTAAGATGTCTATCCAGTACTAATCCCAAGTCACTGTATTTGGAAAATGATGAATGTTTTGTTGCATTGAACCATTAGAAGCCATTGATGTAACAATACTAGTTTTATTAGAAGTAATAGTAGTTGGAGGAGATGAAATAGCAACACATGTCTCTATAATCTTAGTTGATGAAAGAACACCAAGATTCAAATGACCATACTGTATCTCTTCAAAGGTATCCACACTAGATACTTAAGTGTGTACATTAGCTGAATGAACAATAGGAGCAAAATGTGAGAAGGTGTACACTCGAGATTGATGATCTACCTCCCTAATTGCAACAATATTTCTGCTATGCAAATCCCAAATAACCACATAATTTGGTGTGAAACCAACACTCTTCCTTGCTCCACCATGTGATTTGATAGATACAAAGGATATTGGTTAACAATGATTGCACACAAAGAACACCATTAAATAATCCTTTGTCCATATCAATAGATCCTTTTCCACAAACATGCATGTATGTGTTGTCAGCCATTAGGATGTGTGGTGATGAACAAGACTCAAATGAAGAGAATTTACTCTGTGACAAAGCCATATGATGTGAAACTCTAGAATCAAGTATCCATATCTTTGACTCAAAATCTATAACTACAACAAGTGCTTGCCCCATTTGCCTTTTTGACTTTGAAGAAGAAGATGAACACATTGACATAGTTGAAGGCAAATTGATTTGGTTCTTCTTTATAAAATGTTTCAACTCATCAATTTGTTTTAAATGACATTAATATTCATCATGTCCTGGTTTCTTGCAATATGCACACTTGGCCTCTCCTTCATAGACGATTCTTCTTATGAGGGAGATTCAAAATCTGATTATGCTTTGTCTTTGTGTGGCTTGTTCTTTTTCTTCTTTTGTTTCCTTTTGGGATTTTCTACCTCTTTCTATACCGTGGGCTTGCTAGCCATCAAATGTAATATTACTGATTTTGTATAAAATTAGGTATGACAACAAGGAATTAATCTGGTCATACAGATTGCTAACACCAAACAATGAACATCAACAAAGAACTTCCCTCATAGGTAATCTGGAAGTATCATTGCTAATCGTCATATAGCAAAGAAGAATTCTTTGAACCAAACAAAATATATAATGCATAGAGTTCACACAGCAGAAGCAAAATTTATTTGCGCTCAAATCTTCATAGATAGCATTTAATGGAATATAGAGTTAAAATTCAGAATTACACTTCTGACTGCGGATGATGTATAGCAAATATCATATACACTCACAGACCCAAGCAATACATATATCTCAAAGATGAGTTGTAGCACTAATGAAAGCCAAATTCATGAGAGGTCAATTGCAGGGCTTGTTAGTGGGATACATAATGACGTCGATGTATAGGCTCACTCCCCAAGCGTTGGCGATGAACTCCTCGAAGCGGATGCCTGGGTGAATGGTTGGATCTGAGGGATGCTACGACCAATGAATCCCTTGAGATGGATGCATAGGTTGCTAAATGTTGCTGAAGTGGCATGGCTATTATATGTAGATGTTGGAGTCTGCACGGGAATGATCATTGATTGTAATCGCTAGAGTAAGGCGTGAGCCAGGAGGGCTCTGCCTCTTACTAGGACCTCCTTGTGCCTTGATGTTGTTGCTGGACTTGCAACAACAGGTTGAATCAGGAGTCGGGTATGCAACGAAATTGAATAGCAAGGATTCAAGGGTGCCAGGTAAGGGGGTTGTCCCACCTAGGCAACAACACAAGAGGTTTCCGTCTCCAATGCTCCAGACCACGTCCGTCCAAGAATCCGATGCCCAACTCCAGAAGAAGAACTAGAATAAATACACAATAAAACGCCTTCCAAGAAATAGATCGGCCACAATAAGCAATGGCTTCTGTCGGCTAGATTTGAAACTATAAATTTAAATATTGTTAATTAATAATTTAAATTTATTATTTAATTATTATTAATGTTATTATTATTTTTAAATATTTAATTTTAATATTATTTTATTTATGATTGGCGTTTAAAAACACTAATTTCCTATCAACACTTGTGAAGCAACTCATCATGATCCTGACAAAATAATGCCCCAAACATGTCAATACCTGGATCCCACTTCATCGTGCTATCACGTTCAACAAACACTAGGGAGTAGGTGTATCTCCAAGGGCCATCAACTCCGATCAACTTCGAGACTCCAAGAGATCTCCCATGGATGTGCAAGACAAGGGGAGAGGGCTTCTTACTATCGTCCTCACCAGCAGGATTGAGCAAAATCCAAATACTGCTTTTCCAAATCAGAAAATTAGGGCAGCTATCATACCTTTACGTAGTGCCTTCAAACACCTCCAACTTATCCTTCCACATTGCTTCATTCTTAAACACAGTGTCTTCCTCAATCAACTCTCCTCAACTCATCATGTGCAAATCAGAAATTTCCTTCTTAGGTTTACAGATTAGTCCATCAACGAACTCATCAATCTTGGAGCAAAGGAATTCAAATGTTTCTTGATCAACCTCTGTGAAGTTTTCTTCTCTTATTTCAGTTATAACCTTCATCACCCCAATGTCATTAGTGCTTTCATGATAAATTTGCAATTTCTCCTCATGAGGGTCAATCTCAAACGCATCATCCTTCACCATAGTGTGACTAATAATATCATCACATGGTTCAATTACCTCCATACCTGAAGTTTGGCTGGCTGCTTCTTTGATATCACTCGAAATTAGTGACACCTCTTCCTTCATCTCAAGCTCTTCATACGCAACAGATGGAGTCTCTCTCACCTTCTCTTCATCAATTTTCTGTTGGTCCATACAACCATTAAAGGTTGGCAGGAAGCCTCTCTTACCACCTGAATTGCTCCCTTCGTTTCCATTTCTTCCGACACTCAGTTGTTGGTAGTCCCTTTAGGATTTGAACCATTTCCCTCATGGTGTCCTTCATGCCACTGAAATGATCCTTCATAGTGGATTGAAATTCTCTGCTCTCCCTGATGAATTCCTTACTGAAACCCATTGCAGTCCACTTAGGCTGGCAGGATGCCAGGCTTTGATACCGTGTAGGATGCAGAGTTCTTACTTCATATAATGGACAAATACTGTAACAAAAATCTTCAATGCATCATATCTGAAAAATTAATATCAACAGATATTTGTACAGGATTTTAAATCAGAACTAATAGTTCCCAAATAACAAGTCCATAGGAGTTTCTGACCGAGATTAAATATTCGCCCAGATTTATCTTATGCTGCAAAATGCAAACTCAATGCAACCACAAGAAGATAACACAAATTTGTTATTGTTAGATGTATAAATGCAAATAAGGAACGATATCACCAAATTCAGATTTAGCATGACCAACACAACTCCCATCAATAAACGTTTAATGCAGATTACTTTGTATAATCCATTATTGGTTACAAAGATATCATCAGCAAATACCAAGCACACAATTACTGATATCTTCAATCGTGGTAGGCAAATGGATTAACAGCAGACAATACTGGCAAACTCGGAAGACATATTATGTAATGCTCAGACTTGTGGATGAGGTCACAGCACTCTGAGTAATTGGCGGTGAGAGATGATGAGTGCGAACAGCAGCACAGATCAATACAACAGTTCGCTGGCTTCTTCCAGAAATGGTGATGTTGCTCTCTGTGAACTGTGACAGATCTGTAATAAACCACAATCGGCCCCCTCTTTGAGATGTGAGTGATCTGGATGGTAGCGGAGTAAGATCGGACTTTACTGAAGGTGATGGAAGGAACTAGGGCGCTGATGAGGGCTACGTTCCACCAGGTGTGACTAGCAAAAGACTACGTCTCTGCACACCCAAATCTTAATTCCACTTCCCTGATGATGAATAATGAACTGCGACCCCATATAAATACTAAGCATAAACACCAACTAGAAGAAGTCGGCCATCTCAAACAAAAATTCCAAATATTATTTTAGGTGCTAGGCTCAAGGAGTTGGCCAGAGATAAAAATGTTATTTATTTAATAATTCAAATTTATATTTAATATTATTATTTTATTATATTTAGGTCAGCCCTAAAAATTATTTAATAATGGCTGGCTGACCCAGCCTAAAATTGGGGACATGACAACACATTGCTTTATGTGCAAGCAATCTCATGCATAGGCTTTTGCTAAACCTAGATCCTTATGTTGCATGGAACCTCTTGCATGATCTCTTGCACTTGCATCTACTTTATATAGGACTTGACAACAATTATTTAAATACAATTGCAAAGTCTAATGATAGATGTCTATATTCTAATGGTCTATTTATGGTGCCAATACCCTTCCAACACAAATAATGTATTTTGTTCTCATAATAATGGAAGAATAACCCAAAATTGCTAAACTTTGCAATGGCCAACAACATCCCTTACTTGATTGCCTCCATTGTAGGAGCCTCATTTAATGAGCACAACTTCTATTCTTTTGGGGACCTTCTTTTAGATGTATCCTTGCTTGACCTCTAATTACCAAACCATGAAATAATGCAGATTGGAATAGCATCGAATAAACTCAAAACTAATAACTAATTATAAAAAACATCATGCACCTCAAAAATGTCAACAAACATGAACAACCTTAAGTAGTCCGCCATCTATCAATATCAAATTCTCAAATTAGTGGGACCAAAAACCCTATCAAATCAATGTACAAATTCTGTATAATATTTGCACCATCTCACCAAAACACATGATTAATAAGCTATTGTGACACCAAGTATCTAGGGGCAAATACTAAATATGTAGAACAACCAATCCTTTGTAGACTTGCAATACTAAATCTATCATGTGGGTGCCCAAACCATGCAAACTCCTGTTTTTTGCATCACTTATGGGCAGACCAACTCTTGCTCATCACTTGTGTGCTAACTCGCTCTTTCGCATCTCCTGTGTGTGTCTATATTTCTATTGTCCCCAAGCCTTTGATGGTGCACTATGAAAGTAAGTCTAATCAAAAGCAAACAAACTGATAGGTAATAAATCTAAACCATTGTCAACATCCAATAACTGCTCACACTTGCACACTTATGACATACTCTTGCACGTGTATCCTTCACTATGCACATATCTCAAAAATCAATGTTGCACTGTACCTCTATCAAATGTCCATATGCTGCTACAAAAATATTGGCAATTTGGGAAAAGGTGCTCATCAAAGACAAATGAGAACTGGTTTTGATGGTTAGACACAGTCAAACTGGTTGGCCAACCAAGTAAACTCATTTTCAAACTTATCAGATTGCCTACAAATATACCTTGTAGCTGTCCACATCCATAATCACATCCACACCCAATCTGAAAATTGGCAAAGGAATTATGAACATAAACAAACACAAACATTGCTCATACACAAAAAATTGGCTCTATTTCTGTTTCTAGGTAATCTGCACTCTTTGATTGATAGCTCCGCACAACCTTATTCATTCTCTCTAACCTTCTTATCTTGATGTGCACTATGTAATATGCCATGCCTTTGCTTGTGCCATATGATGCCTATTATATATATCTAATTTTGCATTTATATTATCTCCCCTTTCTCTTGGTACGACTAGAATCTAGCTATGCACATATAATATTCTACTCCTTTGATAACAAATGTTTGTGCACTCATCTATAATGTTATATTGTGTTATGCTTTCATAATTTCATTGCATTATCTTGGGGATCTATCTCAATTTCATCACATTTCCCTTTTAAAATCATGCTCAAAACTTTGAGAGACTTATTTGAAATTCAAAGCATAGAATTATCTTTGGTGTTCACCTATAATTGACATGTGTCTATGACCATGGTCAAAACTGATGAGTCTATTGTGTATCCTTGCACCACATGCAAATACTATGCGAAAAATAAACACAATTCTGATTTTCAAATAGCATGTGCATCATATATCTATATATCATATCTTATTTAGGTTGTGCCATCCATAAATTGCCACACTTCCAACACTTGTGCAACCACCCAATACCTAGTGCCTCTTGTATTTTGGTTGCATTTGGAGAACCTTGATTTTTCCATGGGAAAGTGATTAGTTGCATCCTTCAATATTCCTTATTACAACAAAGTGGCTTGAATGATAGAATTATATATTCTGCCATTCATGGGCCTTAGTCTTTTAGTGTTGCACTACTATCTTAAAATGCTTACACCATCTTTTGTTTGACCCTTCCCCACTTCTAAAATAATTATTTCCTTGCACCCTTTGGTAGCTAATTTGCACATCTTTCTTTGCAAATCCTCTGTTCCACCCATCAATATATGGTCATGCATTCCTAGATAGTTCCTATTCAAAACCTTTATGCAACTTGCTGTTGTAATATAGCCTCCTAAGATACTCCCCTGATACAATTTCCTTCATCATTGCATGTACACAATTGATGTACATGATGCGATTTTCCATAGTTGTGCAAATATAATTATATCTTGTGTTTCATCTCTTACGCAGATTATAGACCTTTGTCCATTTTCTATGCTTATTGAGAGCTTTGGACCGGTGCATGACTCTAAAAGCCTTTTCATATGTCATCCTTCAAATTCATTATTATGAGATATTGCTCCCTAGTGCCATGTCCTTGCATTTTGCAAATGACATCTTCAATTGCAAAAATCTTATTTCCTTTGCTTCTGAAATGATTACATTAGTTATTCTCAATGAGCATGATGGTAATTAGTTACTTTTGCTTTGTATACAACTATTTTCTCCATTCAATTCGAGGAGTACGATTGGGATGCTTGAGATTTTGAATGAGAAGTCTCTTTCTGAGGGAAGTGTGTATAACCAGGAAATGCAACCAATGTACATTTAGAAATCTTTTGTTGCACCTATAAATATCTTTAGCTCAAATCTCAACAATCTTTTATAATTAATTTTGTCCATATGCAGCTTTTTAAAATATATATATCACACAATCAACATACCACTTTCCATATTCTCCGTGTGTGTATATACAGATTTCATAGTCTACCTATACAGCTTTGCCTGTTTATGCCTTCAAATTATATCATCCATACAAGCTCAACGCGCCAAATATTAGGAACTTTAAAACCAATAATTACTTTTGTGTTGTGGCTAAAATTGCAATTTTGTTTTCCCGTGTAAAAGCTTAACATTCTTAACATCACTTGTCCTGACTCCTTGTCGTATTGTGTAGAGCTTGCAAAACCCAGAAACTACAAATCACCCCCATAATAGAAAGCTGATTAGGTTCTGCCAACAAAACCAAATGTTAGCCATTCCTTACATGCAAAAACTGATGGCTAAGCACTTATGATCTCTAACATACAGGCAGAGCTCTTCACCCTTTGCTATGACCTACACATCACAATCTATAAGCTAACTCTAAGCTAATGCATACATAGATTTAACCAAAAGCATGAACATCTCTATATATATATCTCTTCATGAATCAATTTATACACAAACTTTATCAATTGTCATCAGCATCTCGTGTTTTGTATGATTACATATAGGGTATATATAAGTGCCTGTCCCCTTATGTAGTCTAACCTATATAAATCATCATGCACAACTCCAATTATAGTGTGGGCTTGCTTATAGTGAACTACAAGTTACATGTATCATAAAATATATCGTGTCCCTAAATACAATCTGTACACGATCATTCCTATTTAAATATATGCATACTTACAATGCCATGCACTCTTTATGTATAGCTGGCACTATTTGTGGTGTGTATATGAATAGTTACATTATGGTGCTGATAGGTTTACTGTGTTTGACTTTGCTTTGGGTTTTGATTCTCATCATAAGAACTGCACTTGTCTGATGTTCTCAGCTCTATGCATTATTTCGAGCGTTCCTCAAATTTTTCAGTAGATTTTTCAAAAGCAGTTTCCCTACAAGGCTATTTATAGATGTACCATGATCCAAGAAGAAAGACATTTCTCATCTACAACCATGTCTCTCCTAATCGCAATCTTATTCATAGAAACATCAAATAACTTGTATGCCTTTAGTTGCTCCTTGTTGCGAACAAATATATACCTTTTACTCTTGGCATCTAATTTACTCTTGTTCTGCCCTTGTTAACATGCTTCCTTGGGTGTGATATTTTACAATTCCTTACAAGGACCTTGGATAAGGATGTAAAGAACTGTATTCAGAATTTCCCCTCAGTACCAATATTTACATTCTGGATATGCACCTTGCACCTAGCCATCTCCATAACCATCCTATTCCGTTGTTTGACAATTCCATATTGCTGTGGAGTGTGCAGATTAAGTATATTGTCTATGCATACAATTCTCCTCATGGAATTAATTGAACTGATTGGAGGCAAACTTTCCTCCATTATTCAACTTCATCAACTTGAGAGGTCAACCCACTTGCTTTTCAACCAGGGCCTTGAATGCTAGGAAATGATATAAACATTCAAATTTCTTAAGTTGTCAACAATCAACAAGAAGCTCGGTTGTAGACACAATGGGTGTCTTAATTGGGCACACAAATCAGCATGAGCTAGATCCAAGTCTCGTTTGGCCTTCCATGCTTTACTGTATGAGTGAGTGTTGACTCTGTTTTCCCATTTGGGACCTTGTATGTACTTGACATTCTTGTATGGGTAAAAATCCATTTGCAATATTACACTTAGTACTGACAAATACCAATAATTCAAGTGGCCATAACTTTCATGCCAAAGTATACTGCTATTTTCCAACATTGCTAGTGCATGTGACTGATGTTTTGGATCAACAAGCTTGTACAATCCCTTCACACTAATACCAACTGCAATCACCTTGTCATTGTGAAGAGTTTTGATCATACAGTTGGTGCCTTGAAAGTTGATAGAAAGAGCAGGATTCCTAGTCAGTTCATTGATAGAAAGTATATTCTTGTTCATGTTAAGAACACATTGAACATTCTTGAATGTATAGACAACATTGTTCAACATGACATGAACATCACCACAGCCTTGAACAAAATGAGTCCACTCATCTCCTAAAGTGATGATTCACTTCTACCTCTATCTTTAGTAAAAGATACATACCAACCCTTGTGGCATGTATAGTGTTTGAATGCACCTAAATCAAAGTACTAGGTTGTTGACTCCATGGCTTGTTCATGTGATGCAACAGATGTGGATTTATCTTTCACCTCCTGCTCATTCACTTCAGGCTCCTCGCTAGCAGCAACATTTGCATTTGTTGGTTTTCTGCTGAAATACAGCCCATGGAAAATTTCCTCGAGTTGGCCAAGGGGCCTAGGGTGTATCTCAATTTGGAGACCCTTACAGTTGAAACCAGAAACATACTGTCTGAGGCAGGGATAGCCAGATCAAAAGACTGTTAAAGCATGCAGATTTGTGACTGTGCCGCTTTAGTATTGGATGTCAATCAGATGCCAATGGATGACACATGGCATGTTCTACTTCTCAATACAGCATGGTTGGGATGGGATGGCACATGCCAAACTCCAAATGAAATTGGATCTGCACAGGTTGCTTCAGGAAAAGATGGTATGAAAAAAAACTCTCATTCACACAACTGGCTTTGATACCATATTAAAGCAATAGGCTTTCAACAGAGTCAAAACCACAAAAAAGCTGTATTTTCTCATTTTTATTGTGCCTATTAAATAGGCTTACACAGGGAAGCTAAGTTGGCTATCTGTGACACAACCGTCACAAGCAAAAAAAAGAAAAGAATCTCAACAATGCCCTAATCTGGTTGCTTGTTTATATCGCTAACCCTTATCTAATGCTAATATATCTAACAATGCATTGCACATAATTTGCCTTTCTCTATGTACCATGGTACCCCTGGTATCCTCATATTTAATAACACTGAACAGGCTACTAGGTAGGATTGACAAACTCTTCAAGATACCTTATCCAGGGTTCTCTGATCTTTTCTATGATTGGACAAAGTGATGGAGAACATTAATGCTAGTCATGCCCACCATCAAATTGTAATAGCTCTTTATGGTCTGACTCCTCGACAGCTATATGATGGGTGTTCACAAAGGAGGTAAAATCGCTATCCTATAAGAATGTTCCTTGAATTTTTTTTTCTAGAGTATGCCATAACATCATTTGACCAGACAGAGTTGCATATGGCACACTGCTATACAATACCTTTGACTTTCCCTCTTAGTAGTTTGCTTTGTGAGCTACATAATTATATGTGGCTCCTTTATACTTAATCAAATTAATAAAAAAGTCTCTGTAGAGTATTAAGATCTTTGATCGCTCATGATCTATTGATAGTATTCTTACTTTAGCTCTGCAGGTAGGACCTTTTTGCACTTTGTTACACTAGATATGTTCATGCACGGGCATATATATATTTGACATCAACAGTTTTAAAAAGCTTGGTTTTCTTTTTATATTACTGACTCAAAGGTAATATTGAGGGAGAGGTGATTGCTAACACTTGAGTAGTATTAGGATTTAGTGTGCTATTCGCTTGCAATCCTATGTAAAATATTGTTGTCTCTAAATACATGGATGCCCATGAGTGTTCAGTAGGCATTATTTAATTATTTTTGTTCTTTGGGATTCTTGAGATAATGTTGTAATGGCATTGAATAAGGATGTTATGGAAAAAGTCAACACTGGGAGTTACAGTTTTCAGTCATGAATGCAATTCACCTTCTCTTGGAGAGCTAGGGAGTTACTTTTAGAGAGTGGAGTATCTTCTCATAAACAATGGGGCCTTCAAGTGTTATTAATCTTAATATGAAGCGCTAGTCTTGGGAGTGGTGTCTATGGGGAGTTACGAGTCAAAAATGCTATCTATTCATGATGTCTATCTTGGGTGTTCCGTTTGATGCATAATGGGGTGAAGGTTTTTGATTGGTGGGCCTTGTTTGATGGCCACTAGTTTCTTTAAATCACTTTGTGGTTTTTGTTTCTGTTGCTCTATATATTGGAGGCATTAAATGGAGGGTTCATAACATTACATAAGTGAAGTACTGTTGTGTTGTTGGCATGTTGTCAGATTGAAGAGTTGGAGTGAATTATATTGATGTACTTTGTTGAGTAATTTGCAGATATATCTGTTTCTTTATGTTATATTTCAGATTTCATGGTTAATCACATGTTAATCTAATTGTTTATTGGATCTGTACACTTTATGTTTATGCTTTCATTGTATCTGTTTACTTTGTTTTCAACATTTGGCATCGGAGCTATAGCTTGATTAGAGAGAGGAATAACCTTTTCTAGATTGTAGTGGTTTTTCTGTGGTTGCAGTGGGAGAATTTGATTTAGTGGTTTAGTAAGTCCATGTGTGTGGTTGAAGTCATGGCTAGCACATTTTGTTCAAAGATTGAGAAATTTGAAGGCAGGTACCAGTTGTGGAAACTTAAAATGGAAAATCTCTTGGAGGAAAGGGATCAATGGAGAGCTGTTATAGAGAAGGAAAAGTTTGAGGGAATGCTGGTTGAAATCTAGGCAAAGCTTGATAAAAAGGCTTGGGGAACCATTAGACATTCAATTTGTGGAAAGGATAGGTGAATATATCAAACTAAGAGACCAGTAAACATATTGTATTTGACAAGAAAATTGTATTCCTTGAAAATTAAGGAATGGGACCCGATTACCTAGTATCTTAATGCTTCTAATTTTATTTTTAGTCAATTAGGGAGTATTGATGTGAAGTTAGATAAAGAGGATAAATTTATTTTGGTACTTTGTTCTTTGCCTGAATCGTAGGAAAATTTAATTGTTTCTATGAGTGGTGGTAATCTGGAGTCCAACTTGTTGCTACTTTGGTCAAGAAAGAAATGAGGAGGAAATCAATGAATAGGTGTTCCAAGGATGCATTGTATGTTCAAAGAAGGCCTAAAGAAAAAGTGACACAAAAGGGAAATGACAGAAATCTAAGGAAAGATCCAAATCAAAAGGATGGTACAAAACTTGTGGAAAGAGCAGAGTGAAATATTGGAATTACAGAAAGTGGGGCCATTTGAAGAAGAAATTTAGAAAGAAAAAGAACTTTATAGTTTTCTCCACTAAAAATTTCTTTAATAATGATGATGCAATTGATACATTGTTTATAGACTAACATTGCTAGTGATGACTCATGTTTTATTGATTCATATGCCTTATACCACATGACTCCTCACAAGGACTGGTTTTCTCATTACAAAGCATGTGATGGTGGAGAGGTGTTTCTTGGCAACAAGAAGACTTTCAAAATTGTTGGCAAAGAAAAGTATAACTGGTTTTTACAAAGGGATGAGTGAAAACCCTTAATGATATTTTGCACATTCCAAGATGAATGATGTTGGTGTGCATGTTACTTTTGAGAAGAATGGTTGTACGTTGTCTAGAAGAAATCTAGTGCTAGCTAAGGGCACTTGGTGGGGAACTTTGTTTAAGCCAAAGGCATTTGCATATTGCAACTTTGTCAATGTAATGGAAAAATTTGAAACGCCATGTATGTCATGGCACTAGAGTTTTGGGCCACTTTGGTGAAAGAAGTCTTCAAATCTTAAATCAATGAAAATATAGTGGAAGGTTTTTTGGGTTTTTTTGTTGAATTTGATTTTTGTGAGCTATATGTGCTAGGTAAACATAATAGAGTTAACTTTCCTTTTGGTAGTGTTGATGTTATAGCAGCTTCGAGCTCATTCTTCCAGCCTCGAATGAAGACATAAATTCATATAGCCTAACGGCTATTCATTTATTGAGATAACTAAAGTGAAGAAGCGCTTCACTTGGCTCTATATTATAATATTTAATTATTGTGAATAATTAAATAGGGCCGACCTCATTAAAGAAATTATATTTATTTAATTATTGCTATTTTCTTATGAGGCTGACCTACATGAAGAGACACAATGATTTGTATAAATATAAGGTGATGATCTCTCATTTTATTATGAAGTTCAATCATATGATTCACATATCAAGGAGAAGTTCGCACTTACAGCAGACACTTACAGCAGATTGTAATTCTGTAGCAGCAGATCGACTTCAAGGAGAAATATATTATTCTATTTTGCATCTAAGAGAGGTGCTGTCATTCATTGTTCAAGATATTTCGATGTTCTTGGTGCGAATTCTGTAGAAGAGCAGATTGTTATATTCATTGAAGGCTGAGTTTATAATCAGCGAATTACTTCTGTTTGTATCTGTATTGCATCAGATTGTGGTGCTTATATTTGGCCTTCATATCGGCCTCTTGTAAAGGAGACAATTTGTGTTGACATTCAATATATAAGTGATATATTGTTGCTGGGTTTTTCTCCCTCAAGTGGAGGGTTTTCCCAGGGTATCTGCTGTGTCATTGTGTTGATTTTTGAATTAATTTTCTGTGCTCTAATCTGATCATAAAACTAACAGGTAGTACTAGAACTAAAAGATGTTTGGATGATATCAATTTGGATATTTTTGGTCATGTCCATGTTCACAATATTGACAAACCTTCTTATTATGTTTCATTTATTGATGACTATTCAAGGCTTACCTGGGTTTACTTTTTGACACATAAATTTGAAGTTTTCTTCAAGTTTAAAGATTTTAAAGCACTTGTTGAGAAGCAATTAGATAGGAAGATCAAGGACTTGAGGTTTGATAATGGAGGAGAATATTGCTCTAGAGGATTTGACGATTTTTGTTGACATGCAAGTATTGTGCAACAAAAAAACTACCCATACATGCCACAATAAAATTGGGTTTTTAAACGAATAAACTACACATTAATGAACAAAGCTAGAAGTATGTCAAGTGGTGCATTGTTCATTCAGCGTTTTTGGGTTGCTCCTTGTTTAATCTTGTAATAACCACCCCAAATTTTTTGAATTTTTTAATGTGTTAGCATCAAATCATAAACAGTGATAATCAATTGAATCAACTACCTTCCACTTTCTGATCACCTAGGTCCCAGTATGGGCAAGGTGAGAGCATACAGTAGCAAGATTTACAATGCAATGCTACTGAAAGAAGCCACTTGTTCAGTGGGGTGAGTAGAAAACTCCCACTTATGTAGTGGGTACAAACTGAGAGTAAACAACTCTTCCGCTTTTCAGCAGTTAGTGCAAACCAAGAACCACTTATCCAGTGGGGTCAGTACAAGCAATCCACTTATTCAGTGGGATAATAAGATGCCACTTATTCAGTGGGGTAAGAAATAAACCACTTATTCAGTGGGGTGAGTAGCAAATAAACACAAGAGCTAAGTCACCGATGGTACTACCAAACGGTGTTACAATAAGAGCCCATTACAAATCAGTCTTAGAATAACATAGACTGCTGCTACAATGAAAATGATGCTACACACTTGATTCAACTCCCCAAAATGATACCCAACACATGAATAAGTTACCCCTTGCTAAAAATGAACAAGTACACCTCAACAATGGTACCAAGGAGTCTGAAATAGGTCTGTAAGGCAACTGAATCAGGTCTGATATGAAAATTACAGGTCTGCAACACCCAAAACAGTAGGTATACACACAACACACCATCCAATGAGCACCCCAAAACACCAAAGATCACTCCAAAACTGTTTGCAAAGGCCTAGAAAGGTCTAGGTGCCACCTCAAGAGTCCAAGGAGACAAGTTATGTGAGGCGGTCCCCCTCAAGAACTCACACGCCCCCTTGCAAGGAATGTATGGCTTGCTAGGAGAGGCAATCAGCTCCCAAAAATCAGAAACTCCACGTTAAGACCTGCAATCAGTCACAACCTCATCGCCTATGCCATGAAAATTAGTGGTCAGATACCTAGATGAAAGTTTCTAACACTCCAAACAACATAAGCAAAAAGGTGTGCCCCCTTGCAGAAATGTATGGCTTGCTAGGAGGGGCGATCAGCTCCCAAAAATCAGAAACTCCACATTAAGACCTGCAATCAGTCACAACCTCATTGCCTATGCCATGAAAATCATTGGTCAGATACCTAGATGAAAGTTTCTAACACTCCAAACAACATAAGCAAAAAGGTGGTATTGCTAGAACTAGAAATGGTACAGCCCAGCAAGCAAAACTTAAAGAAATCTCACTCCAAACACTCTGCAAAGATCAGGAAAATCACACCAAACATATTGCAACTAAAAGACATCAAAGCAATCCATCACTGAATTCAAACTGAAAAACTTCACCAATAGCTCCAATGGTGACTCCTGCAGTAAAGCCACACCAAGTCCAGCTAGGGAGTGTCTTTCAACTTAGAAACTAGAACGAACCTTGAGGGTTTTCGTCCTCAAAGCCTTGAAGAATTCAATCCTCAAACCGGTAGCACTTCATTATCTCAACTCAACATATCCAAATGAGCTACCCCTGGCCTCCTTATATAGCTTTTTGGAGGGAGATAAAGCAATTTAAAATAATAATATAATTCTCCCTTTTTGGAAAACACCTTTTAAAAAGTAATAATAATCTCTCATGTGCAATGTCCCCCTTCTCTTGTCTAGGTTTCCAACTTGGGGGTCCTTTTTCATTTTACAAAAAGTTATCACTTAAGTGAAATAAAAATAATAATTAAGCATTACACTTAAGTGAAATATTAAAATATTTTACCCCTTATGACGAAAAATATTGAATCAACTCAGAATCCAATTTTGACTGCACCAATGAGATATGGAGGCACTGGATGAGTGAATGAGGTCATTTTAGTAACTTTTTAAAAATAGACGTGCTCTCCAAGAAATTTGGAGAACGCCCAGATAGTCTAATAACACTGCAAAGAGTGTCATTCAAGCCAGAATCATCCCCTGAGCTCAAAGCCAACACAAGAAACCAAGGATTGCTGCCATTGCATCCTCCAATGATCTTGGAGTCCCCATACCCTTCCATTTAGCTTACGGGAACTCTGGAAATAGGCTAATGGCCACTGAACAAATTAGGATTGAGAAGAGGATATTACAAACTCTAGTCAACAAGACATTAAATGAGGTGTGGATAGGTAAGAAATACCTTGTTTCACATCCAAGAGGTTTTGATTGTGAGGCTTATGTTCACATGCCTGAAAAAAATGGTCTAAATTGGATTTCAAAGCATAGAGATGTATTTTCATTGCATATGGTGAGGATGTTAAGGGTTATAAACTTTGGAATCCTTTGACTTTGAAAATGGTTTTAAATTGATGGTTGGGATTTTTAGGGAATATATAGTTATTTATGATTTTGAATAGTCCAAGGAAAAATAAAATAAGACCAAGCTTTTTGAGATAGATTGAGAAATAGGAAGATGCATATGTGCAAGAACATCATGTGTTTGAGGATGGAGAGGTAGAAGTAGATTAATGGGAGTTTTGAATCAGTATTGCATGTTGAAAAATAGACAAAATCTCTTAATCCACCCTTGAAGGGATCTAAAAGGCAACAAAACTTGGTTGACAGGTATAGCCCACCAAATTTTTTTGTTTGTGTATTTGCTTTAACTTGCACTCATGATGAACCTCGATTTGTGAAGAAATTTCTTTCTTTGGACGAGTTTGAGTCTTGGCAAATGGTTATGCAGGAGGAGATGATGGCTTTGCAAAGTGTGACACATGGGATTCAATGAGTTGGTTTGAGGGAAGAAAGCCCATTAGATGCAAGTGGGTTTCTAAGAAAATGTTTGAAGCCAATGTTTTGTTGGAATGGTACAAGGCAAGACTGTTGGCAAAAAGGTACTCCTAGAGAGAGGGAGTTGATTTTGGTGAAATAATTTCTCCTATTGCAAAACTTACTTCAACTAGATCTATACTTTCTATTGGTGCTAATGATTTAGAAGTAGGAAAATGGATGTCAAAAGACTCAACTACTTTTTTGCATGAGGATTTGAAAATGACATTTATATGAAGCTACCTAATGGTTATGCGATGACAAGAAAAGAGTTCATTCATTCAACAGAGGGTGCAATTCAGATTGATAACAGTTTTTGGCACGCTCATTGGGACTAGTGTGATGAGCTTTATCTCATCCTGTTGAGTATTGGTGTGTTTCTTAGCAGTTATAGTCATTAAATACATCAAACAAGCACTTGGTGACTCTACATTTTTCAGGCTACTCTAGCTTCTTTTGATTCCAGTTTGTATTGAACTCTCATGCCAAATATTCAGAAAAGAACATCACATAAAGGTACATGTTTTGATTCCTTAGGGTTACCTTTAATCTATATATAAAAGGAAAACGATGAGGTGAAGGTTACACATTGTTAAAATTTTCCCCTAGCCTAGCAAAACTCCCCATGTTGCTTCAATGGCTGTTCCTAGAAATCATGTTTTCATCACTTTCAATGGTAGCAGCCCTCTTGCTCTTACTTAGTGGGATGACATACCAATGGCTGCCCTAAAAAAATCCCATACTTTACTGGTGAAACAAATGCTATCACCCCCATAGAGCATATTCAAGATGTTGCAAACATCTGCTCTATGCATAATGTCACAAAGGACAACATAGCTGTTAGGCTTCTTCCCACCTCCTTAAAAGGCAAAGCGCTTAAATGGTATAGGGGATTGCAACTAGCTTCTATTCATTGACTGGGATGAGCAGGGAGACAACTTTGTGAGCAATTTGAAGACGAAAGTGATCATTTTTCCCTGTTTGAACAACTGACTACAATCAGGAGAACTCCCCATGAATTCATGTAAGACTTCAATTTCATATTTCAAAAGACATGGAATAGGATCCCTGCATTGGTCAAGCCTTCTCCCAACCATGCTTTCCTGTACTACCTAAGGGCCTTGAACAGTGACATAGCTGTTATGAATCTATGGGTGGGACAACCCTACCAAATGCATGTCTTTGCTATCAGAGTTAAAAATTGTTTCATACAAGTAAGAAAGATAGCTCCCATGCCTCCTATGCTTCTATTCATAGAAAATCCACCCACCTAGCCCATCTTGGCACTTGTCCCTATACTAGCAATCAACCCACCAACTCCTCTCTTTGCTCTTCCTAGTGAGCTACATGAGATGAAAACTATTCTACAAAGCTTCGCCAATGATATAACAGCTTTGAAGGGGCAACAAGCACAAAATAACAGGCCTTATCACCCCCAAAGTGAGACATATCAAGCAAACAGGCAACCTTACTAGGGAGGTTTCTAGGCTCAAAATCATTTAAGGTATGCAAGGCCTATGAATATTGCTAACCTAGCCACTGAAATTTCTTAAACGAATTTTGTTCCAGTACATAACAACTTGGCTTACGAACATGAATGGTGCTATTTATGTAATCAGCCCCACTATCAAAATACATGCCAAAATGGGCTTCTTAGTCAAGCATTGGTGGCCCAAAATGCTCCAACGCCTTCAGGACAACAAGTTGGATAATGTTGAGGTGTTCTATTATGATGAATTGGGATGAAAGTGAGGTCTTTGGTAAAGACTTAGAGCAGTAGGAGTCCAACTTGATGTGTTGGAGTGAAGGTGACTTGAATGATATGGGGCATTAAGCATTCTTATTTTTTGATGAGGCAAATGAAGATTCTCGGTCTAATGACATTTGCAGCACCTTGGATGAGAAGGAATGTGCATGTGGCATGGAGGAATCAGATATATTAGTGTTGATGTTCATGCAACGTCAGTCACTACTTCTAGCCGATTTGATAAATTAAATAATAGCAAAAGCTATTTAATTTATAGAGCCATCGTTTTGATAAAGAGGCATGATCGATATTAATTATATTTAATTATGAAGAGGCACGATTTAATGAGGGGTTGTATTTTAATGAGGCCAACCTCATGCTTCTTTGGGACGCGATTTTCAAGAGACATTCTTTGGTGGCTGACTTGTTGTTTTTGAAAGGTCACGTCTTCCTCCATCACATTGTATATATACTTGGTGATATCTCATTGTTTCATCATCGATTCATTCCATTCTCATTCATCTCAAGTGCGAGTTCATCCATAAGAGCAGATCGACATTGTTGAAGGCTGTAGTTCATTATCAGCGAATTGCCTCATTGTATTTCTGTGTTGCATCATATTTGGTGCTTATATTTTTGGCCTTCATATCGGCCTCTTGTAAGGAGACAATTATTGTGGTGATTCAATATATAAGTGATATATTGTTGCTGGGTTTTTCTCCCTCAAATGGAGGGTTTTCCTAGGGTATCTGCTGTGTTCTTGTGTTGAATTTTGAATTAATTTTCTGTGCTCTAATCTGATCATAAAACTAACATAGTATCAGAGCGGGTTTGAAGAAGATCTTGATCAGATTTAGTATTGCAGCAATACTCCTTATTCTCTTTCTCATCGTTGATTACTTCTATCCCTTCATTAAGATGGTGAACAAACTCAAGATCGAGGACAGACTTGAGGGAGCAACAAATTTCACATCTTGGAGATTCAGAATTATGCCCACCTTGGAGGAAAATGAATTGGCTGAGTTCGTGGAGAGCAAAGTTTCCGAGCCTACTGATGAGGAAGAGAAGTTTCAATGGAAGAAGAAAGATACTAAGGCGAAGAAGATGTTAGTTGATTCTGTGAAGGATCATATTGTTCCTATTGTCTCCAAGTTGAAGACAGCAAGAGAGATGTTTAAAACTTTGTAGGAGATGTACGAAATCAACAACACAAGTCGGGCACTTGCATTGAAGCAACAACTTCATCATGTAAAGATGGTGGAAGGAGAATCTGTCATCGCTTACTTCGTGAAGATTTCCAAATTGAGAGATCAACTCTCTACCATTGGTCATATTGTAGATGTCAAGGATTTGACCATGTTGGCTCTTAATGGTCTTCCTTCATCTTGGGAGTCTTACATTCAAGGAATCAGTGCAAGATTGAAACTTCCCAAGTTTGATCGTTTGAGGGTAGATTGTATTCAAGAAGAGTCTAGGTTGGCTACGAGAGGTATTGATCGAAGCTCTACAAATGAAGACATTCATGTTCTTTCTGCTCAATCCTCGAAGAAGAAAGGAAAAGGAGGAAAGAAAGGATACTTCAAGAGGAATAGAGATAAAGGGTCAGATGGTGCTCCTGCATTCAAGAAGAAGAAGGATCTATCTTGCGTTCAATGTTTTCGATGTGACAAGTTTGGTCACTATGCAAAGGATTGCCCAACCAGGCCTAATCAACATACTTCATTTGCGGATGTGGATGAGATCTCTCCTCAAAAGGATTCTAGGGAATTTCTATTCTAAGTCATGGGCCTGTGTTCAAGCTGTGAAGATTGTGTATTGATCTGAGCGCAAGAGCAGCGTATCTTACTGTGTCCAGTATTTGCACCCATCAGAATATTTAAAGAGATAAGTATTCTTTGTTTTTTTTGAAATCACCTTTCTAGGCTGAATTTCAGTTACTTCATTTATTTGGATCATGTGTGATTAGTAAAGAGAGATCATGGTTTCTCTTGAATTGTGTTCACTGACATAAGATCCTTTGAAGACTCAAAATTATTCGTTGCAAGTTACTTTCATGCTAATTGTGAAGATTTCTGAGTGTGACTTTGAAATAAAAAGAGAATTGCAATTTCGATGGTGATTAGTTGGTCACATCGATATCATTCTCTAATGCATGAACTGTGATAGAGCCTTGACTCTTGGAGAGGGTTGGTTCTACATGCTAATTGCATAATGCATTCAAGAAAACTGTAGCTGTGCAGACTGTCTTTTGTTGGGCTGAGTTTAACACTCTCGAGAGGAGTAAAAGATGGAAGAAAGAGTTATATCAAAATTCAATAAAGATAAGTTTTTTTATCCTTTCATTCTGATCTTTTGATATATTTCTCTTATAGGTTGATTTATTTTTTCATGTTTTAATATTGTTCATAAATTCTTATGTATTCATGCTATAACTTGAGAAAGTAAACCTTGTATGCTTCTAGCCTTGATATTTCTTTGGATAGTTATAAACTGTTAGTAATCTCTCTCTAAAATGCTTCCAGGACAGACCTTGGAGCAAGAAGATGATGAGAGATGGCTTAGTGATGAAAAGCTTGAGGCATCTTGTGAGGAAGTCATGCGGACCAAAGAAATGATCAAGCGTGTAGTCACAACTTGCAGCCACGGGACTAAGTTGGTGGCTAGAGGGAGTTCACTTCCAGAAGTCTTCTTTGCAATCTCTAAAGCAGGGATCAAGAGGGAGTTTTGTAACTCACCGAGAAGAAGTGAAGATTACTATATTGCAAGGCTAAGTACTAAATCCTTAGAGGATCTCGTTGTTGAGATCAAAATTGCTCAAGACAGTCATCTAGATTTGACATTGGTAGCTCCGCAAACCTATTCAGAATAGAGTGATCTAGGATGAGGTCGACAATCCTGAACTCTCTACAGTATCAGAGGTATGCATGGGAAAACATTTCTCTAAGGCAAGCGTTGCAGGCAATCTGGGACGAAGAGGTCAGAAGGTTGATGCAAGCACTTGAAGATTCAGAGGGAGCCTACTGAACCTGAAGAAGATGGTAATCTAGTTGATTTTGGTTTTTTATGTTGATGATCTGATTCTTACTGGAGAAGAACACCTCATTATCAAATGCAAGGAGGAGTTAGCTTCTTTTGAAATGGTCTTGATGATGGCTTGATTCTATACCTGTTGAAGAGAGATGGATTGCAAATCCATGTCTACGCCTATGGAGACCCAACAGAGTTCAAAGATTCCACGATGTGATTGATTGGATCGTTGATGTATCTAGTCAATACTAGACCGGATATTTGCTATGTAGTGAGTGCACTTAGTCAGTTCATGTGTGAACCAAGGCAAATACATCTAGTTGCAGCAAAGCATATCTTGAGATACTGCGCAGTTGGATATGATTGAGATATTCTTGGTGTGGATTTGAAGCCGTACATGGATATCGGGATTTGATTAGGTGGTTGTTATGATCGGAAGAGCACCTCCGATGTTGTTTCAGTTGGTCTGCGTTGATCTCCGGGTGTAGCGAAGCGATCTTCGGTGGCATTGAGCATCGCCTTGGAGAGTATAAGCCTTGTATGACTCAGAAGTGTGTGGCTTCGAAAGCTCTTGATTGTTTGGTCAATTGATGGAGCCGACTGTCATCCATTGTGATAATCAAAGCTGTGAGAAGCTTTCTCATTCAATGTTTCATGACATAACTAAACATGTTGAGATCAAATACCACTATATCAGAGATATGGTATTGAGGAAAGCAATTCAGTTGAGGTATATTAGCACTGATGAGCAGACGGCAGACATTCTCACCAAGCCTCTCTCTAGGATAGAGTTTGTGTACTTTCGAGACAAGCTTGGTATGGTGGAGAATCAAGCCCTAGCTGAGAAGGAGTCTCAGTATCAGTGATCTTCCTTAATGCATTTCTCTTTGAGAGAGATTTGAGGTGCAAGCCCTTGTTAATGCATTTCTCTTTGAGAGAGATTTGAGGTGTAAGCCCTTGTTAAAGCATTTCTTTTTGAGATTTGAGGTGAAAGCTCTTGTTTCCACCCTCTGGGAGAGCCATGGTGGATGTCATGTGTGTGACTCCATGACAGCATCACGTGAGAGAGTCCGTGATGATTCTCTTGTACTTGTGTTTCACCCTCTGGGAGAGCCATGGTGAACGTCACGATGAGGTGAGAACATCACGTTGAGTGATGAGCACTTGTACATACCATACATGAGTGTAGCCATGATGGTTGATATCGCGATGAGGTGATATCTTTCTTTTCCATACATGGGTGTAGCCATGATGGTTGATATCACGATGAGGTGATATCTTTCCTTTCCACATATGGGAGTAGCCATTGTAGTAGACATCACGATGAGGTGATATGTCTTGTGCAGCTGGAAGTATTCTCCCTAGCTGAGAGGAAGTGTTGATGTTCATGCAGCGTCGGTCACTACTTCCAGTCGATTTGATAAATTAAATAATAGCAAAAGCTATTTAATTTATAGAGCCATCGTTTTGATAAAGAGGCATGATCGATATTAATTATATTTAATTATGAAGAGGCACGATTTAATGAGGAGTTGTATTTTAATGAGGCCAACCTCATGCTTCTTTGGGACGCGATTTTCAAGAGACATTCTTTGGTGGCCGACTTGTTGTTTTTGAAAGGTCATGTCTTCCTCCATCTCATGTCTTCTTCCATCACATTGTATATATACTTGGTGATATCTCATTATTTCATCATCGATTCATTCCATTCTCATTCATCTCAAGTGCGAGTTCATCCATAAGAGCAGATCGACATTGTTGAAGGCTGTAGTTCATTATCAGCGAATTGCCTCATTGTATTTCTGTGTTGCATCATATTTGGTGCTTATATTTTTGGCCTTAATATCGGCCTCTTGTAAGGAGACAATTATTGTGGTGATTCAATATATAAGTGATATATTGTTGCTGGGTTTTTCTCCCTCAAGTGGAGGTTTTTTCCAGGGTATCTGCTGTGTTCTTCTGTTGAATTTTGAATTAATTTTCTGTGCTCTAATCTGATCATAAAACTAACAATTAGCTCATGGATTTGATTGCTCCTAATTTATGCCAGCTAGTGATGAGAATGGTGAAGAAGATATTTTCTTGTTTGATGTCTTTCCTTCTTTTGTTCCATTTTTAGAGTCTGAGGCTGCTAATGATGTTTCTATGCATAAAAATGACATGAATGTTGCTGCACTTGAGAAAAATATCAAAGAAAAGAATGTTGTTGCAGCAAAAGATGTGAAAAACAAACTTTGCCAGGGACCTAAGAATGTTGCAGCCAGTAACCATGAAGAAGAAATAGAAATAGAGATACAACTTGAAGAATTAAGTTTGTCATTTGAAGTGTCTCACAAACCCAAGGTATATGTTGATGAAATGTGCATCAATACATGTAATTACGAGGTATGCTGGTTTTCCATTGTCCCTGAATGTGACAATATTGAATATGAGGTTTTCATTCAAGATGAAGACGTGACCTTTTGCATTGGGGATAATGTATCTGAGCTTGAATGTTTCACTTGGGGCTGGCATACCAAAGTTAATGTTGTTGAGCAGCAACACATGTGCCAAGAAAGTAATTCTCGTGTCGCTTAAATTGACAGTATGCTTGAGCTTCAAAGTTTTTTCGTTTGGTGTTTATGAGGAAGAGCTTTCTTATGCAGGTCAACGTGTAGGTATGGCATGCTTTTTATCACCATATGAGTTGGAGACATTCTCTTTTTCCTTCAACTCATGTTAGGAAGAGATGTAACAATCGAGTGTCCTTGTGTGAGGAGATTTCTTGTTCCTCCACATCTTGTATTTGTTTAATTGCTGATCTACTTCCAAAAGATTTAATCCTTGTTGTATGTACACCTAATGCATCATTAGATAAGTCAAGTGCTTATGTTTTGTGGCTACTCTACAGTGGTAAAAGTTTATGGTGAAGTGAATCTCCTCTACATGGGCAATATGTGTGACTTGATGCATGCAAGAAGAAAATTTCAATGGTTGCAGTTGGGTATTAAGTG
Source organism: Sequoia sempervirens (assembly GCA_007258455.2). NCBI lineage: Eukaryota > Viridiplantae > Streptophyta > Pinopsida > Cupressales > Cupressaceae > Sequoia > Sequoia sempervirens. The sequence continues at coordinate 15,523,684 of VDFB02292527.1, read as the reverse complement.
CAACTATGGTGTGAGGGAGATCAACTCCTTCAAAATAATTGTCTTTGACAGAGGGAAGTCACGGCAGTTGATTTCCATGTTTGTAAAAAAATGTACATATTAGCTTAGTTGTTCTTGTTTTCCAAGAAGTGTTGTTGCACACTTTGTGTTTTCATTAGGAGAATACATGATTAGGTTTTGTTGTCTTCCTCCAAGTGCACTCTGCACATGCCATGTTTTGTTGTGTTGAGGCAATCCCTTTTCAGTTGTGTTTCCTCTTGACCCTGTGCCCAATGGATGCTTAAGGCCACTGGTTCTCTATGATTAGCAAGCAATCATCTCACATGAGTTGCCAAAATGTTGATATTTCATGTCCCCCTTGTTTTTCCACTAATGATAACCAATCTGAGATATTTTGTGGGTCATTGGGTCATGTGTGCATTTGGGTGGTGTGCTTCATTTTCTTGCCTTAGTCAATTACCCAATTTCAAAATCCAAAACTTGGCCAAGTGTAAGGGGTCTTTGAGTTTTCCATCAAGTATAAAATCCAAATGGGTTCTCTCTGCGCAAATGTCAAGCTATGTGGGTGAGAATTGGCTAAATTACAAGGCTGTTAGTGCTCATAGCAGGAACCTCAAGAACCTCAATGGGTTCTTGGTTCCTACTCAACCCTTGACACAAGGCAAGGAGTGGCATAAGGTAGGCGTTGAGCTTGACCCTCGACGAGGTAGGTGTAGCGAGGGTGTGAAATTTTTAATGCTCCTTTCTTTTGTTACACGGTAGATCAATTGCCTGACCCCCAACGACTTGCAACGAACGTGAGGAGGATGTAGGTGATTGGGTAAAGTGGGAAAAATAATTAATGCAACAGCCAATTGCAGACGTAAACCCTAAAAACATGTTTTTTGCACCTTATCTCTTCCCTACACCTCATCAATGCTTCAACAACCTTCCCATCTCCAATCTCGAGCTGCGTGTTGCAAATGTTGTCATTGATGTCAAGAAGGAATTCGTTGTTCGAGATTGTTGCAAATATTGTTATTGATGTCAAAGCAAATGAACAAAATTGTTGTCATTGATGTCAAGAAGGAATTCATTGTCCAAGATATTGTCATTGATGTCGAAGACCTATAATCGAAATTGTTGGCAAGTTTATTGTCATTGCTATCAAAGGATAAAGAACATCAAATGAAGGACATCAAATAACGCCAAAGGCCACTAATCGTTTCAAGAGCAGATCACATTATTTAAAGGTGATTAAAGATAAGTTTGGGGCATTAAAAGTGTGCATTAATAAATCTAAAAGAAAACTTTATGGTTGTTACATTTAAGCTATATTTACACTTATGCTGGCCAACCTTCCTTAATATGGGTGCCTCAATGGAGAATACATTCAAATATAAATTAATTTCTATCTTGGGCCGGCCTCATGATATTGGCACCCAAACATGTAAATGCTGGCCGACTACCTTAGAATAGTCGCCCATAATGGGAGAAAGTAAAGTCAATTTAAATGAGCCGACCAAGACAAGATTATCGAGCACTTAAGTCCAAAGCATATTTAAATAACTTAATCGCCCACAGTTAAAGTGAATGAAAACAACAATAAAATGTGCAGCAAGTAAAATATTCCTAAAGAGGCAGCAATTAGTTTTACAAAGGATGTGATTAATATTAAAGTGAAGAGCAGCGATTTTCATTATGAAGAGGTAGCGATTAAGATGGTGATAATACAACGATCTCATAAAGGATAAAGGCAGCGATTAAATACATGTTAAGGAGCAGATTCCTAAGATAAAAAGGCAGCAATTTATATGTTATAAGAGGACCGATTAAAACAGATTTGATTAAGGTTAAAAGAGGCCAACTCTCCAAATGTGTTGCCTCCTTTGAGAGGATTAAAATGATTTAAATACTTTATCTGGTTGACCCTCTTGAAAAGTCACATTCCTTTAAGCAAGTTGTCCCTCCTAGGGTTGTATTCCTTGGTAATTGAAATGGTATAAATAGAAGCTAAAGTGGGAGGTTGAGAAGTATGAAAAGAATGCAATATCAATTGATTTAGAGCAGAAAAAGAGCAGATGGAAAGAAAATCTACAGCAGAAATATATGTGAAGAATTAGCATATATTCATGAGAATTTATGAGCAGGCTTATGAAGAAATTGTGAGCAGACTTAGAAGAAATTAAGAGCAGATTTTTGAGTTTATCAAGCAGAATATGGTGCAAGCAAATTTATAAATACAAGCAAGTGAAATAAGTGATATATCCTGGAGCAAATAAATGAGGTTAACATTGTGAGTGGAGAGTAGAAGGTACATCATACAAACACCAGCAGATTTGAGGAAAAGGATATAATAGATCATTTAAGGCAGATTTTAGTGAAGGAGGGTTATAGGAATGTCGTTCATTGAAGATATGCATATGAGATCAAGATTCTTATAAAGGAGATTGAATTGTCCATCATCCATTGAAGAAGCTACATTCAAGTAGGTGGACTCTAGTTTTTTTGGAGGTTGGTGCTTCCCAAAAGAAGAGATTAGTCTCTTACTAAGTTGGTGCTTAGTTGTGGGGGTTGGTGCCTACGAATTGTGGGATTGGTGTCTCTAGTAGGTTGGTGCCTGCAAAAATTGTAAGAGAGTTTTATATAAGCAATATTTTGCCATGGTTTTCTCTTGTAAGGGTTTCCATGTAAATTATGTGTTCTTGTTATTGATATTGTGCAATTGATGTTATTGTGATTGTTAAGTTGAAAAAGTAAAAGGTTGTATTATACTGATTCAACCCCCCCTCTCAGTATAATCGTGTGTTCTTCACTGTGCACTATAGGGATGATGTTTAATGCATTCCCATGGATTCTAAAAGGAGTTGCAAGTGCCCAAATCTCCTTTATCATTTGCGAGTCCTCCTTTTGTTAGACGACCATGCCTGGGTTGTGTTTTCAACATTTTTTGCGGGTATTTTTCTGCTCTTCGCCTTCTTTTTCAATTGCATCCCATGCCTTTCAGATCAAACTTTCTTTTGCAGATGTGTTAGGGTTTTGCAGGACGGCAACCAAGGTTCTCTCCTTGCCATGTCCTCTCTTTTTCACTTGCTGGGCATAAAAAAGATTTTATCATTCATTTAAAGGTTGTTTTTTCTCTCTTTAGAGACTTGCATGCTTTGCAACTCTGCTATTGTAAACATATTCCATGCCTCTAAACTAATAAAATTGCCATCTTTTTACCTCTTCTTGCTTCATTTACTCTATGCAAACCACTCACCTCTATGGATGGATGAATGCTTTGCTGTTCTCCCATGTTGTATGTTGTGTTAACTTCATTTGTAGGTGCTAACTATGGATCAACTCTTTCCCTTTTAATGCTTGTCAAATCCTAACCCTCATATACACCCCTAGGAGCCAACATAACAAAGGGCAGTGTAAGTTCTTTTGACATTTATTATTTCTCTGTGCTCTAGTAGGCAAGAAGAATCAAATTTAATCTAGGTGTATCACCACCCTTTCCTTTTAGTGCATTCCTTACTCTTTTTCTTAGTAGAATAGGATTAGTTGTAGGTTTATGCAGTGCTGGGTTTGTCCAACACTCTTGCATCTAGATTAGAAAGGAACCGGCCTTCTCTAGAGGTTTGATCTCATCTGCAGGGTCCCACACCTTGGGATCATTCCCATGCTTCATTGAGCCCTTGAATTCATCATTCAATAAAGGGTTAGTTCTGATTGACAACAAAAACCCTGAGCTAAAACCAGTAAAAAATTTGGCACCCATATGTTAGATAGGACAGCTGAGGGGGGGTGGGGGGAGGCGGGTGAATCAGTTGTCACAGATTATAACCTTTAATTCAATTACTGGAACTAACACATAAACTGATTGAGTGATTAACCATCAAATGCAAGTGCACAAACACAATAACTCCAGATTTACGTGGAAAACCCAATGAGGGAAAAACCACGGTGAGGATTAACTCACACTATAGAGAATATCAAAATCAATTACAAAAAGGCTCATTGCTTGAGATAAGGCTCATTGCTTGAAATAAGGACTCATTGTCCATAGGGCTACAACCCGAAGGGTTCACTGCCACAAAGATACAAAGAAGACAAAGAAGATTTGTTATAGAGAGATAGCAATCCCAATGCAACAAAGATTCCACCACAATCATTGATCAACTCGCATGAATGATAGAGTTCACCTTCTGCTCATTGCATCCGGAAACTCGACATTAAGCTTCGCATTGAACAAGCACACACTTAACTCACACACCTCAAGAATAGCATCAAGGTCGCGTCTGCACTTTCACTTATCTTCCTTCTTTTCTTATGTACAATTTTCATCACTAGCACATTTTGTATTTATACTATCTCCAACCTTGAAAAGATACAAAGTCAACCATCCAACTTCAACTTTCAAATTAGGTCGGCGCCAAACATCCTAGGGTGGAATTAGAATGAGGGCGACCCAAACACACGCTTCACTGGGATCCATAATAGATCCAACATGCTTCATTAGCTTCGAAAGTAGTGCTTGACACATGGTCGGCCATACTAGTGTAGAACACATAGATCAATTAGGCTTGATATATCCAAATGCCAAAAGCAACGTCAATAGAACCAGGGCAACACAACTCTTAAACCATACGCCATAAAATTTCATCAAAGAGAAATCTGGACCAACAACAATCCTCCCAGACCTCAATCAACACACAACAAAACATAGTTCACAAGCACTAGAACCAACAACCTTCTTTTAGTACAAATTTCTCAATATCCTCGACATATATAATCAACAACAACTAGTAGATAACCAGCTGACCAGTTGACATAACCAGCTGACCGGTTGACATCAATGACAACACTTCATTCCTTTTCCATTCTTGCAACACTCTCCCCCTTTGTCATTGATGGCAACACATGATGTGAAAAACCATCAAAGACACCATACCTATTCTGAAAATACTTTTCAAGATTATTTTGCTTCTCCCCTTTTAGAAGATCATCTTCCTCATTACTTGCTTTCTCTTATTAACTTTTCACATCCTCTCTCTCTCCCTTTGACATCAATGGCAAAGGCAAAAGATATGTCCATTGAAACTTCCTTTGACATGAAAACATAATACTCATAATGACAACACTTTAGAAAATCTGCCTGCTCCCCCTGAGGGCAGCCACCAACAAACATCAGTCCAAAAGATAGAATCATGAATTCACCGGATTGATGCATCTCCAAATGCATCTTAGTTTATAAAAGGAGGGGCATTAACCCCTAGCTTATCTTGGAGATACTCAAAAGTATCTTTAGGAAGAGCCTTTGTAAATATATTCGCAATTTGATCTTTTGTTGAAACATACGCAAGCTTGACTTCATTCTCCATAACCTTCTCTCTTAAGAAATGATACCTGATAGATATATGTTTCGTTCTTGAGTGCATCATAGGATTCTTCGAAATGTTAATTGCACTTGTGTTATCATAGAAGATAGGAATATGATCACCATGTAGCACTGTGATATCTTTCAATGTCTGTTTCATCCATAACACTTGTGTACAACACGATGCAGCAACAATATACTCAGCTTCAGCAGTAGACAAAGAGACTAAATGTTGCTTCTTACTCAACCATGCTACCAATCTACATCCAAGAAAGAATGCACCACCACTTGTACTTTTCCTGTCATCTATACTTCCAACCCAATCTGCATTTGTATAAGCACTGAGTATAAAATCAGTATCTTTAGGATACCATAATCCAAAATCCGGAGTGCCTTTCAAATATCTGAATATTCGTTTAACTGCAGCAACATGTGTTTCCTTCGGATCTTCTTGAAATCTAGCCACAAGACAAACTGCGTGCATAATATTCGGTCTAGTAGCAGTTAGATACAGTAGTCCACCAATCATAGATCTATACTTGCTCTGATCAGTCTTAGGTGAATTCTCATCTTTTCCCAACTTGCATCTAGTCACCATAGGAGTACTTACCGGTTTAGAATCGTCCATACCAAATTTTCTCAATATTTTTCTCACATACTTAGGTTGTGAAATGAAAATTCCTTTGTTTGTTTGATTATTTCAAATTCTTTTTGCATTTCTTTCACAAACATCTTGCACATCTTTTCATTTCCTCCAAAGATAATGTCATCAACATATACCACTACAATCAAGATTTTGTCATTCTTAGTCTTGAAATACAAATTATTGTCTGCCGTACCTTTGTTAATTCCTTGCTGATTCAAATACCTATCTAACCTTGCATACCGGGCTCTAGGGGCTTGCTTCTGTCCATATAAAGCTTTCTTCAATTTGCACACCATATCCGGTTGATCTGTTAATTGAAATTCTTCCGGTTGTTCCATGTAAACCTCTTCATCTAGCTCACCATTCAAAAATGCTGACTTGAAATCCATCTGATAGACTTTGAAATCTTTATAAGCAGCTAATGCCAAGAACATCCTTATAGCTTCCATTCTTGCTACCGGGGCAAAGGTTTCTTGAAAATCTATACCTTCCACTTGTGAGTAGCCTTTACATACAAGCCTTGCTTTGTTTCTGAAAACTTTCCCGTTCTCATTCAATTTGTTTTTGAATACCCATTTTGATCCAATGATATTTTTGTTTGCCGATCTTGGAACCAATTCCCAAGTTTGATTCTTTTCAATCTGCAAAAGTTCTTCTTTCATTGCTTCCTTCCAATGTTCATCCTCGCAGGCTTCTCTTACTGACTTCGGCTCAATTGCAGAGAGTAAGCACATATTTATTTCAGCAGCAGCTTTGCTTCTAGTCAACACACCTTTTGTCTTGTCTCCAATAATCTGACTTTCTGAATGATTCCTCTGTACATATTTCGGTGTTCTAGGGGACATTACCGGAGCATCTTCTTCTCTTTCATTCTGCTCTTTCTGCTCATCTCTATCCTGCTCTTCTTCAATTTCTTTTATTCTTGCACAGTCATGTTCATCAGACACATATCCATCAATATCAATAGAATTCTTCATTGTTTCATCAACCTTCACATTCGAGCTTTCCACAATCTTCCTCAATCTTTTGTTGAAACATCTATATGCCTTGCTTTTAGTAGAGTAACCAAGAAATATTCCTTAATCACTTCTTGCATCAAACTCTCCAAGGTTTCCTCATCTCTTCTGATGTAGCATTTGCTTCAGAATACCTTGAAATATTTAATTGTAGGAATTCTTCCATGCCATAGCTCATAGGGAGTTTTCGTATTGTTTGTTCCTGCTTGAACTTGATTGAATACATACACAACAGTGTGAATAGCTTCTTTCCAGTAAACTTCCGATAATCCGGCTTCAGTGATCATTGACCTAGCAGCTTCTTGAACTGTTCTGTTTTTCCTTTCAACAACTCCATTTTGCTGAGGAGTTCTTGGAGCAGATAATTGTCTCTTTATTCCATTCACTTCACAAAACATATTGAACTCATGGGAGGTGAATTCACCACCTCTGTTAGATCTCAAACATTTTATCTTCAAATTCACTTTATTTTCAACCATAGCCTTGAACACTTTGAATCTATTTAATGCTTTTGATTTTTCTCTTAAAAATGTAACCCATGTATATCTAGAATAATCATCAATTAAATCATAAAGTACCTTTCACCAAGTAGGCTTTGCACTCTCATAGGACCACAAAGATCTGTATGAACCAAATCAAGCAATCCAGTAGTAGATTGTTCCTTTAATTTGTAACGGTTTCTTGTCTGTTTCCCGAACTGGCAATTTCTGCAGATAGCATTTACAGGCTTTGTGATTCTCGGTAGATCTCTCACGGCTTGAACAGTACTAATCCTTGCCAAGTTATCAAAATTCATGTGACACATTCTCTTGTGCCATAACCAGTTGTAATCTATCTGAGTCATAAAACATCGTCCATCAGCACCTTTAAGCTGATAAATATTCCCTTCAGATTTTTGTCTTGTAGCAATCAAAGTTCTGGATCCTTTCCGGATCTCACACTTCTCATCCTTAAACACAAGATCATATCCTTTTCTGCACATTTGACCGACGCTCAACAGATTATGCCGTAACCCTTAACATAGTAGACATCATCAGTATGATGCTTGCCATCAAAACTTACTGAAGGTATCCCACAGATTTTAGTACCAGTATCATCTCCAAACATAACCAGACCTCCATCATATTTTTCAAGTTTTACAAACTTACTCTTGTCACCAGTCATGTGATGTGAACAACCACTATCAACTACCCAAAAATTCTTTTCTTGTTTAGCATGTAGGGCAGACATAATTGTACCTTCATTTTTCTCCCTCTCTCTCTCTCTCTCTCTCTCTCTCTCTCTCTCTTCTTTGGAGGATTTTCCTTTGACTGTCTTTCTGAATTAGTAGAAGTAGGTTCATCTTTAATCGCCAAGAACAAGCATTCATCAGTCATCTGGATCTTCATATTCTGAATCTTCATCTGAAATACTAGCATTCTCATTAACATAGTAAGCTCTGTTAATCTTCCTTCCTTTCCTTTTTTTCTCATATCTTTGTTTATTCTTTTTAGCTCTTTCTGGACACTTTGCAACATAGTGACCAATCTCTCCACAACTAAAGCATTTAAAGGACAATTTACCTTCATACTCACCAAAGCCTTTTCTCAATCTTCTTACAAAGTTAGCCTCGATTTCTTCAAAGTTCTCTTCATCCGGATCTTCAGTTCTTGTAGCTTTAAAAGCAGTTTTTGTCTTGCCTCCACTTCTTAGATTCAACTTCCTCATTTCATAAGATGTCAAGAAGCCTAACAACAGATCCTTAGTACATGTCTTGTAATCTATAGTTTGCTCAATAACACTCACCTTTTCAGTGTAAGCATCAAGAAGAGTCTTGAGAATTTTCTTTACAATTTTGGTTTCATCTATAGTAGCGCCAAGAGATTGCATTCCAGCCACTACCTCATCCAATCTCTGTACATAAGCTTTAACATTCTCATCTTCGGTCATATGTAAAAGATCAAACTGTGTTTCCAAATTCTGTAATTTTGCTTCTTTTACCCTTTCATCACCATCGTGCGCTCTTTCTAAAGCATCCCAAACTTCCTTAGCTGTCTTCAAATTCTGAACTTTAATTAACTCAGAATGTACCAAACTATTCTTCAAGATGAACTTCGCCTTGTTATTCGCTTCATGTGCTTTAATTTGCTTAGGTGTACTCGGACCATTTGCAGGAGGAGTGTAGGGATTCTTGTAAGCTTTCTCAACATCAAATCCGCAATACTCCAGATATTCTTCTATTAGTACTTTCCAAATTCTATAGTTAGTTCCACCAAACTTTGGATAATCAAAGACCATTTTGTTAGCCATCTCGAACCTTCCTCAAGCGGTTAAGCTCTTCACCAAGGAACCAAGCTCTGATACCAATTGTTGGATAGGAGAACTGAGAGGGGGGGGGGGGGGGAGAGGGGGGGGCGAGGGAGGGGTGAATTAGTTGTCACAAATTATAATCTTTAATTCAATTACTGGAACTAACACATAAACTGATTAAGTGATTAACCATCAAATGCAAGTGCACAAACACAATAACACCAGATTTACGTGGAAAACCCAATGAGGGAAAAACCATGGTGAGGATTAACTCACACTATAGAGAATATCAAAATTGATTACAAAAAGACTCACTACTTGAAATAAGGACTCATTGTCCATAGCGCTACAATCCGGAGGGCTCACTGCTACAAAGATACAAAGAAGACTTGTTACAGAGAGACAACAATCCCAATGCAACAAACATTCCACCACAATCACTGATCAACTCGCATGAATGATAAAGTTCGCCTTCTGCTCACTGCATTCGGGAACTCGGCATTAAGCTTCGCACTGAACAACCACACACTTAACTCACACAGCTCAAGAATAGCATCAAGGTCGCATTTGCTCTTTCACTTATCTTCCTTCTTTTCTTATGTACAATTTTCATCGCTGGCACATTCTGTATTTATACTATCTCCAACCTTGAAAAGATACAAAGTTGGCCATCCAACTTCAACTTTCAAATTAGGTCAACACCAAGCATCCTAGGGTGGAATTAGAATGAGGGCGACCCAAACACACACTTCACTGGGATCCATAATAGATCCAACACGCTTCATTAGCTTCGAAAGTAGTGCTTGACACACAGTCGGCCATACCAGTGTAAAACACATAGATCAATTAGGCTTGATACATCCAAATGCCAAAAGCAACTTCAATAGAATCAGGGCAACACAACTCTTGAACCATACGCCATAAGATTTCATCAAAGAGAAATCGGAACCAGCAACAATTCTTCCGGACCTCGATCAACACACATCAAAACATAGTTCACAAGCACCAGAACCAACAACCTTCTTTTAATACAATTTTCTCAATATCCTCGACATATATAATCAACAACAACTAGTAGATAACCAGCTGACCGGTTGACATAACCAACAGACTGATTGACATCAATGACAACACTTCATTCCTTTTCCATTCTTGCAAGCCCATATCCCTAGTTAAAAGTTTAACACTCAAGTCTCAAGATGAGTCCATAGGTTAAAAGTAACATATTCCATCCACCCATCATAAATTTGTCATAATCCACTCACCAATTTGGGCACTCCATTATCTCCATTCAAAGACTCCTTATGATGCATCATAATATGTGTCATAAGTTGGTCAATAAGTGTAACTTCTTATAGCTTTTTAATGTTTCATAGATGTTTTTACATTTCCAATGTGAGGTTCAAATTTTTAAGACCATAACTTTTTTTTTAACTAGGGGGTATACCTGCTAGCCAGCCTAGTGCCCAACCCGACCTTGCCTTGGGCTTACAAGCTGCCAAGTTGGGGACAGGAAGGGGCTAGTTGAGGCGAGACTAGTTCCCCTAGGATGCACGAGCACGCCCGCAAGACAAGTGCATTGCTTAAATCTAGACCTCAGAGTCGAACCCAAGACTAGGGGGAGCAAACCCACGACTTAAGCCTCCTCCTCTATCCAGGTGGGCTTGGGCCGAAGCCCTTGAAGACCATAACTTTTGATTTGAGAGGTCATTTGGGTCTTTTGAAAAATTGTAGGGCTTGAAGAGATCTATGTGTTAGGCATCCGAGAATTGCTTAAATCTGGACCTCAAAGTCAAACCCAAGACCAGGGGGAGCAAACCCACGACTTAAGCCTCCTCCTCTATCCAGGTGGGCTTGGGCCGAAGCCCTTGAAGACCATAACTTTTGATTTGAGAGGTCATTTGGGTCTTTTGAAAAATTGTAGAGCTTGAAGAGATCTATGTGTTAGGCATCCGAGAATAGATGTTGAACAACCCATAATATTTATTTTGGCCAAAAATGACCTCAACTCAAAAATTGAGTTTTTCTTGTTTTATAACCCAAAAATTACATTTTTTGTATTCTTAACATTAAGAGCTAGGTTGAGGCACCTTTCTTGACACATCTAAAATGAGAAAGAAAAGGACTCAATCTCGTTTTTAAAGTTCAAATTTCAACATTAATGTAATAAAAGGAAAAGATTTAAACTTAAAGTACACTCTTTAGAAACTTTTACTTGGCTGTAATGTCGTTTGAATTGCCATACATATTTCTCACACAAAGAGGTCCCCTTGTGTAGGTTTGTAGATCTTAATCTTAGAGATGATCTTTGCTCCAAGTTGAGGAACAGGTTCCCTCCTCTCTAGGACTACACATAGAGCTCACTTAAAACCTACTCATTCTCTTTGAAATTTGAGTAGAATTGGAACACAATTTAAGAAATAGGTAAGTACATGGAAGGGTTTGTAAAGTTGATGGCACCATTATTGATTAGTGATATCCCATATGAGACAATATCCTAAACTCAATCTTTAGATGGATCTAATAGCCTCCTTGGCCTTATACATGTTCCCTTGTACATAACCATTGTGGGCTTCACCCCATCAATAACTTGAAGTTATAAAAAGGCTTTGTGAACTACAATTATTATTAAACATAATAAACATTATAATGGATTAATGAAGGGAACATAAAAATTACAAATAAATAAAAGTATTATAAATGTTAAACTAGTAAAATGAACAAAAATAGAATGGAAATATAACTTACATCCACAATCTTTGTCAAAAACCAAAAAATATTCTCATTGAAAACCTAAAGTCAACCATGTCAACTCCTACATTACATGTAGCATATGAAGTTAAACCACTCCTTGCTAACAAACACGTGCTTCAAGGATGCCTTTGATTGAAATAAAGATTGTAACTTGATAAAGTTTGTTGCAAAATGGGTTATTCTAAGACAAGCCAACTCCCTCTTGTCTATATATTTACTTATCAAATTGATGACGAATGGTTGTATATGTATTTGCAAATATTTTTATTATGCTTTCCACATGCTTTGATCCTTAGGATTTTGCTAAAATCCTTCAACATGAACTGAAGGGACTGAGTAACACAGGAGTCCAAAATAAGGATGGATACCTATCTATGAGAATTCTACTTATAGAATATAATTTCTAGCATTATCTATAACTATTTGCTCAACATTCCTCTCACCCATGTTGGCTAAGACACCTTGTAAAACCTTACAAAGGAATTTAACATTTTTTGTCTTTTGTCAAGCATCAATGAATTTTAGGAAAATGTATGCCAGTTGAGGAAGAAATAAGGAAGTTTGAAATTCTAATCACTAAACCAATGAATTTTAGAAAAATTGTATCACTTGAGGAAGAAATGAAAAAATAAAACAATGTCTTCTTCTTACTATTAGTCATGATTATGTAGCCTTTCTTCCTCCATATCTCATGTTGCTCATCAATTTTAACCTCTACTCAGCCACCGTATCAGTCAAAATCAAGACCTTTATTTCATTATTCTTAGGGGATTTGAACCTTGCCTCACAAATAGTAATGGCATCTACTAGGTTTTGCCAATAAGGAGACCTAAAAGTTGAAAGAAAATAAACAAAACAAGTACTCTAAAATTTAGAATTTAAATCCTAAAATCCCCTAAACCTAAAAATTCAAGAGACAGAGAAATAAAAAAAATGAAAATAAAAATAAAAATAATAAATTTCTTAGTTGTGTGAAGAATGGAACAATAGACTCAAAAGTCTTCAATTACACTCCTTGCTGCATTATTCTTGTCTTTGTTTTAATCCATGCTTTGAAATGATTTTTGGGAACCTAGAGCAATGCATGGCACAATATAGAATTCAATTTGGATTTGTAAACTTTGGGCCCAACATTAGCACTGCCACTAACAATGCTACTAGCACTAGTGCTTGAAGATTTAGGCATGGACAAGTCAAAGAACAAGATTCTTCTTGAATGGTTGCCATCATCTTTTTGCTTCTCTTTGAGTTCCTTTTGTTGGTCAAAAGTTTCTATTTGGCTTTGTAGCACATGCACAACATCAATAGGCATATTTAGGCACAGAGTAACATCTAGGCATGGTGTTTGTGAGTGGTGATATTTTGAATCTATTATGCTTTCCCCACTAATTTTTAGTTTGCAAAATTTGCAAGCTAACTCCTCTTTGTTAGACACTAGGATGACATGTTTCCAACAAGGTTCCTATGTATACAAAAGGTCAATTAAAATGTAGGGTTTGTAGTGGAGAAATAGATAATATTTTTAGAAAAAGCTACTAAGTTCATAAAAACCTAAGTTGTTGATCTTGGTATGGGGATGGGTATGGGTTTAGGGTTCATGTATGTTGATACAACATTTTTTTTTCGCTTAGGTACAAGTATGGGTTCGTACATATATGTATATATGCACATATATATATAAAATTTTAAAATTATAAAACCAATAGTACTCATAATTGCTAATAAACAAAATATTTAAATACCTCATAATTTGCAAGAAAGAAAATACCAATAAATTCACAATATGATAATTCAATGATTTGTCAAATGATAATAATACAAAATGAAAATTACAATCAATATTCAATAGTTTTCATATTGCTCTTCATTGAGAGCATCAAAGTCAACATTTAGTTTAATTTCATTTGAATCACAATCAGCTGCAGTGCCACTCCCATTGGCCATGTCATCTGCAAAAGTTACCCCACCAATAGACTTCAACAAGTTGTGCAGTTGTAGTGTCTAAGTCGGCACACTCAATAGTTATACCTTAATTTGTCAGTACCCCTTCATTGCATTCAGGTCTCTTATGTGACAAGAGACTAAGTTGGAGTGCACAAAGACCAAATCTTCAACTTTTTTTGCACCTAATAGGTTGTCTTTAATTGAGTGGATAAAATAATGTGTACTTCAATTCCGCTTAGTTGAAGAACTCACAAATTGTTAAATTTGCATACAACATTTACAATTACAAAACATAAATTATAAATTATAAATTATAAATTTATAATATATAGCAGCAAATGAAAAATGAGAATGTTACAAAATAAAAAGATGAATATTTGAGAGAGAATTTTTATTACAAGAGGCTGCAAGTAAATAGAGCCTTGGGCATCTATGTATCACCATTCATGAGCATCTTTTTTTGTACTTGTCTCAAAAAGTGCAAACATCATGATTCTTTGAAGACATGAAGTGGCCTAACTCACTCAAGACAACTCTCTGTAAATCAACATTTGGGAATATTCTTTTGAATGTAGTTTTGTAGCCAACAACTCTTCGTCCCTATTTGGTGCCAACCTCCTCGAAAAAGAAAGTATCTCTAAGCTGTAATATTTCAGAGACAAAGCAAATGCTAGGAGATACAAGGGTGTGGTTTCAATGATCAACAATGATCTTATAGAAAAATGCATTTGTGTTGTTATGCTCTGTCTTCTATTATGGTCCCTATTTTTTCAACCACGGAGTCCATGGCATCATAAGTTTCACTAAAACATGAGCAATCCATATCAACATACCTAATCATGTTGATGATGGGCTTAGTGAAACTCAAAACATATTGCACACGAGCCCAACACTCAACATCTAGGATAGATGCTTTGATTTTTTAGGCTCTTGTTGTGGTTGATTGCCTCCATGCACTCCAAAGAGTGTTGATAACCAAAGCACTCAATGCATCTCACTCTTTCCCAAGTCATTTGGAGACGATTGTGTGTGATGCAAATTGAGTTTTGACACCTAACATGGTGTAAAAAAAAACTAAAATATTAAAGGTAGATTGATTGCTTCCATGCACTCCAAAGAGTGTTGATAACCAAAGCACTCAATGCATCTCACTCTTTCACAAGTCATTTGGAGACGATTGTGTGATGCAAATTGAGTTTTGACAACCTAACACGGTGTAAAAAATAATTAAAATATTAAAAGGTAGATGACACGTCAAATATTTAAAACTAAACAATTTACCAAAAATTGAAGTATCTTCAAAAACTCCAAGTTGGAGAAGGTCTTGAACATGACTTTTGACGTATGATGATTAGTCACATTGGAATCTCCTCAACCTCCATGTAGATTTCTTTGATCCACTTGATTTTTGCACATTTTTTTTGTAGTATCTAGTTGAGTGAGTGGACAACACATGGTGTCCAAAAAAAAATGCCCATATGTACCTTCCACTTTGAACTAGCTATCCTACATTTTTTAATGTTGTTTGCTATGGTTTGAACAACATTTTTGGAGCCTACAATCTCAATGGATTTTATGAGGATATTGGCAATGAAAGTTGTATCAATTACTTGCCCTTCACAATCTATTGTATTAAAAAACATCGCCCCTTTAGGGGAGACACTTCAATGACATTGATTAGTGGTTAATTTTGCAATCTTTCCATCCATTATAGATGATGGACACACTTGTTTCAAGCCATGTATCCTTGATTGCTTTCAATGCCACCTATATGGAAACTTTCTTCTTGGTTAATAAGGTGGTACACACCTCTTCATAGCTAAGAGTAGTGTAATCAACAAGTGCTTTGGAATTGTTGTCACCATATCTTGCCAATATGGTGATCTAATGGGGTTGAAAGGAAGCTCATTGCCATAGATGCAACAAGCAATGCTCTCATGTATAACCTCTCTCAGCCCATTCTTGAAGGCCTTTTCCAATGGGCCTTTTTTTTCGTGAAAGAAAGGGTGTATGCTCTTCTTTGAAAGATGGTGGCATGGAAGGAGAATGATTTGTGCTAGCTGGTTGTGATAAATTATTAATAGGTTTTTGTAACCTTTCTTGGAAAGAGGATGTGCTCTTTTCTTTGATCTATTATTGAGTATGTAGACATGCTCTTGTTTTTTAATATATCACATTATTTGTTGCTTTGGCAACCCTTTTTAATTCGGCCCTAGACAAATTCTTGCAATCTTTCCATCCATTATAAATTACAGGCACACTTGTTTCAGGCCATGTATCCTTGATTGCTCTCAATGCTACCTATATGGAAACTTTCTTCTTGGTTAATAAGGTGGTGCACACCTCTTCATAGCTAAGACTAGTGTAATCAACAAGTGCATTGACAATTGTTCTCACCATATCTTGCCAATATGGTGATCTAATAGGGTTGAAAGGAAGCTCATTGCCATAGATACAACAAGCAATGCTCTCATGTATAACCTCTCTCACCTCCTTCTTGAAGGCCTTTTCCAATGGGCCTTTTTCTTGTGAAAGGGTGTATGCTCTTCTTTGAATGATGGTGGCATGGAAGGATTTGGGCTAGCTGGTTGTGATAAGCTGCTAATAGGTTTTTGTGACCATTCTTGGAAAGAGGATGTGCTCTTTTCTTTGATCTATTACTGAGCATGTAGACATCCTCTTGTTTTTTAATATATCCCATTATTTGTTGCTTTGGCAACCCTTTTTTATTCGACCCTAGATAAAATTCTCTTTTTTAAGTTAGAAATAGTGCATAGGTGAACTTCCATTCGACTATACATGCTATTACACTTATTTCCACATTGGCTACAATGTCAACTATAACCCTTGTCACCAGGAAGTTGTTCAATCATTGTTGTATGCCACCACAAAGGTGATGTTGCATTAAATTTAAATGAGCTCTCTGCACGTGGGGCAACTGAACTAGATTTGCCATCCATTTTGTATGAACATAACAAAACAAAAGACCATTACAAATTTACAACCTTACAACTTAAAAAAATGACATTATAATCTTTTGCATTATGTATAAAAGGTTAAAAAAAATTCTAAACTTTAATTTTATTTTGTTTTTTCCAAAACTTGAATTTTTTTACAAGATTCACTCACCTTTGATAGATAAATCCTTCTTGTGCATCTCTTTCTCTCCTATTGGTGTAGGATTTTCTCTTTCGTAGCCTTCACCTTTGAAGAAGATTGCAACAACCTTCAAAAGCAACAATGGTAGCTTGGAGTGTGGGAGTGGGAGTGGGAAAAGCATTTCAATCCATGCATAGAGCAAGAGAGAGTTTGGAGTGGATGAAGGTGCTGATGAAGATGGAAATGACAAGTTAGATGTGGATGAGTGGGCTGTCCCTTACAAAGATGTCGATGACGAGACACTCATGGCAATTTGGTTGGAGGTATAGAGGTTCATGTTGTAGGCGTAGTTGTCTTTGAAGTTGCTAGTTTTGTTTGATTTTGTGGGAAGTGATTTTGGGAGTACTCTTTCCAAGGGTTTTCTACTTTTGAGAAACTCCCTTGTTCTAGTTGTGGTGGCTTTGCAATAGGTTGTGGTTGTTTCTCGTGAGACAAAGGTCCTTGATAGGTCTCATTGTTTTGGTGGCTAGGGCATCCAAGGTTGAGAATGGTTTGAGTTTGTAGGACAATAATGCTTTTGAGGTGGCTATGGGGGGTGTCATTGAGGGTCAATTCCCCAAGGTTTGTCCTTTGATGTTTGTTGCCATTGATGCATGTGGGCTTGTTGCTTAGTTTGCGATGGAGTCCCTTTCTTACTCTTTGATTGAGGATTTTCTCCTTGAAGGCCCCCTTAAGGTTTTTGCTAGTGTAGATGTTGTTCTTGCCTAGGTTGTGGGGGTTTAGTTATTACACCAAATTACCATCCTTGACTCTCCCATTGATTGGTCGACTGCTTGGCTGAGGAGCTCGCTTGTTGGGAGATTATATGGTAATTGTCTCAACATTGATTTTGTTAGAAGATGGGTGCTTCAGAAATGGAAATTAAGAGGACAGGTTGAGGTGGTTGCATTGTTGCATGATTTTTTCTTGTTTTCAATTTCCAATTTGGATGATTGCTCAAGGATCCTTCTAGGTCCTTGGTTTTTAGGGCATAATGGCCTTTAGCTAAAAATTTGGTCTTTGGGCTTTAACCAAATGAAAGATAGCATCAAGTTTTTAGTTTGATTGCCAAGGCTGCCATTGGAATATTGAGATGAAGAGATTTTCATGGGCATTGCCAGTACTTTTGTGTAGTATATTATAGCGAATGTGGTCATGAAACATTTTCTGTTTGCTAGATTTTGTGTTCTTGTGGAAGAAAACAAGATGCTCCCTTCATGGATTACCCTATCATCCAAGCCGGGTAATTGGGTGTAGTAGATTGAATTCAAAGACTCTTCAGTTATTTACCACTGCTGCTTCAGAGTGGGTCATGCTGTTGTTTGCCCAAGCAACAAGAAATACTATTTGATTTGGAGGAAAAGGGAACAAGTGCCAATTGTTGTTGAGGATGGCAACACCACCATTTTGGAGGCATAGACAAAAGGAAGTAGGGGGAAAGGTTTGGTAGACTATACTGTGATGGAGACTTCTTTCCAAAAAGGGGCTTCAGGGTCGAGAGATGGGATTGCTTGTGGCCCTATGGATCTTCATGGTTCTTCCAAGAAAAGGAGATTAGTGTGGAAGGATTTTAGCACTAAGAATAAGGTGGTTGAGGTTGAGCAAATATCATTGGAACAATTTGGCTTCAAACCACTTTGACTTTGGGTTGGTTGTTTGTTGGGTATATTGTATTGCTCCTTTGTAATTATTTTTAGTTGTGTTGTGGCTTTTTTGTTGCTGGTTTCTCATAGTTGCCCTTTGTAGTTTTGGTGAGCTTTAATGCTTTATCCTCCTTTTTGTACAATTGCCTAGGCCCTTTCAAAGTCCTTGTTTACTATGGTAAAAAAACAATGGTAGCTTGAAGGCAAAAGTGTTTGGGATACTTTTTGTTTTTAAGAGTGTTCAAAAAGTGTTTTTTTTTTCATCTGGTTGCATCCTCTTGTGCTTGCCTAGAGTCGTCTTGGCCTTGGACCAAACCCATATGGGTATTCGGGGAAGGGGGTGAGGGGTACTAGAAGAACCCTCCCGCATAGATAAAAAGAGATCAAAACAGAAAAGATTATAATGGACAAGAAAAAAAGAGTGAGAAATGAGTTATCATCATTTTCCTTTATTTCTCATTCGATAAAAATCTAAAATGAAAAAAACAAAAACCAATGTAGAAGACATGCGAAATGGAAAAGAAGAACAAAAAACAAAGATTCAAAATAAGAAAAAATGTCTTTAAATTAGCTCCAAGGTGGGCTCTTCCAAATGCCTCGTAGGCTCCTTTAAATGCACTGAGGGCTGCCACAAACCTGGTCAAGTTGCATTTAAACAATGCTTGCTGCTCAAGTTGTCTGTTGGTTTTTGTTTCAATGGATTGTGATTTATATCTCAAGTACTTCTTTTTTACCGTTTCCTTCTGCTTGCAAATGAAATTAATGTCTTTTGAGAGTGTTAGAGGTCATTTTAGAGTGTTTGGTTTGTGTTTTTTAATTTATTTTTCCTTATTTTTCTGACTTTGCGGAATTTGTTGTGATGATTGATGGACACCAAGTTGAGGCACTCAACAAATGGAGGTGGGGAACAAAACCCCAGTTCATCAGCTGATTTAGTATAATGCCAAGCATCCAAAGACTTGGGATGAAAACATTTTGCATCGTCAGCATTGTTCCAATTATGCAATGCACTGATCCACTGACTGATCTCCTTTTGAGATGTGTTTGTGATTTCTGCTTTAAGAACCTTCCAATTTGGTGTTAGTAAATGGAGGATGGCAAGCTGTGGAATGATTGATGTTGAGAAGATGATCAAATTGTTTGAGTGTATTCAGAAAATTCACACTCATGTTAAGGATTTTTTATTGCAGTTGTTGGTGAAGTAAAAAGGTTCTCATTGTGATCTTGAATACCAGTAGTTTTAGTTTTAGATCAGATTTAACAGAAAGCAGAAAAGTAAACATAGAACAATGAACACAGAATTTTATCCTGGGAAAACCCTCCTACTCGAGGGAGAAAAACCCAGCAGCAATTTATTCACTTATAAATCAGAAATAATAGTGCAGAAGTAGCACTCAGAATCAGGCCCTAGAAAGGCCGAATATCATACAATAGACCAGCACTTGAAGATAGTGTGAAATCTTCAGTTACAAAGAATATCAACTCTTCTTCTAGAATGTGAATCTGCTCCTTGAGTGCGAATCTGCTCCTTAAGTGATAGGCAATCGAATTGAGATGGAATGAATTTAATTGACTAATGTGGAGACTCTCTCTCCATT
This sequence comes from Sequoia sempervirens, assembly GCA_007258455.2. Taxonomy (NCBI): domain Eukaryota; kingdom Viridiplantae; phylum Streptophyta; class Pinopsida; order Cupressales; family Cupressaceae; genus Sequoia; species Sequoia sempervirens. The sequence continues at coordinate 15,503,312 of VDFB02292527.1, read as the reverse complement.
ATATACAAGACTAGGCGTCTATCTCCTCTAGAGCCGACTTAGAAATTGCAGTATTTATTTTATGGTTGAAAGAAAGGCCGACTTGCCTTGAGTAATAATTCTTTGGGAAATACCTCCCGCAGCTACAAAAACACTAACACTCCCTCTTAGCTAGGGAGGTATTTTCAAATATCTGGTCATGGATTCTCTCAACATGACGTCCACAATGGCTACACCCAATTGTGGAAAACACAGCTCAGTCTCAGAGATGTGATCTGTACAAGGGCTTTCACCTCATATTTCTCAGTCTTAAAGAAATATACACTACAAGGGCTTTCACCTCAGTCTTAGAGAAATATACATTACAAGGGCTTTCACTTCATATTTCTCCGTCTCAGAGAAATATACTCTACAAGGGCTTTCACCTCATATTTCTCAGTCTCAGAGAAATATACACTACAAGGGCTTTCACCTCATATTTCTCCGTCTCAGAGAAATATACACTACAAGGGCTTTCACCTCATATTTCTTTGTCTCAGAGAAATATACATTACAACAAATCTTAATGATGCTGTGACTCCCTCTGGAGCTAGATTGCTTTCCTCAGTGCCATTTCTGACCCTACCATATTTTAATCCTGATTTTAGAACCTTAATCCTCTTCTTGGACATGATCTCAACTTGTGCCTTGAATTCTCAAAATCTAACTCGCTTTGAATGGCAGGAGTGTAATCGGGGGATGTATCCATATCCATTGGAGCCTCTTGCTCCTCACTGACTATCTCCATGTAATATCCTTTAGGTCACCTGAAGGCTACCTCCTCTTCAAAGGAGACATCTCGACTTATTTCAAGCAAGGCATTCAATGATGCAATAATATCAAACTATTCAACTAGTTGTTTGCTGCAGTAGTAGTCTTCAGTGAATAAGTAGTACTTCACCAATAATCTCCAAGAATCGTCACCTCAAATAATGAAGTCTTAAAAAATATCTTCAAATAATCCAACACCTAGAAGGAGATTATTTTATGCTTATGTGCTCTGCCAACACAATGCCGACTGAGGGAGAATCGATTCCATTTGGAATATCATGATTTCGTTATGAGACCTGTGATAGCCGCTCCATTACAATATATTCGCCCTCCCAGTTGCATCCAAAAATGCATATATGGGGAAAATTGGTCAGGAAATTGTTCCAATATGTCTGCCATCAAAGCTGATCCTTAAGCCAGGATGAGGATTAAACATCGCAGTGTTTTCTTCAAAAACAAATCCAAAGTCCAACCCTTCCAATAGCAAATGGCTTTTCAAGTTTATTGTCTTTCCCACTACAACCTTTGCCTAGTATGAACTAAAGTTATTTTGAACTAAATCTTCAAGTGATGGAAGTAGGCTCAAATGGCTGACTCTAAGATTTCCCTTCCCTTGTAGCTGGCCAGAAATCCAAACTTCTAACCATACCGATTCGTGTAAACAGTGAATTCTATAGTTATACCCATAGTAGATCTAAACTTGTGGAAGAATTGGTCTCTAGTATCTTGGATTTGATATTTGTTGAGACACCGATTTACAAAATGCCTTCACGTGCTCCAATATGTAGAGGAGCCCAATCACTGTCATCTATTTCACGAGGTTGGGCATCGACCGCCTTCCTCCTTCGCTCTGCCATGAGAGAAACTAGAGCAAGCATTCAAGTGCGGACAAATACAATGTCTTTCCCTTCAAGCCTCGCGAGATAGGGGATCAAGGACATGTGAACATAACTTTACTTCGTGAATTCTTTGAACAAAGGATTCCCGAGATCCCTTCCTTCCCCTTTCTACTCTCCCTCAAATGCTTAAACCATCATCGACATTTGAACACCAATCTACCGTCCTTTCCGCCCCTGAATTCTTTATGCAATCTTTGATAATTAATCCATCATCCTTTTGCTCCTCGATCCATCCTGCATTTTAAAGAGATTAACAATAGTTCATAAAATCAAACTACCCCGATACAAATGAAGCATGTAGTCATCTAGCAAATATCATTAGATAGAACAATTGAAAAAAATGATACATAATAGAACTTATCTTTGTTGATTCAGTTGCAGCCATTTTTCTTCTAACGACAACCATCATCATCCCCTGATGATGTACCTTGTAACACCGTTATAGAATGGCAAATTTTACATAGAATCATACACTCCCAGGATTCTCGAGCTTTTCCTCATGTCATTCCATTTTCTCTGATCCTTGACAGGTCGTTGGCCATATCCTTATTAAGCTCTACCTTATTTCTTGTGACATGGTCTTCACATTTCCACACACTGCCTTCTCTTATTGCATACCGTGGCATGCCTCCCATTTGTGGGTTTCTCAACAGCCTTTGTTCCTCTAATATGGTGCGTTCCCCATGCTGGCAAAACTCCTATGAAGCTCTTGAAATTTTGTGAGGTAGAGGACTTCTTTCAAGTGCTCATCCTTTCCTTTGATCTTCATTTTCTCCTCCAAGTGATGTGGCCCACACATAGCTCGTTTATGCCTCCATGAATCAACTTCTTCATTATGCCCAGGTGTGAAGACAATATTCAGCATCTCCTCAAGAGGTTCGCCTTAGCCTTATGATGTTCGCCCATGGTGAATGCTCCCTCTATGTGAATTGTTCTTCATTATTCTGCTCTAGGTCTGCTCTTAATTGGACTGATTTCTCATTGGGTTTCTTGTTAATCCTTCACATATATTTCTGCATTAAATCTGATCAGATTTCTTGAACCTTAGCTCTGATACCATGTTAGTTTTAGATCAGATTTAACAGAAAGTAGAAAAGAAAACATAGAACAATGAACACAAAATTTTATCCTGGGAAAACCCTCCTACTCGAGGGAGAAAAACCCAGCAGCAATTTATTCACTTATAAATCAGAAATAATAGTGCAGAAGTAGCACTCAGAATCAGACCCTAGAAAGGCCGAATATCATACAATAGACCAGCACTTGAAGATAGTGCGAAATCCTTAGTTACAAAGAATATCAACTCTTCTTCTAGAATGTGAATCTGCTCCTTAAGTGCGAATCTGCTCCTTAAGTGATAGGCAATCGAATTGAGATGGAATGAATTTAATTGACTAATGTGGAGACTCTCTCTCCATTATATACAAGACTAGGCGTCTATCTCCTCTAGAGCCGACTTAGAAATTGCAATATTTATTTTATGATTGAAAGGCCGACTTGCCTTGAGTAATAATTCTTTGGGAAATACCTCCCGCAGCTACAAAAACACTAACAAGTAGCCTTGTATGTGTAATATCTAGATGAACTGGGGTATCATCAAATTTAATTTCTAATATGAAAACTCTTGAAAAAAAAGATCATTTTATTAAACTATTTAGTTAGGTCCTCCATGAAACCATCTACTTGTTAACCTTCTATGTCATATCTATTTGAACTGGGATATCATCAAATTTAAGTTTTAATCTGAACAACTCTTGGAAAAAAAGAATCGGACTATTAAACTATTTAGTTAGGTCCTCCATGAAACCATCTACTGTTGTTAATCAAGATCATTCAATCTTCTACGTAGTTGATCATGTCCCTAATTTTATGTATCTGCCAGTTTGAAGATTGTTCTCTTTTTCTAAATTAAGGAAGGATATGTTTTCTAGTTGATTAGTTCCAAATGTCTTTTTTTAGATAAATGTTAAATATTAGTGTGTTTATGTAGCTTCATTATATATGTGCTTGCCTATTCTATATACAGTCTAGATGAAGTTTGGAATTTTTCGTTTTTCCTAATCATAATAGATTATGACATTATGTTAATGCTCCAATTATTTGAACCAGGTGTTGCTTTTGTCACGTAACTTTATAATATGTATCTTTTAAGCATTTTATGCTGTCTAGATGAATTTGGCCAATCTGATTTTTGAATCTTTTAAATGTGATATAATTTCTGTGCTAGTTGTAAATTAAAGTTTTGTTTACTCAGGAAGCAGGGATAAATGGTGTCAACAGCAAATCCCATTTGAAATTAATGCTCCGATGGATGAAAGAGAGACAGAAATTGCACATGATATGCAATCACGTGGGCCGTAATAAGCAATTTCTATATTCAACCTGGTTCACAAAACCTGAAAATGCAGTTAGCGATGCCAGCAAACAGGCTGCAGAAACAAAGATTAGAAGTGCTGCTAGCCAACAACCTTCGAAAACCAAGATTAGCAGCTCTGCCAGCCAATGGGCTGGAAAAAGCAAGATTAGCAGCTCTGCCATAAGACAAAAAACTAAAATCAGATGAGTCTAGTTTCTTTGATCATATGCTTTTATACATTGTACAGGTCATTTACTACATGGTAGATGAAAGCAGTGTTGCTTCCATGAAATATTTGTCATGAAATATGTTCAAATTGGGCATCTATTTAGGGATGTCATCTTATTTTGGATATAAATGGATCTACACAATCTCTAGGGATATTGACTATTTAGTTATGTGGTCAAATTGGTTAGGAGTTCAGATTTAGTTTGGCTTTCCATTCCCAAATAAGAATACCTCTGAACTTTTTAAAGCTCCGAATGATTAAATTTGCATGTTTATGCCCAAGTTACTGTTAAAGCAACATATTATACAGTGTATTTTGGATAGCAACAAAATGCCTTGTAGCGAAGTGCATAGGCATACAAGATTGAAATTAGAAGGGAAAAGGACAAACTCTCGACTGTATCTTATGTGAATCAAACTTGATATTATAAAAGATCTCAAGAAATCATATTTCAGTCAAAACAAAAGAAGAAAACTTGGTTACCAACATGAATAATGCAACACTGTTTAAATACCAGTAGTATGGATTATATGTCAATGTCATTTATTTCCCAAGCAAGATATCAATCCTGTCAAAAATAACAGATTGAGGGATAAAAATACTGATGCAGGGACAGAGCCCAATTTTATAAAATTCTATTTTGAAGTACAAAGTTCCCTAAAAAGTAAAATCAAATAATTCCATTTTGAAGACATTGTTCTCGTAAATCGTTAATTTTTTTGAAAGTAGTTAATATATTGAAGAAATCAAATTATTTGAAGGTAGATAAATGCATATTATGCTAGGAATTAATTAATCTTGGAAGATAAATTTCTAAGAACTAGCTCTAAGTAGCTTTCCAAATAATTGCATTCAAAGACAATTTTTTTTTTTTAAATATTAGATAGATCGAAGAGATAAAATCATTATGATCGAAGAGATAAAATCATTATAAGGTAGAGAATTTGATCATGTGCTAGGCACTAAGTAATATTAGCAGATTGATGCCTGACAAATGGCCCCGTGCTTCATTTTTTTTTCAATATTTGGTAAGAGTATTGAATAATTCCTGTTTGCTTCCAATTGTTCTGGTTTACAAAAATGTCTATAAGCATATGACTCTCTCCCGTGTGTTTGTATTTATGGCAAAGATAACATTTTTTCAAAGACACCTGCAGCTAGTAAGGGTTCTTAAGGATTTTTCATGGCCACATCTATCGGATAATTTAAAAGCAAGTTCAAAGAAAATATTAGGAATCTTAATTGCTAATAATTAACATGATTTGATGTGTAGTGGCAGGAATGATGTTCCATTATCCAGAATGCCAATAGGACACAAGTTAATCAGAGTTATTCATATTCTTGTGATAAAGCACACTGTAAAATTTGATGGAAGAATTGGTTTTTAAAGTTCTTGAATGACATAAGCTTAGATTATTCATTAACTACGATGCCTTAGCATAGATAAACTTGAAATGCCTTGCTAGCGACTTTACATGGTAGCAACGTCATATTTAGCATCGAGATTTGTAAGAATGCAAGTGCTGTACTACTATCAGGTGTTCAGTGCCCCAATAATACAAAAGTTACCTTTCCACATTGCCGAGCATTACCTTCTGTGACTCGTCGATGAACAATCATGACTATTCTACTTCTGTTGGCTTACATAATGCATGCACATCTTAGAATGTGCACCATATTTATGATGTCTAAAATCTTCCAAAATCCCCGATCTGCTAGACACTGGATGAAGGCATTAGTATCTATGATGGGTATTGTTGCATTTTCATTCGTACCCCATAATACTTACTGATTACAAAATGCTACATGCAATTGGAATCCAAACACGGGTAATCCTTTTCCACAAAAGATGTAGGACAAGCTGCTTAACTACAATCTCTTCAATTTTATTTCCTCCATAATTTTGAGCTATATTCAAACGTTGGACTGGACCATCAAAACTTTTTTATTAAAGGAAAGCTTTTGATTTATTTTGTGCATATATAACTACTACTTGATCGAATATTCTACAATCTTTTTCTAACCTGTTCTAAGTGGCTTTTTGATGCATATGATGTTCTATTAACTTAATACCGGCTCAAATTTCTACTCAATTTTATCTTACCATGCAGACGTCACAAAAAAGAGACCGTTTGCTTGACATCAATAGTGAATGAGAACCTGAAAATCCAACCGATCAATGTCAAAATAAACAAGCTATTGGAACTTGAACAAGAGCGCTATAAATACACACTAAACCTTAGTATAGTCAAGATAGATGAGCGTTGCACAAGTAATAGATATTATTAAGAAAAGATTACAACTTGAAAATATTAAGAAAAGATTACAACTTGAAAATGAAAGTATTTGAAAAGTAAAAAGGACCAGTGAAAATGTTAATGTTTAATGCAGTTTAAACCGTTTGAAGGTGAAATTTGTTAAAAACAGAATAGAAAATGTTAAGTAGAACTTTCAATTAAAAATATTGGTACTTGAACAAGACCGCTATAAATACACACTAAACCTTATTATAGTCAAGATAGATGAGCATTGCACAAGTATTAGATATTATTAAGAAAAGATTACAACTTGAAAATGAAAGTATTTGAAAAGTAAAAAGGACCAGTGAAAATGTAGTTTAAACCATTTAAAGGTGGAATTTGTAAAAAACTGAATATAAAATGTTAAGTAGAACTTTCAATTAAAAATGATTTGGTATATGCATAAATAAAGACTGTAGCCCACAAGATCAAGCCAAATGTAGGAAAGAAGGGAATGGGTAAGTAAGGAAAAATTAAAAACAAAAGAACGCTTTGAAACCTACAATTTTAGGATCCTTCTATTGAATATTCAAGGCATCCCTTGAAGAAAAGATCCTTAGCTAGGTTGAATGTGAACAATAAGTACTTAAATAACATTTTGAAAGATGAGAAGTGATAAATCTTGAAGCCTTGAATTAGGTGGATACAAAAAATCAAATTGTAGAGGGATTCGACGTATTAGTCGCTATAGATAAGGAGTCGAAGTCAAAGATATAAATGCATAAGAGCATTCCTTATAACCAATATGTTTGGCTTAGCTTTATCTTTAAATATATGTTTTTTCTTGCTATTTGTTGCTTTGAATCTTTCAACTCCACTAACTAAAAGAACTCAAACTTTGCCAATGATCACCATTTGATAAACTTAGAAATTGATGTGGCTAGTATAAGAGAAATGAGATATTGCTCTTCTTGGAGACATCAATGCTAGTTACAATATACATATGTTTTGTACGTCATATTTTTGATGACGTATAGTGGTTCATCTTCCACTAGCGCTCTCTCTCTCTCTCTCTCTATATATGTGATTATATATAATATACATGTGTATATATATGTGTACATATACACGCACATGATATATACATATACACACACTAAGTTGTAACAATTGATCATCCACATGACACTTAATCTTTTGATAGTTAAGTTGAATGCTATTGAAATGCAATAATTTAATCTAGTCCATTTGTAGTCTTCCCTTCAAAAGTTGAAGGCCTCAAGTCATAGGTTTTTCCCTTGCCAAGATGAAGGCTACACTATTGTTGGCATTTGGTGGTACCATTTGTTGTGACAACTTTATTAGTTGATCTAGGTTAGGTGTTTGGGAATTTTATCAAGATAATGATAAGCCATGAAAGTTTTGATGTGAGCTTGAATGACATTGTTTAATCTACTTGGATTGTTTTGCACCATTGGAAAAGTGTGTTGTATCTAGTAAGATGGATTAATTACTTTGGAGATACCATAGCAGCGATTATAATTGCGGTTAATTAAGTAAAGACAAATTAAGGAAGCAGTCAAGTATTATAAGTCAAAAGGCAGCGATATATTAAAGAATGCACCGATTCACTTCAAAGGATGTGAATAAAGGATGCCACCCTTAACGTGGAGGTATGAGAGCATATAAAAGGAGTGTGGCATGTAAAGGAAGGAATCATCGAATAAGCATGGATTTTAGAATTACATAATAACATATATATGTTTACACCGCAGATTTGAGGAGCTTTTCAAGAGCCATCAATCAGCACATTAACTGGATGCAAATTTAATTAGATTATACTCAGGCAAGAATATAAAGGTATAGTCAGAAATAGCACTTGATTAGAGGTCTAAACGTCATACACAAGCAACGCATGATTCCCAGTGTAGATATCAGAGACATCACAATGTTTACATGGCACATTGCTATTATTGAAATAACATTTATTTCAAGTTCTTAATACATATCATAAACATATCAATATGCTAATGTTAATCAATTGTTCTTTAAATTAAAAACACTGATTCTTGGATATTTTAAGATCAAAGATATACAACTCTGTGATTTGTTATTATTGACAACATGTTTACATTGTCAATCTTTAACGGTTAAATAAAAAATTTAATGATCCAAAGCACAGGTCATTACAACTAGGTGCAATAATACTAGTCCAACCCAACATATGAAATCCTATCACTAATCCTAACCTAAAAACTCATAGAGTAAACGAGAGAAAATGAATGTTGGAAATTGAAAAGATAGTGATACACCAAGAACAAAAATGTTTCTTCTTGCTTAGAACACCATAATGCATCAATGAAAATAGTCAGAAGGACTTACACAATTCTCTACTCAATCAGTTTTTAGGGGTGCATATGGAGGTTAGGGTTTGACAAGATGCTAAAAGGAAAGGGAAGGTTCACAATCAACACCTGCAAATGTGGTTAATGCAACACATAGACATAGAAAATGGTAGAAAAGAGTTCAAACATAAAGGTAAGGGAGATATACACAACATATCCAAAGGAGAGAAGAGGCAAAAATGATAGTTCTCATTAATACAAAGGCATAAACCCATTTATAGTTGCAAAGTGCATAAAACTATAGTGTTTGCAAGAGAAATTGAGGAAGAATCCTCTACAAGAGAGAAACATTCCCAGGGAAGAGTGTTTGACACTCTTTTGACCTTCACATGCCTTGCATTGATGACTTGTGTATGCACATCGAAGGATGGAGATCACCCATTAAATTCGTAGCAAAACACGAAAAGGGATGGTGCTTTGACATAAAGGATTCTGTAGGATATAAATGAAGCATGGCCTTGTGATCCTCTTCCAAAATTGCACTCAAAGCACTAAATACTTTCACTGTAGCCCAAGAAGTTGAGATTGGATGAAGCTAAGATTGGATGTTTGAGGAGAGTCACTGGGCATTAATGGAGTTTACAACTTGTAAACATGCCTCCTTGAAACATCGCCGAAGCTTCGGGCCTGAACCAACCATTGGATTAATCATTAAATGGCCTGCAACCCTAAAAAGGCACCTCTGTTGGACATCGAGTGTCGGGCTTGTCGCATATCGCATGATGAAGAAGATATGAAGAACATCGAAACCACTATCCCTGAAAGATAGCTTCTATTGGACATCAAACATCAAGTCCATGTGATGGAAGAAGGGAAGGAAGCTACCAAAAGCTCAAAAGGTTGGTGGAAAGATGAAAGAGTGTAGAGGAAAGGAAGATGTCAGAAATTGGGGGTTGGGAAGAAAGCTTGTCTTATCATGAAAACAAGACAAAAGATAGAGGGAAGGCTCGATCACCAAAAATCGAAGATAAGACATCAGGGATTGGGGATCGGAAAGAAGACTTATATCTTATCATGAAGACAAGACAAAAGATAGAAAAAGGGCTTGATTGCCGAAAGCCAAACGTAAGTCATCAGAGGTTGGGGATTGGGAGGAATACTTAAGGATTAAGATGAAATGGTAAGAGTTAAGGAGGAAGGCCGATCTCTGAAGCTTGAAACCTTATGACATGTTTTTCTTTGAATGTTTTCATTGGGGGAGGACTTATGGCTTACGAAGAAGAGTGATAAAGGTTAAGGGGGCTAGTCGATGACCGAAACCCGAAACACTTAGGCAAGCGATGGAAAGAAGGGAAAAAGAGGAATTCAAGAGCGATAGAGATGTCATGAAAGAAAGCAGACAATCAAAAGCTCAAAATTCTAAAACTTTAACACAACCACTTTTTGGGTTTCTAAGAGTTAGTTCATGCATGGTGGCTCATATAAGATCTCTCAGATCAGTTTTTACTGATGGGTTATGAAGTGGGCCAGATTCTTGGAAATGGAACTTGATGAGAATTCACTCTTTTTCAAACTATTGGTTTAATGTAGGATGCAAATTTATAAGAAATTATATTCTTAGATCGACTGTTATATATTTTTAACTAAAAATATTAAAAAAAAAAAAACTAAAAGAGACTTCTTAACTTATAAATAGGATCTAAAGAGATTTTGGGTAAAATTATTCTTAGAAAAATTAAGGAATTAAAAGTTATTAGTATGAATGGTTGGAAGTCCTACTGGAACACACTCAAATCATTGAACCCTACCTTGAGGTCCTATTTGATGATGATATAAAATTTTCCATTAAATGAGTTCCAAAAGGTAAAGCAAAAGGTATTAAGGGATATTAAGAAGAGATCTTCAAACTTGGGAGTCCAATTCTTGTTTCATGTGATAAACATCTTATTGACCAAGTTGTTTGTGAGCCTTCTATTATAAGTGAATGAAAAGTTTAATTATTCTAATTTCAAGTTTCAAAATCAAAATAATCGAGGTAGTTATTGAATCATTATGATTAGCACTTGGTCAAATCCTTGAAAAGAAAATTTAGTGACTTAATTGAAGACAATAATACTAGGACTAAAAGGCTAACTATCTTTTCATTCTTAAGGTTATCAATGAAGATTGTAGAGAGAAAGAACAAGATATTATGTTTTTTATTTTATTTTATAATAAAATTCAATATTATTCTCAGAGCCAACACCAATTTAAAAAATTGGAAGTAATCAATATCCTTCACTTTGTATTATTATAGATAAACATGTTATTTCGTAGATAAAATAAATAAATGAATGGTTAAGTGGTTGTTAATTGTAACATTGAGGTTAAGGGTAAACCCACAAAAGTGGTTTACAATTCGAGTGAGGAAGGGAAAATTGCAAAAAAATGACCCCATGCAATTTTTTTTGGTTCTTTCATTCGAGCGAACCAAAAAAGGGTTTGAATGAACCTTGGTTCGAGTGAACCAATTAAATGCAAGGTCCCACCATTCCCGCCAAAAAAAGAAAAAGAAAACAATTTTGAAAGGGGGTTCGAATGAACCTTGGTTCGAGCTCGAACCCCCCTGGTTTGCCCAAACCCCCCTTTTCCCACCTCTCACCCTCTGGCACCAAAAAGTCCAAAATTTTCCCGAAGCTCGAGTTGAGGATGAAAATGGAGGAGACTTCATAGACCCAACTGGATGATGGTAGTCCTCAGAATGAGCTATCCAAAATATAATTTTAATATGTTTTGGTTTCATTATGTATTTGTTTTTAGTTTTATTAAACATAGGCTTTCATCAAAAATCAAGCTCTGCATTCGACTTGGAAAATATGATTATCAATTTTTTTTGAAAAATATGGAGTGCACCAAATATTGAAGTCCTTGATCCAACAATTTTTTGAATTTTGATACATACAAAAAGTTATCGTTATCTGACCCTACGTCTGAATTGTAATTGGTTTGACTTTGAAACTTGATTAAGGAAAAAATATTCAATAAAACACTATCTAACCTATTGGAAGCACTAGATATCGTAGTTACAAATCTAAATTCAAAAGAATTATAATTTTATCCTTCATGGAAAAAAAGTTATGCGTTATACGGTGAGCGTCATTCCTTAAAAATGCTGTTTAGTGAAAAAAACTAGTTTTCAAAGGAGGTGGAAAAAGAAGTGCAATTTGATTCCAAATTTTTTGAAAAAAAATATATTTAGAATCTACAGACAAAATGTGACAAATCACTAGTTTGCATCATCTTGAAATTCTTCACGGTTTAGCCGCTATAGGTGCTCAAAAGTGAAGATTTAGTTAGAAAAAAATATTTTAGTGTCCAGTTTGGCCAAAAATTGTAAATTAGTATTGTGGGATCACCCTTAAACAAGGATTCACTTCCACATCTTTTGATTTATATCATGGAAAAATTAAAGAATTTTAAGATATGAGATGCTCAATATTAGCATAGTCGATGACATTGTTCTTACTGTAAAAAAAACATTTCTTGAAGCAACTTAATGTTTTCCGACTATTTTATGAGAAGTATGAAATTGTAATTAACATTGACAAAAAAAAAAAAAAAAACATTGACAAAACAAAAGTAATTATCAAATACAAAAGGGGATCATAGTTTCCAGTTTCATATAAATGTTAAGAGTTGACTTTGATTGTCATTTAAATTTGAACTCTAATGTTAATAATATAATAAGTAGTTAGAATAATCATTGTGGGCTTGTAGAAATGTCAAGATTTGGTTTTGGGATTCTTCTAGACATTGTTTTCATTTTATTTATTTTATACAATTGTGAACAAAATTATTTTTTTACATTGAGATTGTAATAGAATTTAAGAGAAAACACAATAAAATACATATTATACAATCATAAATAGAATTTAAGAGCAAATTTAATACATAATAAGTGGTGGTTGGAATGATCTTTATGGACTTGAAATACATGTATAAATGTTGAGATTCAATTTTGAGACATTTTTTGACATTTTATTCATTCCATTTATTTTACACAATTGTGAATAGAATCTAAACATTTCCACCAAGTCTTAAATTAAAACTTAGAGCAAATGGAATAGTGTAATATAACCCATAATTTTAAAATAAAACATAATAACTTGGACCACATTATTTTCATCAAAATTGGTTGCACTTTTGTGGTATTTAAATACATGACGATTTTTGGAATATAAATACAATTCTTTGATTTGAGGGGCAATTGACTGATTGTTGTTGTTTCTAATACAAGTAGCAAGCATGATCTATTGAAGAAAAATTGGATTAGTGATACTAATCTTGGCCCAGTACTTTGATTATTAGATATTGATTGAATGTAAGAGGCTTGAAGTGAAAAGTATGCTCGAGGAGCACTGGACCCAGTTTGAGTGTAGTGCAACCATGTTGTACCCTTGCCTAACTCTTTCTTAGTCTCTGATGAAGCTGTTCCTTACTCAGCTCATGTCATGTTGACTGTGTTGGGCTCGGAGAGGACTCTGCCTCTCACTCTAATGAGATCCAAACTCTAACCTCCAATACTCTCTCAAGCATTAGAAGAGCAACTTGTTTTTTCTCTAATACCAACTGTCACGGGGCTAGACTAGTGCATGGGTCAAATGCACCTTTTCTCCCTGAGAGGTCAACCTCGCGCGACATTGCTCAACATTACTCGCAGCTCCCATGCGGACAAGCCCTTTCTTGTTCTCAGATTACGCCTTTTTGCTTGCAAGTCCTCCACTCCTGAGGCACTCGACTTCTACAAGTGCATAGCGGAATTATACACTTGCGAGCTATGACGAGCTCTTTTACTTTGCATGGTCCAACCATGTCTAACTTTGTTCACTTTCCTGAACAACTAATGCACACTATACAGGCTTGATGATTCCACTGAGTTCTTCATTCTTTGTGCCTCCCATAAGACAACTGATTACTAAACCCATCCACCTTGAACTCTGAGTTCGCCCTTCATGCAGACATGCTCCATGAGCACTTCTAGATCCAACACCAAACTCACAATGAGTCCCTCTTAGCTCTTTGGGGACTTAACTCCCACTTACACCAATGAGCCCAGGATCCCTTGATAGCTCAGTCCAATGACTTCAAGGATTGTGCAACCTAATCTTGCTTGACACCTACTCAGTTGCTTCCCAAGTCCTACTTGGTTCCACCTTTCAAATAGCATCATGTTACATCAAACAACCCTTGTTGAGACCTTGCACCAATAATACCAATTTGGATATTCTGTAACCCTTCCTTGCTGCCCCATTCTTGGGTGACCAACAACACACTGACATCTATCCTTGCTCTGGCTGTACACCATACGGATGAGCTTGGCCCTTGAGTTCAACCCACTTGGTCCTACTAAGGAGGACTGGATCTACCCCAAGAGTATGTTGACACTCGATTACTTCGTGGTGCCCATGCATGCCTTGCACGACATGGCCCAACTCTTCTTGCGGGGAGCGCACCTGGTGCAGCTCCTCGACTTGCACCCCAATGCTGAGAACTAGCCTTGCTACTTTATCCTCAGGCTCATATGAGACACCTTGCTGAAACTCCCCATAAGTTCCAAGCTTGCTCGACACTACTAGAACACACTTGGCCATCCCAGGCTTACCCTGTTGTTTCGGATCCGTAGCTCGCCCAACCTTGCGTTCCTCTCTTTACCCCGTTGCTTGGGACGAGTTCCAACATCCAGCTCCCTCGGTAGCACACCTTGGAGCTATCTCATGTTGGCCCTGTTACTGGCTTTCATAGGGTTCGGGACATTGGGTTCATCACCAAACCCCTCACATCATGGCTAGGGCGAAACGAGATCTTACCTCGTCCCTAATAATCATAATGAACACCTGAGCCATTGCGAGACTCGAGGCGGGAGCTACTTCTGTTTCACTCCTGGAAGGAAGAGCATGGGAACACCCTTTCCATTTGGTATCCTACCGTGAACTATCAGTGCAACCTGGTTGCATCCCTATGGTGCTCTTTTTCTTTCGAACAACCATACCTCCCTATATAGGCTATTAGTCTGATTCCCATACATCGGTAGGATGACACCATACTTCGGGATGACTCCCCCATTTCTGACTTTTGCTTCGTAGACGCTTAAGTCTGACTAACTCCTCGACGAGTCCAACTCGCCTTGTAGAGTTGCACCACTCTTGCAACCTACAACAACTCTCAATGACTTGGCATGACTTGACACTTCTTTATGCTCCATGCTGCACTTTGCCCACGCTACCCCAGGTAACTTGACTTCCTCATTAGAACCATGTTGTCCCAACTCACCTTAGCACTTTTGCAACACTAACACCAAGCACCTAGCTTCCAATGCAACTCAGCCATATCCAATGGACTACGGACTTTGATCGCACCTCATGGCTTAGCAGGTGCCCAATGGCTCACTGTATGGCTCCTCAACTCGGTGTTCCTTCGAGACGAGTCCTAGATGCAATGTCCAATAGACTCCTTGTGTCCAACTCGCACCGCCACTGTGACTTTCCTAGCTCACGCATTGACGCACGCACCGCACCAAACTTGCAACACCAAGGGTACAACATGCTTGCATTGAACTCAGATTGGGTCCAATGCTCCTCAAGCGCACTGTTCACTTCAAGCCCCTTACATTCTACCCCACTTAAAAATAGGCAATGTCCTTGAAGCCGAACATCCAGACATGAGACCCATGCTTAACTGCTTCCTGGCGAAGACTTACAAACCTATCCAAGGGATCTTCAAATGCTGAACCAAAGACATCTTGTCTCATTCTGAAGTGAAGCTTGGTTGCACACCCCTGACACTGCAACGCTTTGCAAGGCCCTGCCTTGAATAACCGAGTTTGTTGTGACCTTTTTCACATCGCCCCATTCAAGATGGGGACCCTAATTTTGCTCCATTCTCATCTTTTGGCTTTGGTTTTGGTCTCTCTCTACATCATCTCTTTTATCTGCATCTTTCCAGGATTTCTCAGATGTGAGCTTTAACATGAAATTTGGCCAGGTCTGGAATTAGGGTTTTTGTCTTTTGGTCAGTTCAGGGTTGAGTAAAGTGAATAAATTGAAAACCAAGCTTAACATTGTTGTCAGTGTGCTTCCAGCAGCTCTCAGCCAAGTTTCATCAAATTCCAAGGTACTTACTATTTTTAGTAAGTCTGCAATTCAGAGCAATTTGTCAGCTATTTTGAGATTCCGATCATCACACGGCATTCAGAGTACATCAGACTGCTTGCATGCCAAATTTGAGTAAAAACGGACAACTTACTATTTTTAGCAGTCCGGCTCCCAGGGCAGATTTCAGGGTCCAGATGCAGAGTTTTTCTTTGCATGTCTGGATATTCCTTCTAGGTTTTTCGAGACCTTCGCGATGACGTAACATGCAAGTCGAGATGACCACTTTCAAGATTCAGCCTTCCGAGGCTATTTTTAGGGTTTGCATGTCGAGGTTTCTTTTGCATGTCAGGTGATTCCTGATGGGTTTTTCGAGAGCTTTGCGATGGTGTGACATGCAAACGAGGATTCTCACTCAGTAAGGAACTTGCTATTTTTAGCGGTATGTCGGCGTATACCAATGATTCCGATTCGAAGTGATCGGTGTGTGAGAAAGCGAAGGCAAGCGAATATTTTGTCATACATGCAATACAAGTTAGGGTTTTCCAACCCGAAGACCTAAAAATAGGCATCAAAGTCAAAATCTTCCAAAATCCGATGTAAACCCAACTGCGATCGTTCTTCAACTATCTGGCTGGTGAAATTTCAAGTTAAAGCAGAGCACTTACTGGCCCCATAGTAAGTCAATTTGAAGCGGCTAAAAATAGTAAATCGATTTGCATCGTCGATTAATCGTGATGAGTCACGTGTTGAGGGCGCCTCATTAAAATTTCAACTTCGATCGAACAATGGAGCTATGGAAACATGAGGTTACTATTTATAGTAAACCACCTTGAAACATGCTAAAAAATAAGCAGTCAGCTTTAAAAATGGCGGTGTCAAGCCGGGGACAATAGAGCTATAGGGATGCTTCGTTCAAATTTCAAGTTGATCCAATCTTAGGAAGTGCAAAAATCAAGAGGCTTACTATAAATAGCAGGGCATGAGACGCTGGCAGAGGAAGGGAAAAATAGCTAAGTCTGGAACTTCATCCTTCACTTCCTTGAAAATGCGCCCATCTCAGCTGGAGGTCATGAAATTTCTCTAAGTGTTGAACTTCGTCCAGTACACATGCTAAAATGCGCCCTCAAAGAAAAGCTGGTGAGAGTTCAAAATTTTTTTCTAAGTCTGGAATGTTTTCATCCGCCTTACCCCTCTAAATGCGCCTGACTTGCAAGTTTTATCCTGCTCAAGGGGTGAAATGCGCCCAAAAGCAAATTGGTCAAAGTAGTCAACAAGTTATATCCTCCACCCCTTGTGAAATGCGCCCACCCCTCAAGCCAAACATGAAAATTTTCTAAGTATCAAATCTCGTCCGGCAGCCTATGTGAAATGCGCCCAAAAGTGCAAAAAGGTCAAAAGGTCAACATCTTTTATCCTTCATCAAGGGCTAAATGCGCCCATGCAGCAATGAGTCAAAGTAGTCAACAAGACTTATCCTCCTCTCACCCCAAAATCGCCCATTTGAGGCCATATGGAGACAAAAGCGAGAAAGAAGGCTGAAAAGTGCGGGGCGACATTTAAAAAGTTTATCCTCCTCCACATCATGCAAAATGCCTCAAGCTATAAAGGGAGTCAAAGGCGTTGAAAGTTCATCCTTTACCCCATGTGAAATCATGGCAGCCTAGAAAAGTGAGAATTTAAAATCCCCTCACCTCCTCCGTCGCGGGGTTTAGAAGAAAGTCAAAGGTCAAAGCATTGGCAAGTGTTTCATCCTTCTACACATCTCAAATGCGCCCATCCGCCTCTATGTCTCAAATGCGCCCAAGTTGAGATGTAAAAAGTGACTAAAGGTGGTAAGTAGGGTGAAAGATATTCCAAAGCATGGTAAAAGGTGAAATGTGGCTAGGCGTTATCCCTCATCACATGCAAAATGTGCCTAAGGGGTAGGTGGTATTAAAGAATTTTTCTAAGGCGTGATTTTCCTCTTCAAGCCTCAAATGCGCCAAGGGTGTTTGATAATAAAATATAGGGCGTGGAGTATGCTGGGCATCAAAGGTGACATGCGCCTGGGGTGGTGAATAAAATACAAGGTGGAGGAAATAAAGTGGTAAGGCGTTGAAAGTATTAAGTGTTGAAATTTTTTCCAAAAGGCGTGATTCCCTCTTCAAGTGTTATATGCGCCCAAGGTGGTGGATGTTAAAATTTTCTAAGGCGTGTGAAGTATAGAGATAATTTCCTAAGGCATGAGGTGATGAAACAAAATGCTAGGCGCTTTTATTTTATTTTATTATTCTCCAAATGCTATGCGGCAAGGGTGGCAAAGTGAAATAAAGTATAAGAAGGGTGATGAAATATTTCTCTAAAAGTTGAAGTTGCAAAGTGATAAAAATTTCCTCTAAGGGGTTAGACTTCAAATAAATATTCTTCAAGTGTGAAGTTAAATGTGAAGTGGTGGCTGTAAAAAAATAAAATATGCTAAGCGCCTTCATAAAATTTTCTAAGTGGAGTTGATATTTTTCTCACAGGCAAGGTGGTTGAGTTGGATATAAAATTTCTTAAGGCAAAATTTTCGAAGTGATTCAAATTTTCTAAGGCACAAATATTTTCTCTCTTGGAGAAAAATGCCTAAGTCTGGAGAGGTGGTGAAGTGTTAGAAAATTTTTCAAAGGTGATGAGTTGCCACAGGTGAAGTCAGTGACTGCCAGCTTCACGAGGTTAATAAAAATTTTCCAAGTCAGAGCAAAATTCTCAGAGGGGATCGAAGAACGAGAATAAATTTGATGAAAGAATATTTTCTAAAGTTCAAAATTCAAGAAAATTAAATGAACCCGTTCGTTGGGCACCCATGAATTCGACGCGTTCTGGAGAAAATTTTCTTCTAGGTATCGAAGATTGCCGATGAGGAGTTAATTTTAAGGTCTTCCACAGCTTGTCGAGGATTCTGGGATGAAGATTTTAAGTGGGCGCCAGGTTGATGAATTTCCTAAGGGAGATGTGAAAATTTTCTAAGGCAAAAATGTGATTTCGAGGTGAAATCCTCCAGACGATGAATTTGAAAGGAATTGCCTAGGTGATTTTGCTTAAATCCTTCGTGAAGATAGTTTACTTGAGCCAGAGGTGGATAAAATCCAGGTTGACGGAGCTCCAGCAGGAGAAATGAAGTTCTCAAGGATGAAGTTTGTCTAAGGCATGAACTTGAACACAAAGTTGGCGATGAGCGCTTGAAAGTTGGAGCGTGAAAATCAGGTAAGTGAGTTAAGTTTATATCATGAAGTATTCTAATACCCCTCTCCTTGCTTGTTTTGCAGGAGAAATGTTGAGGCCAGAGCACGATGACTTGAAGTGGAAGCACGATAAAGTTACAAGTTTCAATCTCGAAGGAGGAAAATTTGCAAGAAAATGGCTAAGTGTTAAGACTTAGTATAACTCGAAGTGACGAAGATGAAAACCCTCAAGTGGAAGAAATCAAAGAACAACGCCAAGAAGGAAGATCGAGGAAACGGTGTGAGCGGCGTCTACAACGGAGATCTTCTAGAAGGAAGGATGATGGTGGACATTATGTTGCTTGTTTATTACCCCACTCTCTCCTCTGTGGCGGAGTTTTAGAGGGCAATATTATTTAGAAATTGTACGATTAAGCCCTCTATTGATTGTAACCTAAGTCTTTGGGACTTGGCTAGCTATATAAAGGGAGTCCCCTCTTTTTGTAAACATTAGATTAGACATTAGATAGTAGACAGTAGACATTGAGAGAGTATTAGCATTAGAATTAGATAGTGTAGCATTGTAGAGCATTTTTGCATAATTTGGAGAAGAGAGAAAGTTTTCCCTTTGAAAACTTTTGAAGAGATTGTTGTGTAACACATTTTATGATAATAGATCTTTTCATTGATGATGAAATTCGTCTTGTCATGAAATGCTAGCAAGGTTTCTTCTTCCTTTCGTATCCAAGTAGTTTAAATTCATGCAAGTAGCTTACTTTGATGTGTGGTGTTTCATTGAGATAGCTTCGCTTTACTCCATACCACTAGCGGCTTGTTGATGATAAGTTCGCCTTGTGTGGTCAACTGGACATTATTTTGTGTTTAACTTCGGTTGTGATTTATATGCTTATATGCGTCGTTGTGATGGTGTATGCATGTTAAGTCATAACTTGAACATCTTTCGCTATTTCCCTTGAAGATTGCACCGATTTTGCTGAGGCTGTCCGACGGAGGCTAGGTGAAATCCGGTTGAAGTCTATTGAAACGAAGCTCCACATATCCTGCATTTAGAATAGAATGTTAGTTTCTTAGGCCCTAAACCCCCTTTTACTTTCCGCACATTTCCGATTAGTATTAGGAATCCCGTGCTCACCTACCAAATCATTCGAATTACATGAAAACCCTTAGTCAGCTGTCTGCTGTCAACCGCCGAACAATTCTGTAAGTCCCCTTGAAATACCAAAAATCACATCGAGCCAAACCGAGCCTATTCGCATTAAAGGAACCTTGGAGTTGAGCATAAAATTTCTTGCAATCTTAGCGTCATGGAATACTTTGATCAGAGAGAATAGGAAGCGCTACAACTTTATTAGTTGAATGCGTTTCATGAAAACACATCAACAACGCTCCCTCTTGAGAAAATTTGCATCTGTGCTCAGACACCCTTTTACTACTTAGCCACTTCCAGCATCCACTGAAAGCTCATTGCCATAACCTTGTTGTGCAGGTTCAGTGCCTAGCCTCTGTCGACCAACATACCCTCTTCTGGCACTTTTTCTCGAATTCACACCTTCAACTTTCGGCTTCACATCATCTATCTGCCACGCCATCCTGTTTGCCCATGATGCCCCTAGTACCGTAGCCTCCTTCGACCAGTATACCCTTTGAGCACAACTTCGTGGCGTGCCCTACACCCAATCAACTGCTTGAAGTCTCTCACTTCTCATATGCAACCCGAGATGAAACAACTTCCGTTTGTCGATACACGTCTTGTGTCTAGAAATCCTTCAATACTTCTGTCATACTTTTTTCCACCATGCTCGGTGTACTTCTGCAAACTACTTTGAGTCTTCCTTGGTGCTTATCTAAACACCCTTGCTTTGTATACTTCATCTGCATTGAGTGCACCTTTCACATCCGCCTTCTTTCTTCTGGGTACCCATAATGCTACCATGGCACGCCCTGCGCCCATCTTTTGCCCATTACACTACACCAAAAGCTCAACTAACTTCTGCCTTTATGATCTTGCTCAGCTCCGAAGCCTTTTTATCCTTTTGCAAACTTCTTTTGGTGACTTGTCCTGCTTCAATTCTAAACCTTCTAGCCTTACTTGCCATCTTGTGACTCAACTTGCTTCGATTGCAAAATCTTCCAACCTTGAATGCCACCTGATTTCGCCTCGGATCAGTCCCAAATGTGATCCTACACCCCGAACACTGCCTTGGGCAGGTCCCCCAACGAATTCACCTCAGTTTTGTCCTAAATGAGAACCTACACCTTGAACGTTGAGTCCAACTTAGGTTCCCCTTCACTGTCATAGAACACCCACCACACCACTACAACAACTAAACCGCATTTGGTTCCCTGTTGGCATTCAAGGTTGGAAGATTTTGCAATTGAAGCAGGCCGAGTCACAAGATGGTGAGTAAGGCTGGAAGGTTTAGAATTGAAGCAAGCCGAGTCACCAAAAGAAGTTTGCAAAAGGATAAAAAGGCTTCAGAGCTGAGCAAGATTACAAAGGCAGAAGTTAGTTGAGCTTTTGGTGTAGTGTAATGGGAAAAAGATGGGCGCAAGGCGTGCCATGGTAGCATTATGGGTACCTAGAAGAAACAAGGCAGATGCGAAAGGTGCACTCAGTGTTGATGAAGTATGCAAAGCAGGGGTGTTTAGGTAAGCACCAA
This sequence comes from Sequoia sempervirens, assembly GCA_007258455.2. Lineage (NCBI taxonomy): Eukaryota > Viridiplantae > Streptophyta > Pinopsida > Cupressales > Cupressaceae > Sequoia > Sequoia sempervirens. The sequence goes on along the minus strand of VDFB02292527.1, from coordinate 15,481,461 downwards.
GGAAGACTCAAAGAAGTTTGCAGAAGTACACCAAGCATGGTGGAAAAAAGTATGACAAAAGTATTGAAGGATTGCTAGACACAGTATGTGTATTGGAAGACGAAAGTTGTTTCATCTTGGGTTGCATATGACAGTCGAGAGACTCCAATTAGTCGAGTGGGTACAAGGAATGCCACGAAGTCGTGCTCAAAGGGTATACTGGTCGAAGGAGGCTACAATACTAGGGGCATCATGGGCAGACATGATGGCGCGACAGATAGATGCTGCGAAGTCGAAAGTTGAAGGTGTGAATTTGAGAAAAAGTGTCAGAAGAGGGTATGCTGGTCGACAGAGGCTAGGTACTGAACCTGGACAACAAGGTTGTGGCAGTGAGCTTTCAATGGATGCTGGAAGTGGCCGAGCAGTAAAAGGGTGTCCAAGCATGGATGCAAATGTTCTCAGTAGGAGCAGCTCAGAAGTTATTCAAGGCATGGCCTTGCAAAGCATTGCAGTGTCAAGGGCATGCAACCAAGCTTCACTTCAGAATGAGACAAGATGTCTTTGGTTCAACATTTGAAGATCCCTTGGATAGGTTCGTAAGTCTTTGCCAGGAAGCGGTTAAGCACGAGTATCACGACCAAATGTTTGGCTTTGAGGATGTCGCCTATTTTTAAGTGGGGGAGAATGTAAGGGGCTTGAAGTGAACAATGTGCTCGAGGAGCACTGGACCCAGTCCAAGTGTGGTATAACAGTGTTGTACCCTTGGTGTTGCAAGTTAGGTACGGTGCAGTGCGTCAATGTGAGAGCTAGGCAAGTCAGAGTGGTGGTACGAGTTGGACACAAGGAGTCTATTGGACATTGCATCTAGGACTCATCCAAGGGGCACACCGAGTCGAGGAGCCATAAGGTGATCCATTGGCTATCTTCCAAGCTGTGAGGCGCAATCCAAGTCCGTAGTCCATTGGATATGGCCAAGTTGCATTGGAAGCAAGGCGCTTGGTGTTAGTGTTGCAAAAGTGTTGAGGTGAGTTGGGACAACATGGTTCTAATGAGGAAGTCGAGTTACCTGGGGTAGCGTTGGCAGAGTGCAGCATGGAGCATAAAGAAGTGTTGAGTCATGCCAAATCATGGCGAGTTGTTGTAGGTTGCAAGAGTGGTGTAACTCTACAAGGTGAGTTGGAATTGTCAAGGAGTTAGTCAGGCTTAAGGGTATGCAAAGTGAAGGTCCCTATGGGTTATTATGGTGATGGAAAAAGGTTAGAAATGGGGGAGATCCTGAAGTATGGCGTCATCCTATAGATGTCTGGGAATTAGACTAATAGCTTATATAGGGAGATATGGTTGTTCGAAAGAAAAGGATCACCATAGGGATGCAACTGGGTTGCACCGAGAGTTCACGACAGGATACCAAATGGAAAGGGTGTTCCTGTGCTCTTCCTTCCAGGAGTGAAATAGAAGTAGCTCCCGCCTCGAGTCCAACAATGGCTCAGGTGTTCATTATGGTTATTAGGGACAAGGAAGGATCTTGTTCTGCCCTAGCCATGATGTAAGGAGTTTGGTGGTGAACACAATGTCTCAAACCCTATGAAAGCCAGTAACAGGGCCAACATGAGATAGTTCTAAGGTGTGCTACCGAGGGAGCTGGATGTTGGAACTCATCCCAAGCGACGGGGTAAAGAGAGGAACGCAAGGTTGGGCGAGCTACGGATCTGAGTCGGTAGGGTAAGCCTGGGATGGCCAAGCGCATTCCAACAATGTCGAGCAAAGCCCGAAACTTATGGGGAAGTTCTAGCAAGGTGTCTCATATGAGCCTGAGGAAAAAGTAGCGAAGCTAGTTCTTAGCATTGGGGTGCAAGTCGAGGAGCCGCACCACATGCGCTCCCCGCAAGAAGAGTTGGGCCATGTCATGCAAGGCATGCATGGGCACCACAAAGTAATTGAGTGTTGACATAATCTTGGAGTAGATCCAATCCTCCTCATTAGGACCAAGTGGGTTGAACTCAAGGGCCGAGCTCATCCGTATGGTGTACAAACAGAGCAAGGATGGATTCCAGTGTGTTGTTGGTCACCCAGGAATGGGGCAGCAAGGGTTACAGAATATCCAGATTGGTATCATTGGTGCAAGGTCTCAACAAGGGTTGTTCAATGTAACACGATGCTATTTGAAAGGTGGAACCAAGTAGGACTTGGGAAGCAGCTGAGTAGGTGTCAAGCGAGATTAGGTTGCACAGTCCTTGAAGTCATTGGACCAAGTGATCAAGGGATCCCGGGCTCAATGGTGTAAGTGGGAGTTAAGTCTCCAAAGAGCTAAGAGGGACTCATTGTGAGTTTGGCATTGGATCTGGAAGTGCTCATGGAGCATGTCTACGTGAAGGGAAAACTCAAAGTTCAAGGTAGACGGGTTTAGTAATTAGTTGTCTTATGGGAGGCACAAAGGATGAAGAACTCGGTGGAATCACCAAACCTGTACAGTGTGTAACAGCTGTTCAGGAAAGTGAACAAAGTTAGATATGGTCGGACCATGCAGAGTAAAAGAGCTCGTCGTAGCTCGCAAGTGTATAATTCCGCTATGCACTTGTAGAAGTCTAGTGCCTTAGGAGTGGAGGACTTGCAAACAAAAAGGCTTAATTTGAGAACAAGAAAGGGCTTGTCCGCATGGGAGCCGCGAGTAATGTAAGCAGTGCCGCGCGAGGCTGACCTCTTAGGAAGAAAAGGTGCATTCGATCCATGATGCAAAAGGGTACTCCCTTCTATCCATCAACCATTCACACAAAACACAAAACAAAAATCCATAGGCAGTGCTCTGCCGTAATTTAACAATCAACTAATAAACAATTGCAGACAAACTTCAATTTTATTTATTCAAATACATTTTACAATCCATTGGCCTTTAATGGCATCACTCTTCTCAGACATCCAATCTGCCTCCTCTGTTCTGGAACAGCAACTTCCCACTCACTTGCCCTTCACACAGGCACTATTCAATTCATACCTCTGCCAATCATGCACCTCTCCTTACCAAACTGCTCCTGCGTGGCCACTTATCCAAGGCTTGTTTTCTTATGCCCCCTTCCTTTCCAATAGCTGTGTTTTTTTTAATTTTTAAACTTTCCTCTTCCTGTTCAACTTCTGTGCACACTTTGTGGAGACTCTACACTCTCCTTCACTGGCACGATGATTAGATTTCCTTTGCATTTTTAAAAAATATCTCTTTTCTCTCTGATGTGACGCAACCACTCTCTCCCTGCTGTGCATTTTATTCAATTTTAAAATAAAATTCTCCATCTTGCTGACCTCCCCTCTTTTTTATCTTCTTTCATTATTATTTTTTATTCTTTATAATTTGCTCTTTCATTGGTACGGGCTTATGTCTGGTAGGCTGCTTAGTATTTACCAAATATATTTGGCTTTACTTTAAGAAATCATTTCATCAAACTGCTGCCATTCAACTTCTCTCTTCCTTATTGTGCCCCTTCACATTTCTCCAATTTCTCTCCACTTATATATGCATTTGATTTTTAATTTTAAAAATTCAAATCTGCATCTCACATTTTCTCCTAAAATAGTTTAATAATTAAAATATTTGAAGCTGCACAATTTAAATTTATTATTTGACTTTGAGCTGCTGGGAGTGTCATGGGTGCCCCTGGGCAGAAAAATTCAGTCTTATCTAAATTGAAAGAAAATTTGAGAGTAGGCTCAGAATGATGTCACCAGGTTCCTTGCAAAACAATTTCACTCCAGCCCTCCAGAAACTTAGATTTTTAATTTTTTTTTGTAAACTACCGATATTTTTAATAGACTTTCAACTTTAAAATATCCCAAATTAGGAAAGATATGAATTTGATTCTTTTTGCATATTTAGAATATAAATACAATTGCTCTTGACTCCTTGTTTTTGTTTCTAATACAAGTAACAAGCACCATCTATTGAAGAAAAGTTGGATTAGGGATATTAGTCTTGGCCTAGTACTTTGAATTAAGCTAGTAATTTAGGCGACAATACATAGTTGATGAACTTAATATAACTTAAGAAATATTTAAACAAAATTCAAACGAAAAGGATTGATAATTATTGAATAGTTGAATAAAATTATTTATATTCAACTAAGAGATTACAAAAAATGGTCAAACTTGGTAGGAAAAATGTAATAATTTTACTTTAATTAAATGTTTCAAATTCAACTATTATGTATCTTTTCAATACAAGAAATAGAAAACTTACTACAAATAGTGAAATTTAGGTTCATAGTGAGAACATAAGTGTTAGAACACTTGTTAGTGACCCATGCTCTTTCTTGAAGTTGAAATGGATGATTGGACAAGGTCAAATTTATTATGAAACTAAACAATATTTGTTTGATCCATTTAACTTTGGTAGCCTTGCTTATTTTTTTTGGTAACTAGGGGAATCAACAACCCATTAATAGGTGGAGCTTGGCATGAATGCCATTCACATGAATGAAACTAGTGGGGAAACCCCTTTAACCCTAAGGTTGGAACTAGAACACCCCAATCTCAGTCGATGGGTGAATGGGATTTGAACTTAGATGGGCAAGCTACCACACACTTAGAGCAGGTAGCTGCACCACTTGAGCCAAACCTTGGGGACCAATAGCTTTTCTTGTTAGAATCATAACTCATAGAAATTTAATGTTTGTATATTTAATAGAGAGCCTAGGTCATGAACTAATTAATCTACGTTGGAGTTTAACATGTTCCAAGTATCATATCACCAATTCAATCTTTGAGGGCCCTAAAACTTAAAATACATTAAAAAAATACAACAAATAATTTTTGAAAAACTATAAAAAATTGTTTGAAACTACAACTTAGATGAAATAAGATGTTTCTTGGGTCATTTCCCCTCCTTGACAAGCAATGGGCCACATTGTTTAGTTTTTCAATAGGTGAGGGAACTTTTGGCGAATTCGGTTCTTGGTGAACAACTTGCCTTGATGTGAAAATTCTCTTGCCTCCACTAGTCAATAGAGATAAATATGTTTTTGATCAATGTATTGATGATATTATTTTAAGGAATTAGTTTGGAGGTTTCATGGTTCATTTATGTGCTTTTCAACTAAACATTTGATGTGTCCAACTATATTGGAAACTATGGCTAAAGTAATTCTACATTGACCTCTAGATTCAACTTGAGATAGGATGTTAGGTTGAGTTCAAATTCATTTTCACTCACCCATTTGGCAATGGTGTATTATCCAACTAAAAGGCCTAAGTTTATTGTTTGGCCCTTGGAGCCTTTCTTTTTTGAAAGTGAAATCATACTCACACCTATAAATGATGAGAAACATGACACCAATCATGTTTCTTGTACTTTTCATTAGTTTCTTGTAAGATCTCCCAAAAGTCTTGTTGAATGTATTGAACTCTCTCAAAAAAATTAGTAGCCTTATGCAATTCCTTCTTTACATGGGGCAACTCTCTGTCTAATAGAACATACAATGCTTTATCAATGGGTGCCTATTTTTTTGTTAATGGAATATTGGATTTTATCAATTTTGTGTTTATTATGGACATATCAATAGCAAAAATGTTTGAGAAACCTATAGTCCCTTTCATAAATAATGGTTTGTGGTAAGACAAAATAGACATATATGTTTTCAAAGAATAGATTCACAATGTCTTTTTAAGAGAGCATTTTTTCTAGGGCATTGGGTGAACCATCTTCTAGAATTTTTCTACCATAATATGTACATAATCATGACCATGATTGTTCATTTGTAAATGTGATGTGAAATACATGGAGATAGAGTGCTACCTAGCTCATTATGAATTGGGATGGGTTCATTAACAAACTATTTTTATTTCTAGTTGGATTTAAAATATCTAATGGATAGAATAATATAATGGTACAATTTTGGCCAGTAGAAGTATTATTGTAAAACTAGCATTATCCATTCTTAAGTGACCTAACACCCAACTATAATGAGCTTCCTAGAATATTTTTTGATACTTTTTAGTAGTAGCATAAATTTTCCTCATGTGACATATGTTTCCATTCATCAAGTGGTAATTAAGAACTTGTCATTTGGATGGTCTTTGATACATATAAGAGAAGTCAAGATCTTTGAGGTATAGTTGGGGTCACTCTAATATCTCATTCCTATAGGAATCTATTATTGTTGTCAAGCAAGGAATTGGTACACAACTTAGGAAGTTAGTAAGCCATTAATATTCTTCCTCTTGTGCCAAATTTTGTGGTGAAATTATTGGATGTGTGTGGAACACCCTTTTTTTTGTCATTCTCCATATTTCCTTAGAGTCTACATGGACTATAAATGATCCATAAACCTTTGAGTTGATAACATTAGAGTTGCATCAACATTAGATTTCTTAAGTTATCTTATCTTTAACCAGTCTTAATAACCCACTTTGATTAATTCAACGAACTTGAAATAGTATAAGATGTTTGAAAGAAATGATAATAATAGAAATAAATAATATACAAACAATGAAAAAAATACACATGATACACATTTCCTCTAGAGAAAACCCAATGGGTTGTAGTGTCATAAATTATCGACCCTGATAATTTCACACTATATTGACACCCTATTTTTCTTATAGCATTAATTATATTACTATTTATTCATTTTGAGGCAAGATTGAGAAAATAAATTAAAATTCTTGACATCTCGATAAATGTGGGCCTAAAACATTAAGTCAAGGGTGAGAGTTCCCTTGACCTAAAGGTGCCCTATTTTACATATTAATATTTTGGTGTTGGTATTTGGTGATTTAAAAAGGATCCCAGGTTGGCCTATAATCAAAAAGATCAATTGGGATGCATATATAAACAAGTTTCCCTCTCATTTGAACATTATAAGCTAGTATGATTAATCATGCACTTTTATGCTCTTATTGTGAAGATCTATACGAGTTATCCTCTACATGTTAGCTACACCAATCCACTATGTTTTGTGGAATAATCTTCTGCATGTCTTCAAGCAAACCAATCATCCATCAAACAAACTTTGGTGGAAAATTATGGTGTGGACATCACTTCGATAGATATTTCATACCTAAGGTAACATTATCATTTATCATTTATTATTACAATCATTTATTATTTACTTGGGCTTTGCTTGACCTATGGCACAACCTCTTTATCATCATCATTTTTTATTCATGGAGGCGGAAACACCAAAACGAGGTTTGAATTAGGTAAGCCCTTATATAGCACAACTTTTACCCCTCTTTTCATGTGTTTAGGTCAAATCTGGATGTTTCATCAACAAAAGGCTATAGGAAAACATAGAGTAAACTGTAACCTGTCATATGAAGTTTGTAGATCCTAAAAAGCAACATCTTTGGTCAAGGGCGCCCTCGCCCTTGACTCCCAAATTTAGATTTAATTTTTTATGATAGGTGCACAAATATCTACCCTTCTCAGATTTGTAACTGTTATGGAAATTTTTAATTTTTTTTGTGCAATAAATTACATTTTTAGATCTAGGGTTTATGTCAAATAAACTTATTAAAAAACACATCAAATTTCTTCTCTTTGCAACACAAAAAAATAAACCCTAGCATATTGTCTCTCCTTTGAGGTAGCTAACGAATCATGAAAACCCTAGTTGGTTTGTGTTCTAATGTAGGGAAAAAAAGGAAGTGATCATAGCTAATCTACTAGATAGATCTAGGATCACTTTTCTTATGCTACATTTTAGTGAACCCGACGTATCCTACTCTTGCAATTTTATGATTTAAATAACATATATTCTGAAAATTGATAAAAAATCTAGGTTATTTGAATATCTTGATATTGATTTGCATATTTTTATTTCTAAGATCAGGCATTTTCTCTCTTTTCAATAAAGATTAAGCACTTGAGCATTTTCAATTTAGACTACAATTGTGAAATAGTTTGAATTTAGTTGCATAGTTTCATATTTGGTTTTCATTATTTAGGGATTGAGATCTGAGTTTTATTTTATTTTATTTTAGAAATATTATATGTTTACTTTGGAAAATTACAACATTTAGAATATTTTGTTCCTTGTAAAGACATAAACATAAACACATTCGTCCACCATTTCATTGGCATTTCTAGTTTGTTAACAATTTCTTCTATCTCCTACCTCATGGGGGTACCCATGTGTACAATTGATTTCATCCATCAACTCCTTTGAATGCTTAAAAATGCCTCATTCATGCCTTCATGTGCCTCTAATAATCAAATTAGGGTAGACTACTTTTTCTGAACTCTATCAGTTCTTAGACTAGGGTTTTCACATAAAAAGACCTATAGATTACTACACACCTATACATGTTTTGAGATTCCAAAAACCCTGATCTGTAGTCCAGGGAACCCATCACTTTGGCTAGTCACTTTTGTCTTAATTTTCTATGTGAAACCTTGCTCTGTGATCTTTGTTAAGATCTAGTTCTTGTTTCTAGTAGTCTATCTTGAAACTTCCAGATTCTATTGTGCATCATTATTTTGGCCCTAATTCACCTAATTCATTGCATTACCATAAAAAAAGACACAAAAATATGTTTTATTTCCACCTAATTCCATGCCATAAAAAGTGATATACATTGGCCTTCGACCGATAAATATTTTTCCCACCCATGAGAATATCTTGGTGAAAAATAATGCAATCATTCATGCATTTCTTCACATCACTTTACCTAATCTTCATTCTTCAAGTGATCATGAAAATCATGTTTGTCCCTCTCCCAATATATCTCTTACTTGTGAGGATATATTGGTGTAAGAGGACGCAATCATTGATACATTTCTTAACACCACTTTACCTAATATTCATTCTTCAAGTAATCATGAAACTCATGTTTGTCCTCCCAATATTGCTCCTACTTGTGAGGATATATTGGTGCAAGAGGATGCAATCATTGATACCTTTCTTAAGACCACTTTACCCATTCCTCCTCTAGATGCTAGTAAGATGTCTTGCATAGACGAGGATTCAAAAATCACATTAGATCCCTCATTGATAGAAGATTGTCAACAAATAGTCAACTCAATTGCAATTGTAGAACCACAAATGATTATTTATCCTCCTCCTCATGTTCCTCAACCACAATTGGTCATCTTTCATCCTTCTTGTTTTTATCAACCTTAAAATACACCTTCTTTGATTATTGGACCTCCTTCAAACTAGTCCAAATCTCCTGGTCATATTCTAAAATTTGCAAAACAAATTACTCAAACCAATTATATACACCAAAATATTTTGCTGCAACCACATTGTCATGTTGTCGCTCACATATATAACACTCAAAATAACAAACAATGAAAAGAAATACAAACCTCCATTATATTTTCTCAACCATATCTTCCCCCACACCTCGTCCTCCTCAAAATAGTGGCAAAGAGTATGATCTTGTTGAGCAACTTCATAATACTCCAACTAAGATCTCTATTTGGGATAATTCAAACTTCACCTAAATACCATGGTATGCTCCAAGAGGCTTTGTAGAAGATTATGGTACCACCTTCTTCTAAATCGAATGTAGTAGCCTTATTAGATGGTATGAAGACAAAAAATTTAGATAGTACATTCCCTCAACATGAATTACCTCCTCTAGACATTCAAAACCAAAATTATGCTCTCATGATTGTTACCAAGTCATCATTAACAATTATGAAATTAGGTGTACTATAATTGATAATGGATTGGGTCTTAATTTTTGTAGCTCATTTACCTTTTACATAAGATGGGTATAAATACATCTCTCATAATAACCACCAATATTTCCATTCATAGCATTGATAATGTTGGTAGGAAATTGTTGGGTACAATTACACTACCCATTAAGGTAGGACATGCGATTTTTCCTACCCTTATCCATGTCATGCCGAATAATCTCTCATATAATATTATTATTGGTAGACCATGGATTCATGCCATGAAGGGAGTCCCATATACTCTTCATCATGCAATGAAGTATGAATATAATAACAAGATATATATGGTTAAAGCGAATGAGATTTTTTATTTTCAAACCGAAGCCAAACATAACATTTCCAACTCTCTTAGTACTTTGATTCTATCATCAAAAGTTGAACCATTACCTTCCAATGATATTGACACTATGAATACGCTCTTTGGTGATGATTGGGACTCGTTAGATTTTACACTTACTTTCATTGTGGAGTATTAAATCTCACCATCAAATCCCAAATAGTTAAAGTTTGCTTCAGTAGCTTCAACACAATCTTGTCATTCTTCTTCTCATACTGCAAATAATGCTTCATCTTCAAGTAAATGTTTTGGTAACATGATTGGGGTTCATTATATTTTACACCCTCATTTGTGGGAGAGTACAAAATCTCAAAATCTAAACCTATGGAATATTTAATTTCATTTTCACAAACTTCTACTACAAATCTACAAACATCATCATTCTATGATAGCGATGAGGGCTCTTTAGCTTTCATCCCTCACGTGTTAACAATATCTAATAAATATCTTCCTATTCCTATCATTTGAACACCTAAAAAGGATTTTCATTCTTGAAAAAGAATAAATTCTTCTCATAATCATTTAAACAAGACTTCTCCACCTCCATCCGAGTTAGAAAAACATTATGGGGCTAGATGTAAAATGATTTCTAAACTTGGATATAAGGAAAACATGGAACAATGAATCAAGGATAATGTGAAGTCTACACCATACCTTGCTAAAATGGGTTTAGGCTTCCAACCTTCTCCTTCATCTACTTCACATTCTCCATCATCTACTACACTTATAATCTCTTACGGTAAGCGAGAAAAAATTTCTTCACAGGAGAAAAAAATGTCTCCTATAGGTTATCCCTTATTCGAGCAAGAGCATATTTTGTTGAGGTTTTTAAAATCCCACTTGATTACTCTTCCTCCTCCAACACATAATAAGTTTAATAAAAATAAATATTTTTGTGCATATCATCGAGTGCATGGTCATTCGACCAATGTCTATAAGGGATTAAGTAATAAAATATAACAAATTCTAGATTGTGGTACAATCACTCTTCCATGTGTTAATGCACCCATTCATTCTAAATGATAATATCTCTCTTCTGTGGTATTGCTCCTCTCTATGTGGTATTTGTAGCTCTATGTGTTTTCTCATTTCCATTCTTGGTGGTACAATCTTACGTGTAACCATATTTCTTCCTTGGTAGCAACGATAGTCTCTACTTGGTTGTTCTTTCCTATACACTTGGCGGGTGAGGATAAATAGTTTTGGAGGTGTGCATCCTTTTTGAGGATCCCATCTTTCTCTTATTTTCCTTAAAATATCAACATAGCAAGTATGGCGACATTTTAAAGGGGGCATATTACCCCATTCTTTTTATATCCACACATTAGCGTCTTGTGAACTTTGACTTATTGACATGCTCCCTTGGTAGTTTTTTTATTTATAACACCCCTTGAGGTGTGGTTATCAATTCATCCCCTAAGGGGTTAAACATTTACATGGTCCCTGAAGTGTGGTTAGAAATTTGTCCCCCATGATGTTAAACTGTCCCTTGTGATAAACATTTATGCACTCCTTGAGGCATGATTTTCCAAAAACTCCACAAAATTAGCATAACGAAGCTTGCTGGCATGTGTGAATTTGAGAATTTTTACATGGACACCATCATAACATGACTTTCTATCCTTTAGATCCATGCGTCTTCTAAGTAAACTAGCTTAACACAATTTGCTAGCCTTGTAGGACCCTTAATTTTACATGGATACCTAGTATAACACAACTTGCTAGCCAATATATCTATGTGATAACTTTTATTTATCATTCTATAATTTTAGATGTGTATGATGTGCATTCAATAAATGATGCTTGGTAATTTAGATGACCTCACATACTGAGGTCTCTTTACCTTTCCAACTTGGATATTTAGTTTTTGGGTACTAAAATTTGTTGTTCTATGTTCCTTCTGTGTGTTATGCTTATTTTATGTGCGTTCCATGTTTTCTTCACGTATTCAGTGTGTTTGCTTCATGTATTCGATGTGTTTTATTCATGTATTTCACACGTTTGCTTCATGTATTCTACATGTTTACCTCTTGTATTCCTTGTATGCATTGTGTTTGCCTTAAGCATATTTTGTGTATTCTTTTATTTCTCCTCCATTGATTGCTCATTGAATGCCTTATGTATGACTAAATATTGCCTTGTCTTACATGCAATATATCTACTTCATGTTTATCTTAACATTATGGATCAATAGGATCCTAAGTTGTACATCCCTCAACTTGGCATCATCCTGTCTCTTTAGTGTTTCAATAAATGAATTTATTCCTTTGGTGTGAGAATGAACGTAAAATCATACGCTCACTAAAGTGGGGCTAAATATAGCATCATAAATTGTCGACCTTGACAATTTCACATTATATTGACACCTATTTTTTCCTATAACATTAATTATATTAATAATTTATTCATTTCGAGGCTAGATTGAGAAAATAAATTAAAATCCTCGACATTCTAACAAATTTGGGCCTAAAACACCTAGTCAAGGGTAAGGGAGCCCTTGACATAAAGTTGCCCCATTTTAAATATTAATATTTTTGCGTCGGCCTTTAGTAATTTTAAAAAATGATCCCAAGTTGGCCTATAATCAAAACAATTAATTAGTATACATATATAAACAAGTTTCCTTCTCATTTGAACATTAGAAGCTATTATGATCAATCATGCACTTTTATGCTTTTATTATAAAGATGTATATGAGATATCCTCTATATGCTAGAAATGACAATCTATTGCGTTTTATGGACTAACCTCTTACAGGTCTTCAAGAAATCCAATCATTCATAAAAAATCTTTTGTGGCAACTTATGGTGTGGACATGAATTTAAATAATATTTCTTACCTAAGGTAACATTATCATTTATCAATTGTTATTACAGTCATTTATTGTTTACTTGGCCTCTACTCGACCTAGGGCACACCCTCTTTATCATCATCATTGGCTGTTTGTGGCGGAAAAAACACAAAAAAATGGTTTGGCTTAGGCAAGCCCCTATACAACACAACCTTTCCTCCTCTTTTTATGTGTGCAGGTCAGATCCAAAAATTTTGTCAACAAAAGGCTATAGGAAAACATAGAGCAGATTGTAACCTATCATTTGAAGTTTACATATTCTAAAAAGAAGCATCTCTAGTCAAGGGTGCCCTTTCCCTTGACCACCAAATTCAAACTCAGAATTTTATGATGGGTGAAAAAATATATACCCTTCTCAGATCTGTAACTGTTCCAAAACATTTTAGTTTCATTTGTGTGATAAATTACATTTTTCAGATCTAAGGTTTATGTCAAATAGACTTAAATTAAAACACACATCAAATTTCTTCTCTTTTCAACATTAAAGAACCAAACCCTAGAAGATTGGATCTCCTTTGAGGTAGCTAGTCAATCATCAAAACCCTAGTTGGTTTGTGTTCTAATGTAGGGAAAGGAAAGGAATTGAATCTAGTTAATCTACTAGTTAGACCTAGGATCACTTTTCTTACACTACATGGGTGAAAAATTCTAAGAAGGGCATGCAATTTAGCATCCTATTCACTAATTTACTGCCAATACATGGATATTTTCTAATTTCATGAGCTTAATGGAGTCGTGTCTTATTTCTATAGTCTCATTTATTTTAAATATGCTCTTTATAACTTGTAAGAAGCCTAATCATTTTGTGTCCTTCAAATCAACAATTTAAACATTCATTTTTAAAGTCCAAATTTAGATTCTAACCTTGTACCATACAATACCCAATGAACTATTGAAGGTATCCAATTGAGTCATTCCACTTTTTGCTATCTACTTTGATTCTTTACTTTCTTCCAAATCCTCATTTTTTGGTAGTGGAAGCCAAACTAATTTGGGATGGAAAGGGATAAATTTGTATATCTACCTCACTATCTAAATGCAAACATGGTATTCAAAACATCCTTCAACCTAGCTCCCATGATCATCAACAAATAAAATGTTTAACCATTGCTAGATGTATATAAGTTGTCATGGCTCCATGTTGAGGTGAATAGTTATGGATTAGAAGAAATAAATGATTTACTAAGAATGATGTTTTCTTCTGTATTTATGCCTAACACAAGATACAAATAAACAAAGCCCCTTTATGAATTCAAACAAATAACATAAAGGAACAAAATTACCTTTTTATAACGTTGTAATTCTGCACCAACCAACTCTACTTGCACAAGATCTAGAGAAACAACTAAGATATTTTGTAACAACCAAGGATGATTTCACAACAACTACGAACTCTTGCACATCCAATGAGATGTACAATGACTAATATTTTTTATACAACAACTATGATATTTTTCTTATAAAACTACAATCTTGTTATGCAACAACTATGATCTTGTTGCACATCAACTAAAGTATTCTTGTGCAACAATTGAGACCTATATAAAATAACTAAACACATATAGAAAATTTATGAACGTTGATAGCATCGCTACATGTGATCTACACCTTATCATAAATGTGCTTGTAGCCTTCTACAAAGGTGCTTGTATCCTTCTACAAAGGTGCTTGATTGGGAAAACTACAATATCTAAAGTTGTCAGTCAAGTTTTTAGATCACCCCTCCTTGTTCAATAACAAATGTTTGAACCCCTATAAATTTCTACATGTGATATACACTTTGTTGATAGTGTGCTTGGAACCTCCTACAAAGGTTCTTTATTGGTAAAACTACAAGATCTAAATTCTCAATCAAGTTTTTGGATCACCCCTCTCCACCTAAGGAGCATTTGGTCTCTAAAATCCTTAGGACACCAAAAAAATAATTTGAAGAACTCTTAGTCCACATACCTTTGAAAAATTCTCCTTAATATGGCTCAACGCCACTTAAGTTCACCATGCTATTTCAAGCATATAGTCAAATCATGGACACCACATTATCCTATGATTGCTCCACTTATCCTTGTAGCATAGTTAGCATTGAAATGAAATAAAATTTATCATATTTTTGAATTCCACGATGGTCTTATGACATTCCTCCTTAAATTTACCATTATTTCTTCCTTAAGTGACTTCTAGTACACTCAAGACATGATATAATCTTGGGGGTTCATGTGAGGAAAATAGTTTAAAGTATGAAAAGATACTTATGCACACAAGGAATTGGAATGGCCTTAGTGGGTCTATGAAAATAACAACCATCATACATAAAGACATCCCAACAAATGAAAAGTCTGAAATCAACCTTGGTGGATTATGAAAATAACAATAAAAAATATGACACACATAAAAAAAAGACGATGCCCCATTGTACACTAGTCATAACACACCAAGATATAGAAAAGTCCAAGTGGCCTTGAGTATGGGTCAAAAAGATAAATAAAAAGAAAAAAATAACTAAGAAACATGTCATGCAACCACCATATCTCTTCCTAAATCAAGATAAATAATGTAGGATTGGGCTATGCCCGGTATGGGAGTGATGCATCCCTAAATTCAAAAAATTGATGTAGATAAGAATGATGGACAATAGGTATGTTGACTATGTATTTTTCAAGAGTTGGACCTATATGTGATTTGTGATGTTACAAAATGTCTTGATGTGTTGTTTTCCTTGTGTGAGTTTAAGTCTAGGAAGATTAGAGTAAGAGGAAAATCTTAGTTTATCGGGTTAAGCTTAGTTACTAGGATGTGTGATGTATGATGACTTATTTGTGAAGGCCTATCAAACTTGTATTATGTATGTCAAAAGATCCACTTCATAAAAAAACTTGGGTATTTTACCCCCAATGTTTAATAAGGGATATGGAATGGTAGTGGGTGAATATGATAGATGAATTGGATGAGGAAAAGTGAGATGGACTACAATATTAAGTGACAAAAAACAAAGCCATGATAGATCATATATTTTATGAAAGTATGGAATTTATTATGGATGAAGGTTGGGTAAAAATTATATAAATGGGGTGGATAGTATCCTAATAGATGGTGAGATGAGACTACTACACATGACACTTGTAAATAGGTTTTCACCATGATACATGCCCAAGACACCACCAAAAATATTTTCACTATTACATACATTGTCTCTTTTTTTTTTTTGATAATTAAGGGGCCCAAGCTGAGGATGTTGTATTAAAATTAAAAGTATAAGGATTTACAAGACTTGAAGCCTCAACAAAAGATAAAACAAGAAAAATCATGGCTTCCATGAGAAGATCAAAATAAGAACATGAAACCTTAAAGCTATCCTGAACAAAGTCTATAACCTTAACATAAAAAGGAAACTACCACCTGTTGCTGCAACTATGATTGAGCAAAGTTTGAGTTTAAAAAAAGGTAGATGATGGTAAAAAAACAAACGAAAAAACACCAAAGATCATCAAGAGTCCTTATCTTTTCCCTTTTTGCCTCATGTATTCTTCCTTTGCTGGACCACACTACGAATAGTAACTAAATTCCCAAATTTGAAGATGGATCTGCCACTGTCGGTTCTGGGAGTGAATCAATTTCTTCATTGTGGAATTCATTGTAAATGGTGTTTGTAGCGAGAAACTTCCTTGATCCTGTAGTCTGAGGTTGGAGTTCAGTGAATTCAGCTTAATGGTGGTAGCCATTGTTTCCTTCTTTGCCTTCTTACTTGTCTCACCACTCTTAGAATCCTAAATGTCTCTCTTCTCTTCCTCTTGGATGTAATTCAAATCCTTATCCACATAAATCCTTGCTCATCATGGAGTTATTTGTTTAAGTGTTGTTCCATCAACTCCCATATTTTCCAATACATCTGCCATTGTATTGCCTTCTCTGTAAATATGGTTAATCATTACATTTTCAAACTTATCCATCAGGTTTATTGTTGAATCTAGTAAAGATTGTAATTTCTAGCTCAACACTTTCTTAGCTCTTATCGCATTTACCACAATAGCTGAATCCCCTTCAATTTCTACCTTTGCCAAGTTCAATTCTATGCAAAGGGATAGCCCTATCACTAGAGCCTTAAATTCTGCCATGTTGTTTGTATCAATCTCCAATGGTTTTGAATATATTGCAATAGTTTTTCCCTGCCATGAGTGAATCACACCACCTACTCCTTATGGACCTGGATTCCCTCTGGATGCTCCATCAAAATTTAGTTTGAACCATCCAATATTTGGAGGTCTCCATTTACAAATTGCTCTATTTTGTTTGCTGACTTGACAAACTTTCCCAATAACTTGAGGAGTTTTTAGACCAAACCAATTCTTGAACATATTGTCATCCCAACCTGTATAAAATTTTGATTTGT
Source organism: Sequoia sempervirens (assembly GCA_007258455.2). Classification (NCBI taxonomy): domain Eukaryota; kingdom Viridiplantae; phylum Streptophyta; class Pinopsida; order Cupressales; family Cupressaceae; genus Sequoia; species Sequoia sempervirens. Next base: position 15,464,237 of record VDFB02292527.1, on the reverse strand, counting down.
TGCTTTGGGCATGAATTATTGAGTTCATTGTTTCCACAATGACAACTTCAATCTTATTCATAAGCATTTCTATCTCCATGGATTTCCCTAAGAATACTCTCCTATTTCTCTCCTTCCATAGTTCCCATATCATAATTGAAGGAGAAATGATCCATAAATTTCCACACAAGCTGTCCCTAAAAAGAGTTGGCCAAGATTTGAATAGTGTTAATATATCATTTGGTACTGCTAATATCCAACCAAGTTTAGCACAAAGCCACCGCCAACATTCAAGGGAAAAGGGGCATGCTAGAAGCATATGGTTGACATTCTCCTCACTATTGTAACATAGTGAGCATCTTAAAGGGCCCTGATATCCAATTCTTTTAAACTAATTTGCTATCAAAATTTTACCTTGCAATGTCGCCCATGTGAAGATGCCAGCCTTTGGCATGCACACTCTATTCCAACATAATTGGATGGGTAACTGGGTTTTGGTTCTTTCTTGCTGCCCAAATGCTATTTTATAGCCATCCCTCACATTATACCAGCCTAATTTTGATCCATTCCAGATAATCTCGTCCCTTCCCTGCGTAAACAAAATAAATCTATCCTTTAATACTTGTCTGAGGTTATTAATCTCCACCAATGGTATGTCAAGGTCTTCAAATTGTTTCCACTCCCATTTGCAAGCTTGGTTATTGCCTGATAATATAATGTAGTCACTTATATGAATTCCCCATTTGTCTGAACAAATTTGGCTAATTCTATCCGTGTCCATCATATTACTGATAATAGGGTAACCTCCCCACGAGTCATTCCAAAATAATGCTTTCTTCCCATCCTTTACATTCCATGATATATGATTAAGTATAATATCACTAGATTTAGCAATAAAGTTCCAAATACGAGACCCCCTAGGAAAATCTATGACTCTTAATGCCTCTTCACTGTTTAAGTTTGTGAGGTATTTGCTTCTAATGATCCTAACCCATTTGTGGTGTTTTTCCTTATGTATTTTCCAGAATAGCTTAGCCCCTAGTGCCTTATTTTGCCATAACTAATTTTTGATACCCGTGTCTTCGTGCTCAATTGGATTGCAAACCTTATCCCATGCAATCAGTGTAAACTTCTTTTTTGTGTCTATGCCTTGCCATAAATTTTTTCTCAACTTCTTCATTAGGTCCATGTAGACTCCGCTTGGAATTGAAATGCATGACATTAGATAAATAGGAATGGTTGATAGAGTTGCTTTCAACATTATACTTCTCCCTGCCCATGATAACCACTTTGATTTCCACGTCTCCATTCTCCTATCAATATTTTCCCTGATTGGTTTCCAAGTTGAAGAAGATCTCAAGGATTTATCTACTGGTATCCCTAAGTAAGTGCATGGAAGTCTACCTTCCTTAAAACCTAATAAACTTAATATTTGGTTTTGGACTCTTGTTTTGACATGAAAGAAGAAAATCTACGACTTCTCTTTATTGACTACTTGTCCTGAGGCCTTATCATATATTGATAGCAACCTTTTCATCTGTAAGGCCTCTCCTCTACAACCTTTCCCAAAGATAAATGTATCATCTGCAAACTGATGATGTGTGATTGGTTGAACCAAAGATGTCACCTCCACTCCTCTGATAGAATCAGATCTTTGAAGGCTGCATAACTTCCTACCAAGAGCTTCAACCATGATGATGAAAAGGAAGGGGGAAAGTGGGTCTCCTTGCCTGTTTCCTCTTGAACTTTCAAAAAAACCACATGGATTCCCATTGCTCAGAATGGAGAATTTTGGGGTAGAAATGCAGTAAAATAATAGGTTTATCCATGATTTGCAGAACCCAAATTCTTCCATGCATTTAGATAAAAATCTCCAATCTACTTTATCATATGCCTTTTTGATGTCTAGTTTTATGATCATACTTTGCTGCTTATTTTTTTGAATAGAGTGAATTACTTCTTGAGCAATTATCACTCCATCAAAGATGGATCTTCCTAGAACAAAGCCTGTCTATTCTTCTCCTATAATTTTTGGCAATATCTTTTTCAATCTGTTTGCAAGGGTCTTTGTCAGCACCTTATATATTATGTTGCAAAGTGATATTGGTCTAAATTCATCTATACATAGTGCTTTATCTTTCTTAGGAATTAAAACAATGAAAGTGTTGTTGATTTCTCTCAAAAATCTTCCTAATGATCTTGTTGCTTCTAATGCTTCAGTCATTTCCGAACCCAAAATTGGCCAACACTTCTAGAAAAAAACCTACTGGGAATCCATCCAGGCTTGGGGCCTTGTCTAGATGGAGCTGATTTAGTGCTTTCTGTATCTCTTCCTTCATAAATTTTTCCATCAAAATATGATTATCTTCCTTTGAAATCAGCCTAGGGATATCTTCTAGCATCTCTTGTTGAGCTGCAAGATGTGAACCTTCATGATTTTTAAGAAGATTTGAATAAAATTGAATTATCTCTTTTTGGATCTCAGATTGATCATCTAAGGTTTTCCCATTATCATCATTGATTTTGTGTCTTCTATTAGTGCTTCTCCTTTGTTTTGTACTATTATGGAAGAACTTTGTGTTCTTATCCCCTTCTTCCAACCAAATCTCTCTTGATTTCTGACTCCAAAAAATCTCTTCTTTGCCCAGAATGTCTTCATAATCCCTTAAGAGCTCCTTTTCCCTGCAAAACATCTCCGAGTTCATGCCTTGTTGGATGACTTGTTCATTGAGGTCTTTAATATTTTGCTCTATTGTGCTTTTTGAATCAAAAATGTTTTTAAAGTGATCTCTGTTCTAGCAAAGAAGGTTTTTTTTTTTTTTTCCTTCAATTTGGTCATGAAGCAAAAAAGTTTAGATCCTTCAACATGACATTCCTTCCACCATTTTTCAATAAGTTTCACAAACTCTTCATCTTTCATCCACATATTCTCAAATTTGAATGTGCATATCAACGATTTGTTTTCTCCCAGAATTTCCAGCTGAATAGGATAATGATCCGATCCTGATGTTGGAGAAATAGAAGCTTTGAAATCAAACGGGAAGGTGGTTAAATCTCCTTTATAAAAGAACCTGTCTAATTTTTTAGCTATGTTACTGAATCCCATTCTTCTTTTGTTCCATGTTAAGGTTCCATTCTCCAACTCAATTTCTAAGAGATTTTCTTTTATCACCCAGTTTTTGAAGTCTATTTGAGGCTGAGATTCTCTTTGTAACCCCACACTTTTCTCCGAAAGATGAACAATGGCATTAAAGGCTGGGATTGGACCATAAACATTTAAAATAGAGAATTTCAAGTTAGAGTTTAGACTTTTTATTGTTCCACCAATCCAATTGGTTCTTCCTTCTAGTTTGTTAAAATCAACTCTTCTTGGATTCCACATAATTTCCATCCCACCCGAGGTTCCAATAGCCTCTTCAAATTCCATATCCCAACTTACTATTGATCTATTAAATTTTACCATTTGATCAACACTCATTTTTGTTTCCTACATCATGACAATATCAACTTTGAAGGAAAAAATGCAACGTTTGATCAAGCATTGCTTGTTAGGAGCATTCAAGCCCCTAACATTCCATGATATGACCTTCATTTCTCCTTGGGAAGGAACTTCCCCTTCCCTCCATGCATATAGTATATGATTTTGGTTTGATCCGATTCCTCCCCTTCTTTAGACCTTTAAAAAAATGAAGATTTGCACCCTTTTCCTTTCTTGTACTTTCCCCACAATCTGGAGGCTTCTTATTTGATAGTGATCTTTCAATCCTCAAGCTAAAGTTAAACACTTCAGACTTACTTGGAGATAGAGAAGGTGTCTCCAATTATTCTAGTTGATCATCTCTATTCAGATTGCAACATGACTTCTCCTTATCCAAATCCTCTAAGAGTGACAATCCTTCCAAGTCCTCAATCCTTTCCTATTCCTCTAAGTAATCTGGATCCAGAAGTTTTTCTACAAAAGCAAACTTACTCTTCTCTTTCTCATTATCCTTTTCTGATAACATGTTGTTCTCTACCATTCCAAAGAGCTCATACACTACCTTAAGTCTAGGTGAGAGAGGTGGGCTTTGGAGTTTATCCTTTGGATTTTTGATCAACATATTCTCTTTCCCTAGCCTTCCATTAATCTTTTTCCCATTTTTATTAGTAAGTGGAAATAACCCCTCCTTGACATCCTTCGCTAGAATGCTATTGTCCACTAATCCAATCTCTTTTAAGTTTGGTGGCTTCTGATTGGTGATCTCCTTAGAAGGATAATAGTCCCATTTGGGTTCGTTATCTTTATTTCCCCCCTATTGACCCTGCAATTTTTCTCATTCTCAACTGCTTACAATTGTCTTTAAAAGGTGTAGAGTGAGATCTTGATTCCATTTCTTTCTCCATTAGTCTTGCCGATTTCTTGCTTTTGATATTGAGGCTGCTTGTGTTCACCATATCAAAATGTGATTTTTGTCCCATTTCCAAATCCAATTTGTCTTTCATGGCCATACTCCTGATTTGCTTTTGGGGGGTCATTTTATTGGTTTCCCTTAAGGCTACCAATTTTCCATAATGTGGTTCATTATCTTCTTTGCTTAGTTGGTTCTCCTTTAGAATTTCCCCTCTAATCTCACTCTGAGTAACATCTGATTGGTTCTCCTTTAGACTTTCCCCTCTAACCTTACTCTAAGTAACATCTGATCCCTTTGTAATAGATTGTCTTTTACCTTTTTTCAATATATCAATAAGTATTTCATGTAGAATGTCATCACAATCTTGTCTTGAGTCTGATTCAGCAAACTCCTCCATATCCTTTCCTTGTCTTCCTAATATAGATTCACTCATGTTAAAATGAGTTACCTCTCTTAGATTAGTAGTTGTACTTTCCTTAACCTCCTTGCTCCTAACCTCCTTTGAAAGTCTTTCCTTTGCTTTTTCAAATGATGTTATGTTAGATGCTTGCTTTTCAACCTCCCTTTCCTCATTTTTCTCTACTAATTTAGTGTCAAATATCCTCCTTCTCTTTTTTGCCCTAGAGGACTCCTGCTTATGAACTAAGTAATCCTCCAGTCCCATTCTTTCTGCCCAAAACTTGACCTACTATCTCTATTATGATATTTTATTGGACTTCTTCCAGCCATTGTTCAATTAATATCTCCATTTCTCGCTGGCTAATGTTGGATGGTTTTTTTTGGAGTGATCCATAATCCCCAATAGTTGTGCTTTGGGGATTTAACACCATTTTTCCTCCAAGTGATGAAAAACTAATGAGAATTTTTTGAACACTTAGTATGCCTTTATCCTTAGAAATTTTCCAAGTGCTGGGAAGATTCACCTTAATACTTCTTTCCCCTCTTCTTTGATATGAACCACTTTTATTTCTTAGGGCTAACCAACTATTGTCATTGCCATCCTCTAATGTTATGCTCAACTCTTCAAAGTTTACCATCCTTACTTCTCTAAATATTTCAAAGCCTTGATTGTGTCTTGTTAGGCCCTTTATTACCTAATGTTAAGAGCTTCTTTCCTTGAATCTTGTTGTAGAAATGTATCCATCTCCAAAAAAGGGTCCACAACATTATAGTGACATTATCCCTAAATTCTTTGTCATCGAAAGCCTCACTCTCTTCCCAAACCTCTCCTATACTACTGATTTCTGGGAAAAGAATGTTTGGTTTAAGTGTTGATAGCTTCTAGGGCATCCCCATTTTGCATTTCTCTGATTCCCTAGCAAGATTCTTTCTACAAGGGTCCTCTCCCATAGTATTTACCAACCCCCCCATCTGGATGGTTGACTATGTTTGTTTCTTTTAAAGGGGAGGATAAGTCCATCTCCAAATGATCATACATAATCTGTTGAATCCACACCCCAAACTTTGAGATAATTTTAATCGATTTGGGGAGTTTGTTTTCAGTATTCATAAGAATACAAATTTTAGGACAACGATTTTCCATGGTTAGAGTGTATTTTAAAAATATTCCCAATTTGTTTCCAAAAATCTCTAAAATATCTGCATCCCTATATTCTAGTGGTAAATTCTAAAAGGAGATCCACATTGGGATAAATTTAATATTGTGGGCTTTGCTATTGAAGTTAGGGCTCCAATATTGCATATGAAGCCCAACATTTTTATAAAACCAACATTTACTTTTGAAGAATTTGTCTCTATTTTCTCTGGAATTGAAAATTACTATGAAGAAACCTACTGATGAATCTATTAATTCTATTTGAGTTATGTCACTCCAGTTCTCCAATGTCCAATTACAGAAATCCTGATAAGATAAGTTAATGTTCCAAAACTTACAAATGATGGCTTGTTGTTGGAGAAGTTTCATCCTTTATTTGAGTGTTTCCTGTGAGAAGGTGATGGATGTTTCTAGCGCCTTTAAGGGTGTCTTCCCCAATGAGTGATCCATCTGATATTTTTGGGACTTTCCAGTTACTCCTTATTTTTCTATTTGCTTTGGATTGTAAATCTTTCCCTGTACCCCCTGATTCTCTACTTTCTCTAATCTCACCCCTATATCTCTCGGATGTGGGCTTGTCTTTATCTCTTTCTGCTTCCATATAAGATCTCCTCTTTGTTTTTGATTTGTTATAGATGTATGCTTTGAGAATATTTTCAATGGTTTGTTGTTGTGGAAGGCCTTCCATCTCATATTTTGGATCTAAAAATTGCTCTTTCCCTCCCCTGCTCTCAGGATTCTTTCTCTCCTCCTGAAGATATCCCAATGTAGTCCTGACCAAGATTTCTTCGGAAATGGGGGATTAAAGGGTCTGCCCGCCCTTGTTGTGGGGAAGATAGGAATCATGTTAGGGTTTATTCCCAATCGAGCTTGATATTTTTCATTGTTTCTAACCCCATCCTAGAACCCCCTTCTCTCTAGGGTTTGAGGTGTGCAAACATTTCTTTTATTTCTCCAATCTACCTGTGAAGGGCAGGCAAGAATCTTCCTTTGATGTGGGAAAAAAAAACTGAAATATCTTGTTCTGCTTCTTCCTACCAATCATCTTAGCATCCTTAGGGAGATGCATAGTCCCTTTGAAATCTCTCGCAGGAGGCACTTGCTATGGAGGATGAACACTCGGGGATCTCCTAACACAAGGGATTTGAGGGGCCAACCTCTTAAGAGCAACATTATCTGGAAAGAATGGAAACCCATGCCATTCTTGAGGGATAGAAGGAGGGACACGTAACACACCTTGTGCAGAAGAAAGATGAAAAAAATCCTTTGAATAAGACCATCCCTGGACATTCTCTCCAAAAATCCCCAAAACCCCTTTAGGTCTGCAAACATCAACCCATTTCTTGTTTTGGAACACCCATTGAGGGATCCAGGACTCAGATTTAACCCCTACCACTGGATAGTGTGCCTCTAAATTCCCTTGAACATAGACTGATGCCGCAAATCACCTTGGAAAATTTGTTTTCCATGAGAAACGCTCTAAAAATGCAAAGGATTTACAACTTTTCCCATTGTGGGCACCTTTCACCGTTTGCGATCCCCTTTAGGTCTACAAACATCAACCCATTTCTTGTTCTAGAACACCCATTGAGAGATCCAGGACTCAGATTTAACCCCTACCACTAGATGGTGTGCCTCTAAATTCTCTCTGAACACAAACTGATGCTGCAAATCGCCCTAGAAATTTTGTTTTCCATGAGAAACAATCTGAATTTTTTTCATTTCCACTATCCTTTTCCAATGTTATTTTTGATTTTTTTTGACATTTTGGGATATTTTGAGGATTAGGACTAGAATTTTTAGGATATTTTGAGGATTAGGAATATAATTATTTTTGATATTTTTTGATATTTTGGGATATTTTGAGGATTAGGAATATAATTTTTAGGTAAATAATGTTCATTGTATCTTCTAATGGCTAAATTTTTGGTATAGTAAGATGGTATGTGTTGGGTGAATATTTTGTAATCATTTAATTAGTTACAAAATGGTAATTTCAACCACAACTATGATGAGATTTTAATCTCTCCTCTTAGAAAGGGAAGGCTCCCTTCTTACTGCTCTCTAAAACAAGTAACTAACCTAGATTATATACAATAAATTTATCCATTTGGTGTTATAGTCATCCTTTTCTCTTTTTTTAGAAAAAAGGTTTTTCTTCTTACAACAATTACAATGATATTTCTTCAAAGAACTATTATGAGTAGTAATGACTGATATCTACTTGATTAAACATAAGAGAAATCAAAGTGATAACAGTGAGTTTCGTAACTAGAAAACCCACAAAAGCTCAAAGGATTTTGTTTTTTTTAATGATGATGTGTAAAATAGAAAGAGTGAAGCACGTTTAAGCTCAAAGACTTCAACATGTGCTACCAAAAGATCCACAAAATGTAGCAAATAATCGTAGCCCAAAGTCTCCAAATTACTAATTTCACACACTAAAACATAAACTCAAAATACAATATTGTAGCACAAAGACTATCAAGATCAAATTTGAATTTCCTTTCAAATATGAGATATAACATCATTTAATCAACCAATTGCAAGAAAATTTAGTAGGAAGGATGTAAGAACAATCTTACACATAACCAATAAGATCCAAAACAAATGTTGGATGCAAAATTTGCCTCTTTTATTGATTGATATTTGATATGCACATTAAACACAAAGTCTCAATATATTTCTCAAATGGGAAGCTCTTTGCTTCAAAATATAAATGGTCCTTAATACAAAGAAACTCCCTCATATATATAGAGGAGAGTTGAGAGCTAATCTAGGAAAACTTTAACTAAATTGACTTATTCAACAACACAGTCCGATTTGATTTAGGACTAGTGCTATTTTTACATGTAACTACATATGTATAAAAGAAATGTAATATGTCATTAATTAATTACATAAAGAAAAAATGCTGAAAATAAACTAAGTGTAAAAAAGGCATGTCCATCATTCTTTTCCGTCTTTCCCCATGAAATATTCATATTTATTCATGGCTGCTATCATTAGGACCCGAGGTATGTCTAGAGATGGAAATAACTTGTGTGAATGAGTCCTTGATGGCGATGCAAGTTTTTCGATGCCTTTCTAAAACCACTTTAAGGTTATCCAATGTGACCTGAATATCCATTAATTTATCAATTGAAGCTACTGTGAAAGATTTATCTACAAATTCCTCTTGCATCATTGATGTATATTCTTGGATAACTGTGTTAGTGGGAAGAATTTTCTGATTGTCATCAAACAATTGGCACAACAAATCCTTGATTCTGGTGACAAGGTGTGAACCATTATCTTCGATGACCTCTCAAGCTTCCTATAATCCTTAATCAAATCCTTGATGACACTTATCTTATGTTTCATTGTTGATTTAACATCAATGAACATTTATCTATTGGGAATTGTCCAAATATCCACTAGCACACTGAGCTTGAGTTCTTTCATTTTCTTCCAAGCCTTTAGACTATTTTCTATCTCTTGTAAATCTTGAGAAAGTGTGTCAATAGTTTTACCTAGTTTTGACCTTACACTTTCCATGTTTCCAATTCTCTCCATGTCAGAGGATCTCAAGAGTTGTGTTCCCTGTTCCAAAATTCTATCAAGAAATTTACCAACTGCCTTGCCTCTTGAATGTATCTTTTCAGATTTCTAAATCATAGGATCTTCAATGCCTGTGGCCACAGGTTCAACAAATTTAGAAGATTGGGTAATATTCTAGAGTACTAAAGTGAGTTGCTCAAATCTAGCTTTGTATTGATCCTTGATCATACTTCTCAATAAGAGAAGCCAATTCTGATTGTGCATCTTCCTTAGTAGATTCATGAGTTATCTTACCGAGCTCCACCCTTATAATTGAATATTAAAAAATATCAATATCCTCAACAACTTTAGCAGGTGGAGGTTGTGTAACCTTTACATATTTGTATCTAGCCTTGTATACTAACACCCTTGAAAGAGTCTTTGGCTTCGTCATACATTTTGTCTTCACTAACACTAACTATCCAAAATCATCTGGAGAGATGACTTGCTTCTTTATTTTGCATGTTTGAGATGACAACCAAGGGCAAAGAGGAGAAGAAATTCCTTTTGGACCTGCAATCATGCTCTGAGTAGGAGTGGCTAGAGTCACAATGGTAGTAGTAACAAGTGGTGGAGTGTTAGTTAAAATTTCTTTAGGAATTTCCACACTTGTTGTATCTTGAATATTCTCATTCATAAAATTATCCAACTCATAGTGTGAAGTCACATCAAAAGAAGGAGAAGATAAACTCAAAAAACTAGAAGGGGAACCAAAAACATTCTCAAAATCATTCCTAGGACTATCAAAAATAGATCTCAAGGTTGGGGATGAATGAATTGAATGAATAGAAATAGAAGGCGTAACAAAAAAAGTGGTACTAGAAACAACAGTGGAAGATGGTAAATGTTGTTCAATAGAAACAACATGAAGAGTAGTAGGAACAATAGAAACAATAGGGGAAGAAGTGATATGAGTTTCTTTTGAAATATTCTCATGTGGAGATTCCAACAGTTCATTTTGATCCCCTTCTTCTTAATCTTCCCCTTGAATTGATACTTCCTTAGTGACAGTGGATGGCCCTTCTATAGTCTAACTTTTACCCCATACTTTGATTTTTTTTTTGGTTTAGGGGTTCTTCTTGGGCCAGGGACGTCTCCCTTATTCTTTTTTCTCAATTATTATTTCTTACCTACATGTTCTTCAAGCTCTTCCTCTTTGGATCCAGTGTTAAAATGTTTCAACCTTATACCCTTATCCTGTAACCAAACATTTGTATTAGCCACAAAGGGTTGGAATCTCTCCCTGGTTGAAATAACCTCCTTTTTAGACCATTGGATTAGAGGGAGAGGAGTTATTGCAACATTAATTCTCTCATATGTGAGATCCAAGATATCTTCATCATCCTCCATGTCATCTAGGATATCTACTAGATCTAGGTTCACAATTTGCTCCAAAGTCAACCAACAATAATCCAACTTTCTTATGGCCACTTCAGTTATGTAGTCAACCCAAATATCTTCCACTCTATGTACGTGAGTGTAGGTCTTCTTGATTATATCATCCATCCCCCTATAGTTGAAGTCATGCCTCCTTCTGTAGGTCTTCATTGTGACCCATTACATTTTTATTCCACAACTTTGGATTTAGGAGATGTAAGGATTGAATATCTACCTATGGTGAGAGGAAATTTGAACCCTAGCTTATGTGATTCTGCTTGTTTGCTATGGAAAACTATGATCTATCCACAGAGCTCCATGAGAATGACTTTATCACTCAGATACCTCAGGAGCATGTGAGGTTATCTAGTAAAGAAACCAACTTTGATGTAAGTGAAAGTAGGGAACTGTAAGTATAGACAACTGAACTTATTAACTATTGACCATGCCTCATCTGAGACTCTTGTTCTCTAGTTCTCTATAAAAAATGTAGAGATATGGCGCAAATAAAGCATCGTTGACCCTTCTAAAGTGATGAATAGTCTTATTAAAGGTCAACTGTGAGTTGTATTGATAAACTGGAATACGTCTCCTATCTCCCTCAAATGTCAACCCTAGAAAATTCCTCATTTAAATACAAAAACATAAATCAAATATGAGGTCATATAAAATTTCAGTGAAGAAGGCACCTTTACAAGTTGATCATGAATGACATCGCTTATCTATTGTCCCCCAATTTTTTTTTGTTGAACCTCTTCTTGATAACATGAATGTACAAGTACATCCACTCTTGAAAATAGGAAGAGTTAGGAAATCCTTTAACCCTACTGAGAAGGGTAATTAGATCATTAGTTTCCTTGACAAAATCACTATGAGGAAAGCTCTTTGGCCATCTTGAGATGTTTGGCCTTGAGTTCTTTAACCATCTTGCATTAATTTTCTTCTTACAATAATTTGGATCCTTATCATAGTGAGCTTGCACTTTATCAATAGTAAGATCGACATATGTATCAATGCTAGGACACAAAAAAATTATGTCAAAGAAATTTGCATCTAGTTTGATGATTATATTTCCATTGGGATCTCTACAATCCTATCATCCTTGTTGTAATGAGAAGCCATTGCCACTATATGAATAAAATCAGGGTTGTGTGTGGCTACTGGAAATGAAGCCATCAACTGAATGTTACTCTCTACAATGTATCTCATCCCCTCATCCAATGGTTGCTTTTTAGTATGCTCCATAAACTCAGACATGTCAACATGCCCTATCTCTATATCTTTTATGTCATAAATGTTAGAAGTTGACCTTCCTAAAGGAGTGGATGACTGTCTTACTTGAAGGTAAAGTAAGACCTTGAATTGAATTGACTTGTTTACGATAAATTTTAATACCTTCCTTAGATACAATGTGACCAAGGATTTTACCTTTGGTAACCCCAAAGATTGATTTTTTGGGGTTGATGGAAATACTGTGATATCGACACCTCTCAAGAACTTGTTGTAAGTAATGAAAATGGTCTTGAAGACTCTTAGAAAAGATGGTCAAGTCATTAAGATATACCACAATGAACTTACCCATGACATCACGAAAATCCAAGTTCTTTGCTCTTTGAAATGTAGCACCGACGTTGATCAAACCAAAAGGAATTTTGCGATAAGAAAACGTACCCCAAGGAGTGGTGAAGGAAGTTTTATGTTGGTCTTCCTCACTTACCTCCACTTGATTGTATCCTAAAAATCCATCCAATATAGATAACATTTCAGATCCCATCACTTTTTGCAATATGTGGTCCATTATCGGCAGGGGGTAATTTTCCTATAGTGACAGTTGATTCAAGTTTATGAAATCCACACAAATGAAGATTTATCCATTATTTTCCCATATATAAACAATATTTTCTATCCACGTTGAATGGTGAATAGGAAAGATAATTCTTGTCTTAAGCATTTTCTGAATCTTGAAAAGAATAGTACCTGAAATCTTTGGATTGTATTGCCTCTACTTCTGCTTGTGAGGCACAAAAATTTCCTTAAGGTGGATTTCATGTTGGACCTCTTTCAGATGGAAATATTTTAATTCTTCATAGGAATAGGTGAGAAAATCCATGTATTACCACAATAACTTGTTGGAAACATAGTTGCCGTTGCACCGAAAGATCGACCGGTTAATGCCCGATACAACTGTGAGAATTAACAGATCCACAGGAGGCGGTTAAGACATATCATGAATGGGTATGTGCAAGATCATGATGGGCCAAAAAGTGGCGATATGATGGGTATGTGTAGGGTATGTGGCTAATGACTTTTTCTTTACCAAAAATTGATGAAATGAAAAGGGTTTTTAAAGAAGATCCTCATCTTTCGACCAATATAAATTATTCTATACTTTGAATTTAATAAATAATTATTATTCATTTTATATTTGAATTATGACTAAAGTCTTGATTGATAGGTTGATTGAAAAACATCTATAGCTTTCAAACGCTATCACATTTTTTGAATCTGAAACATGCGTCACATTCTATGCTTCACATATTATAGGATTAAAAAAAGAAAAATTGAATTTCATGAAGTTTTGACCAAGTTAAGGTGGTTAGACATACAAGTTTTTATATTTTTTAAAAGTTGTAATAAAAAATTCATAATTAATTATTTACTTGGAAAAAATTACAAAAAAATGCATCACATCCGACATGATTCCTCTAATTATATTTAAAATCTTTATAAAAATATTATCATTTTATTGTGGTTAGGGTGGTCGACAGACACCTACTTCTTATTTTTCCTAAAATTTAAGTACTACTTCATTGAAACTTCAAGTTTTCACCAAATGGATTTTTCTTTTTTTAAATAAACCTAGTAGTTTAGAAATTACATTAAATTTTCTACAGATTCTATTCTTACATATTTTTGAAAAAATATAGATAACTTATTCAAATTTTTACGTCAAGATGCCTAACTCTAATTTTTCTGAATTTTTTGCCACTTAAGGGCTTGTTTTTTCCATGATGATCCTGCACATACCCGAATCCTGAGGGGAGTGCTGACCATCTACCAACAATTTCCCCCTTAGCGTTACCTGAGGGGATTCAAACCTGACACCTTTGGCTCTAATACCAATTGTTGGAAACACAGTTTTCGTTGCACCAAAAGATCGACCTGTTAATGCCCGATACAACTGTGAGAGTTAACGGATCCATGAGAGGCGGTTAAGCCATGCCACGAATCCCCGGGGGGAGCGCTGACCATCTACCAAAATAACTCTACTGTAAGATAGGGGGACCAACCACACCAAGGCTCCACATCATGGAGAGTTGAGAGCTGAGGGCTGCCCTAACTTACCTCAAGCTAGGCGAGTGTTTTAGGTCAAGGATAGAGAATGAAGAGCACTCTCAAGTGCTTCTATCACTCTATTGGTCTGAATGCTTGGATAGGGCTAAACAAGTCGGTCTCTGGAATCCGAACCGTACCTCAGACAACTCTCTAGCTGAGGACAATGGTGTGGGTCAGGGACAACAATACAACGCATTGGAATCTCTCTAGGGCACTAGAATCTGTATGACCAAAAAGTGAAAAAGTGCAGTATCGAATGCCAAAGAACCTACTTACGGTCTAGCTTATGAATTTTAACGAATTAAGCAAAATAACAAAGTATAAGAAATGAATATAAAGATGATAAAGGTGATGATGAAAATGAAGGTGACAATGATCAAATCACTAAGAGTCTAGTTCGCTAGCAAGCTCCATGCACGTACCTACGCACAACCAAGAGAGGAAAAATGTTGGGGATGTATAGGGGTTTGCCCTAGTCAAAACCCTGCTTTGGTGTTTCCACCTCCATGGACATCCAGGAGAGCCATGAGATAGAAAATGTAATAAAAGAAATAGTAAGAAAGAGAGTATCAAACACTACGAAAAACATAATGCTATTCTATCAAACCACAACAAAGGAAGGATAGTGAAGAAATACACCTCCACCCAAAGGCACTCAAGGCCAATGAAGGGATAATGGAAGACTATGAGTTTGGAGAAATATCCTAATTGAATGTTGGGAGAAGAATTTATCCATTTCTTAGAAATAAACTCACCCTCTTCTAAGTGCCCAGGAGGGATGCGAGAAAGTTGCAAAAGTTTTGATGGCAAGGGAGAGTGAATCAAAATATTTGGTTACAAAGATAACACTAATGTAGGTTGTGACATTTAGGAGAACCTTGGCCTAGAGGGTGCAATAACTTCTTTCCCCTTCTCAGAAGGGTTTGAAATTGTTTTTGTCTACACCTTAGGAACAAAAGAATCCCTAGAAGATTGTGTTTTATCTTGGGTCTTGCCAATGTTAGCGATTTTACCTTTCTACTATAACATTGTTATCCATTTTTATCTATATTTTGAGGTGGTAGAATTGAAAGGACGAGGAAATTTGGCCGCCTGGGGAGGAGGCTTGACCTAAGGATCTACTAGAGGGAAATCTTTGATTTTATACTCATAAGATGGGTACCAAAAGAAAGTGTTAGGCATATTAAGATAAATCACCCATTGGGCATGATAGAGATTTCCTATTTGCATATCTATCGACTCTTTTAAGTCTTTAGATAAATCCACCTCAATGGAAACATGTTTTTGAGGATGCACTTAAAAAAATGGTTTGGCTCAAGACAAATAAATTTTCCCAAAGAGGAAACAATATGGTGCAAGAAATGCTAACAAGGTAGGGGAAGACTTGAAAATTCAATCCACACATGCAAACAAATTTTCTTTTCATCTAAGACTATGAAGTCCTGTGTCCAAGGTTGAAAGGCCAATAAGGAAGAACAAACATACCAAGGACCATGCTTAAAGATGGCATGAGCATGATTGAATTTAGAAAAACGAAAAAGAAAAAATCCCTTAGCGAGATTTTGAATGACATCAAGTCAAAACCCATGCAATGCCCAATTTTTATTAACCCAATCCTTAAGCATGTTCTCAGGGATAGTTCTCCCCAAATTGTGCTAACTAGTTACATGCACTATCAAATTTAGGGATGGGAAAAACCACACTTGTTGTGGTTTCAAAAGGCATACCTTGTGAAAATTATTTGGCATAAATTTTTGGGGATGTTTTCTCGAGCGAGCCATGTTGCAGAGTTGCCAAACTATATACACCTGCAAGAACTACTAGGTTGGAGACAGTTGATGCCATATAATGTAAAGACTAAAAAAGGCTGCAATAAATGCAAAAGGACGAGATAATTCATGTGCCAAAGATGCAATATGACAAAGGAGAGGCCAAGTTACTTAAAAAAAAATCTAGATGAGCTCTCACATGCCAATCTCCCCAAAACCTACTTTTAATATTTAATAAATATTATAATTGGTTATTTAAATTCTAGTTTTTTAAACAATTTTTTTAAATTTAAATTTAGTAGAAAAAAATACCAACTCAATAGCCCTCCTCTTCAGTGGTTGGCTACACCTATGTAGTATTATTCTAAAACCATGTAAAACAAAATTAATTTATATGAAATAATAAAACATTAATAAAAAAGTAATTTGTGATATGGGTAGTGGAGGGACGAACATAGCTATTGATGACCACTACAATAGTGTCTTCAACAAATATTTGGAAATATATTAGATATAATAATGGCTCTAGGAAAATTCACTCGAGAAAAGTTAGCAATTCACTGCAAGAAAATTCACCGCCATGACATTTTTTAATATATATTTTCAAAACTTTGATTTTTTGAATAATTTGATTTCAAATTGTGGGTAAATTGTTGTCTGTGAATTTCCTGATGCCATAATAATAATGAAGAGTATGGTGGTAAAAAATGTTTAGAATATGAGTATAAAATAAAACATAATGATGTGATTTAAAGATTTATTAATACATGATTTAAAGTTTTATTACTATTCTTAGATGAAAGAAAAAATTATAATAATTGTTTGAATTTTACATCATTGATTTCACATTATAAAGCATATATGATTGTCACGATAGATTGTATAAAAAAAAATATTCACAATATTTCTAATAATAGACCATATCAACCAATACATTTTAAAATAAATAAATTTCTAATAAATGAAATTATACGCCAATTAAAAACATCTCTTATAATATAAAAATAATAAATTAGTTTTTAATAAATAAAAATAATAATAATTATTAGTTTTTGACAAATGAAAAAAGCATCATATAAACTTCTATTACAAAAATCTTGTAACCTAATTTAATATTTATTTTAATGTTTACTGAAAAATATATTTACCTTGTGTTACTTTAATATCAAATTAAGATAGATTTGATTTAAAAGCTATTTACTTTTGGTAACTGTGTACCTTGAAATTTTACCCTATTCTAATGTGCAAAATAACTAAAAATGCAAGTGGAAAAATACTAAGAACACTTCAAAGATTAGCCTAAAGAGTGATAAAACAAGGAAAATAGATGAAATAAGATGTAAATTGATTTATACCTTTCTTGTTGTTGGAGACTCCTTGGTTGGCCCTTGATTTTGATGGATTTGTGTGCTCCTTGGATGGCTTTTGATGTAGCTAGATGCAAGATTGAATGTGCAAGATGATCAAAGTGGGTGGCTAAATGATAGTGAATGATTGAGAATGTAAATTGGCAGCATAATGTTACTCCAAAATGAAAAGTCTTGAAAAATGCCTTTGAGGAGGGGGGATTTATAGAAGAATTTGAATTCTCTAGAGAATTCAACGGTTGAGATTCATCCAACGAGGTCAAGATGAAGGGCTATGGTGAGTTGAGAACTCACAAGCCCTCACATCTTGACATGTGGATGGTGAAGTGGCTAAGGGATATGAGGTGGAGGTGAGGTGGCCAAAAGGTACATGATGTGGAGGAAGGACAAGTACCTTGCAAGTACATTGGGAGATGGGAAGAATCTTGGGTGAATAAAAGTGAATTTTAAATTCACAATGATTGGAAGAATCTAGTGGATAAGACAATGTTCCCAAAAGGTGGGAGTTTGTCACATGTGACTTGATGTGACAAGTCAAAGATTCTAGAAGATGCATGGGAAAAGGGGATTCTTGGAGGAATAAAAAGGAATTAAAAATTCCTTGTGGGGTAGAGAGAATTGACCAAGGTACTGATTAAGATTAATTAATCAGTGATTAGAAGATAAATGATGATTAAAAGCCAACTTGCAAAAGTTGAAGGATGTGACACATCCTAATCAAGGATTAGGCATGTGCACATCCCTAATGAAGAGATTAGGAGATGGATTAGGATTAAATGAAAATGACATGTGAGAAATTAAATAAATGTAATTCATTTGATGAAAAGGGGATTAAGGAGAGTAATTAATTAAATACTTTAGGGATTTGGCAGAATTAAGGATATTAATTAAATAATAGCAGTATTACTTAATTAACGAAAATAAGATGAAAATGGATGAATTTGGATAAATTAAGTGTCCAAATTTAAATGTCTACAGTAACAATCATAAATTTTTACCCCTTCTGTCCTGTATACAATATTGCTCTCGCAACACACCTCACACCATTATTGTTTATCTAAAAATTTTCAATTTTTTGTTCTTCTACAGTCACTACAGACATGCTCACTCTTTTCTACAATTTTGAGGATGTCGTCCATCAGGCAAACGTCTGACTCTAACCTGGAACAACCAACTAAATCCAGATACTTCAAAGATCTCAGTTGTTCAAACTCAGATGGCAATTTTTTCAAACATGTGCATTTTGACAGATTCAAATCTGTTAGAGTTTTCAGCTGTCCAAACGATTCTGGCAGTTCTTTCAAACATGTGCATCCAATTAGTTGCAAATGTGTTAGAGTTTTCAGCTGCCCAAACGATTCTGGCAGTTCTTTCAAACTTTTGCATCCAATCAGTTCCAAATGTGTTAGAGTTTTCAGCTGCCCAAACGATTCTGGCAGTTCTTTCAAACTTGTGCAATTAAACAGGCACGAATGTGTTAGAGTTTTCAGCTGCCCAAACGATTCTGGCAGTTCTTTCAAACTTGTACATCCAAACAGGTCCAAATGTGTTAGAGTTTTCAGCTGCCCAAACAATTGTGGCAGACGCTCCATCTTACTACATCTTTGTACAACGAGTCTACTCAACTGCGGTAATCCACACACTTCCTGTGGAAGCTCGCATAAAGAATTGCAACCCTCCACTCTCAGAGTCTTCAACTTATTTAAGCCATGAAGACGGCCATAAAATGCATTTTCGCTGTTGTCTCTTTCTTCATTAGTTGGTTGTGAAAAAGATACATCTAATTCTTCCAAGGATGAGTTTGGCACGAAGTCCCGCGTTACAGCTGGCTGCTTCCCGACTCTTATGGACCTTAAACTTTCTGGTAACTGCATGCAAAGTTACTATTTCTTTGTCAGAACTTTAACTAAGGATAACAATTAAGAGAATCAACAATTAAAACCATAACCGTAATGTGTAAAAATGAAATGAAGTATGAATGTTATTGGGCTCAGGACATGCCTTGTGTGGACACCTCTGCGTAGTGGGAAGCTTCTCACAGAACAACGCACCCAATTTATCAAGTGCTTCTACATTCACCCAAGAAATATCACCATTTATCATACATCTTAACTCTGGGAATCTCACTGCATCTGTAGCGCTAACATTTACGCTACTCCCCCGCAAGGCCAGAATTCTTAATGTGCCCTTCATCGCATTAAGGTGTCTTTCCTCAAGCACGCAATCTCCATCTTCGAGCCAAACTCCTTTAATTCCTTTGAGTTTGCCCCGCGACTCTGAGTTGTCAGCAAGTTTTATTTAACAATGAAAGCAAATAGTTGGTCAATCCGTCTAACTATAATTAGAGGAGAAACATACCTCATCTTTTTCAGCTTCACTCCATGACTTTAAATCCATAATTCTACTGGATTTTGACAAACTGCACCCTATTGATCGAATGATATCGTGAACAGACAACAGCTCCTCCTCCTTCTTCTCTTCCTTCGGAAAACATAGTGGCTGTCCAATGACTATCGTTATGAATGCTGCCTCTTGAAGGAATGTGACTTCCTCACTCCCCACAAAGTACTCTGCAATTCGACGAGGGAAACCCTTATCAAAGAAGCAGCATATGTCTAAAAATGCTTCTTGGGTAGACTCCTCCAGCTTCTTATACACAAAATCAAACAAACGGTTGCTGAGATCCTTTTCTTTGATGTGCCCTCCGCTTTGTAAAGCTCCAACTATCTGCGTGCAATTGTCTACATTATATTTTTGCTTCCGCAAATGCGCACCAACAATCTTCAGAACCAACGGAATCCCATTGCAGAGATTGAGCATCTTGTCTATATCATCTTTGAGACCATCACGAATTACAGGGTCCTTGCACAGAATTTCCGCCGCATGCTTATCAGAGAGAGTTTTGACATGATAGTCCTTACGCTGAAGGCCGCATTCTTGAAGCATATCTGTGACGCTCAGGATCCTGGTTGTAATAAGTATTCTGCTACGCTGGGGAAGACCTCGCAAGTCTTCTGGAAGAATTCTCTCTAGGTCTCTTACATGGAGGGCATTATCTATAAATAAAAACACAGGTTTATTTAATTCACTTTCAAAAACCTCTGTTAACTTATCCCTACCATTTGCATCATCTCTCAGTTACTTCTCTTCCACCATTGCATCTTTCAAAATTTGCTCTTGCATTGCTTTACAGTTGTTTTTTTCAGATATCTCATCTAATTCAATTCTGGCATAGTTTTTAATTTTTTAAATCGACTGTGGAGACAACAGCTTGTGCGAGGGTTGTCTTCCCAATGCCACCAAAGCCCCAGATAACAATTCCACTGGATGAGGAATCTTCGTCTTTTTTCATATTCAGCAACGTATTAACTACTTCTAACTGTTTTCTATTCCAACTGTTGACAAGAAGAAGAGTGTCATAATCAACACTAACAAATGAAAGCTACAAATCGCATTTATCAGGCAAAGCTTTCATCACATAGGAGTCAAAATATCTCTGATAGGCAGGGCATGGTAAATGTAGGACAATATTGTTTGGATGAGATGTAATCTATTGGCAAGCAAATGCAAATACTGAAATATTGTAATGTTTCTTATACTATGAGGAATGACTTTGTTTTTAAGTAGCTGCATTCTTTGGATAGAGTGGTTGGGATAGAGGAAGAACAATTGGCTGCTGCGCTGACATTTGCCGCTGCTGCGCTAACGTTTCTATTCCAGAAATTACTTGCATATCTTGATAAATCATATCTATCTTGGAGAGAATACCGCTCAAAGTGTCAGAGTTTATTGATGTTTTCAAGAAGCTGCCACATAAAATTAAAAATTTCTAATTGTAAATCATACTATACATTTAATAAGGAGAAAAATAATAATAACAAAGGTTAAGCCACAAATCTTAGAGGGAACAGGGTGTACCCACCGGAAAAAATTTCCCGAATCTAGTTGGGAAGCACAAAATATTGATCCTTGAACAATATATTGAAAGGCATTTTTCAAAACCTCCTTGTTTTCATTTTCAAGAGAAAGATTGTTTAAGCGCTTAATATGAGATGCAAGTTTAAGCATGGATTTTAAGAGATTTACATATCCAGTCCGATTCTCGGACACTTTTTGACATTTTGATACCAGATACCCTACAATAGAAAGCCCTGCAACTGCTCAATGCAGTTGGCCAATAAACTGTAGCATATCTCCTGCAATTTTTGTTGCTTCTCCAGAATGAGAAAAGTCGCCCTATAAATCAGTAGCAAACAGAAGATAAGTGCCACTTAAAAATTAGGGGAAAAAATAGCCATATTATGATATAGGTTTACCTTAGTCTGAATTTTTTGTGTATGATCGCTAGCAAATTTTAGAAATGTGGCCCCGCTCTGAATAAAGGAAGCCCAGTTTGACAACTTATCTGTATTAGGAGAACTTGTGGTTGGAGTATCCTCTGCATTCTGTCTAACATAATAAATATAAAGGAAATAAAATCTAAACAATGAAAACCTCTCATATCCTTGAACTAAAAGAAATGCTGTTTACAGCCAACCTTGTGAGCTGTCGCTCCTTCCAGCTGTTCTCTAATGGCCTTGATGAAATCATCCGCCTTATCAATGTCCACTTCTTTGAAGCTTTTCAAGACCTCTGCCGGCGTTGGTGTGCATGAGGATGGCTCGTCTGGAGTTTTAACTGGAGGATGTGTTGATAGCACAGAAGGATCTGGCGGATGTATCGATGGATGAGCAGGATCTGGAGGATGTATCGATGGCATAGAAGGATCTGGTGGATGTATCGATGGATGAGCTGGATGTGGCTTCTTCTTCCACCAGCAACAATAGCCACCATAACAACTCATGCTTAATAACAGAAGTTTTCAGTACAGAAGCTTAGCTGATGGTCTGATTGAATATTCAATGTGAACAATTTCACTCTCTTTGAATATTATAGATTCTGAAAGTCTAAAACATCTAATAAACATTGATAAAGAACATAATAACATGAGTTCATCCTTCGACAAAATTATTCTCTTAGACTTGAAAAGATAGCAGGGCATTCTGGGGAAGAACAGATTGTAAAAATATTATTAGTTCTTGTTGTATTTGAGTAATATAATGCATTATATTAATAATTATTTTATTTTGTTTATTATATAAGTTTAAATTTTTATTTAAGAATTATTTTATTTTATTCATATGTGAGTTTTTAATTTTTTATGTGATTTTTATAAAGAGGAAGATAAAAGATTCAAGGATATAAACACAAAGTTCAAGACAAACATAAGAGTGTTTAATTTTTTTATGTAATTTTTATAAAGAGGAAGAAAAAATATTCAAAGACATAAACACAAAGTTCAAGACAAATATAAGAGTTTTTAATTTTTTAATGTAATTTTTATAAAGAGGAAGAGAAAAGATTCAAGGATATAAACACAAAGTTCAACACAAACATAAGAGTTCTTAATTTTTTGATGTAATTTTTATAAAGAGGAAGAGAAAATATTCAAAGATATAAACACAAAGTTCAAGACAAATATAAGAGTTTTTAATTTTTTTATGTAATTTTTATAAAGAGGAAGAGAAAAGATTCAAGGATATAAACACAAAGTTCAACACAAACATAAGAGTTTTTAATTTTTTGATGTAATTTTTATAAAGAGGAAGATAAAATATTCAAAGATATAAACACAAAGTTCAAGACAAATATAAGAGTTTTTAATATTTTTATGTAATTTTATAAAGAGGAAGAGAAAAGATTCAAGGATATAAACACAAAGTTCAACACAAACATATAACAAGGTTTTAATTAAAAGCTCTTAAGTCAATTCTTACCTGTTAAAAATCTTAAAGCATGTAGAAAGTAAAAAATAAATATTTGTATCCTAATGATAAAAAATATAATAAATACACATAATTTTTATAAAATATATTAGTAAAAAATTCTTATAATGAAAGATAAAAATAAAAATAATGATGAAGTGATTAGACCTTCTCTACTCTCCACTATAGTTTTGGAAAAGATCGAAAAAGACAAAAAGAAAATGCAATGGCGTATAGTTAAAGCAACATCGGAAAGTAGTCGCCTATAGGGTCATCTCACTAAAGATTCAAGGATATAAACACAAAGTTCAAGACAAATATAAGATATAAACACTAAAGATAAAAACACACAGTTCAAGACAAATATAAGAGTTTAATTTTTTTATGTAATTTTTATAAAGAGGAAGAGAAAAGATTCAAGGATATAAACACAAAGTTCAACACAAACATATAACAAGGTTTTAATTAAAAGCTCTTAAGTCAATTCTTACTTGTTAAAAATCTTAAAGCATGTAGAAAGTAAAAAATAAATATTTGTATCCTAATGATAAAAAAATATAATAAATACACAATTTTTTAAAAATATATTAGAGAAAAATTCTTATAATGAAAATATAAAAATAAAAATAATGATGAAGTGATTAGACCTTCTCTACTCTCCACTATAGTTTTGGAAAAGATCGAAAAAGACAAAAAGAAAATGCAAAGGCGTATAGTTAAAGTAGCATCAGAAAGTAGTTGCCTATGGGGTCATCTCACTAACCCTAGTGCCTATCGGTTAGTTGAATTTGGCCTTTCTCTTCATTGTTCGGATTGAGACATTCATCCATCGTCACACTAGTCTTTAATCCATTCCGTGTTGAATTATGGTTTTTTGAAAGATTAGTTATGTCGATGAATAATATAAATAAAAAGAATTATTTATATTAAAAATATATAAATAAATTTAATGTTCAAGTAAAGGCTATTTATTGGTTTTATTATATATGTTTTAGATTTTAGATATACGTTTCATTAAGATTATAACAAGTACATATATTCACTTCTATGATATATGTTCATAATTTTCAAGAGTATATAAATTGAAGATTTTCAATTGATTCCAAAAGTCATAGATTAGGAGTGTAATAACATTCTTTTTTCAGATGAAGAAATTAGATCAATATTTTTTGACTAATTTTAAATTGAATTCTTCTAGTGTTATCTTCTTCAATATATGACACATATCTCTCTACTTCCTACCAACTCAAAGTTGTAAATGTTGACTTCTCCCTTGATGTGATCTGGAGATGGGTCTATGATTTTTGCTATGATATGCACTTGTTTCATACTTCAAGCTTCTAATGATTTTTCACTTGCATACATTTATTGTAGCGTGGGTTACTCTGTTTAGTTTGTAGGCTCTTTCTACCCTTTTTATATGGCCTTAGCCTTTCTTTCCTCTATAATTACTACTTCTACTAGAGTTGAAGGCTTGATAATGACATATGATGGCTTCTCTGCTCAAATGCCCTTAGTAGTTTGTACCCAAGTTGTTCCACGAGGTACATCACTTGAAACACCACCAAATGTGATTCTTCCCATTCCTAAATATTATAATACTTGCAAATGATTAGATATTTTCACCCTAGTTGGATATATTGTGGGTAGGGTCCTCCCTAAAAGCATGCACAAAGGCTGTGTTGGAAAATATTGAACCCCACATTGGATTCAACTCACTATCAAGTGCAAAACCTCACTAATTAATGGTTTTTTCTTTCATTTTTTTGAGGCTAATCACACTGATGTTGTCCTCAAGTGAGGCCCCTAGCTTGTCCATTCTTCCCTTTTAGTGTTCAAACCTTGGAATCATCACTTTGTCATCTTAGATGACAAGTCTCTTTGAATCCCTATTTGGGTTGAGTTTCTCGATCTCCCCTTTCCTTGCTAGAATTTTCTACCCCAAACAATGTCTACAGGCACTATGGTTTGTGTTAAACTAGGACGATTTTACTCATCTCATCCTAACAAATGAGTCTATGTGGAGCTATACCTCTCTAAAGACCTCAAAGACTATGTGGATAGCTAAGTTGATCAAACTCACTATTCCTAGTGGGTGTACTCTCTCTCTCTCTCTCTCTATTTCACCTCTCCTTCCATATATACTTATCTCTCTATCTCTCTCTCTCTCTCCATCTCTACCTCTCCCTCCCTCCCCTCTCTCTCTCTCTCAATCTCCCAAATTTCATCCTTCTCTCTCTATTTCTCTCTCTCTCTCTCTCTCTCTCTCTCTCTCTCTCCATCTCTACTTGTCCCTCCCTCCTTCCCTCTCTCTCTCTCTCTCCCTCTCTCTCCCTCGTTCTCAATCTCCAAACCTTACTCCTTCCCTCTCTATTTCTCTCTCTCCCCCTCCTACATCTTTCTTTCTCACTCTCTCCTTATCTCTCTACTTCTCCCTCTCTTTTTCTCATGTCCCTATATACTTCTCTATCTCTCTCCATATCTACCTCTCTCTTCCCCTTCCCTCTCTCCCACTATCTCTTTCAACCCCGAACACTATCCCTCAATCCTCAACCTTAAACCTTAAACCCTACACCCTTAACCCTCAACCTATACCCTATACCCTCAAACTTATACTGTAAACCTTGAACATTATCCCTCAACCCTTACTTAAACTCTAAACCCTAAATCCTTAACCATAAACCCAATACCCTCAATCCTATTCCAAATATCCTAAACCCTAGTCCCTATACCCTCAAACCTGAACACTATCCCTCAACCCTCAATCCTATACCTTAAACCCTAAATCCTACACCCTCAACCCTCATCCCTATACCCTCAACCTTATATCCTTAACTCTGAACATTATCCCTCAACCCTCAACCCTATACTTAAACCCTAAACCCTCAACCCTATACCCAATATCCTAAACCCTGTGTTGCCAAAAAATGTATAGTTGACATTTTTATGCTAACTTGAGTCTTTCTAATGGGATTTGGATTGATTTTGTTTAGATATAATGTTGTAATGTGGTCAAAATATTCACATTAGGGCTTAAACCTTCAAATTATGGTGTCTTTTGAAGGTGTTGTGAAGTGTTGTAAAACATTTCTACACTTTTTTAGACTCTATTCATTACAATTAACGTAAAAATCACCTTTCTATCACTTATTAAGTCTTATTTTGAAGTGTTGTAAAGTTTTGTAACAAGATTTCATGCTTTTCTAGGCTTAATTTCACTAATTCAACCCTTTCTCATGTCTAAATGACCCCTTAATACACTTTCTAGCCATTTTCAAGTGTGTTGTTAAGGATATTCCCATTGGACAACATTTGATGCCTCAAAATTCCCGACACCCACTTAATTTTCTTAAGTGGAACTAAGTCGCCAATAGGGGTGACTTAGTCCTTTTTAGCTCAAAACTCAAAATTATTTTAAATTTCTAGTGGGATTTTGTTCTCTAACCCTTGAGGTCGGCCTGTGATGTGTTACTTTCAGGAAATTTTAGTAAAATCAAGTATAAATAAGGGTTTTTCACCTCATTTTACATCTCCTACAATCATCTATCTCCAAATCACATACAATGTTTTGCACTCATTAATCATTGAAGTAAATCAAGCATTATCCCATCAAGCTATTGGAGTTCGTCATTGCATATCTTCAGATTTTGAGCATCAAAGATGTGGTAAGTTTATGACATTTGTATGTTATCTATTTATCATACTCTTTTCATTTCATTTCATTGTTTAGGGTTTGATTACCAAAGTGAGGTTTGACCAAGGAAAACCCCTATTCTCTAACCCTCAACCATTTTTCCCCTTTTGCATGTGACTTTTGTATGCAGATTTGTCAAGAATTAGGTGTTGAAAAGTGATAAAAAAGTGTACAAAGTCAATCAAGTCAACACCACATTATTTGAAGCTTGGAGAGGCTTTCTACCCCATTTTCTACAGAATCAAGTGTAGACACATGTTAGAAAAGGAAGTGCAGACCTTAGACTACAAGATTTTGTCTCAAATTTCCCGAAATCTGTAGGAGGAATAAGTTTCCACCAGGGGAGAATTAGTCCCCCTTCCGGGCCTGAAAATTGATTTTGACATTTTTGGATACCCATTTGGCATATTCCTATTCTGACAAAGTTTCTCGAAACTGGGACTAAGTCGCCCATACCGACCTAAGTGTCCTAGTCAACATTCTAGTCAATTTTTCACTTCTGATTCTAGGTGCACCTCTTTCATTATGTTATGTTATTTCATCATTTAGTTACATTCTTAGGCATTTCTGCATATCACATTGTGTTTTCCAACACTTTACATTTTCATAGCTTTGCATCATTAAATCAGTTCAATTTCAAATCAGAGCATTAGGACATCTTAATTAGGCATAATACATCTCATTAACATTAGTCTTAAGTGTAAACCAAGTTGCATTTTGGTCCCCCATCCAATCCCCTTTCTCCTTTTATGTGAAAAACCCTAGGAGGAGCAAAGCATTGTGAGGGGTCAAACCCAAATCATCGTTTACATTTTGGTGAACCTACATCATTTGAACAAAAAAACTAAACAAATCCAATAGTTGCAACTTTTGATACATCCTTCCTTGGAAATAACCTTTCATCCTTTTGTCGTAATCACTCTTGATGATGATGATGATGACAAGGAGATTGCAAAAATAGATGAAGAAGTGCATAACGATTTAAATTATTTATTTTTATCTGCCATGAACTTAAATGATGAATCTTCTCAATCAAGTGAAGAACTTGGTACATCTCCTAGTTTGGCACTTGCAATTCTTCCTTTGGACAACCAACTGCCCTCACAATACAATGAACATGATTGGGAGGCAGATGACTTGTTAGATGGTTGAATTGCATTTACTTAACTAGCCTTTTATATCCATTTTCCCTTTTCCCATTTTTCTTTTATATTCGTATCATGTTCCCTATATCGTGTGTTTGATGTTCTCTCTCTTTGTGCACTTCTTCTATTTGTACCTCTATTCTTCTATATGTTGTAATTTGTCCTTTTTTCGCTTTTTGCTTGTGTTTTCCTTTTGGGGATGACACAAAACATTGAGACACCCTATGTCTCTTCCATGTTGACCCAAAAGGTCCTTTTTTTCTCTTTCCTTTTCGCTTGTGTTTTCCTCTTGAGGATGACGCAAAGCGTTGAGACACCCTATGT
The DNA here is from genome assembly GCA_007258455.2 of Sequoia sempervirens. Taxonomy (NCBI): domain Eukaryota; kingdom Viridiplantae; phylum Streptophyta; class Pinopsida; order Cupressales; family Cupressaceae; genus Sequoia; species Sequoia sempervirens. The sequence continues at coordinate 15,435,917 of VDFB02292527.1, read as the reverse complement.
ATCTTTCATGTTGATCCAAAAGGTCCTTTTTTTTTCTCTTTCCTTTTCACTTGTGTTTTCCTTTTGAGGATGATGCAAAGCGTAGAGATGCCCTATATCTCTTCCATGTTGACCCAATCGGTCCTTTTTCCTTTTTATTTTGTCTTTTTCTTGTGTTTTCCTTTTGGGGATGACACAAGGTATTGAGACCAGAATTTCTCCTTCATGTTAACCCAAAATCTTTTTCCTTTTCATTGTCTTTCCGCTTGTGTTTTCCTTTTGGGGATGATGCAAAGTGTTGAGACCACAATGTATCTTCCATGTTGACCCAAAACAGACTTTTTTTTCTTTTGTTTTCGCTCTCTTTGTGTCATTCTTCCAGTTCTATGTGCTTTGGGGAATGATGATAGTTCTAAGCTCTTTCATAAAAACATTGTAACAATGGACATACTAACCCAAAATCCATAGATCTCTTATGTCTTTGGGGGGGGGGAAACTCCCTTTCTTTTGTTTTCCTTTTCGTTTACATGAAGCAGCCTAAATTAGAAACATATGACTTGGCATAGGGCCTTTCCAAGTTGGCTCTCATGTCTTGTTTTCTTTTTGCATTTTTTTCCTTTGCTACTTTAAAGTAATTTCTCAGAGAACAATATGCAACAATTCCTTTAAAGTGGGGGGCATATATTACCATAATTTCATTTACATTCTTACATTCTTAGTGTAGCCTTGTCATTTCATACAATGCATTCATCACTTTGTGGATGACATTGGGTGTAATGTCCTTCATAAATGTGATCTATCTTAGCATATTACATTCCTCTTAGTGGCCTGATGTGACACACTGCATTCCCTAAGTTGTGAATATTCTATTATTTGATTGGTCCTCTCTTGGAGACATTAGACACAATGTTCCCTAAGTGATAAAGCTTGCATGAACATAACAAGACACATTTTGCATTTTACATTTTATTTTTGCATTTCAACTTTTACATTTTTACCACCTTGCATAACACAACTTGCATGCTTGTGGTACCTTGCATTTGTTCATGAGTTCTAAGCATACAAATATTTTCTTGTCTCATGAAGCACGAACCGACATTCTCCTTTGTGGCGCCTTGTTAAAGTTACCAAGAGATATAAATTTAATATGGTTGAGTGGGAAGCCCATCCAGCTGCACGACTTTCCCCATAGCCACATATATGTTTGTGAGTGCATTCCAACCAGTGTATGTATCTTACCCTTTTAGGTCTTCTCACCCGAAAAACCACCATAAGTTCTATCGCCCCAGAGTGAGTTCACATTTATTATTTCAAACAATCAGCCTAGATCTAATCCACAACAAGTTGGAAATACAATCAAATCTTTCAATCCTTTTCATTAGATCACTTGTGTTCCTTTGTTCTTATGTTTAGTTTTCCATGGGATCTTCATCCCAGGGGCTTGATCATCCCTCTTGATCATTGTCATTCCATCTTGCTATTATAAGTGCATTAGGATCCCTCTTGATGTGCATGTTGGGCTACTTTAGTGAGAGTTTGAAGCAAGTTCACCCTCTCACTAAAGTGGGGGATTAATGTGTCGCCAAAAAATGTATAGTTGAAATTTTTATGCTCACTCGAGTCTTTCTAATGGGCTTTGGCTTGATTTTGTCTAGATATAATGTTGTAATGTGGTCAAAAAATTCACATTAGGGCTTAAACCTTCAAATTATGGTGTCTTTTGAAGGTGTTGTGAAGTGTTGTAAGACATTTCTACACTTTTCTAGACTCTATTAATTACAATTCACCTAAAAATCACCTTTTTATCACTTATTAAGTCCTATTTTGAAGTGTTGTAAAGTCTTGTAACAAGATTTCACACTTTTCTAGGCTTAATTTCACTAATTAAACCCTCTCTCATGTCTAAATGACCCCTTAATACACTTTCTGGTCATTTTCATGTGTGTTGTTAAGGATATTCCCATTGGACAACATTTAATGCCCCAAAATTCTCGACACCCACTTAATTTTCTTAAGTGGGACCAAGTCGCCAATAGGGGCGACTTAGTCCTTTTTGGCACAAAACTCAAAATTATTTTAAATTTCTAATGGGATTTTGTCTGCTAACCCTTGAGGTCGGCCTGTGATGTGTTACTTTCAAGAAATTTTTGTAAAATCAAGTATAAATAAGGGTTTTTCACCTCATTTTACATCTCCTACAATCATGTCTATCTCCAAATCACATACAATCTTTTGCACTCATTAAGCATTCAAGTAAATCAAGCATTATCAAGTCAATCTATTGGAGTTCTTCATTGCATATCTTCAAACTTTGAGCATCAAAGATGTGGTAAGTTTATGACATTTGCATGTTATCTATTTATCATACTCTTTTCATTTCATTTCATTTCTTAGGGTTTGATTACCAAAGTGGGGTTTGACCAAGGCAAACCCCTATTCTCTAACCCTCTTGACCATTTTTACCCTTTTGCATGTGACTTTTGCATGCAGATTTTTCAAGCATTAGGTGTTGAAAAGTGATAAAAAGTGTACAAATTCAATCAAGTCAACACCACCTTATTTCAAGCTTGGAGAGGCTTTCTACCCCATTTTCTGCAGAATCAAGTGCGGACACCTATCAAAAAAGAAAGTGTAGACCTGAGACTACAAGATTCTGTCCTGAATTTCTTGAAATCTACAAGAGGAATAAGTCACCACTAGGGGTGAATTAGTCTTGCTTTCGGGCCTGATAACTGATTTTGACATTTTTGGATACCCATTTGGCAGATTCCTGTTTCGACAAAGTTTCCCGAAACTGGGACTAAGTCGCCCAGACTGGCCTAAGTGTCTTGATCAACATTCCAGTCAAACTTTCAGGATTCCAAAATATTCCAACATCAAACTTCTAATTCCAGGTGCACCTGTTTCATTTTGCTTTGTTATTTCATCATTTAGTTACATTCTTAGGCATTTTTGAATATCACATTGTGTTTTCTAGCACTTTACATTTTCATAGCTTTGCATCATTAAATCACTTCAATTTCAAATCAGAGCATTACGACATCTTAATTAGGAATAATACATCTCATTAACATTAGTATTAAGTGTAAACCTTTGAATTTTGGTCCCCCATCCAATCCCCTTTCTCCTTTTATGTGAAAAACCCTAGGAAGAGCAAAGAATTGTGAGGGGTCAAACCAAAATCATCATTTACAAACCCTAATACCTATAACCTATATAGTTAACCCTATACCCTCAAACCTTAACATTATCCCTCAATCCTCAATCGTATACCTTAAACCCTAAATCGTACACCTTCAACCCTAATCCCTATACCCTCAACCTTATACCTAAACCCTGAACATTATCCCTCAACCCTCAAGCCTAAAATTAAACCTTAAACCCTCAAGTTCCCTAAACCCAATACCCTCAACCCTATACCTAATATCCTAAACTCTAATTCATATACCCTATACAATTAACCCTATACCCTCAATCCTAAAAACTATCCCTCAAACCTTAATCCTATACCTTAAACACTAAACCATCATCCCTATACCCTAAAACTTGAACTTTATCCCTCAACCCTCAAACCCCAGCCCTATATACTTAAGCCCTAAACCCTACATTCAACCTTGCACCCTAAACCCTAAACCTTAAACTCAATACCCTCAACCTTATATCGAATATCCTTAGCCCTAATCCCTATACTCTATACACTTAACCATATACCCTCAACCCTGAACACTATCCATCAACCCTCAATCCTATACCTTAAACCCTAAATCCTACACCCTCAACCGTCATCCCTATACCCTATTCCCTAAAACTTGAACATTATCCCTCAACCCTCAACCCTCAATCCTCAACCCTCAACCTGATACTTAAGCCCTAAACCCCACATTCAACCTTGTACCCTAAAACCTAAACCCTCAACCCTAAACCCAATACCCTCAACCCTATACCCAATATCCTAAACCCTAATACCTTTACCCTATACCCTCAACCCTAAACACTATACCTCAACCATCAATCATATACCTTAAACCCTAAATGATACACCCTCAATCCTCATCCCTATAACCTAAACCCTAAAAATTATCCCTCAACCCTCAACCCTCAAACTTATACTTAAACCCTAAACCCTACATTCAACCTTGTACCCTAAACCCTAAACCCTCAACCCTAAACCCAATACTCTCAACTATATACCCAATATCCTAAACCCTAATCCCTATACTCTATACACTTACAACCCTATACCCTCAACCTTCAACACTATCCCTCAAACCTCAATGTTATACCTTAAATCCTCATACACCCTCAACCCTCATCCCTATACCTTATACCCTAAACCCTGAACATTATCCCTCAACCCTCAACACTATACTTAAACCCTAAACCAGGTACATTCAACCTTGTACCCTAAACCCTTAATCCTCAACCCTAAATCCAATACCCTCAACCCTATTCCCTATACACTTAACCCTATACCCACAACCTTGACCTTCATCCCTTAACCCTAACCACTGTCCCTCAACCTTGAACCCTATACCTTAAACTCTAAATGCTACAGCTTCAACCCTCATCCCTATACCCTATACCCTTAAAATTATACCCAATATCCTAAACCCTAATCCCTATATCTTATACACTTAACCATATACCCTCAACCCTCAACCTTATACCTTAAACCCTAAATCCTACACCCTCAACCCTCATCCCTATACCCTCTACCATCAACCTTACACCTAAAACCTTGAACATTATCCTTCAACCCTCAACCCTATACTTAAGCCATAAACCCTACATTCAACCTTGTACCCTAAACCCTAAACTCTAAACCCAAACCCTCAACCCTATACCCAATATCTTAAACCCTAAACATTATTGATCTCAACCCTCAACCCTCAATCCTTAAACCTATACTTAAACCCTAAACCATACATTCAACCTTGTATCGTAAATCCTAAACCCTAAACCCAATACCCTCAACCCTATTGATCCGGTGGACATTTTTCAGTGAAAATTGAAGTGTCTTATTTTTCTCTAGAATCAGCACCATCAGGAAGAGCTCAACGTCCTGATTCCAACGCAACTCGAACGGAGTGAAAAGGAGTCCGTTTGCACGAGTTATAGCCAGTCAAACCTTCGGTCAAACTAGAATCAGGGGCATCCAGAAGGCGAAAAAAATGGCATCGTCAAAAATCTTCAAAGTCAGCGTCATCGCGAAGAGCTCGTCGAGACAATTCCGACGGTGTTCGTTTCATCGAAATCCGACATCGGAGGCTCAAGATACAGCTGGTCAAAGTTTTAGGTTTGACTTGTGGACTAAAGGTACAGTGATGACGTCATCATCCGTACAACTGACGTCAGCATGTGGTACGGAATCTGATGTGGACAAATTAAAGTGTGACATGTGGCATTTGTACGGACCAATCACAGAGTGACACGTGTCATTCCGTACGCTCAGTCAGCAAGTCCAGTCAACAGTCTGTAGCACAGTCGGCATTCCACATCATCGGCCACGTCATCATCCGAGTCAGTGCCACGTCAGCACTCTGTGCACAGTCATCAACCTCATCAGCTACGCGGGTGTCATCCACGTCAGCAGTCTCGTCATCGTTGTTAGCCAATAGAAATCTGCCACGTGGCACCCTCCTGGTGCGCCACGTGGCCCTCTTCTCTCTGCCTCCTGCCGGCGGTCGCGAGTTTGTTGTAACAAAAAGTAGTTCGCGGATTTGAACCCGCAACCTCCTACGAATTTGTCGGTCGGCTCCACCGTTCCACCAAAGCTGGCGGTCATTACTATATATGGGGAGCTGTTGGTTTTGTTATAATTATTTTTGGAGTTTGTTTAAAATTTCAACCGCCGGGAGTTGAACCCGGAACCACCGGGTCTTTAAAAATTAAACCCGCCGGTAGGCCACTCGACGGTTTCAAAACATATATGGCTCGGTTTGGTTTCCTTGTATATTTTAAAACCGAATACCTTATTATTTAAAAACAAACTCCCCTATAAATATAAAACAAACAACTTTGTAATCTCCTAAGTCCAACAAAAGCCCGAGAGAAATGTAATTGAAGGGCTAAAATAAACATTAAGGGGATTATTAAAGATTTATTTTGTTAGGGGAAATTTGTAATGATCTTTATGCAAAATTGGGAGATTTTTTAAAAATCTTTATGTATTTTGGAGAGATAAGGTGGATTTGGGAAATATTGTGTAAATCAATTGGTTAGTAACCAAATTGAGAAAATTTTATGTATTTAAAGGGGTGTGAGGTGAGAGTGGAATCGAAGTTTTTTTTCAGGTGACGAAGTCTTGAAGCTGTGGAGATAATAGAAAGAGAGGTCTTGTAGAGATTCCATTCTTGCACGTCAAAACGCTGTTATGCTGCCGAAGTGCTTGGAGAATGATTGTGGTGCTTTGTAATTGATTTTGGAGTTAATCAGATCGGTCTCTCTATTGGAGTGGACCCAGAGACGTAGTCACTTTCGTGACGAACTCCGTTATCAAACGTTGTTTGCACTTCTCTTCTTCTCTCTCTTTCTGTCTCTCATTTCCTTCCTTTCTGTTAAATCACCTTGTTATTACTTTCATTCTGTTATTTCCTTAAGTTAATTTTGATTTAATTGACTTGAAATAATCATTGTAAAAGCATTGTAAAAGTTAAGCATTTAAATACTGCAATCTAGTCTAGATCCTATACAGATCAAGTTGGTATCAGAGCTCAGTTGACTAGTATTGCAGTTGTTTGTTTTTTTTGAATGCTAACGAGATCCAGGATTCAGAAGGGCGAAGGCAAGCTTGAAGAATTCGATCCTGAGATCGGGAAGCGTAGAACATTTCCAAAGATGTCAGTTTCTGGAATGGAGGTTCCTGAAGAAATCAGTGAGCAGGAATTTTGAAGAGCATTCCTCGAGATGAAGGCTAAGGTGGACATTCTTTTTCAGGAGAGACAAGAACGGAAGGAACGTGAAGAAGGTTCGTCGAAGCAAGAAGATAGCAAAGACAAGAAAGGGAAACATCATGATGGTGGCAAGCAAACAGATCATCCCTTTTCTTCTTCTCCTCCCTCTTCTCGTTCTCCTTCTTCTCCATCTTCTCCTCATTCTATTTCTTCTAATCCTTTCAAGAGTGGGTATAAGCCTAAAATCAAATTGGATGTAAAATTTGACTTGCCTAAATATTGTGGTGAACTTAATGCTGAAAAATTGGATGATTGGATTCAACAAATTGAGGTTTATTGTAGAGTCCAAAACTTATTAGATGATGTTGATAGGATCCAATTGGCTACTCTTCGTTTAGGAGGTACAGCCTTAACCTGGTGGGAGAGTAGGTCTAAGGCAGAAGTTTCACAACATGGTAGAGTTAGTTTAACTTGGGCAGAATTTATTAATGCTCTTAAAAAGCAGTTTTATCCCTTAGGACATATGCAGCAGTTAATGATGGATTGGCAAATGTTTAGGCAAGGGAAAGGTCAAACTGTCCAAGAGTACAGCCATGAATTTAGGAAGAAGGCTATTGCTTTGAATGTTCCTTTGTATACTCAGGACACGTTGTTGAAGTACATAGGAGGTCTACATTCCTACCTTAGGCATTCCATTTTGGTTTTGAACCCTTGTAATTTGGATGAAGTGTCTGTTCAAGCTACACACTTAGAGTCAAGGGGTAAAGGATCTTTCATTGACAAGTTTGATAATGATGTAAAGAAATTTTTCAAGAATGCAGAGACAGGGAAAGGAAAGAAGGCAGCTACAGTTAAGAAGGATGAGAAACTTTCTTGCACTCATTGTGACAAGAATGGTCATGATGACGATCACTGTTGGAAGTTACATCCAGAACTGAGGCCTAAGTGGGCTCAAAGACGTAATAAAAAATAGAAAGGTAAGGAGAAAGCCTCGAATGTTGTTATGGATCTTGGCTCAGATTTAGATGATGAGATTAAGATAACATCGATGGGTCTAAAAGGTAAAGCTCCTATTTCTGGTGTTTCTGTTGCTAGTTGTGCTTCTTCATCTATAGTTAATGATTTCTCTGAAGATGTGAAAAGGAATGAGCTATTTCATTTAAGGGTTGTTGCTAAGAACAGTAAAATTGATGCACTCATAGATAGTGGTTCTCAAGTGAATTTAATTTTAGAAAGTGTTGTAAAGAACTTGGGATTAAAAACTACACAACATAAGAAACCTTATCCACCAGGCTGGATTTGTGAAAATGATAAGTTGCAAGTAACAAGACAATGCACCTTAAGGTTCACAATCTCTAGTAAGTTTATGGATGAAGTACAATTTGATGTAGTTCCACTGGATATCTGTGGGATAGTGCTTGGTAGCCCTTATCTTTATGACAGAAAAGCAATTTTCTATAGGGAAAAGAATCATTATCACTTGTTTAAAGATGGCATTCAGTATATTGTACATTCTCACAAGATTAAGACTGATCATTCTTTTGCAAATACAGGGCAGTTAAAGAGGGTAATTAATGCAAGTAAAGAGTTAACTCTTATGTCTGTCAGTACAGGTGGTTCTACACTTGAACTTGGAGTAGCTAACCAGGGTCAGATGTTGCAGGATGCACTCGCAGTACAACATGAGAAAATGATGCTTGAAAGCATTGATGGATCCTTGGGTAAAAAATTTCTTGTTGTGAAGGATCGAATTGTTGTTGACTTATTCTCCTTCATTTCTGCATTGGTTTTCAGCTTGATGCTAGTCAATTTTTGTTGGTTAGCAGCTATGGCAATTGATGTAGATGTTTATGGAAGTGATAAAGTTATGTTTATGATCAACAATATTTTTGCAGTCTTTATTGTGCTTGTGAGCCAGGTTTTCAGATGTACAGAGGATACAGGGCAAGTGGGGAGGCCAAGTCCTCACTTATTGTCAGAGTAAATGTCACTTTTGGAGGTCCAAAAGGTCTTCAGTGGGGAGGCCTGATCCGGTGGACATTTTTTAGTGAAAATTGAAGTGTCTTATTTTTCTCTAGAATCAGCACCATCAAGAAGAGCTCAGTGTCCTGATTCCAACGCAACTCAAACAGAGTGAAAAGGAGTCCGTTTGCACGAGTTATAGCCAGTCAAACCTTCGGTCAAACTGGAATCAGGGGCATCCAGAAGGCAAAAAAATGGCATCGTCAAAAATCTTTGAAGTCAGCGTCATCGCAAAGAGATCGTCGAGATGATTCTGACGGTGTTCATTTCATCGAAATCCGACATCGGAGGCTCAAGATACAGCTGGTCAAAGTTTCAGGTTTGACTTGTGGACTAAAGGTACAGTGATGACGTCATCATCCATACAGCTGACGTCAGCATGTGGTACGGAATCTGATGTGGACAAATTAAAGTGTGACATGTGGCATTTGTACGGACCAATCACAGAGTGACACGTGTCATTCCGTACGCTCAGTCAGCAAGTCCAATCAACAGTCCGTAGCACAGTCGGCATTCCACGTCATTGGCCACATCATCATCTGAGTCAGCGCCACGTCAGCGTCTAGTCAGCATGCCATGTCAGCACTCTGTGCACAGTCATCGACCTCATCAGCTACGCGGGTGTCATCCACATCAGCAGTCTCGTCATCGTTGTCAGCCAATAGAAATCTGCCACGTGGCACCCTCCTGGTGCGCCACGTGGCCCTCTTCTCTCTGCCTCCTACCGGCGGTCGCGAGTTTGTTGTAACAAAAATTAGTTCATGGATTTGAACCTGCAACCTCCTGCGAATTTGTCGGTCGGCTCCACCGTTCCACCAAAGCCGGCGGTCATTACTATATATGGGGAGCTGTTGGTTTTGTTATAATTATTTTTGGAGTTTGTTTAAAATTTCAACCGCCGGGAGTTGAACCCGGAACCACCGGGTCTTTAAAAAGTAAACCCGCCGGTAGGCCATTCGACGGTTTCAAAACATATATGGCTTGGTTTGGTTTCCTTGTATATTTTAAAACCGAATACCTTATTATTTAAAAACAAACTCCCCTATAAATATAAAACAAACAACTTTGTAATCTCCTAAGTCCAACAAAAGCCCGAGAGAAATGTAATTGAAGGGCTAAAATAAACATTAAGGGGATTATTAAAGATTTATTTTGTTAGGGGAAATTTGTAATGATCTTTATGCAAAATTGGGAGATTTTTTAAAAATCTTTATGTATTTTGGAGAGATAAGGTGGATTTGGGAAATATTTTGTAAATCAATTGGTTAGTAACCAAATTGAGAAAATTTTATGTACTTAAAAGGGTGTGAGGTGAGAGTGGAATCAAAGTTTTTTTTCAGGTGACGAAGTCTTGAAGCTGTGGAGATAATAGAAAGAGAGGTCTTGTAGAGATTCCATTCTTGCACATCAGAACGCTGTTATGCTGCCGAAGTGCTTGGAGAATGATTGTGGTGCTTTGTAATTGATTTTGGAGTTAATCGGATCGGTCTCTCTATTGGAGTGGACCCGGAGACGTAATCACTTTCGTGACGAACTCCGTTATCAAACATTGTTTGCACTTCTCTTCTTCTCTCTCTTTCTGTCTCTCATTTCCTTCCTTTCTGTTAATTCACCTTGTTATTACTTTCATTCTGTTATTTCCTTAAGTTAATTTTGATTTAATTGACTTGAAATAATCATTGTAAAAGCATTGTAAAAGTCAAGCATTTAAATACTGCAATCTAGTCTAGATCCTATACAGATCACCTATACCCAGTATCCTAAACCTTAATCTCTATACTCTATACCCTTAACCTTATACCCTCAACCTTCAATACTATCCCTCAAACCTCAATCATATACCTTAAACCCTAAATCATACAACCTTAACCCTCATCCCTATACCATATACCATAAAACTTATACCCTAAACCATAAACATTATCCCTCAACCCTCAACCTTATACTAAAACCCTAATCCCTAAACCCACAACACTAAACCCAATACCCTCAACCCTATACCTAATATCCTATATCCTAATCCCTATACCCTATACACTTAACCCTATACCCATAACCTTGACCACTATCCCTTAACCTTGACCACTATCCCTCAAACTTGAACCCTATACCTTAAACCCTAAACCCTACAACTTCAACCCTCATCCCTATTCCCTATACCCTTAAACTTATACCTAATATCCTAAACCCTATTCCTTCTACCTCAAAATTATATATGTTACTTAGATAAAATATTAATAGAAGGTGTCACATTACCTTATAGCTTTAACATCAACACATTACGAGCATCATCCACACCAATCAACCAAACTCAAGGACACAACACACATATCTCTAGTGGTTCTATCCTGTAAGTTAATACATTTATACCATTAGGAGGAAACATACAAGATGCAACAACAATCCACACCTCCCTATTTGGCACACAAGGCATGACACAAGGAATGAAATTTAACACAACACAACCTATGTCACAACCCTTTGGTATTTCATTTACCAGAGGGGAATCGTCCTCAAATCCACTTGGCACAAACAATACAACCAAGAAAACTAAAGTTTTCATCAACACACCTCCCAAAACGAGCACCATTCCAAACATATGAGCTTCTCAACATACCATTGTGTCACAACAAGGGCCAACCCCTCATACAAATACATGTGAAAAACAATACTCAAGGCTCCATTCCACATGTAATGTCGCATAATTGCACCTAGGGGAAATTCCACATTTTAGCACTTTTCCTAGCATTTATGAAGCCTAAGCGCATTAATGACAAAAATCCTATGGGTCAAAATTTCACAATTCTAGCTCCATGTGGACTAGTGGTGAAGCAACATAAGCCTAGTGACATGTTTCCTAAAAATTGATGCCTTGGACGCCTGCACGACGAGTGGATGTCTGCGCAGTGTGCTATCATCCTGTCAGTTTTCTAAGTTTGAAACAAGGAATATCGAATCTTGACTCTTGATGTGTGTCTTAGTAGTCAGGATTCAGGTGTAACATCTCTTTGTCATCCTTGCATGCAACAAAACCCCTCATTTTCTCTCATTTTGGGGTCCAACTTCATTCACTCAAGCTCTCTTCAACTTCACTCTCAAATTTCTCTCATCCTTGACAAGCAACACTTCCAAAAGCAAAGCTCTGTCAGACTGAGGTCCCTCCAACAACTACAACTCTCAAAAAAGCATTCAACGGTGCATCCATGTGCTCTAAAGAGGGTCTAGGCCTATGGGTAACACTCTCTCTCTCACACTCTTTTCTACTTATTTTCTCATTTACTACTTAGTGGTGCAGGTTCTGCTCTTGAAGTGGGTTTTTCTTTCACCATCGCTTTGTCCATTTTGGTTACATTCCTTTCCTATCTGGCTGTCCATGGAGGTGGGAACACCAAAACAGGGGCAGACCCCTATACAACCCCAACATTTTCCCCTCGTTCTTTTTTGTGTAGGTTGTAAAGCGAAGCTTGGAGTGAAGACTCGAACGTCCACTTGAGGGTAAGTTTTCTCCAATTTCTCCTTGTGCTTTTCTCGAAGTTTCTATTCTTTGTGTGATTATTTTGTTCAAAAGACCTTATATCCGAGTTAGAAAGTGAGACCTTATTCTGCCCATTTGAACTCACGAGCTTTCTATTTCTTAAGACGCCAGTGCACCATTTGGATGACAACGCATGACGCTAGTGTCCTGAATCTGCACTATCATCCTTTGGTCAAGAGCTCCTCTATCAGAGGCATAAATCTAGAAGTTTCACTCTATTGGGATCTAAAGTAGTCTTGTTTGAAAGTTAGCTTGTGTAAATATCTTTTATTATTTATTCATTCTATTTATACTGAGGTGGATAAGGTCAGTTCATTCCTTGGTGATCTCTTGAGAATGAAGAGACCCGCATGCAACGAATCCCTCTTATCTCACATTTTGGTGAACCCGACATTTTTTGCAATGTTTTCATGTCTACAACAATGCTTTGTCTAAGGAAGATTTTGACATGTTGGATGATTCTCTCAACGATTTCTTAGAAGAATCTTTCCCCATCCATAAATCTTCTAAGCAAAATTCTTCTCTGCAACCTAAGGAGTCGGTAAATGTAGTAGTAGTCTCTGTGGCTCCTCCAAGCCCTAAGAAACCCATCATTTATGTGATCTTGGCTAGCCATTCTCCAAGGGAGGATCATTTTGTCTATGGGATTTCATATTGAGATGATTCACTTGATTTATACCCAAGGTTCGTAAAGGCTACAAACTCTACTTCTTATAATGTTGTTGGTCACACATATAATACAAGAAGAACCAATTTTTTTTTGGATCAACAACCTTTTGTTCCTACATCTCAACCTACTCAAGTTCCTACTTCTTTACTGCCTTCTCAACCAAGTCTTCCCTCAGCTCCTAAACCTATGATGAAAGCTCCAGGTGATTATGGTCTTATCGAGTAGCTCAACATTACTCTGACTAAGATCTCACTTTGGGATTTGCTTTAGACTAGAGTTTATTAGGAGATGCTTCAGGAAGCCTTGTAGAAGCTCCTCTTTCTTGCCTTCACTAGGCCTATGGATGTTAATGCATTGTTGGCTCATATTTGTGTGGATTTTCTGAGTATTACGTTCCATCCACAAGAACTCTCGCCTCCTGATGTGCAGAAGCAAGTGAACCCTTTGATGATTATAATTAATGTTAATAACATCGACATTAGGTGTACTCTCATTGACATTGGTTCGGCTCTCAACATTTGTGGTATTGACTTACTAGCTAAGATTAATTTTTTTGAGAATATGTGTCTCAAACTCACTGGTATAACCCTGGTTCTATCACTGAGCAACAAATAATTCATAAGTGTTTTTTCTATACCTTTACCTCTATACCGCTAGGTGTTTGAGAGAGAGGAGCGATAGCACAGTGGATACAACCATACTGTGGGTGCCTCTCAGCCGTTGAGTGGTAGTGTGGTGGATACCGCCATACCGTGGGTGTCTGTACACTAGGTTGCGGTAGAGAAGTTACCACCATACCATAGGAGGTCGCCATATGTGTAGCGGTAAAGCGGTTACCACCATACCGTAAGAGGTTGTTGGATGTGTAGTGGTAGAGCGGTTACTACCATACTGCAGGAGGTCGTCAGATGTGCAATAGTAGTACGGTGTAAACCACCATACCATGGATACCTGTAAACAGTCTAGTAGTAGAGAAGTTACTGCCATACCTCAGAAGCTCTTGACTTGTCTGGAGGTAGCATGAAAAACTGCCACCTTGCGGGAACCTATTGACTTCATAGTAGTAGCATGGTATAAAGTGAAAAGAATAGTTTCTTGGTCGACTGCTGAGATGTAAGCCGTTAAGTGGAGAAGTTTGCTGACTTGGAAAGAGGTTGTTTGAATTCCTGGGAAGTTTGACAACTGTTCTGTGGAGGAAGTTGAAATGAATTGATTGTACAAAGAATGGATTGATCATGACTGTTGCTATATATTGCAACATTTGGAACTGTGAAAAGGTTCAAAGAGGTTAGAAGAATTCGATGGTTGGTTTGATTGAATGATCTATTATGAATTTCATTGTATGTTGTAAGAAAGCATTGTAACAATGTTGTTCTGTATGAGGTTGATCAGGAAATATTGTTGCTATAATATTGTCATCTGAAAGGAGAGTCTGTAACTTGTATGTAATTTGACTACAGTAATACAAGTGATATTCTTTGGTGTGGTGGGTTTTTCTCCCATAAAGGTTTTCCCATGTAAATATGGTCTCAATTGTATTTGAGTTTATTTCTCTATTATGTTATTTATTTCATGTGCATCTTAATGGTATGTAATTGTAGTAAATTTAAAGTCATATCCGCATCCTTCTCTAAGGTTTGACATTAGGAAAGTTTGTTCCGCATCCGTATTCTTTCCTTACAAGTGGTATCAGATTCTGACCAGTTGTGTTATCCTTGTGGGTAGGTTGAGTTTTTTTGTGTCAATTCAGTTCAGTGGGAGTCTTGTAGAAGTTTGGTAATTTAAATTACAGATTAAGATGACAAGCAGATCAAGAAGGATTGAAATTGAGAAATTCAATGGCAGCAATTTTGAGTTGTGGAAACTCAAAATGGAAGACCTATTGGTGGATCAAGATCTTTGGCTTGTTGTGTCTAGAATGAAACCTTCTAGCATGAAGCAATAAGATTAAGACCTCACAAAAAAAAAAGAAAAAGGGTTGATAAGACCCTGTTTGGTAGAGTTTGTTCTCCTGAATGTTCATGAAGAGAAAACTGCATCTTCTTTGTGGAAGAAGATTGGAGATATTTATTAGGGTAAATCCTTGGTGAATAAATTATTCTTAAGGAGGAAGTTATACTCTTTGAAAATGGAGGAAGGGGCATATGTGGCTGATCATCTGGATATGTTTAACACGTTGATTTCCCAGTTAACATCTGTGAGTGTAAAAATTGATGATGCAAATCATTGTATGCTATTTTTATGTTCTTTGCCAGATTCTTGGGATCACTTGGTGATGGAAATTGGGACCACGAAAACCACTTTCAAGATGGAAGATGTGGTTTCTTCTTTGTTTTCTAAAGAAATGAGATGGAAATCTTCTGAGATGGCGAAGGAGGATCTTGTTGTTCGAGGTAGATCGAAAGAAAAAGGTAAGAAGGACACGAAGTCCAAATTGAAATCAGAAGGGAGATCAAAGTATCTTGGTAAGAACTCCAAATTGAATTGCTAGAATTGTGGGAATCTTGGTCATGTCTGAAAGGATTGCAAAGAGGAGAAAAAGTAGAAGAAATCTTCTGATAATGATTCTTCTTAGAGTGATGCAGATGCCTTCATTGCAACCTTGGTCTTGTTGATGGTTCAGATGAGCACATCAACATTTAAGCATAATATTACTATTCTGCTCTCCTGAAAGAGAAAGAATAACACATGGATATCTAACTCCCAAGGTCTTTGTAATCGGTTCTCGACTGTGTTGATTTCACTCAATGGTTGATGTGAACTATAATGTTCAAGGGGCCTGCTGGTGTTGAGCTTCTGGATTGTTCTAAGATCAAACATAAATTCAAACCTACTTTAACTGGGGTTTTAAAGAAACAAAAAAAGATAGATCAAAGCTTTGGAATTGAAGAGAATAATAATTCATCCAACTTAACCAGACTTGTTACCTTTCAAGGAATTGCTAATTAAAACTGCAGAACAAAATTAACTTGTGATTAACACACAGTTTCATTTATTCACAGTGCTAACTTCAACAACAAATTTTAAAC
This sequence comes from Sequoia sempervirens, assembly GCA_007258455.2. Classification (NCBI taxonomy): domain Eukaryota; kingdom Viridiplantae; phylum Streptophyta; class Pinopsida; order Cupressales; family Cupressaceae; genus Sequoia; species Sequoia sempervirens. The sequence continues at coordinate 15,419,789 of VDFB02292527.1, read as the reverse complement.
CACCATTTAGACAAAACATAAAATAAGATTTCATTCCTTGAAAGCTTCCCAAATCAAATGATTAACCCAAGATAAATACCATTCTAAAAAACGATATGAAGTAGATTTAAATCTGGTTGCTTCTACTGTTGGTGAAACAGATAAGCAACATTTACAAATCTAGCACAATCACCAATGTACAGAAAACCTGTCTTTAGATTGTTTTCATCTACACTAAGAAAACTTGAAAGATACATTACTGCCTTCTGTCGAATCTAACTCCTACTCTATTGCTACTCTTAAGTTTCTCTTACTTAGAAAATTCCTACTGTTCCTACTTTTCTACCCCTTTTTTTTTTTTAAAGAGGCAAAAATGCCATATATACAGAATGTACCAAAAAGAATGCGTTGGCCCCTATTTTAGGGTTTACAAAAATATCCCACTTTAGAAGGGTCAACCCTCAGATTTTCTTGGAATGAAGTTAATGCTGCATTCAATGTGCATCCCCGATGTCCATGTCGGTGAAGGATCGCCCTCAGGAGTAGCCCTTAGATATTTTGCAACCGTTGCAATAAATTTTGGCCTCTATGTCCACCCTCAAACTTCCATCAGAGCTGCTTTGAATGCTCTAGAGTATAGCCATTAATATCGATCTACCTTTTTCCAGTAGAGATCCTAGCTATCCCTGGGACTGGTGGCTGTTTCTTCCTTTCGGCCTTCCTCCTGCTCAAGATCTTTCTGCAAGTTGACCCCTTCTGGAAGCAGCATCAGACCTCCCTTGTTGGATCCAAACACCATTGCTTCACTGAGCTGACCCATGCCACACACATTCTGTTGATCTTCTTCACAGGGGTAGTCAATCATTCAAACTGCCAAGGGTTCGCATTTAGTTCTCTCTGATTGCGCGAACACACTCCAGGTAAGATTCCCGGGCGGTCAAAGGTCGTTCAAACAAAATTTAATGTCTGTGAGACACTAATCATGTCTCCCCGATGTGATTATGCCTCATAGCAGCTATCGGTATAACAAGACTTCATAGTGAGCGGCTAGAGTCATATCGATATCCATAGTGGTCGCTGAGACAATCGCTATCAGCCAGACATCATAGCGAGTCCTCAAGGGTTATACTACTGCGTGGCTCCGTTGGAAAAATATCCACATTCGGCAAGACACCTTTCAGTCGGAAGGAGGTCATAGCGGGAGCTAAGATTCATATCGATATCCTTTTCCATCGGCAAGCTCATCGCTGTCGGCAAGACTCCCCTTAGTCAGGGAGAGATTATATTGAAGCCCCCACCTTTCGGCGAGACTTCCATCGGTTGGTGAGACATCTCTTCAAGCTCAAAACATTATACCGAAGGTTTCACCAGTCGGAAAGACGTTGTCGAGTCGACCAGACATTATGCTGAACTCAAGATCTTTCGGCGAGCTTATTTCATCTTAGGGAGACTCCATCCTATTGGCGAGAGGTTACACTAATATCATGCCATGTCAGCGAGACTACCGTCTGTTGACAAGACATTACACCGAAGGAAGAATCCTTCGGCAAGACCTCCATCATTTGGCGAGACCTTATGGCGAACATAAATATTTCTCCCCAATGCGATCCTTCTTCGGTGGGACTTCCTTTAGTCGACAAGACGTTATGCTGAACCATGAACCTTCGGTGCGGCTAGCCTTATGAACAACGGTCGGTGAGACTTCCCAAGCAGAGAGACATATAAATCCTCATGGTGATTGAAATGTCTGGGCGACTGGTGGATCCCAAATGAATGTAACACACCGCTAGTCGGCAAGACATCTGAAAGGTCTCAGCGACTTTCTTCTTGAGGAGTTTTATACTAAATTGGATTGAGGCATGCTTTCCAATTGACTTCATTGAGAGATGTCTTCAGATGAGTGATTCAGTCCTACAAAACAAATGCCTCCATTAGTTTTCAAAAGCATATAAAATATACCATTTTTGATCATTTCATTCAATTTTAGCAAGAAGAAAGCCAACTCAAGCTGAGGTAGAACCAAAATCTGACAAAACAAAATACAGACTTAGGAGGAAAATGAAAGAATTCCAAAGAACAAACCAGACAACCAAAGGTGAAGAAAATGAAAGAAAAAGGGGGACCCACTTTGTTCCAGAATAAAATGGGGTGGTTATGCAAGGCATAACAAATGGCGACTCAGCTAGGAAAATGGTTTAACCATTTTCAAGAAACTGAAGGATTCAGCTACCCAGAACTCCTGGTTTATGAACATCACAACTCCAGTTGGGTCAGTTTTAACAACCAAGGTTGAGCTAGAATCTCAAATGTAAGTCAACACTGGCTAACCCTGAATCTATGTGTGTGCTTGATGGTGCCTCATCCTTTTATAAAATTTTCCTCATCTTTTGAACAACAATGTGCAAGATTTGAACTACATGAGATGATTCCCTTTAGCTGTTGTGCAATGATATCCTGGGCATTGCTCCACTGCCAGCCAGGTGTCCATAGCCCCGACGGAGATACCTCTAATTTTCTCACAACATTTCTCTACTGCTAGTCAAGCGTCCATAGCCCTTGTAGAGATACTAGAATCACCCATTCATATTAAGTCCTCTCTTCCTTTTAAATAGTTCTCTTTTTTTTTTTTTGAAGTTTCATATATTTCATTCAATTTTCTTTCAATATGTTAGATGTTAGACATCTATTCTGGGTTGAAAAATACCATGGACCTCATAACAACATCTGGGAATTAGATTTTTCACTCAAATCTTACAACACTATCACCCTAGGACAAATATACCATTAAAAAAGGAGACAATCTTGATGATTTGTGACAGATTCAAAGGTAGCTAATGAAGATTGTTTACTTTGCACCTTGTTTTCAGGACTTTCCACAAATCTTATTGACAATGAGCATAAAACAACGAATTTAGGACAAAATCATCCAATTAGAAAACCTAAAAATATCTAAACCACTTCTCTCCTAATAACCAAAGTATACTTCAGATAACAACCCACCATTTCAAGATGGAAAGAATAGAGAAACCCCAAAGAACAAAACAAGATAGACACCAAACAACAAAGGAAATGAAACGACAAAAAGAAAGAACAAACAAAAAAACAAAAAAACTATTTACAGAAACAAACAAACTATTTACAAAAACAAAATATTTACAAAAAATTATTTACATAAATGCACAAAAAACAAACAAACTATTTACAAACCAAAATGCAAAAAAAAACTACTTTCATAAATGTACTCCCCAGCAAAAATACCAAACTTCATAACTCAAAATAATGTTTAAGAAACTATCTATTGACAGGAAATGGAATAGGTTCTCCCGTTAAATTGCTCAGCCGGAAAGCATTTTATCCTAGGATCTCCACAATTTGATAGGGACCTAACTAGAACTTATCAAATTTCTGGTGATTGCCCTTCTTTTCACTAGCTTTATCCCATAGCAGCACAAGATCTGATATTTTGAAAGCCTTGATTTTGGCTCTTTTTTCAAACCAACGTTTGACAACAGCCTGGTGTCTAAAGAATTGCTGTAATGTGACATCCCTTTGCTCTTCTAATTTTAACAAGGAAACTAATCTTACTTCTATCTTATCATCACTAGAGTAGAATTTCTGCATGAACTCAAGGATAGGTATTTTTAAATGAATAGGGAACACAGGCTCTTTCCCATACACTAGTTTAAATGGTGAAGTTTTTAAAGCAGCCTTGATCCTAGTTCTATCTGCCCATAACGCGAATCTTAGCTGGGTGTGCCAGTCCCTAGGGTTGTTCTCTAACAATTTTTTAATTACCCCTAAGAGATTCTTATTGGTTGATTCTGCAACTCCATTTCCTTGTGGGTAATAGTTTGAAGAATATTTTAAGACAATTTTATGATCATAAGCCCATGAAATGAACTCAGTAGAAGAAAAGGAAGAGCCATTGTCACATACCAATGTGAAGGGTACTCCAAACCTAGTTGTGATGCATTCGGTGAGGAACTTGATTACTACCTCTGTTGTGCTATTCTTGCAAGGTATAGCCTCTATCCATCTTGTGTAGTAATCAGTGGCAGTCAAAATAAATTTGTGTCCTGCAGAAGAATTTGGGTTAATTACCCCAATAAAATCCAGTGCCCATTGGGCAAATGGCCTTACCTTGTAAACAGGCTACAATGGCATGGCTGAATGGAATTCTTTTGATGCAAAAATTTGACATATGTGACATGTTCTTACATGTTGATGGGAATCTTTGAACACACACGACCAGTAGTAACCCGATCTAAGGATCTGATGTGCTAACAAATCTGCAGACCCATGACCTGTGCCATGTTTCCCATGAAATTTAGTAATTACATGCTTAGCCTCTTGCCGATCAAGGCATCGTAGGTACACTCCCTCAAAATTTTCCTTGTAGAGAAATCCTCCTTTGAACATATAATGGGAGCTCTTCATTCTTAGTGCTCTCCTCTGAGTCGTATTCATTCCCTCTGGGCATTGATTATTAAGCATGAAACAAATGATATCGGCATACCAAAGGTCATTGGAAAAAGACCACATCGTGTATTGTTGACATATAATCTTCTCGCCAACATCGACTATGGATTTAGACATGCCCAGATCTTGGACAAGTTTCATAGGGTGAATCTCCAGATCAAACTCTTGCAAAATGGCACTTTACAGCTACATCAAGAACTACAACAATAATCTGACTTCGTAGGATGTAGTGCCTAAAATTCTTGACAGATCTAACTAACGCAAAAGCTTATTTTTCAAGAAGTGGGTACTTAACTTCAACATTCTTAAATGGAGAAATCATGAAAGCAATTGGCCTCTCCTCTCCCTCTTCTCTTCGTTGAGTTAGGACGACTGCACAGGAATGTTCAGAAGTGAAAGAATAAATGTAGAATGACTTCAAGTAGTTAGGGCTGGTGAGGATTGGCGCTTCTGAAATGGATTGTTTGACTTGAGAAAACATGGCCTTTGCCTCGTTACTCCATTCTATTTTGGCCTCTTTCTTCATCATTTCATTCAACGACTTAACAATTTCTGCAAAACCTGTGATAAACTTTCTCACAAAGTTGATCTTGCCAAAGAAAGATCTCATCTCTTTTTTACTTCCTGGCACGACTATCTTCAGAATGGACTCAAATCAGTCTGGATTTATCGATGTTCCTCTTTCTGAGATTATGTGTCCCAAAATTTTCCCTTCAGAGACCTCAAACACACACTTTTTAGGATTCAGGGAGATGCCATACTGGATACATCTTTCAAGAAATTTAGCTAAGTCTGCAGCATGGTTTAGTCTATCTTTAGAGAATACTGTCAGGTCATCCATGTAAACGATGATGCATTTTCCAATCAGATCTTTGAACGCTACATCCATGGCACACTGAAAGGTTGCTCCAACATTTATCAAAGCAAACGACATCCTTCTATAAGCGAATGTTCCCCACTTAGCAGTGAAGGATGTCTTTATTCTGTCTTCACAGTTAACCATCACCTAATTGTATCCAAAATAACCATCCAAGAATGATATCATCTGAGACCCATTGACAGTCTGCAAAACTTCGTCCAGTGAAAGGAATGGGTAGTTGTCTTTTTCTGAAGCTCTATTCAGATTCCTGAAATCTACACATAGCTTGATCTCTCCATTTTTCTTACGGACTGGAACCAAGTTAGCCACCCATGTCGAATGTCGTACAAGGAAGATTGTTCTTGTAGAAAGAAATTTCTGAACTTCCTTGAAGATCAATGGTTCAATCAGGGCATTGACCGGCCGCTGCTTCTGTCGAAATGGTTTAGCTTCAGGCCTCAAAGGAATGGTACGAGTCATTATAGAAGCATCAAATGTCTTTAGATCTTGATACCCCCAGGCTATTGCAGCAATATCCTTCTTCAGTGCTCTTAGTATATCTTTTCTAATTGCTTTAGGGCAAGCTGTCCCTGTGTAAACATTTCTTTCCAGGCCGAAATTAGCTAGATTAACAATTTCATATTCACCTCCTTTATCTTCGACTGATACCTTTTCCCGAGCCCTTGGGTCTGAATCAAAAATTATTTCTAAGGCCACCATTCCCTTGGGAATGCTATTACCTTTTAGATTAAGGACCCCCTTTGTATCACAATATTTAGGGTTCCAATCTCTTTGATCCATGTTGGACTCAGTAATGATTTGTCCTTCAAAAACATCTGAGCCTGCTAGAAAAGCAAGTATATGTCGATCATCATCAAAAACCTGAAAGTTCTTGATGTTATCAGGAACAACCAGGGTGGAAATAAACTCTACTGAGAATCTCTTAAGCTTGGAGCCTTGCATGGGTTCCAGGGTACTTGCGGAAATAGCTAATGAATCAGCTATCTGATTCTCCTCTCTAGGGATTAAGCTAATCCCAAAAGCATCAAAGTCTTCAATTAGGTTCCATACCTAATTTCTATAAGCTGCCAGCCTTCTATTGTGACATGTGTATTGGCTGCGCACTTTCCTGATAACTACTTCTGAATCTCCTTTAACCATCAAGGTAGTAACTTTCTTCTTATGTGTGAACATTAGCCCCCGAGCTAAAGCTTCATATTCCGCTATGTTGTTAGTGCATCTAAACTGCAACCTGTAAGAAGCAAAGAAAGTTTTTCCTTTCGGGCTGGTTAATTCAATCCCAACACCACAACCTGTTTTGGACTTGGATCCATCAAACGTGAGGGTCCATAGCTGATCATGAGCTGGAGTTGATCTTTTTGAGGTTATTGTGGGAATTTGGATAGAATGAGCCATAGGTGGGGCTACTTGATCTTTTGCATCAAATATAGGGAACAGGAGTTTGATAGGTTCCTCAGGTGTAATTTCCAATTCATGCATAGGTATATCATATAATCTGTGGCTATCCTTCTGACAGTCACTTACATCTTTGATTAATCCCTTGGGTTTTGGTATACTTGTGAGTGTAGGGGTATCGAGCAAACCTTGGGGTTGTTCCTCATAAATATGCTGGTTTGGAAATGTGACTGGGGTAACTTCAATTTGAGAAGGAACTTCCTTTGAAGGTATCTTATCCCTGGTTAACATTACTGCATCTTTGGATTCAAATGAGAAGTGATCTGCGATGGCCTCAAGGTGACTTAGGCTAGTTTCTTTAACTTGGGAAACATGATTTAAAATGCTGATGTAGGGTTGGCAGGTCAATTTCGAATGATTTTGGTAGTGTACCCTGCACCAATTAGGGAGTAGAAGACTCTGCAAATCGATATCTTCCCCTAAGACCAGTTGATCCTGTTGCAACTTCCTGATCAATGCCTATTGATTTTCATTAATCGTGGGATTAGGGAACTTTTGTGTTGACAAATCTTTGGTATCAAGAACCGAAAAGGTCAAAATTTCTTCTCTTTTATAAACCCCTATCTCAGTCTCAAAATAAGCTACCTCATTGGGACAATCATATTCAGTGATGATATGCTTGAGGCGAGGTTCACTTTCAATCCTAATCTATGTAGGCACTCCCCTCCATGGTAGCCACATATGTGAAAAGTCAAGGGAGAGATATCCTCCTATACTTTTCATCAAATATCTGCTCAACAACATACCATAAGTCTCAGGAATGTCTGCTACTTGAATATCTTTATTGGTTAAAATCCTGGGGTCAGACCCTACTTGCACGTGTATATTTCTCAATTCTCCAACTACATTAACCTCTATTTTATCAAGTTGGATGACCTTCTTGTTTGTTTGGATAGGGTTCAATCCCAATTTCTTGCATATAGAAAATAGCATAATATTTCCAAAAGCCCCTGAATCTAGTAGGAAGTTATGTAGATTCTTCCCATAGATCCTCAAACTCAAAAGAAATGGTGGGGTACCTACCTTGCTTCTATACAAAGCTGTGTTCATGTCTGCAACAGGTGCCACCTTGTTTTTCCCTTTTGATTTATCAGCTTGCTCCAAAGCTTTCAACACTATTTCTCGTTGAGCAGGGCACCACTTTAGGATGTCAAAGTATGATAAAGAGGTTTTTTGTCTCTGCATCTCAGCAACAATATCAAATTCTGTGTTATAGCTTGCATTACCTCTAACCACACCAGGTGAATTACCTTTGTTATGAAAGTCAGGTGGACCTTTTGGTGGAGGAGGGTTATTGTCAGCACTTTGATTCAGAGGCACCATGTGATTAGGCGGTGCTGATGTAGTGAACGAATCCTTATTCTGATTTCTTAGGAAGTGTCCTCCCTTTGTTTGAAAGGCTTGGGCATCATATGAATCTTCCTCTAGTTCATTCTCATTTTGCATTGGGAATGAAGGTTCTTCCTCAAAGAGGTCATAAGTCATTGTTGTATCTACTAAGCCACCTTCTTTATTTGAATTCCCTTGGAATGTTTGGGCATCTTCCTATGCCATCTTGACAACTTTCTCCATTTCAGGACATTTTACCTCATAATGGGTTGTAGTATCATGCAGCCTACACCAGTTAGTCATAAAATTAAGGTCAACCACATTTGCAATATGTGACCTTTCCTCATTAGCTTGATAATTGTGAGAAACTCCACCGTTATTTGGCCCTATATTCCATTGTCGGTTGTTATTTGGCCTTTGGTTATATCCTCTATTTTTGTTTTGATAGCCTTGGTTAGGGGAGTTTTGGCCTTGATAACTCCTTTGGTCGTGATTGTTATGATTCTGATAATTACCCTGATTGTTATTGCTCTGATTAGGATAATTGCCTTGGTTTCGAGAAGGGTTCAATCTAATCTAAGCCATGTCATTCGTGACTTGAGACAAAGTTTTCTTTAGGGTCTCCACCTCGTTTGTGAGTTGAACCGTCTTTTCACTTTCAACACTCTTAGCAATAGGTGGCTGACCGACATGATTTGGTGTTCCATCTTGGTTATGATAACCATGTGGGCTGTGATGAGCCTATGATTTCTAAAAGAAGTCAGGAGCTCCATTGGCAAAGAATGGAACATGAGGTTGAGTCTGCAACTCAGACATAGGCCCATAATGAGAAGGAGACATTCCTAGGATGGTATTGAATAAAGGGGTTGGGCTAGGCATCTGATACCTTATTGAAGGAAAACCTCCTCCCAAACTTCCCTTTTGGGAGCTAATTTGTTGTTGCAATTTGATGGCTAAATGATAAACTTTAGACAGGGAATCAATGTCCGCGGGTTGATAAGTCCTTTGTAGGAATAAGCCAAGCAAAGGGTCTATAACTCTAAAGTATGCTTGAATGGCACTATTCTCAGCAACTAGATAGGGGTCTTGTAGTCTCCTATACATTCGTTGAAACCTGGTATTAAACAATGGAAAAGGTTCACCTGGATCCTTCCTAATGGTAGAAAATTGGTGGAACAAAATGGCTTGATCCACGTAAATCCTGAACTGATTGATGAAAACATTCTCCAGGTTAGTCTAGCTCAGGATAGAGCACTGAGGAAGATTTAGGTACCAGTTGTACGCCATATCCCATAAGGAATAAGGGAAAAACCTACAAACTACATCATGGTGAGCTATTTGAGCTCTGGTACAAGCATCCTTAAAAGCTTGTATGTGCTCTTCAACACTCCTTGATTCGCCGTGAATGTATTTGGGACAAAATTTATTAGGATTCTTAGGCATATCATGAAAACCTCCAGGAATAGTCCCTAATGGAGAGGGGTTATTCTAAAAAAATTCCATTGGTGGTGGTTGAGCTAGCTGTTGGATGGGTTGAACCAGCTGTAATGGCAATTGAGATGGATTCGGTGGTGGATTGATAGGTATCCACTTGGGCATTGGTGAAAAGCCTGTGGAGTGAGCGGAGTTGACAAGGGTGGTATGATGGTTGCCCCGGTCTTGTGACTCTTGTGTCTTATTGGGGTCTTGAGTTCTATCAAAGGAGGTGGATTTTCAGCTGATCGAAGAACTCTACAGGACCTTTCTGGTGAGGAAAACCCAGTATTATCCAGTTTTCTCTTCTAGGCCCTCCTTCTAGCGCCAATTTCTTGTTGATGGTTCAGATGAGCAAAACAACAGTTAAGCAGAATTTTACTATTCTACTCTCCTGAAAGAGAAAGAATAACACATGGATATCTAACTCCCAAGGTCTTTGTAATCGGTTCTCGATTGTGCTGATTTCACTCAATGGTTGATGTGAACTATAATGTTCAAGGGGCCTGCTAGTGTTGAGCTTCTGGATTGTTCTAAGATCAAACATAAATTCAAACCTACTTTAACTGGGGTTTAGAAGAAACAAAAAAAGATAGATCAAAGCTTTGGAACTAAAGAGAATAATAATTCATCCAACTTAACCAGACTTGTTACCTTTCAAGGAATTGCTAACTAAAACTGCAGAACAAAATTAACTTGTGATTAACACATAGTTTCATTTATTCACAGTGCTAACTTCAACAGCAAATTTTAAATCACCATTTAGACAAAACATAAAATAAGATTTCATTCCTTGAAAGCTTCCCAAATCAAATGATTAACCCAAGATAAATACCATTCTGAAACACAATATGAAGTAGATTTAAATCTGGTTGCTTCTACTGTTGGTGAAACAGATAAGCAACATTTACAAATCTGGCACAATCACCAGTGTACAAAAAACCTATGTCTTTAGATTGTTTCCATCTACACTAAGAAAACTTGAAAGATACATTACTTCCTTTTGTCAAATCTAACTCCTACTCTATTGCTACTCTTAAGTTTCTCTTCTTAGAAAATTCCTACTGTTCCTACTTTTCTACCCCTTTTTTTTTTCAAAGAGGAAAAAATGCCATATATACAAAATGTACCAAAACGAATGCATTGGCCCCTATTTTAGGGTTTACGAAAATATCCCATTTCAGAAGGGTCGACCCTTAGATCTTCTTGGAATGAAGTTAATGCTGCATTCAATGTGCATCCCCGGTGTCCATGTCGGTGAAGGATCGCCCTCAAGAGTAGCCCTTAGATCTTTTGCAACCATTGCAATAAATTTTGGCCTTTGTGTCCACCCTCAAACTTCCATCAGAGTTGTTTTGAATGCCCTGGAGTATAGCCATTAATATTGATCTACCTTTTTCCAGTAGAGATCCCAGCTGTCCCTGGGACTGACAGCCGCTTCTTCCTTTCAGCCTTCCTCCTGTTCAAGATCTTTCTGCAAGTTGACCCCTTCTAGAAGCAGCATCAGACCTTCCTTGTTGGATCCAAACACCATTGCTTCACTGAGCTGACCCATGCCACACACATTCTGTTGATCTTCTTCATAGGGGTAGTCAATCAGTCAAACTGCCAAGGGTTGGCATTTAGTTCTCTCTGATTCGGTGAACACACTCTAGGTAAGATTCCCGGGTGGTCAAAGGTCGTTCAAACAAAATCACATGTCTATGAGACACTAATCGTGTCTTCCCAATGTGATTATGCCTCATAGTAGCTATCAGCATAACATACGATGGTCGACAAGACTTCATAGTGAGTGGCCAGAGTCATATCAATATCCATAGTGGTTGCTGAGACAATCACTATCGGCCAGACATCATAGCAAGTCCTCAAGGGTTATACCGCTGCGTGGCTCTGTTGGAAAAATATCCGCATTTGGTAAGACACCTTTCAGTCGAAAGGAGGTCATAGCAGGCGCTAAGAGTCATACCGATATCCTTTTCCATTGGTAAGCTCATTGCTATCGGCAAGACTCCCCTCAGTCGGGGAGAGATTATACCGAAGCCCCCACCTTTCAGCGAGACTTCGATCAGTTGGTGAGACATCTCCTTGAGCTCAAAACATTATACTGAAGGTTTCACCAGTCGACAAGACGTTATCGGGTCGGCCAAACATTATGCCGAACTCAAGATATTTCGGCGAGCTCATTTCATCTCGGGGAGACTCCATCCTATTGGTGAGAGGTTACACTGATATCATGCCATGTCAGCGAGACTACCGTCTGTTGACAAGACATTAAACTGAAGGAAGAATCCTTCGGCGAGACCTCCATCATTCGGCGAGACCTTATGGTGAATGTAAAAATTTCTCCCCAATGTGATCCTTCTTCAGTGGGACTTCCTTCAGTCGGCAAGACGTTATGCCGAGCCATGAACCTTCGGTGCTGCTAGCCCTATGAACAACGGTTGGCGAGACTTCCGAAGTGGAGAGACATATAGAACCTCATGGTGACTGAAATGTTTGGGCAATCGGTCGATCCCAAATGAATGTAACACACTGCTAGTCGGCAAGACATCTGAAAGGTCTCAGCGACTTTCTTCTTGAGGAGTTTTATGCTAAATTGGAATGAGGCATGCTTTCCAACTGACTTCATTAAGAGATATCTTCAGATGAGTGATTTAGTCCTTTAAAACAAATGCCTCCATTAGTTCTCAAAAGCATATAAAATATACCATTTTTGATCATTTCATTCAATTTTAGCAAGAAGAAAGCCAACTCAAGTTGAGGCAGAACCAAAATCTGACAAAACAAAATACAGACTTAGGAGGAAAATGAAAGAATTCCAAAGACCAAACCAGACAACCAAAGGTGAAGAAAATGAAAGAAAAAGGGGGACCCACTTTGTTCCAGAATAAAATGGGGTGGTTATGCAATGCATAACACTTGGAAACTGAGGCATCAGATGATGTCTAGTTGATTGATTCTGGAGCATCTTTTCACATGAAATCTCATAGAGACTGGTTCATAAAGTATGAAAAATACGATGGTGGAAAGGTGTACTTGGCAAGTGATTCATCTCTGGAAATTGGTTGCTGTGGAAGAGTCAAAATTTAGTTTCCTGATGGGAGAATTAAGGGAATTGATGGCGTAATGCATATACCAGGTCTGGCTCAGAATTTACTTTCGGTAAGTAAGCTAAATGATGTTGGAGTGCAAGTCTCTTTCTCTAGAAATGGCTGTAAAATGACTAGAGGCTCGATGGTGCTAGCTAGGGGTTCCCGTATAGGTACTCTGTATAAGTTGGATGCACTTTTTTTTCAATGTAATAGTGTCTCTATAAAGTCATAGAAGGTTGTTTATCCAAAGGAGACCGATGTCCTTGTAGGGGCTAATTCTTTGGAAGTTAAGCTTCATATAGAGAAGACTATGCTTTGGCATCAAAGGCTAGGTCATATTGGTGAGAAAGGCTTAAAAGCCTTGAAAAATAAAAACCTGGTTGAGGGGCTTGATGATTGTAATCTGGAATTTGAATTTTGTGAACATTGTATATATGGAAAACATCATCGTGTTTCTTTTTATTCTAGTCCTCATAAATCTTCTGATGTTCTGGATTATATTCACTTTGATGTTTTTGGTCCAATGAATGTTCCTTCGTTGTTGAATTCAAAATATTATGTATCTTTCATTGATGATTATTCGAGAAGGGCATTTGTATATTTTCTAAAAAGTAAATCAGAAGTGTTTAGTCGATTTAAAGAGTTCAAGAACTTGGTTGAAAATTAGACTGGTATAAAAATAAAATGCTTGAGGATAAATAATGGTGGTGAATTTTGTTCTGCAGAATTTGAAAGGTATTGCGAAGACCATGGAATTAAGAGGAATAAAACAACAACTTACACTCCGCAGAAAAATGGAGTTGCTGAAAGGTTGAACATGACACTGATGGAGAAGGCAAGAAGTATGTTGACCAATGTTGGTTTGGAGCAGAAGTTCTGGGTTGAGGCTATGACTACAACATGCTACTTGGTAAATCGATCTCCTTCTTTGACACTTGTTGATAAAATGCCTATGAAAGCTTGGTCTGGTAAGAAGCCCTCTCTAAGACATGTTCATGTCTTTGGCTTTGAAGCATACGCTTATGTACCAGATGTGAAGAGATCTAAATTGGAGAACAAATTTGTTAAGTGTATCTTCATTGGATATGACATTGGTGTGAAAGGATACAAGCTTTGGAATCCTGTGACTGAAAAAGTTGTATACAACAAAAGCATAATATTTCGAGAGCTGAAACCTTCTTCAGTGGAATTGCAGTTAGAGATGAAAGAAAATAAAGAGAAAAATGATGTTGAAATACCTCTAACTCTTGAAAAAGAGGAACAACACATTGATAGTGTACTTGAAACTGAGGAGAGTTCAAGCAACTCTGAGAGTTCCAAAGAAGAACCACAACCTCAACCTCAGCCTGTGAGGAGGTCTACACGTGAGAAGAAGCAACCTAATAGGTATGGATTCTCTATGTTGGATTCTATTTGTGCCTATACCTTGATTATTAATATTGATGAACCTAGGACTGCAAAAGAGGCTGTTGAAATGAATGATTCAGATTCCTAGTTGGAAGCCATGAATGAAGAAATGACATTGTTAAAGAAGAATGACACTTGGGATCTGGTTCCATTGCTTGAAGGTAGAAAACCTATGGGCTGTAAATGGGTTTTTGAAAAGAAAATTGGTCTGGATGGCAGTATTGAAAAGTACAAAGCGAGGTTGGTTGCAGAGGGTTATTCTCAGGTAGAGGGAATTGATTATGGGGAAATCTTTTCTCCAGTAGCAAAACTTACATCTATCAGATTTCTTTTGTCACTTGCAACAACTTATGACTTGGAGATTGAACAAATGGATGTGAAGACAAATTTTCTTCATGGTGATCTTGAGGAAGAAATTTATATGTCCCAGCCTGAACACTTTGTGGTAAAAGGTAAAGACAATATGGTTTGTAAGTTAAAGAAATCTTTGTATGGTTTAAAAAATTTTCCTAGAATGTGGTACCAAAAATTTGACATGTTTGTTTTGTCACTGGGTTTTGTAAGATCAAAATCAGATCATGATGTGTATTTCAAGACTGAAAATGATTGGGTTCATGTTATTTCCCTCTATGTTGATCTGATATGTTGTTGATAGGAAATAGTAGGTTTATGATTTTTGATCTAAAATCTCAATTGTCTGCAAAGTTCAAAATGAAAGATCTTGGTGTAGCTAGGTATATTTTGGGAATGGAAATAACTAGAGACAAGAAGAATAGAAAACTTTGGCTCAACTAGAGTAAGTATGTTAGCACTATTCTGGAGAGATTTTGTATGACTGATTGCAAGCAACTAGTTGTTCTAGTTTTACAGGGAACAAAGCTATTTGTTGAAGATTGTCCAAAAGCTCCTACTAAGATGGAGGACATGACCAGGGTGACTTATGCTAGTGCAGTTGGAAGTTTAATGTATGCAATGGTCTATAAAAGGTCAGACATTACCCAAGCAATGGGAACACTTAGTCGGTTTATGGCTAATCTTGGAAGGACACATTGGGATGTTGTGAAAAGAGTGTTTAGATATCTGAAGGGCACTTCAAAATACGCTTTGTATTACCATGGTAATTCAGTTGAATCACAAAGGACTCTTACCATTTTTGGGTATGCGAATTCTGGGTGGGGGACATTGACAGTAGAAGATCCACCAGTGGATATTGTTTCATGATGAATGGTGGTGTAGTTAGTTGGATGAGTAAGCGAAAAACTATAGTCGCTTTATCTACTATAGACGCTGAGTACATGGAAGCAACTCATTCCTGTAAGGAAGTCATTTGGCTTAAAATATTTTGTTTTGATATTGGTTTTGATGTAAGACATATTATTATTTGTTGTGATAGTTAGAGTACCATTTGTCTGGAAAAAATCCTACTTTCCATGTCGGGACAAAACATATTGATGTGCAGTATCATTTTGTATGAGATATGGTGGAGGATGAAAAGGCCTGTTTGGAAAAGGCTGATACTCTAAAGAATGTTGTTGATGCTTTGAAAAAACCAATGAGCATAGATAAGTTCAGATGGTGTGCCAATTCGATGGGCCTTGGGGTACAAAATATTCAATGACATCAGGTATTGAAAAGGGTTCAGTGAGTTCTTCATCAAGTGGGAGATTGTTGAGAATATGTGTCTCAAAATCACTAGGTTCTATCATCGAGCAACAAAGAATTCATAAGTGTTTTGTCTATACCTTTACCTCTATACTGCTAGGTGTTTGAGAGAGAGGAACAGGATACCGCCATACTGCAGGTGCCTCTCAACTGTTGAGCGGTAGTGCAGTGGATACCACCATACCGCGAGTGTCTTTACACTGGGCTGAGGTAGAGTGGTTACCACCATACTGTACCTAAGGTCGCCAGATGTGTAGTGGTAGAGCGGTTATCGCCATACCACAGGAGGTCACCGAATGTGTAGTGGCAGAACAATTACCGCCATACTGTAGGAGGTCGTCAGATGTGTAGCAGTAGAGTGGTTACTGCCATACCATAGGAGGTCATCAGATGTGCAGCGATAGTGTAGTGTAAACCGCCATACCATGGATACTTCTAAACAGACTAGGCGTAGAGCGGTTACTGCCATACCTTGGAAGATCTTGACTTGTTTGGAGGTAGCACGGAAAACTACCACCGTAAAGTGGTTATTGCCATACCTTGGAAGATCTTGACTTGTTTGGAGGTAGTGCGGAAAACTACCACCCCACAGGAACCTGTTGACTGCATAGCGGTAGCATGGTATAAATTGAAAAGAACAGTTTCTTGGTTGATTGCTGAGATGTAAGCCATTAAGTGGAGGAGCTTGTTGAATTGAAAAGAGGTTGTTTGAATTCTTGGAAAGTTCGACGGTTGTTCTGTGGAGGAAGTTGAACTGAGTCGATTGTATAGAGAATGGATTGATCATGACTGTTGCTATATATTGCAACGTTTGGAACTGTGAAAAGGTTTGAAGAGGTTAGAAGAATTTGATGGTTGGTTTGATCGAATGATCTATTGTTAATTTTGTTGTATGCTGTAAGAAAGCATTGTAACAGTGTTGTTTTGTACAATGTTGATCAGGAAATATTGTTGCTGTAATGTTGTCATCTAAAAGGAGAGTCTATAACTTGTATGTAATTTGATTACTGTAATAGAGGTGATTTTCTTTGGTGTGGTGGGTTTTTTCTCTCGTAAGGGTTTTCCACGTAAATTTGGTGCCAATTGTGTTTGAGTTTATTTCTCTATTATGTTATTTCTTTCATGTGCATCATAATGGTATGTAATTGTAGTAAATTTAAAGTCATATCTGCATCCTTCTTTAAGGTTTGACATTAGGAAAGTTTTTTCTGCATCCGTATTCTTTCCTTACAAAATTTGATTCATCTTCTCTAGCTGCTTCTTATTTGTACATTCGTGGGTTCGATAATGATAGCCATCAAGTTCTAGGAATGATAATACTAAATTTACAACTAGGCCATGTTACCTTACCTACTTTGGTTTATGTGATGCCCAAACCTTTACCTTACAATCTTCTTTTGGGGAGACCCTGGATTCATGTTATGGGTTCCGTAACTTTTACTTTACATCGTTCCTTAAAGTTTGTCACAATGAAACAAGTGGTCACAATTAAAGCCGACTTGGAAGCTATTCACCTTTGCGAGTTGGCGACTGTTGGTCGGGCTTCAGTTGTCTTCACTCTTAAGAATTTTATTCCATCTTTAACTACTAATGCTATGGCGTGTTCCTCGGTAATACCCTTTGTGGAGGTTGTCCTCGAAGTGAATTCTGTTAAGATCAAATAAACTAAAGCAGAAAGTTGTAAGTCCTTTCCATCTATTTCTTCTTATGAATCAAACACTTTCTTTGGTGATGATTAGGGGTCCTTGGAATTATCTAAATTCTTCATTGCAGAACACAAAGAAAGTCCCACTCGTCTAGAATTTCCGAATGTCTCTGATAAAAAAGCAAGAAATGCTCTCATTGAGGAGGAGAGTTGTAATCCTATCTAGGAGACTAGTCCTTCCCCTGCTGAGGAGAGTAGTCCTGCTCTTGCAAAAAGTTAATATTTGTGAATCAGGTAAAGGAGATGATTGTGATCTCGTAGATGCATTTTATGTTCACTGGTGGAACAAATCCCTCTATGTAGAGCCACCATCTCCTGAAGTCTTATAGAATCGCTATGGTTTTGGATATAAACTTGCTTCTTGGTATGGCTATGCTTAGAAAGGCCTAAGGTGTATTGAGCAAGAAATCCAAGTCCCCATTTAGTTTAAATCGAGAAAGTGCTATTTGGGTTTGGGTTGCTCTATTGAACAATCTAAGTAGAAACCTTGGTGGAGTGTTAATATGATTTTCGTTGAACCACTGAGTTTGGTCCATCCTGAGTTAATAGAGGATAGGGAGCAGGCCGAGAAAGTTCCTTTAGATGTCTTCTCTTCAGATGAAGCACTTGAGGAATTCCTAGGTGCCTACTACCCTTTTCCTCCCTTTCATCACAAAAGATGATTCCCATAGATCGCTTGCATGAACGAGCATATTTTGGAGAATTTTTCTTGAGTGTTGATGAGGAGGACCCTCTATCCAATGTTGATGATGATATTCCAATATCACATCTTGGAGATTGTAGTTCCTCCTCAAAGGGGACACTACTGAAATCTCTATGGATCCTAAGTCTTCTGAAAAAGTAATTAAGATTGGGAAGTGTCTTTCCTTAGAAGAAGCGGACAAGCACTCTGATCTCCTACATTCTCATCCCAATATCTTTGCTTGGACATATGAGGGCATGCTCAGTGTTGATGAGTCTATAGTGGTTCATAATATCATCTTATGTCCCAACACCAAGCCAACTAAGCAAAAAATATGAAAGATCAATCCTAGGGTGGTGTTAATGGTTAAGATCGAGATAGAGAAGTTGTTGAAAGCAAGATTTATCCATCTGATCGACTGCTCCCCTTGGATCTCAATTATTGTTGTTTTCAGTAAACCTGATGGCCATATTCGTATATTCAATGACTTTCATGACCTTAATAAGGATTCTCTTAAGGATTATTTTTTGTTACCTAATATACATATGATTGTGGATTCGACAGCGGGCCATGCCTTACTGTCTTCCATGGATGGTTTCTCGGGTTATAATTATATCCATATTAATCTGGAAGATCAGTACAAGACAACCTTCACTACCCCTTGGGGTACTTTTTGTTATGTGGTCATGTCTTTTGGGTTAAAAGAATTCGAGAGCTACTTACCAATGGGTGATGACCCTAATATTTCATGATTTTATTCATAAGATTTTAGAAGATTATGTTGACAACATCTTGGTGAAATCTATAACTCGTCAGGATCATGTAAAGAACCTTTGTCTTATTTTTGAGAGGATTTTTACTATCAAACATGTTTTTTTTGTAGATTAACATGTTGCTTTGTAGGAATGATGACTTGAAAATTTTCTTTTTCCAATCAAGCTTGGAGATCTGAGGACCTCAAGATTTCCTTGCAAGACTGAGCATCTATAAGGGCCTATCAAACTCTGTGGAGCCTTTCACATATAGCTTCCCTCAAGACTGAGTACCTGGGGTGCCTCCTCTATAGGACCGAGCATCTATAGATCCCATGGGTATGCAGACCTATGGTGCATTTTTTCAACTCTCCTTAGGACTGAGTACCTGTGGAGACATCTCTCTCTCTCTCCTACACCTAAGTTCACTACACCTAAGTTCACTAGATTACGGTCTGCTTCCTTGATGGTTCAGGTATACATTTCTAAACTTTCACTCTACTTTACCCTGCATTCATTGACACTTATGCTTGCTAAAGTGGGGGAAAAATGTAATGGTGTGAATTTACACCCCTTCCAAATTTTGTATTTATGTACCTCCTACCTTAGATAAATTAAATTCGATGATGCTATTCCACATCCTTCGTTCGCTTCCCATCCACCTAGTCATTGTTTTTTATGTCGATGGAGGATGTTCTATCAGGGATGATAGCATGACATGTGGACGTCTACATGGCACACTGTTATCCTTATAGGATTCATTCCTTTAGAATCTACAAAGGAATTACAACTCTCCATTGGAAATGAAGTATAACACTTATGCTCCCTTAACTAACCTCAAATGGCTCCTTTGCCTCCAATTTCATCTTCAAAAGAATATATTCTTCATTCATTCACTCTCTCTTGATCACATTCACTCTTGGAAACTTTCTACTCCATTCACAACATTTTCATCTCCATTGAAGCTCCAAGATAGTGCTTTGGTTGGTCTACTCCTTTCGTTGCTGTGGAAAAATTGGCATTCACAAGCTTGTGAGCTCACATCTTGCTTCATGTGCCTTGAGAGCATCTTATTGGGGAGGTGATATCCATTCACTTAGAATCATTGTATTATTTTCATAGCATATTGATGATAGCATAACACATAGTACTTCCATTTCAATACTTTCTTTAATGTACTTTCTCTATCATTGCTATTTTGGCTATCTATGGAGGTAGCAACATCAAAACGAAGGTTTGATTAGGAAAAGCCCCAAAACAACCCCAACATTTTTCTTCATTCTATTGTGTGTAGGTATTTTTTTTGTGTGGAGCTTGCAGGAGGCTAGACTGACTGTAATTTGGATTTCTACCACCCTTGTTCATCATTTTGTTCATAATCAATTTATCTATCAAGTTAAAGTATTCTTCTTATTGTCTTAGTAGTTTAGCTATTTTAAGTTTTCTATTACTATACCAAATTGCACTTATTGAGTTGTTAGTACGTTTCTCTAAGTTCTTAGAATGTACCTTACATTTTATGTCCATACAGATGCTAATGCTCGACTAGGATTCTAGCGTGTCACACTTTCACCCATCTTCTACGTTGGAGTCCTTTGGAAGAGAGCTACCTAAGTTGTAGTCCAAGCTTGGGAACCTGCTCACCCAACTTCCTAAACTCTTGGGTTGACTGAAGGAAAATGACAAACCAATTTTACTTCCTTTTCACCCCTTTAAATATTAAACTCATCCTAAACAATCCCTTAGCTTGAGGTTGATTAGGGTAGCTAATTGTTCTAGACCCTCTTGTGACCTGGGGTCCTGAATAGTTGATCCTCCTCTACAATATTAATCCAAGTTTTTATATCCAGGGGGATCAAGCATTACAGGTTCACCTTCCTCATGAAGAATTTTTAGCACGCATCCAAATATGGATAGGTCAAAAGGATGTGATCAACATTTTCACTATTACACTTACATAGTACACACCTCTTCGGACCCTGCACACCAAATTTTTCCAACCAATCTTCAATGAGGATTCTCCTTTGTAGTGTAGGCCACAAAAACACCCTAGCTTTTGGAAGAGTGTTTTTATTCCAAATCAATTTTTTTGGCCAGTTTTGTTTAGTAGTTGAAACTTTCTTCACTTTATATCTAAATTTAACCTTGTAAGAGCTCATGGTCAACCCAGACCACCTAATGACATCCATTTGGTTAGATGGTGCAAAGGATCTATTTCTTAAGATTGTGGAAAAAACCAAATTTTGATCCTATGGTGCATCAATATCTTGCAAAGAATGCCACTCCCAAATTTCCATGACATTTTGAATATTTTAAGTTTCATAATTGTATATCTTGCTACCCCAAACCTAAAGGGTCTCATTGTTTATGTCCTCTAGGTTGGGACGGTTGGCGATAGGCTCCCACCCGCCCCATGAGTCATTCTAGAAAGAGGAACTTTTTCCATTTCTAACCTCCCAAGTGATATGTTTTGTGATAATATCCCTACACTCCATTATGTAGTTCTAAATTGCAAAGCCCCTGAGGGATTCACAGTGGTCAAAATCCTGGTGGGCTCATTTGAGTCGAGGTATATTCTTCTAAGGATTCTGACCCATTTTTGCTCACCTTTGGCATAGAGATTCCACACGAGCTTAGCCCCTATAGCTAAGTTCATTATGGCTAGTTGTCTAATTCCTATCCCACCCACCTCCTTTGGGAAGAAAATTTTATTCCATATGACTAGAGGAAATATTTGTTGATCCCTTGTGCCACTCTAGAAGAATCTACTGAGAATCTAATTGAGTTCTTCTTCCACAACCTTCAATATTTTCAAGCATGCCATGGAGTACATAGGAATGGCCGATAACACATATTTCACCATCAAAAGTCTACCAATAGAGGAAAACCACTTTCCTTTCCATGTTGCCATTTTCTTCTTACAACTATTGACTAGGCTCTCCCAATAACACTTCTTATTGATTCCTACAAAAAGAGGAGTTCCCAAAAAACACCCTAAATTTTTTTCCACCTGCAGGTTCAATATTCTCACCAAATCCTTTTGGAGACTATTTTGGGTATTTAGGAAGAATTCCTTTGATTTTATCCCATTAATACCCTGCTCAGATGCCAAACAATAATCATCCAGGAATGTATTTATTATCCTAGCTTCCTTCCTACATGAGGCACCAAATAAAATGGTGTCATCAGTGAATTACTGATGGGTGAAATGGTCCAGCCCATTAGCCATAGACATACCCTATCACTTGCCATCTCTCCTTAGTGTATTAGTTCCCTTGCCTAGGACCTCTTCCATGATGATGAATAGAAAAGGGGATAGTGGGTCCCCTTACTTGAGACTCCTTAAAGAGGTGAAGAAACCGTGTGCAATGTGATTTGAAAGGATTGAGAATGTAGAGATGTAGCTTCTAACCCTATTAATCCACCCTTCACCAAATCCAAACTTCTCAAGCACTTCCACCAAGAATTTCCTATCCACTAGGTCATAGGATTTTAAGATGTCAAGGGGTGATCCCACAATATTGGTTTACAATTTTTTGGGAGATCCTAATTTTTGCTGAAATCACATATTTTTAGAAAATATAATGATTTAAGCCTTGAAAAGTTCCATTTAAAGGATTCTAATTGAAGAGGGTTTGATCTAACCACCTTATATCAAACCCCCTTCGATAGAACCCCACTAGTTTTAAACCATACCTATAATGGAGTCTTCTTTACACCTATCAAAATGTTGATTAAAAACCACTTTTGATTTACCTTTTGGGGGATCAAATGGATTCATTTAAAATTTATTTTTTGAAAGTATGTAGTCCTTATTATAAGCTTCCCGAAAAGTATAATTTTAAATAAATTTAATTTAATTATTGTATTTATTTTTTATTTCTTGTGAATGTAGGTTTTTCACCGAAAATCAAGCTCTCTTTATGCACATGTGGAAAAATAGCAGATTATCAATTTTTTTTTGAAAAATATCAATGCACTAGATATTGAAGTCCTTGATCCACGAAAAAAAATATTGAATTTGGATGCATACAAAAAAAGTTATGTTGTATACAGTCCGCCTATGTCTGAATTGTAATTTGTTTGACTTCGAAACTTGATTAAGGAAAAAATATTCAATAAAACACTATGAAACAATTGAAAGCACTAGATATCGTAGTTACAAATCTAAATTCAAAAAAATTATAAATTTATCCTTCATGGAAAAAAAATTATGTTGTATATGGTCAGCATCACTCCTTAAAAATGGTATTTACTGAAAAAACTAGTTTTTGAAGGAGATGGAAAAAGAACTGCAATCTGATTCCAAAATTTTGAAAAAAAAAATTTAGAATCTAAAGACAAGATGTCACAAATAATTGGTTTGCATAATCTTGAAATTCCTCATGGTTTAGCCGCTATAGGTGCTCGAAAGTGAAGATTTAGTTAGAAAAAATTAGTTCAATGTCCAATTTGGCCAAAAATTGTAAACTAGTATTGTGGGATCACCCCAAGTTTAAGTATCATGGAAGCCTCCAATGCCTTCCTTGTTGAGTGAATGGTCTCATGAGATATTATTATTCTTTCCACTAATGATCTCATGGGTGCAAAACCACTTTGTTTTTTCAAGATAATTGATTTTAAGGTTTCCTTGAGTGTGTTGGCAATAATCTTTATCACAGTCTTGTAGACCATGTTGCAAAGAGTTATCGATCTGAAGTACCCTATTTTTTGAGGGTTCTTTTTCTTTGGAATCAAGTCCAAGAAGGTATGGTTGATGGATCCTATAATTTTAATCTTCCACCTTGATTCCTCAATAGCCATCATGAGGTCATCTCCAACAACCTCCTAGAAATTTTAGAAAAAACTAGCTGGAAAGCCATCGGTCCCTGGGGCTTTGTCTAGGTTTAGCTAAAATGTGGCATCCCTAACTTCTTCTTTCCCAATGCATTGGAATAAGACCCTATTTTTTTCTTTTGTGATTAGTGTAGGGATAGAATCAAGTAGCTTATCCCTCACCACTCTATGCACCGGTGTGTCCTTGTTTAGAATTGCCTCAAAGAATCCCATAGCTTCTACATTGACATCCTCAATGGATTGCGTCATCACACCATCCTCACCTTATTTATGTGATTCTATTTATCTAGTTCTATTGGGCACAATTGTTCTTTGAAAGAATTTTTTATTCTTATCTCCTTCCTTCAGCCAAGTCTCCCTAGATTTCTATCTCCAATAACATTCCCCCCCTCTTCAATTTTTTTTTCAACTCATCCTTCAAGGCTTTCTCTTCTTTGAACTCCTCTTCCCCCATCCCATGCATTATGATGTGTTCATTCAATATTTCCAAATTTTCTTTTTCTTTTTCCTTTTCAAGGAAGATGTAATTGAAATGTGTTTTTTTCCATTCTTTCAATTTAGCCTTTACATAGCCCAGTTTCTTGTTGAATTTGAACAAGTTGGAGTAATTCCCAATTCAAACTTCCTACCACCAGCCAACCATCAAGTCTAGGATTTTTTCATCTTTTCACCACATATTTTTAAACTTGAAAGGGTTACCTCTTGGGGGCTCATCAGATAGAATTGTTAATTGTACCAGTAAATGGTATGATCTTGTGAGTGGCAAGATTATTACTTCAAACATATTTGTTGACCTTCCCAATCACTTAAGAGAAAAAATTTGTCCAACCATTTTTCAATGTTTGTAAAGCCCTTTCTCCTATTCGATCATGTGAATACTCCATTCTTGGCCAACACATTTTTTAGTTGGTTGTTGTCTATGAAATCTTGGAAGTCTTGTTGAACATTCATGGTCCTCATTAATCCACCCTTCTTCTCCTCATTATTTAGTGTTGCATTGAAGTCTCCTATAATGATTCCCATTTCCACATTGAAAATTGTCAATCTATTGGTGATTTTCTACCATAGATTCCTCTTGTCAATTTTGGATATTGGTCCATACACATTGATGAGAAAAAAGTGCTCATTCCTTTGCAACAGTTTGCATCTCATCATGATCCAGCTTCTTTCCTACTTGAAAAATTCCCCATCTACTGATAATGGGTTCCATAGAATGCCCAACACCTTAGATGCACCTTCAGCTTCAACAAAGTGGCCCTTCCACTACCTCCAACAACTTATCCTTTTATCACTTTCCTCTTTACTCAATTTTATTTCTTGCAATAAGAAAATGTCATCTCTAGATTGGTTAATTTTGTGCTTGACCATATGCCATTTGTTAGGGGCAATTATGCTAATAAGATTCTAGGTTATGCCTTTATTTCCCCTGGGGAAGGATTATATCCTTCCAAGACTTGAGTTTCATTTGGTTTGCTGCATTTTATACAATCTCCAATTTTGCTTTGATTTTTTTGGGCCCATATTTACCATTCTTCTTTATGTTTGTCTTCTGTACCTTTGATTGAGTTTTCCCCAACATTCTTTCCTCCAACAATGCCCCTTCCACCTCCACACCCCCTTCTTCATCCTCTGAGTCTAGCTCTACTTCACTTTCCTCCATTCTTGAGAGGGAACATTGGGTTTTGGTCCTCTTGTTTCCTCCACTGCCCCTTGCACATTTTCTTCCTCAACTTCCACTTTCAATCTTGAGGGTTCTTTCACCCTTTCCAACTCCTCTATACTTACATCCCTCATTGTATCATGTGGGAATATGGGAGACAATTCATCAACCTCTTCAGGTGGGAAATACAACACCAATGCCCATGATTCCTCCAAGACACATCTCTCTATTGGTGTGGGATTGATGGATTGGTCCTTGATGCCTTGCCCCCCCCCCCCCCCCAAAATCAAAGTTTTCTTTTAATTTTATATTTACAATAGGATCCCCATCCTCTTGAGCACTAGCCACATAGGGTTCCCTTGCATAGAGGTATCTTTCACGACTTCCTCTTGAATTGGATCCCATTCATATCCATTGACCTTATCCATATTCACAATAATTCTACACTCTAGGTGACCATGATCCTTAGATTTTTATACAGGACAGAGCTTCATCTGGTCTTCTCTCATCACACTTTGGTTCCATGACCCCTCCCCAGTATAGATCTCAATCTCTTGGGGTAGAGTTTGGTGAGGAGTCAACCCAAGGAAAAGTCTAGCATATGTTCCCAGACACCTATCTTTCACCTTTTTGTCCATGGAGATGAGTGTACCCAGGCTTCTTCCAATTTCTTTGAGTGTTTCTTCATCCAAGTACTTAGTCGAGAGGTTGTAAAGGCGAACCCAAACTGGTCCCTCCCTCATTCAATGTTTCCAAGGATCAAAATTGGGATGTCAATCAATTAGGTGCATCCAAACACTATCAAGATAGTGCGGGCCACTACATAGAGCATTCCACTTTTCCATTTTGGAGGGGAATTCTAATAGAAAAAATGCATTTGGTAATGCCTTAACTTGAATCTAGTTTCCCTATTTCCCCCAACACCAAATTCTTATGTTTTCCATATCTCACCAACCCCCCATTTGACTAAGACCCCAATTTCCTTTAGCCTCTCTATTGCTTTGTTAATTCTATCCTTGCTTAAAGTAACCAAATTCTTTGACAACCTAGGGTTTTGTGGCTTACTGATCAAATCTTCATACTTGTAAGAGGGTCCTTCATCAATAGCTTCCTTCTCCTTTCCTTTCCATGTCCTGCTCGAGCAATCCCGCCATCCATGCTCCAAGCTAGCATCCTTCTTGCTTTTCCAGCTATTGGAAGTATCTGCCCTTGAGTCTTTGTTTTCTTAGAGCCACCCATGCCATCCATTTTTGTTTCTATTTTTCATTATTACGAACTAGTTGTTGTGCCTTTGGCATTGCTCCTCCTGCCTTCAAGCTAGCATTGCCACTCATTTTTTAGGACTCCTCTATGGTTGCAATGAAGGGAGGCCCATTTTTTTTCCCCAATCCTTCCGACCATGGAACATCCATTGGGCATTATTTTCTACTCTTTGTTGTGCATTGAATCAATATTCTAGATGAAATTTGTCAACCCATTTCCTACCTTCATAAACCCATTATGTAATGTGATTTCTTCCATCTGGTCACCTATCCACACCCAACTCCTCCCTTGAATGTCTGTCTTCTTTGATATCACCCCAGGCTTTCCCTCCCAAGTCTCCTACATTTTTTTGGTCTTCCTTGCTCATTTTTTTTATCAATTTTTGATCTTTTATTACTTCTTAAATCAAATTCATGACTCAATTTTTGTGAAATAATATTCTCACATCAACATGTTTGTCTTGTGGTGAATTAGATAATTAATATTACCATTCGATGAATGTTCAATGGACGATTGTAGTTGCATTCTGAAAGAATTTTTTTGAAGCACTACACTTGTGAATTCAAACCTCCAGAATAACCCTAGAACCGTTAGATTTGTAAATATCAATGGTTGAAATTTTATTACTTATTAAAACACGTAAAGTCATGAATCAATTTTTATGAAATAATATTATCACATCAACATGTGTGTCTTGTGGTGAATTAATTGTTCAAGTGCTCAGTATTGATGGCTTCATTATATATACACTTCACCAAATTGGTGTTCTTCATATCATTTATAACATATTTGGCTTTGCTTTCTCTCTTCTCTATTCACAATTTCAATGTGATATTATGGAGTTTTCATGGCATGTCATGCTACCCAAATATTTTTGGGAGAAAAGAAGCAATGATGCATATGATAGACGAAAGCTGGGTATGGTTTTCACTATTTCTTGTGTATAGGTTGAGGAGGTTGTAAGAACAATTTTGGATAGGGAATGACTTTAGATGAACCCCAGTGCTCTATTTTTTGAGGTAGCTTCTACTTTCCTATCCAATTGCATGGAAATTTTGTTGGATAAATAGTTGGCGAAGATGCTGGAAATACATTATTTGCAACCTTTCATTTACTCACTTTCTTCATTGGAGTTGGCACTTCAGCATTATAATTTTGAATTTGGGTTAGCACCTGTTGGTAGAATCTTTCCAAAAATTGAATGGGTTGCTTCTACAGTGCAAGCTCTTTCCCTGGTCGATATGAGGTGTGGTCTAGTGTGTGATACAATAAATATTTCATTGTAAATTCTGGAGTTTTAGAGGAAGGACTTGGGTGATGCTCTTTTCTTCTTTGCTCTTACTTTGTTCAATTCAATTCATCTCCTACTCAAACACCTGGTTCAGGGCCTCTGCTAAAGATTTTTTTTGTAATGAATTATGTCTATATTTTACTATACAACTATTGCAATATGTATTTTATTACTGGTTTTTTGTCATGGTCAGTGGCTTTTTGGCTAGGATGGCTATGTACTTCAGTCTTCAACTACTTAAAGTAAAATAATTTTTGTAGCTCCATTCTTGTAAATCCTTTAAATTTCTTTGTAACTTTGTTCAATATAGCATTAATATATACTAAGAAAAATTAAGTTAATGTACAAAAATATTTCACTGTTCGATGGACGAATTATCAACATATAGTTCTGATCATAGCTGAGTGAAATTTATTATGACTTATTAGTGAACATTGATAATGATTAAGCTACAACAAGCCATTTAATTCTCTATCTTTTAAATGCTTCAAAGTACTCTTCCTAGTAGAATAGATGCATCAATACACAAAGCACCTACATCAAATTAAAAAAAGATAAATTTATGTAAAACCTTGTAAAAATCACTCAAAACACACTTCAAAAATACAAAAACTAAATTGAAACATGTTTCCAACAAGAGGGCTAAAATATTTATACCAAAATATATAACAAATAGTGAAAAAAAATGCACCCACACCTCTTTGATGTAATATAAGTAAACATATGAGAAGATTCCTAAAATCTATTTATTGAGGGATAATTACGTTGAAGGCATTCCCTTGATGAGCTTTTCCAACTCATTTTTATGACAAACAATGCAGATTGGCAATTTGGGGATGCAAGACAATGAAACGAATCTCAATCGTTCATCATTTTTTGTCATTTTCCCTTCATTTTCACCCCTTTTTGCTTCTTTCCCCATTGCTATTGCTTTCCGCTCCTCCAAACTCTTCCTCACTGGTGTTGACCTTTCACTTCTCCACTTATGTGAGATAAATCCTTGTCCAGTTCAGTTGAATGAAAAATCTCATTCTCATTCAATTGAAAAGGAATTTGGCATCAAAATTAATGTTTCCATAAATATTTTCATTGAGAATTTACTCTCGCCATCCTCATTTAACATCTAAAGGTCACTGATAGTTAGGATTTCTATGGTATCTGCTTTGTAATAGTACAAGATTTGCACATTTTCACTTGCCCTAGTTTCATTACAGTTTTGCAGGAATCTGCATAGGTTATGGTTCGTTGGTAACTCTGTACATTTTTCTCATCGACATCATTGACATAAAAACATGAATTATGAAGAATCTTGAGGTAAGTTGGTTGCACTCTTTTACTAAAGCTTTCTACGTTTATTTCCTAGTCGTTTCCATAAAATTTAGAGGGTTTTGAGCTCCCATTTGTAGGTTTTTGCATTTATACATAGCTTCAAACCCTGATGCACAATACTATATATATCTACGGTTTGCAAATTTATCGAGTTCACTAGGAGAAACAATTTTATTCTCTTTCATAGACTCTGGTAGCAATTTCTGCAATAGGTTTGGATTCTTCTCTTGAGGGGATTTCGTCATGGATAACTTCGTGATGTAATAAATTCTTTCTTATAAGGCTTTTGTGTTTTATTTTTTAGGGTTTCTGTGATTTTTTCAGGAGAGATGGGTTTTTTCCAATGAGTTTGCATGGTATTTCAGTTAGTTTTATTGTATCTATATATTTGTTTGACTTTAATGCCCTTTGATCTCTAACTGTTTATGACTACTTCCAATACTTTGTTCTCTTTGGTTCTAAAAAAAACTTTTTCCTCTACATATTTGATTAGTACTAATAGAGTTTTTTTATTATAAAAGAAAATAAATATATAAAATGTTAAAACATTGCCTATCAGATGATCTAGTATTTATAAATATAGTTCTGGACAATGGGAAAGTTAAAAACAACTAGTCTATCTCTATACAATCTATGTTAATAATATATTTATATTTTGTAATTTCATGTCAAATATAGTGTGCATAGATCATAGTTGAAAAACCTTGCAAGAACTGGCACTTCTAGAAGGCAAACGATTACTCGAGAAAATAACTTTGGGCTAGGTTATTAAAAAAATCATGACAATTTTCGCTGATAAACTTTCCTTAAGTGCCAAAAAACCACCATAATTTGCAATTGTAGAAAAGATCATTGTTGCTTAAAACATCATAAAGTTCATTAAACAATGCAATTTAAAAAAAAACTAAATTTACACTCTTTGATGACATGTTACTAAGCTACATTTACATTGTTTGGGGATTGTGTGAGGGCATTCATTTGGATTTTTCCACAAAATTGTGGGTGAGTTTGTTTATTTGTGTTGGCATTTTCTTATTACAGGATTAGGGTCTACTGGCAACTACATATTTTTGTAGGAGACTTCATTTATGTTTTTCATTTTTCCATCTCATGGTTACATAGTTGGTTACTTTTTCATGTTTAAACTTTCTAAGGATTCTCGATTCCTTCAAATCTCAGGGCTTCAAATTTCACTTTTAGGGTCACTGAATCAAGTATGTGGTACATCTATAGTTCTAGCTTCTAATTTATTATTTTTAAATTTTTAACCATCATGACTCAACCCACAAGTAGACTATAATGAAGGATTTTTGTTCATTTCAAGAGGCTTCAGTATTATTTTTTTCAAATTTTAAAGACTATCATTGGCAGTAGATTGTATGAATTTTTTCTTATTTTTTAATCTAGGTCTACCATCTAGGCTGCTATGGTAGGATAACTAGCAAGCCTAAGGCCCCTTACTGAGAACACGAGAAAGAATGTCCAAAGAAAATATTAACTTAGATTTTTCCTCTCCAAGTAAAACAACATACATCTAAATCAAATGACCATTATTTTGCACAAGAGGATTCATCTTAGATACTGTGTTCAACATATGGCATATAGTTGATATCTTGCAAGCATTGGCTTATAACCTCTTTACCCAAATGTTGGGTTCCACAGGTGTACTCAAAACATATAGAAATTAATAATTATATGTAGGCAGATCCAAGGCTCTCAACTATACAATTCACTATGAACAAAAAACTCAAAACAAACATTAACTTTTCTTTTCCACTCTCAGTATAGCAATATATATCTACATCCAATGACCACTCATAAGTACAAGAGGAAGTATCTCATCCAATTCCCACTTTAACCCAAGTACAACAACACACATCTCATCCAACTACCACAAGAGCAAAAAAAAATATTTTTTAAAAGGTATTGAAAATATTAAATTGAATTTAAGGTTATTTTCTGGAATCTTAAATATGCTACCATGGTGATGAAAATATAAAAAAATAATGCATTGAAAACTCAAATTATATTAAGACTGCATTCCCAGATATTAAATATGCTACCAAAATCTAAAATTTAAAAATTCATTAACTTTATTAAAATGAGTATGTCAATACCCTTATAGATGAACATCAATCAAAAACACAAAACACTATTACTAAAAAAAAAAAATTAGATGAAGAATACATTCCCAGATATTAAATATGTTACCAAAATTCAAAATTTAAAAATTCATTAACTTTATTAAAATGAGTAAGTTGTGTACCATCTTCTGTCAAATCCAACATTGCATCCAAAAAGTCCTTCACTCTATTTCTATTGTACTGTATATCAACCATCTGTTCTAGTCGCTCCTCAATATTTTTGTCAAACATGTTATCAAACCGTTGGACCAAACTCTTAGCTTTTCTATTTAGTCCCTAAAGATCAAACCTCACTAGAAAAAGGAAAATGGTTAGATAAATTTAGAAGCCCTGTTAATTTGAGGACTTCCCATACCATGTCCTTAAACTTTGCAACTTATATAGATCTTCAAAACACTTTTTTGTTGAAAACCATATTACCCACAAGGCCAAGAGAAATCATAAAAGCTCTTTCACCAATATTTACAATGTTCCCCAATTTAGAATCCCTTAAGATGTAATCAATAGTTGTAAATACCTCATTTCTTCTCAAATGGTGAAGAGCATCCAACCTTTTGAGAGTAAAAATCTCTGTGGTGCAAATCTTTATAAGCAAACGCCATTGAGGTCCATAAGAACTCCATACTAGAGTTGTGTCTTGGTAGCCCAATGTCCTTGCAGTTGTATTGAATTTACTTCTTGAGAAGCTCTGGTCATTGTTCTTTAGTACTTCTCTTTCCTTGGATGGAGATGACACGACCAGACTCGTCTATCTGCCAAATCTGATAATCATGAGAGGCCCATATTTCTGTGCAAGGAGGAAAAGAGATTGGTGGTGCTTGTCCCCAAGCTGAGGGAGATTTCCAATAAAGGTCCATCCAATAGGATCCGGTGGCAATGCTTAAAGTTTCAACATTTAAAAAAGAAAAAATAATCAATCAGTCAATAAATACTAAATTGAAGGAGGCTAGATTATACATTTCCACGTGCTTAAAATCCAAGGAGATGTTTCTGGATTTTACAAATGTTTCTTGTATTCACATCAGTTGACCCCTACTCCCACAAGATAAGCATTGATTTGGCCTTGAGCCCCTCTTTACTCCAGTTTCACACTTCTCTGCTTGTTAACCTTATCACTTCAATGTTCCAAGAGGTTCGTTAAAGTGCCAACTATTAAGCAGAGTGTAAACTACCTTAGAATGCATTTGTTTATTATTTTCAATGATTTGGCTGGTGTAAAATGATACATTGTAGAGTGTTGTTATTGTAGAGAATAAGTCAAAACTAATTATAAGGAAAAATTTGAACAGATTCCTATCTTCCAAAGTTCAATTACATGTATGAGTGGCCTTTTACAAAACAATTCACAAGCAAGATATTGTAAAACAAAAATTTACAATCCTTCAGTTTCAAGTGTTAAAGAGGAAGAACAAACTAAAAAGGAAAAAAATAAATTAAAAGAACAGGGGGAATCAACACAACTTCAGAACTCAACAAACAAAAAATTCTAGCATTTAGGTCTTAAAAACTCCAGAAAAAGTAAGAAAAACTAAATTCTTTCTGACAAAAACATTTATTAGAAAAATAATGGGAAGATGTTGTGAAAATCCTTTTGATGAGTATCATGGATCTCTTAATTCTGTTATAACAACTGTAAAGTGTAAACAAAAATTTCTATAGAGCAAAGCCCATCTTAAATACACCATCCCTTTACACTTATGTGAACCAAAATATCCCATGTAAAAGCCCATTTGAATTCTTCCCTTGCAAGAAGCTTTTTCAACTCATTCATTTTGAAATATTTATTTTTTGTTTGAAATCTATTTTGTTGCTTTAACAAGCTATAATGGTGTATTTTAGCTAATCTTTTCTTTATAATTTTCTTGTTACATTAGATTTTTAGTGTTTTAGATATCACTATTTTCTTTAGCTGGCTGCTTGATCTTTATAAAATGAAGTTCTTTCAGCTTGGAATGGAATCTGTACATTTTGTATAGCATATTGTTTTCTGAATTATGTTTTTAAAGTGCAACATTTAATACATAACTTAATTGCCATGTTTTGTTCATTTATTTGCATGCTTACCTTCTTATGTTTTACTTCAACTTATATGTATATTTCATCCACTCATGTCAGGTCATGGCTACAGATTCAAATACTCCTCACATCATTCAACTTTCTAGTGGCGACACGACCACTATAAAACCAAGCCCCTCCATTCCAGTGTATCCAACACTGGCAATATCAAAGTCATGTCTATTGTAAATAAAGCTAACTTTGTTCACACAAACATTCAACATATGCTGCAACTATATCTAATAGTTGCCTCAACATCGTTGACAAAGTCAAAGTTGCATGTTAGACAAAAAATCCTATTGAAGAATTGGATGTTGAGATGCTTCAGGCCTTAGTGTCAACTTTCCAGTCTAGTTGCACAAAACTAGAGGGTTTTTGCAATTTCCTTAGGGAGCTGAAATTTGATCTACACTATAATACTATTGCAACACCCATGATAATTGATGTATTTCAGATTTACCTTGACAGCTTGTAGTCCGTTATTAAAAAAAATGTGCCTATACTAAGCCTACTTATGGCTGCAATGTAAAGAAACTAGATAGTCTTCTATAGTCATGCTTAGTATGCCCTCCCAATACAAGCATTGTAAATACTATCTCACACAAGGAAATGTTGCAACTTTTTCCTGTATTGTCTTTTGCCAATAGAGTTCCAATATTAACAATATATTTATTTATCATGTACATAATTGTGTTTTTTCATTATCATTCTTTTAAATTAAACTTTATTAATTACTTAAATGCTTCTTTCCATATGAAAGATGCTGCTATTTGTAAATCTTAGATTCTCAATTCATGCTTATATATTACACCATAAAAAACCAAAACACATATCTGTCAATAAATATTGTTTTGATTTTGAAAACTCCAAGAAAGTTTTATACAATATACCTTGCATAAAATTTAACTCCTGCACAAACCATTGGTTTGATAAACATGTATATAGACTATGTGGTAGTATATTTTCTAGCCTACGCTTCCTTTCTTTACCTTTTATTTGTGGTTTTCCCTTTTAACGAGCTTCTTACAATTAAGAAGTGCCTTTATTTTACTTGTTAGAATAGCCAATTCTAACACTCACAACTTTCTTGTAGGCACAAAACTTCAACTCGCTTTCACCTTCTCAATGGAAACTCTAACTCCAAATGCCATTGAAGAAATTTTTCCAGGAATGTTTGATCTTGACACTTCCTCACCTGGGTTACATCCATAGACATAATACAATAGTCGCATTCTACAGATGCTAAATACCAGATTCAACTCTTTGATGGTGTTCACACCCATCCAACTTTACTTCCCAACCAATTCAACAATCTTGTTATTGAAGAAGCTATGGTCACTAAGTCTATTGTCCACCTAAAAGAATATACATCAAAGGTGTTCGACAAATACATGTATGTCCATCCATAATATTTTTTTATAATATTGCTCTCATTCATTCATTTGATTTTCCTAAATCATTTATGTCCTTCAACTACAGGGCTATAATTATCACTACTCTGGGAATGGTCTCAAATAAAGCACTGCTTGTTGGCACTCCAACTCCTCTTCTCCAGGCTACAAGTCATTTAGCATCTACTAGCTCCTAGGGCCCAATTGGTTTACAACAAGATGTAAGATCTACCCAACAACCAACCATAGCCCCTTCTGAAATACTTCCCATCAAAACTTTGACCCCATACTATAAGCGTTGGTCCATTGAGGGTAGAGCATTAACAAAGAGTCCAATCCATGAGTTTCAAAATGTTGGTTGGGAAGGAAAAGTTTTTGGTTTTGACCTAATTGATAAAGCAGGCTTTGAAATACATGTCACATGCTTCAATGAACTTGTTGATGAGTTCTGCAATGTTGTGCACTCTAATATTCTATACATTATTTCTCATGGTTTCATAAAAGTTTCTAATACAAAATATAGTACCTTGACAAGCCCATTTGAAAATTTCCTACAAAATTCATCAACAATAACTCCTTCAACATGTGTAGGATCTACAATACCCATGCACTAATTTCATATCAAGAGCATAGATTCCCTATTTTCGTTGCCTATTAATTCCCTTGTTGATGTTATTGGCATACTTTTATCTATCTCGCCCACATTGACCATTTGTAAGAGAGATGGAACCAAAACAGTCAAGTGTACTAAAAAAATCATAGACATGTCATGTTTAACCATTGATGTTACACTTTGGGGTCATCATTATGAATTTTAAGGGAAAGAATTATCTAGTTTTCCTCTTCTACCAACCCCTCCAATTATCTTGATCCAATTTGGATGTATAACCTCATGGCGAGGAAAATCTCTTGATACTATATTTGCAACTACAATTGTAATAAATCCAAATTTGTTAGAAGCCTTAACATTGCATGACTGGTATTCCACTATAGGGAATGAAAATATTTTCCTTTCCCTCTCAATAGATCATCTTTCTCCCAACAAGTTTGCAAATACAATTGACACAACATCAATCAATAATACACCCTCTCCTAAAAAAGAAATGCTTGTGTAAAAGCAAGCATATCAAAAGTCCACTTGGACAACTTTTACTACCTCTCTTGTCCTCTTATGGTGGGAAATAAGAAATGTAAGAAAAAGGTTGTACAAAAGAACCCAACAACTTTCACTGCCAAAAGTGTTCTATTGATCTCCCTAGATGTGATTTTAGCTACATGGTAAAAGTGGATTTGGACGATGGAATAGGTGCTCTTCTAAAAGTCACTACATTTGAAGGACCCACAAATGTCATGTTTGGTGTATTTGCTGAAAATTTTCAATTGCTACCAACAGAACTTGGTGCTGCTAAACACGTGCTAGATCAAGTTGTTGGGTTCTAGTTTTTCTTTGATCTGGCCATCACAATGAATTCATTTACTGGGAAAGAAATACAAATATTTGTAATTAAAACGATAAAAAATGTTTAAAGTTTGCAAGTACCTCTTACTTTCCACAATACTATATAGTCTTTGTGTATTTTGTACAAATTTTGTTGCTATCAATACCATCATCTATAAACATGTGTGCCTACAATTATAAAAAAATGCAATACACAGTCTTTTTTGATACCACAATGTTATCTTTTGCGTTTGTTTGGAAATATGATCTCTTGTTTTTTCAAGCTATGTATTCCAATTAAAGTTGAGTCAATACAAGGAATTGTTACTTCAAGTGTTATGGCCATTCAAATTATATATAAGTCACTTTATTATGTACAAAAAATTCTATGCACAACAAAACAATGTTTCGATACAACCAAACTCAAGCACACATACTAATGTTATCTTTTGAACTTGTTTGGAAATATGATTTCTTGTTTTTCAAGCTATGCATTCCAATTAAAGTTGAGTCAATACAAGGCATTGTTACTTCAAGCGTTATGACTGTTCAAATTATATAGAAGTCACTATAAATTATGTACAAAAAATTCTACGCACAACAACACAATGTTTTCTTGAACTACTACAAATTAATATTGCACTACCTTGTTCATCAGCAACCCCTATCATGGAAAACCAAGTTGAAACTATGGAAGCAAAATGTTCTTGTTGTAATCAAATGCAATGATTACAATACCATGTGAAGAAGGATTCTATTAATAGAGGGAGACGAGAAAACCATCACGACCTCCTTGAAATCTCCTCCACACCCCCACCCTCTCGTTCCAATAACCCCTCCCCATTACAATCACTTGCACCTCAAATGCGATCTACATTACACCCCATTCACCCTCCCAAAACGACCATCCTCCACTATTTCTTGCAAACTATTACACCACTAGGAATTCCTTCTGTTCAAAGTTGGACAACCTATCAAACATTTCAACATGTCAAGTATGCATGGAACGATACCCAAGAATAAAACCTAGGCAATTAAATGGTATTAGTGCTTGTTCAAGATGTATTTTAGAAAAAAATGGCAATCACTTCTCAAAGTGGAACAACATGGACCCTAGTGAGCAACCTTCTTGTTTGCAATGCCTATCTCAAATCGAGGAAATTCTTATAGCAAGAGTCAACCTTGTCCTCCAAGTTACTTATGCAAGAGGGGACCAACTAAACTATAGTGGCCACACTATTTGTTTTCCTCAGGATATTACAATAATTGTAACTTACTTGCCACATCATATTCATGACCAAGATATACTCATAGTTAACAAAAAAAATGTTGATTTTGAACAATATAGTTTATATGTTTGTAGAGAACACATTCACAAGTCTTTACAATATAAGATTTATAATGAACCTTACTACAAAGATGTACAATTAGATTAGGTGTCTCTCTTATGATTGCCCATTGCCTCCACTAACATATCTGGCCTTCTAAATGCAAGAACCTCAAATTCAAATCCCCCAAAAGTAAGTTTCATGGAAATAGATAATACAATTGAAGAACAATTACAGGAGAATGTGCAAGAAACTACATTTTGATTTGTGGAAAACCTGCCCCCTTCATGTACAAAAGTGCAAGATTTGTAAGACTTGTTGCAGTTAGGGGAAGGATGCTTGACTCCTACTATTGATTGGTCACCAATTTCTCTTACACCCATCAATAAATACACCACTCAAGGATTATTTATTATGGAATTCCCAACATTTTTTCCAAAAGGCATAGCTACATTCAATCAAAAAAATATGAAAGAGGTCAAGCTACATGAATATGCTCTCCATCTTCTTGGATACCATGATAATAGGTTCAACCAACACCCACGGTTTAGACACTTTATACTGAATATGCTTATGCATCATCATAGCCAAGCCACAACTTCTATTTTTTTCAGAAACACTTGGAAAGTAGACTTCCAACAACAATACTTTCCCTACACCAAAGATTAAAGGACCTTCTCGATGACAAGCTTGTAGACCAGGTTATGCATTTTGGCTCAAAATTCTGTGGTACACACCCTTTTGGAATCACCATAGGGGGAAGCGAGCTAACATGTTTATTCAATTTGGTTGCTCGAATCTATTCTTTACCCTTAGTGCAATAGTTACTAAATGGCCATACTTACACAATGCCATGTCGTCTATCGCACCGACAAATCCTACTACTGCTACTCAATGGAGAATCCAAAATATAGTACAAAATCCATACCTCTCTTCACTTTACATGCATCATATATTTATTGCATTTTGTGAAGAGGTTTTGGAAAATATTCTCTGCACAACTGACTACTAGTACAGGTAAACATATTTTACATCATTTAAATTTACTTCTTTCGTACACCATTTGCTTAGTAACAACTCCTCTCTCCAAGTATGAATGGAAACAACGAGGCTATGTACATTTTCATGGTTCCTTTGGCTCAAATAAGCACTTGATATTATCAAACTACAATGGAATAACCTTGCATCAATACAAAGCGCAATTAACTATATTGACAAATATGTCTCTGCATGGAACTCGCGCCCCCACCAAAGCTCAAATGAAAGAGTTCCAAGGTCTACCTTTGACAACCCTTGCTTAATGGACACAAGAATGATAATGTTGTACAACCCTTCACATGACTACAATGAACTACTCAACTGTGTTCAATTCCATACACGTTGTACCTTGCACACATGTTTGCAAAGAAAAGGATCCATCATTGAATGTCACTACAAAAACCCTTGGACCATGCAAGATAATTCAAGCCTTTCAAATGAGAGTGGCCAACCAAAGCACACCCCTGCTCGTAATAATGACTATTTGAATCTTCACAACCCCACTATCCTCTCTATTTGGTGAGAAAATGTAGATTTCCATCCCATTCTCTCCATAGATGTAGTGCTCAAATATATAGAAAAATATGCAACAAAATTAGAAACCAAATCTGAAACATATCGTGCAATGTTTTCTCATATTTTGACTAGTTTTGATCATAACAAGCCAACACTAATAGCTTTTAGAAAAATTCTTGTTGAAAACCTTGTGGGCCATGATATTAGTGCCCAAGAAAGTTACCACCTTTCATTAAAACTACCGCTTTTCCTGTCTAGTCAGACGTTTGTTTCTTTAAATGTAAACCAAAAACACTATCAACACATTCCACTCTCACACACATCCACATCATTAGACACAAACTACATTGATGCATACATAGAACATCTAGCTTGTCTGGAGACATTGGCACTAATTTGTGTCACTAAAAAATGAATCTTCAAAGCATCTTGTAAAGCGAACCAATGGAAAGAGCATTCCTCTAAAGCAATTGTTTGAATGTCCTCATGTTTCACAAGCATTCTTGCAAAGGACGTGACCCGATTTTTCATGAATTCTGTTGGAGTGAATTGCTTCTCTACAAACCATTTCGTAACATTGCATTTGAATTTGGTTCATCCGCCACTCAAATTGTGGCAAACTGGGAGAGGATGTCATGCAATTACCATACACGGTGCATGTGTGACACACTCAACTAGATATGGCCTCCAATCTAGACCTCAAATCTCCTTCAAACGACATGAAATCACCACATCAATGCAATCAATCTGACTGGAAAGTGTTGTTAGGTGTACACCCAAGCCATCCACTCCAGTTGGATGGGCTTGACATGTTGGATAACCATGAAATATACCTTAACCATGACTGGGATACTCCTTCCGTTAATCCACTACAAAATATAACTTCGTAGACTCAAACCACGTAACATTTCAAGTCCCCCTTATGCCCATTGTAAATACCTAGCATGAACTTTCATTGGAACAAAATAAAACTATTGATTTAGTGTTTTCACACATATCTTCCACCACTTACTAGACACCACTAAAAAATAATTGTTCAAGGAACTGTAGGAACTAGAAAGTCACACCTAATAAAAAATATCAAGTCTGCACTCAATTGTTTGGCTCCAAATGGTCAAAGATCGTTACTACTTCTTGCACCTATAGGTGTTGGAGTATTCAACATTGGAGCATCAACAATTCATTCCGCACTTCACATACCCATCAAAGAGATGGCTCCCTTGCAAGGCCAAACACTAGTAAGCTTCCAAGAGAAAATGTACTTCGTTGGCTATATTTTGATATATGAAATGAGCTTCATCGGTCCAAAGTTTCTATTACGCATTGACTATCGTTTACATGAAGCTTTCCCAACACATATCCACAACTCGTTTGGAGGTCGCTCAGTCCTACTCTTTGGAGACCTCGGCCAACTACCACTAATCAAAGACATTCCTATGTGCTCTTCTACTTCTTACAAAGGGACAATATGGCAAAGCTTTCAAATAGTTGTTACACTAAACAAAATACTTCATAAAGGTGGAGAGGATCCCACTCAAATTCTATTTCGTGATCTCTTGTGCAATTTAAGGAAGGTTGAACCTACAATTGTAGATTGGCAACTACTAATGTCAAGGTCAAGCTTGACACTAATGTCTACAAAAAAAATTTCTTTCTTATCATCCATACATCTTTTTGCAACCAATAAAAAGTTCTCACTCCATAATAAGCACATGTTATTATCCTTAACATAGCCTGTTGTCATAGACACTGCAAAAAAACTAGGAAGCTCCTTGAACTTAAATCCTAATGATGAGCAACTCCAATCTAAGATTCTACTATGTGTCGACCAAAAGGTTATGCTATATTGTAATTTGTGGAGTGATACAGGCCTTGTCAATGGAGCTCTTGGCCAAGTAAAAAAATGTGTACAAGGAGAGCAAAAAACAACCCCAACTCCCCTTGTTTGTTGTTGTTCGATTCAAGAATTACATAGGCCCTACCTGGGATCCAAAAAATCCCAAACATGTCCCTATTATCCCGTTGAGTCATGGTGTTCAATGCCAAATTCCACTTAAAATGCCAACATGGGCCTTAACGATTCACAAATCATAGGGACTTACAGTAGACATGGCCACCTTTGACATCGACAACATTGACTGTCAGGGGTTGACATTCACAACAATTTTGAGGGTCACTTGGCCTGGTGGCCTTCATATCCACCCTACATTCACATTCCAAAGATACGCATGCAAAAAATCCCTTCTGTTGCACGTAGGATCAAAGAGGAAGCTCGACTATCAGCACTATTGACATCAATCACTTGAAATGCTCATATACTTTTCAACAAAAAAGATATAGGTTTGTTCAATAAGTCCTTATTCCTTTCTCTTTCAATGTCTACATTTCTTATTGTATACACAGTTGTTCCTATAACAAGTATCCACTCTATATTCATAGATTGCTTTGTCCACACAACTCAATCAAAATACAAGTGGTCTTCCATGAACATTTGGCTAGAATATACAAAAAAGAGAAAGTTCCAGCATCTTTTACTGAAGCTATTGTTTGTACTGGAGTTCTCCCTTGCTAATTTGGTTCACAAAGGTAAATTTGGCTGCCTTCAATTTAAATACTTCTTGGCAAGCATACATGCAACTTATTTTCAAACCCTGTTTTAAATATTTACAAATCTTTTGGAAGCTATATTTTGTGCTCTCTTCAACTAACCTTTAAAGTTGTTTTATACCTTCCTCATATCTAATTTCATTTTCCCTTTAGATGCAGGTTGCAACATGGATTTAATAGAACTATTACATGGGCTAAGTTGACTATTAAGTTGATACCACAACTTTGGTTCTTTTGAGTTGCTAAGCAAGACTACTCCCATCGAGGCTACATCTCTTCTGGTTCTAGACCATTTTGTTGACTATTTTCTAAATGGTCGTGACTTGTTCACATATCAATTTTCAGTCGGTGCTATTGTGAGTATACTATACTGCTTATCAACCATTGCAAATGAATCAATGTAGTAATATAATTTGACAACTTTCTCTTAGAATATTTAAATTACTTACATGAATTTAATATTTGTGTAGATCTTTACATCCCTTTTCCTGCACTCTAGCTATTTTCTGTAGTCTCAGT
This sequence comes from Sequoia sempervirens, assembly GCA_007258455.2. NCBI lineage: Eukaryota > Viridiplantae > Streptophyta > Pinopsida > Cupressales > Cupressaceae > Sequoia > Sequoia sempervirens. Next base: position 15,377,479 of record VDFB02292527.1, on the reverse strand, counting down.
CAACACCTCTGCATTAGACGATTCTCAGTAGTTTCATTTCAAGTTTTGTGCCTCTACACTCTCTCTATTGCTTATTAGCTTTAAAACATAACAACTGGTCCATACTTGAGGTACCTGATATTGTCATCAAGGAAGATAGCTCTTCTATATCTTAATAGGCATATGATATTTTTCTTAGTAAATGAGCTTTATGAGTTTTATATGTAGTAATATAACTAATATTTGTAATATCAATATGCAATTATCATATGATCTCTATTTTAATTTAATTAAAATATATGAGAACTTTTCATCCTAGTGTTCATACTTAAAACTCTTTCTAATCTTTTCTTGGTAGTTGATGGGAAGTTTGCAAATGGTTAATGCCTTGTTTTTCCTCATTGATGTTGGTCTCAACAATATGGTATCTATCCATTGAATGTAGTTCTTTCTAATGACAACAGTTCCCTTGTTTTCGAGGTGCATCTTTTGTGCTATGGACTTCACTTTATGCCATTGTCCAATGGATTCTCCATGCATGTGGTATGACATGGTAAGTTACTTGAGCAAATTGTGACCCTTCTTTGCAATTTTCTGAAAGGTCACTTGTTATTTTAGGTAAGAGAAAAAGTGAAATACGTAGTTTATATTTACTTTATCATGTTTTCAACTACAATTCTATATTTGATGTATTTTTGCTTCTATTCTTTCAATTGATCTTTTGATATTCAAAATTCTCTTTCCTTGGCATGCCATGCTAGATGATTTTAATATTTTCCCTAAGTAATAGAACTTTATAAATATTTCAGCCGAAATATAAAAAGAGTATGGTCATAGCGGATTATAAAATTTAACTATGTTTTTCCTTTAAATTAGCTTATTTAATACCACTACATTTATTTGTTTTTGAATTATAAATATCTGCCAACTATCCAATTGAGTTTCTTTTAAAAAAAATCATTTTTTAATTATTTTTAGTTAGGTATAGGTCTAATGTTCCAGTTTGTGGGATGAATTGCGAAAGAGGCTCCAAAAGGACAAATCTTAAAAGGATGGGTTGACATATTCATTAGAAGTCTCCCATAGATTGTATTCATCAATATTTCCAACCCTATTTGAATCCAACCCTCTTGGATTCATTGGACAAGGATTCATATCCATATGAATGTTGGATTTTTTTTCCATCAGCGATAATACAAAGCTCCCATCTTAATCTGTTAACAAATTTTCTCCCATTTATCTCAAATATAAATTGCATAACCAATATTTGTAGCAAATGTTTTCTTTTAATTTAAATCTGTCATACTCTCTTCTTTGATGCGTCATGAGTAACATTTTTTGTTTGTGCTTTACTAATGTATAATTTAGAATTTCCCATTACAAGTACTTCAATTTAAAATAATCCAACTCTATGGGATCTTTGTGACCGACTCTGATTTTAAACTTGTTGACATGAAGAATGTGCTTTTAAAATAATCTGACTTTACAGAACCTTGTGCTTTTAATATTAGATCACAATTAATATTAAAGAGATCAAAATATTCTTTTATACAATGTGAACGTTTTGTAAGTAGAGATTTCAGATTCAATATAACCAAAATTGACATAAAACTAGTATATAAAATTGATGTATTGAGCTTGGTCGATGCAGAAAAAGGTTTGATTCGGTTGGCTATGTAAGGAAAACTTTGATTCTATCCATTCGCAACGATGGGAACACAGGGTTGCGTATACACTAAGGATTCTGCCAGATGGCAAGATAAGGTCCACATCTCGTCCACCCATCGTTTAGTTGAATCCGCCCATCGTCATGCCAGCGTGTATACATTCATGCATCTCATATTCAACGGGCATCTTTCCCCGCACATTATTTACTTTTTAGTTTGTTCTCACGGTTTTTTTAAATAAAAAACGTCGTCGTTAAAAATAAAAAATAAAAGCTTGAAAGTTTCAACAAAGAGACATTTTTAGAAAAATGTAAACAAAAAATAAAAAGTAATATTATATTATAAAAAATATTTATAATTTTTTAAATCAATAAATTGTTTATAGTTTAAGGATTTAATCTCTTAAATATATAAAATGAGTTTTAAGTAAATATAAGTAGAATAAACAACATAAATATAATAAAATAATTTTAAGTAAATAATAATTTTTAAATAAAAATACATCATCAAAACTGTAATGAATTTACAAGTTGGATTTTTGTAATTGATTTTAAGAATCATTGATCAAGAATGTAATGACATCTTCCAATTCTTTCACTTGCATTAATCCTAATCCTAATCCTAATCCCCACCTAACTACTCACTAAGTGATTGCACAAACTTAATCCATGATTAAGTGGGTCAACCCTCCCTATCACATCAAGCACATGGCCCTTTGTGCTTGTGGCATGGTCTTGGTACTATGTCAAATGTGCCTTGTCCCATCAAGCATATAATTTTCCTCTCAGTCCCTCTCATTGTGCCACTTGGAACAATCTTGTGGCTTGAGAGATACCAATCACTCTTGGCCCTTGATATCCATCAAACAATCCTAGACCTTCATCTATTTTCATCGAATTCTATATATCCATCACACAACCATTTTATCAAGAGAACTCAGTCATTTTAGCTGGAGCATCATTATGCTACCAAAATTTATAGTGAGCACACATCCAATCAACAAACTTGGGAAAATCTACTTAATATGAGGCGCATTATTTTGGTTTGAGCCTTCTTGACTTATCTTGAGTTTTTTTTTTAAATTTTATTTTATTGCTATAAATTATTCTCATTGAATGCATTTTTATGTACATGTTTCTCACATGCCCGGTGGGAGATCATGAATCCTTATCCCCCCTCAACAAGACCAAAAATAGTAATAAAGGGATATCCCAATTATATTGAGGATGGAAATGAATGTCTTGTTGATTAAGATGAGTATGAAATAGATCCCTTTGATACCATCATTGCTAGCAAGCTTACCACAAGCATCTTCCAAAATCTAATCACTCATTCAAGTTATATCATCATGCCTTTGTCCACACCTATTAGCAATCCTTAGTCTACCTTTGACAAGGGAAATGCATTAGCTCCCCCATCCACATCTCTCTTGTATCCATCACTCATATATCTCTGTCATCCAATCTCCATACCTCCCTCTTCTCCTCTAGCCCTATCTCAACATTCATCTTTTGACAAAAATACTGTCACCTTCACCCCTACTCTAAATTAACCATCCCAATATCGCCCAAACCATCTCTCAATCCATAATCCTAATTCTCCACTCTATGATTTGAATCCTCCATATACTCTTGATATTCCTCCTACTTCAATCCAACATTCACATCCTCCTATCTAAATTCACCTTCCACTCCCTCATACCTTAATCCCCCCTCAAATCCATCATACTTCCATCCTCCATATAATCCTAATCCTCCAATCCATAATCCTAATCCTCTACCCACTTGTAATCCTCCATGTAGTCTAAAACTTCCACCCAAGTCTAAAATACACAATTATCTCATTCCAAATGTCATCCAACGACTCCTAGTGAAGAAGTCTTCACCAAATCCACATCTCAAAGTTGTGGAGTCATGCCACCCCACTCCACCATGCACGCTCATTAGTGATGAGGTCCTTCTCCATCCTACACCTATCATTCCTCTTCACATTTCTAACATCATCCCAACCGTTGAAACCATCCAACCCATTAAATCTGCCCAAATTCAATCCCCTTCTCATAATCTTAGTATTGCACAAATCCACTCCCATGAGCATCTTGAATCCTCCATCCCTTCACCTACCTAATATGAGGAGTCTTTTCAAGAATTCTCCACCGTCCTACCACTCATGAAAGTTGAATATAGGTCATGAGTTTGTTCCAAAGCATAACAATACATCACCTCATCCAAATGAAGATCATACCATCCCACCTACTCCATATCAAGATTATGGTACCTCCTCTACCCCATCCCATGATCCCCTTATCAATCAAGATCATAACATCCCATCTACTCCACCTCATGATCCTTTATCGCTTACTATCCAAATTATCCCAACACCACATCCAATCCCCTTGGTCCTCTTACATTCACTCATGGCGGTTCTCTTGCAATAGAAGAACAAAGCATATGCACCATTCATCCTCCACCTAATAATGGAATCACATCATGCTTCCAAAATACCATGAATCATATTGTAAAATGAATGCTCAAGACCATGAAGTATCAAGGAAAAGGCTTACGCCTTAATGAGAAAGGTATAATAGAGCCCATCCATATCAAAGAATATCAATGAGCACGTGGCCTTAGCTACAAACCTTAAGGCACAAAATCCACCAATATTGGTAAAACCTTTGTACATAATAAGGGGGCCTCTTTTAAACAAACAATAGACAATTACCATCACTCCTCCAAACCATTTATCACCATCCCCCCTCCTCCATCATATCAAATCTAAACAAGTTTCCATATCCCTCCATCCTCCAAATCTATTTTGGGCCCTTATGTTCCACCATCCACCATCACATATCCCCCATCTACTAAATCCATTTGCGGCCCTTATATCCCAAAATCTAATTCTTTATCTCATCCTACTTACCCCCTCATCCACCAATCACCTATCCCTGTAATCCATAATAAATATCCCACTCTTATAATCCCCCATAAAAATCAACAAAGGAACACTTACATGAACTTTATCCACCAACCTCTATCTATGCATCTTATCCAACGTCCCAAGTCTATCACTCCACTTGTATTATCTCCACATAATCCATCTCCTCACACCCACACCATTGTTATTAGAAGCCATTTGGATGCCAAATAAAAATGCATACAACCAAACATCCACATGGAACTATAGATCCCCATGTCCCCTCAAAATGACATGATGAAGAAAAGAAAAATCCAATACAAAAGTGCACTCAATGCCAAAGGACATAAAGACCCACCAATGTAAAAATCAGAACTATGTGGCTCATAAAGAAAAATATACAATGAATTGAACAAATGAAAAACCATAATAGCATCTAAAGTTGCTAATCCAAAAGCTATGCATCTCCATCTTCCATATCATAAATCTATTTTGGCTCCCTATGTCCCAAAATTCATTATCTCAACTCCTCCATCATCCCCACATCCTCCATCTCTTTCTCCTCCAATCATTCAACACCCATCTCAATATGTGTCAATGTTAGTCCCGACAACTTCCCCCCATCACATTCACCTCCCATCATCCCATCCGTACACTTTCCAACATCCCATATATTATCCCACATATCTCCCCATCAAATCCATTAAATCCATGCCCCTGCATAATCTATTTATCCTAATAAGGTTGTACCTATGGTTCATCCAGTGGTCACTTCAAACATGGGATCTTATTACCTCAATATGGAACTTCATGCATGAGTCCTTCCTCCATCTCCTTATCACCTATATCTTCTAAATTATAGACTCCTTCCTCCATCTCCTTATTGTTATGCCTTGCATAACCACCCCATTTTGTTTTGGAACAAAATGGGTCCCCCTTGTGTTTTGTTGTTGTCCTTTGGTTTTGTTTGGGTCTTAGGAGTTGTTTGTTTTGCTCCTAAGTCCTTGTTTCTTTTTGTCTGTCGGATGTAGAGTCGGGATGGGAATTGGACTTGAAACTTTTGTTTTGGTTTCAAGTTCGGATTTGATTTTGATTTCGTGGCCGCCTTCCTTCTTTGTTCTTTTCTCTGTTTGTCGGTGTGTCTTGCACTCTCAGGTCTATTTCTCCCCTTAGTTGTTTGTCGTTTTCCTTGTATTTTGTTTTGCCCAAGCAGAAGTGAACCCAGAGTTGGAGGAAAACTTGGAACTTTGTAGAATTTCTAGATTCTGCTCCTGCCCCGATTCTGACTCTGCTCGTTTACTTTGTGTTGTTTCTGTTCGTGTTTGGGCCAGGTCCGGTTTTGTCCCAGTCCCACTTATTGTCGTGTTTGTTGTCTTTGTTTTGTTTCTTGTTCCTTTTTCAGGAGCAGAGCCGGAACCGAAACCAAACTTGGAACTTTGCAAAAAGTTCCAGTTCTGGTTTTGGTCCTGATCCTGCCCTCGTTTCTTTTTGTTGTTTGTCTTTTCGCAGGATTGGAGCCGGGTTCAGAGTTCGATAAGAGGCTTGTTAAGAAATTTCTTGTTCTGTTCCAGATCCAGGTTCGTGCCTTTCCTAATTTTGGTGTTCACTCCTGTTAATTGTGCATTAGTGTTGATTGTTTCGCCACCGACCTACCACATTTATGACATTAATTGCAGCCTTCTCACACACATGAAGTTATTTTAAAATAATAATTGTGTTTAACTGGCTCATTATCTTTGTTATCCAAGTCGTTTAAGCAAACCAGAGCTAGGAGAAATTCGTGAGAGGTGATTTTATTGTGAGGGTGTGTCAGTGAGCGAATCTTCATCAAGTTTCGGTCTTTCCTTGTGGGCATTTCGAGGTAGGGTTTCTTTTCCTATTCTCATTGTCCTTTGTTGTTTCTTTCTTGTGTTTTTGCTCGTCGTGTTCAGTGCATTCGCAAAATATTTTTCTGTGAGTCTTTGCTTGTTTCTTTTGGTTTTGTTTTTTTGTTTGTTCTATTTACCTCTTATGTTTTCTTTCTTTTCGTTTGCTGTCGCTTTCGTGACATGTGTGTTTTATCATGCCCTAGTTTCTAACTAGGGTTTCATTTGGTTGGGTTCTCCGCGTGTTAAATTCTTTTGGTTTTGTTTGGAGACCCTTTCTAATCATTCTTCCTTGTTTATTCTATGATTTCCATGTCATATTTGTGATGCCCTAATTTTCTAAGTTGACGCGTCATGCAAACTAGGGTTTGCTTGACGAACTTTGCAAAATATTTCAGACTTAGGGTTTAAATTGGTCTTTGTATGGTTAAAAGGTGGGGTTAAGCCCCTCTATTTGGATTCCTTAGTAAACCCACGTGACCTGGGTCCTTAGACTCATATGGCCATGTATTCAAAAAATGTGCTCCGTTTTTCATATTAAACTAGTAGAAGCGAACTCGGGAGTGAACTTGTGCTGGGTATTTTTTCCATTGAGGTTCATTCCTAAAATGATCCCACTTTCGGTCATTATGGATTTTGGTCTTCATACTTGTCTTTAGGTAGAATCAGAACCAGAGTGGAGACCGAACTAGGAACTAGCGATTAGTTCTAGGTTCGGTTTTTGTTCCAATTCCAGTCCTGGTCTCATCCTAGTTCTAGTCCCAGTCTCGCTTTGTATTGAAATAGTTCCATGTTCTTCTATGGATTCACTTTCGATGAAGTTGAAATTTCACTAAGTATGAAAGTTGGTCTAAGGAGGTAGAGAAAGATGTTGATTAATGTATTGAATTTTATGCTTTTTGTTCATCTAATACAAGAGATTATTACAGAGATTAGAAGATGTCAGGAGCATCATAAGAGGTTTCTTAGAGGAGCCAACGAGCAGAAACTTCAAGACAAGGAGCTAGGCCAAAGAAGATCAAAGTCGAGCAGCTCCCTACACTCTGAGATACAAACACAGGGAGGCTACTCTCACTGCTAGCAAGGTTGATTCTGATTGGGAAGACATCACTAATACCAACTTGGGTGCATTCAGTTATGAGGAGTTGCTCTTGGAGACATTTGGTGAAGATGTAACAGGAAGGACACAAAGAATTGTCCAATCAGGACTAGCACATGTTTCCATTTTCCCCCTATCTGTCCAATGTCCTGAATTGATAATGATTGCAGCTAGAGCATATAATCCTGCCACTAGGCAATGTGTGGATTTACAGGGGAATGTTATTATTTACTTAACACCCCAAATGATTAGATTTATGTTCAATGCACATACTCCACAAAATCCCAAGCAACTCAATGAAGCATAAGCTCTCAAATTATACAGTGATAAGAAGGAGACTAATAGAACTCATATGAACAAGAGTTGGATGAGAGTTGAGAAAAAGTCTTTGGCTAAGCTTCCTGACCATCCTAAAAGGGAAGAATTCTACAAGGAAATTTCAGACATAATAATGATGCTTTCTAGGGTGTTTGGGAAGAGGGATGCTTCCCAATTCAAGGAATGGATGTTTCCATTTATCTAGACTATCCTTGATGGCAGAAAATAGTTTGATTAGCCTATGATTGTCTCAGATTGTATACATAATCAGATGCTTAAAGTGAGAGAAATCAAGAGTTTCTTCATGACCTCTTATGTAATCTATGCAGCTGCCAGAAGAGGAATCTTTCCTCGACTAAATGCAATAGGTGTATTGGGAGAGGCTCAAGGAAAAAATAATGTATGGGATAATTATGATCAACTTACTTTGCAAACCTCAGAGTCTCACTATAGGAGGGTTAATGATGCATTTATGTATGTCATCATTAATCGGCTAACAAGAGATGTTGGTTACAGATTGAGTAGAGAGGCCATGGCCTTCATTAATGAATGGGGACACTGGTTTATTCAATACCCCAGGTTTACTTACTTCAGGTTGGGAGGTTTTGATGGCTACCCTCATTTACTCCCTAGATGTTGCAATGATAAAATTGTTTTAATGGAATTAATTTATCAAGCTCTAGTAGTCAATATGAAGTTTGGTAATAAACACAAGACTGGCTATCATAAGTTCCCCATGAAGTTGGGTGAGTATAGTTGTCGACACATTGTTGCAACTAAGGTAGTATGTGATGAATTGTTTTAGTTGAAGTTACGTTTGTATACTTCAAGGAAACATTATGTCCCAAATCATAAGATGCAAGGACTCCTTCCTACTGTCTTTGAAAAACACTTCAATCTGTTGGAGGACTTTTGGATGGATCTTCAGGATGAGTATGATATTAGGGAAGAAGTAAAAACTACCAAAAAGGAACTAATGAAATTAAAGGATATGCAAGAATTTTCCTTAACAGAATTTAAGAGGATCAAAATTGAGGACAGTTGGTTAGATGGGCCTGATTTAGATATCCTTCAATAAGTGTTCTCAAGATATGATGAGTATATCATGGACCAAGCAACGCAGGAGTAAGCCGGCAACATAACATTCTCCTCTTGACACCACATCCTCTCTTCTCCTATTTTGTAGGATTTGACACAAGTTGGACTCTAGTTCCCATTCTTCAGTTTCACCTTCTCTCTTGGGCGTTAGAATTTTGTGTAACAAAATAGTCAATCCTTGATGTAACTGAAGATCAACAGTCCAGTTTCTTCATGCAGTTTCAGTTCCTTAATTTGTTGATTTGGGTTTGTGATTGAGAGGAACTTATGCATGACATGTCTATATGTATCTCTTGGATTTATTTTGTAAAGGTCAGCTCATTGAAGAAAGATTAGCCACCTGATGATAGCAATAGGAATCATAGTCTTATAATTTTATAATTGTTAGCAAGATACTTTGGAAAGTTTAGTTGAACTTGGTTACATTTTTACAGTTCTTATACATTTTACAGGTTGTTAAGTTTGGACCTCTTTGATAAGATTAATGAATCATAATCAATCCATATGCCAGTGATTTTGCTGCACCTAAATGTTTTCTATTTGATGAGAATCAATAGAGGAAACTGGATTCAAGATTATCTCATTGAATTATATGTGAATGAAATTACTGTTATATCTATTTGATCTATGTTTTAATGATGAGTGAATGATCTGTTTTAAGTTTTGAAGTAAAAGTTTAGTGAATGGTTGTGATTGTGAATTAGCACTATGAATGTATGCAGTGGTGTAGATTATTCTATGGGTTGCATCATGTTGTGGTTTTTCATTAGGTGAAGAAACACTCATTATTTATATGCATGTCTAGATATTAAGAAGTTTTGTTCATGTTCTTCTGTTTCAAAGCTTTGATCTATCTTTTTATCTTTATTTAAACCCCCCAAACTTAGGTTAGTCGATCTAATGTTGTTTTGTTCCTCATTAGGAGCAAAGGCACCTTGCATATTACAATTACAATGACCATTGAGCCATATCAGCACAGTTGAGAACCAACTACCAAGACCTTGGGAGTTAGATTACTATATGTTGTCTTTCTCTTTCAGGAGAAATAGAATAGTGATATCATGTTTAATGTTGTTGTGCTGTTTTGACCATCAACAAATCTGGTGCTAGAAGGAGGGCCTTATGAACAAGCTAGCTCAAATTGGGTCATTCTCACCAGATAGGTACGAGAGAGTTCTTATATCTTCTTAGAACCTTGAACCATTTGTTGAACTCAAAACCCCTGTCAGGTACATACCCCAAGCTCGCAGAGTCCTGATTTCACCATTGTCACCACCGCTTACTCCACCTGGGTTTCCACCAAATCCACCCACACCACCTCATAGGCCTAACTCACCTATTCCACAACTAGTCCCAGCACCAAGACCCATGGATTTCTTTATGAATAACCCCTCACCACTAGGGACTATTGTTGGAGGTATACATGACCTTCCTAAGAATTGTGAGAGGTTTTTCCCCAAGTATATGCATGGAGAATCAAGGAGTGCGGAGGAGCACATACATGCCTTTAAGGATGCCTGTACTCGTGCTCAGGTAGCTCATCATGATTTTGTGTGAAAATTGTTCCCCTATTCTTTGGGTGACATGGCATACAATTGGTATTTAAACCTTCCCCAAGGGTTTGTTCTGAGTTGGATAGACTTGGAAAATGCCTTTATTAATCAGTTCTGGGTGTATGTAGACCCAACCATTCTATATCACCAATTTGCTGCAATAAGAAAGGAACCTCATGAACCATTGCCATTATTCAACAAAAGGTTTCAGAGAATGTACCAAAGGTTACAGGATCCCTACCTGGTTGCTGAGTCAATAGATTTGGTGCTAGAAGGAGGGCCTTAGGAACAAGTTGGCTCAAATTGGGTCATTCTCACCAAATAGGTATGAGAGAGTTCTTATATCTTCTCAAAACCCTGAACCATTCGTTGAAATCAAAACCCCTATCAGGTACATACCCCAGGCTCATAGAGTCCTGATTCCACCATTGTCACCACCACTTACTCCACCTGGATTTCCACCAAATCCACCCACACTACCTCATAGGCCTAACTCACCTATTCCACAACCAATCCCAACACCAAGACCCATGGATTTCTTTATGAATAACCCCTCACCACTAGGGACTATTGCTGGAGGTATACATGACCTTCCCAAGAATTGTGAGAGGTTTTGCCCCAAGTATATGCATGGAGAATCAAGGAGTGCTGAGGAGAACATACATGCCTTTAAGGATGCCTGTACTCGTGCTCAGGTAGCTCATCGTGATGTTGTGCGCAAATTGTTCCCCTATTCTTTGGGTGACATGGCATAAAAATAGTATTTAGACCTTCCCCAAAGGTCTGTTCTGAGTTGGACAGAATTGGAAAATACCTTTATTAATCAGTTCTGGGTCTATGTAGACCCAACCATTCTATATCACCAATTTGTTGCAATAAGGAAGGAACCTCATGAACCATTGCCATTATTCAACACAAGGTTCCAAAGAATGTACCAAAGGTTACAAGATCCCTACCTGGTTGTTGAGAATATTGCCATTTTGGCATATTTGAGGGTTGTGGATCCTTTGATTGGCCTATTCTTGAAGATGACATATGAGGCTGTTGCAATTAATTCTTTGTCTAAAGTCTATCACCTAGCCATCCAATTGCAACAACAGATAAGCTTACAATCAGGGAGTTTGGGAGGAGTTCTTCCTCCAATAGGATATCGAATGCCTAACCCAACTCCTTTGTTCAACACAGTCCCAAGGATGTCTTATTCCCAATATGGACCCATGTATGAGTTGCAAGTCCCACCTCCCTTACTGTTCTTCACTAATGGTACTCATGACTCCTCCCAACAAACACAAAATTACCAAAATAAAGATGGAGGATCAAATCCTGTTGGTCAGCCATCTATAGTAAAGACTACAGAAAGTGAAAGAACTCTCCAACTGACTAATGAGATCAAAAATCTCAAGAAGACTCTATCTCAGAAGTATAATGATATGACCCAACTTAGATAGAATCCCCCTTAGAACCATAATTAAAGTTTTCAAAATTATGGGGGGTATTCTAATTAGGGTGGTTACTCCAACCAAAACTCCAACCAGAATTATAACCAGAATCAGAACACCAATAGGAACTCTTAGAACCAAAATTCCTCTAACTAGAATTATCAAAATTAGAATAGGGGATATAATCAGAGGTCTAACAACAATAGACCATGTAATACTGGGCCTAATAATGGGGGAGTTTCCTATAATTATTAGGTAGGTGATGAAAAGCCACACACTACAAATGTGGCAGACCTCAATTTTATGCCGAATTGGTGTAGGCTGCATGATACTGCAACTCATTCTAAGGTTAACTACCCAGAAATGGAGAAGGTTGTAAAAATTGCATAGGCTGATGCTCCATTTCAAGGTGCACCCAATAAGTCTAGTGGATCAATGGATATAGCCATGGCCTATGATATATTTGATGAATAACTTCCATTTCCCAACCAAGAAGACAATGAAATAGTGGAAGATGTATACGATGCCCAAGCCTTCCAAACCAAGGGAGGCCATTTCCTCAAAAATTAGAATAGAGGGCCATTTACCACATCTGCTCCTCCTAATAACATGGTCCCACTGAATCAGAATGTGGATAATAACCCACCACCACCAAAGGGTCCATCTGACTCTTAGAATAAAGGTGACCCACCTTCTTTTCCTAAGAATTAGGTAAAAAATAATTCAGAGTTTGATTTCATTGCAGAGATGTAGAAGCAAAAGACTTCATTGTCATTCTTTGACATTATGAAGTGGTGCCCTGCCCAATGAGAAATTGTGTTAAGAGCCTTGGAGGAGGCAGACTAGTCAAAAGGTAAAGGTAAGGCGAATCTAAAAAATGAGATGAATACAACCCTCTAAAAAGGTAAGACTGGTACCCCACCTTTCCTTTTGAGTTTAAGAATTTTTGGAAATAATCTACATAACTGTCTACTAGATTTTGGGGTGTCGGGAAATGTCATGCCGTTTTCAATTTTTAGGAAGTTAGGTCTGAGTCCACTCCAAAAAAATAAAAAGGTCATCCAATTGGACAAAACAGAAGTCAATGTGGTAGGAGAACTTAAAAATATTCACGTATAGGTTGGATTTGACCCAAGGATCCAAACTTACATTGATATCCAAGTTGCAAATATCCCAAAAACCTATGGTATGCTTTTAAGCAAAGACCTCATGAAGAGTATTGGGGGATATTTGTCCTTGGACTTCTCACACATGTGGCTGCCCTGGAAAGGGATTGCAACACGGATCAGAATTGAAAGTGAGCCTAGGATTAAACATATGATTACTGAATATGATACTCCCAATGAGGTAGCCTATTTCAAAACTGAAATAGGAGTCTACAAGAAGGAGGACATCATGACTTTCTCTATACTCCATTCTAATGATCCACTACCCCTAGAACAAAATGACGTGATGACTACAGTTAATCAACAAGTCCTAATAAAAAATTTGCAACAAGATAGGTTGGTACTGGGAGAAAAGGATGATATGTGGAGTTTTTTGCTTCCCAATTGTTGTAGGGTCCATTATTAGAATCATTTTGAGTTGACATGTCAACCGTATGTAGATATCTTGAACTATGTTTTCAAGGCTGAGAAAACTTGTGAATACCAACCCCAAGCACTCACCAATAAGTCTTCATTTGAAGAAAAAGATGCAACCATCCTTACAAGAGCCAGTCTTGCTCAAAAGGAAGATTCTTCCCAACTTGAGCAGACTAAGGTTCTATGCTATGAAATACAAAGAGAGACTGAGGAATCTCAGCCTTCTCTTGTTACACCAACCCCAAATACCCTTCCAATGCCCAAGGAATTGGTGAAAAATGTACTAAATCATGATCTTATCCAAGAAGAGGTTCAGGAAGTAATTCCTAAACAGGTTTTGAATATAGGTGAATCTTCTCACAGACCTAGTCTGCCATTACCAATCTAAGCCACCACATACTTCTAGTAAGCAAAAACCTATAACCCCAAAGAAGAAAGAGATCCTATCTCCAGATCAATTATGGAGTCTTAAATTTGATGGCTCCAAGTCCAAATTAGGAAGTGGGGTAGGGATTGAATTAACCAACCCAAAGGGGAAGACTTACTTTTCTTCTTATAGGTTACAGTTTGGTTGCACAAACAACGCGGTAAAGTATGAAGCACATGCTCGAGGTTTGATGTTCGCTCATCAGAAGGTCAAATCTCTCATGGTTATGGGGGATTTTGAAGTAATTGTCAAACAAGTTTGCAACCAATATACATGTCATAGCAAAAGATTGGCTGCTTACAAAAATAGAGTTTGGAATATGATTGAGGATTTTGATGCTTTTGGAATCACTTTGATTCCTAGGGAACACAATCAGATTGTAGATTCCCTTGTAGTCATTGCTAGTACTCTGGATCCTATGCAAGACTCCAAATTGAAAATATTTTTAGTTGAACTAGTCTCAACCCCAACAGTCCCAGATAATGTTCAGAAGTTTTAGGTCTTTGATGATGACCAACACATACTCGACTTCTTGGAAATTTATGATGTCTTCGAAGGACAGATAATAGATGAGTTAGAAAGAGATCATGAGGATTGGGACCCTAAGAGTTTTGATATTGAAGGGAAAATGAAGTTGAAAAGCAACAACATTCCCAAGGGGATGGTAGCTTTGGAAATAATATTTGACTCTGATCCTCAGGCTCGTGAGATGGTGCCAACATAAAGTGATGGAGGGAAGTAAAAATCTATTAATTTGGATGATGCAGGTCCTGAAAGAAATGTTTATATAGGAAAAACCTACCCAGAGGAGACCATAGATGAAATAGTTAAGGTGTTAAAAGAAGACATTGCAGCAATTGCTTGGAGTTATGAATATTTAAAGACTTTTGACACCTCTGTGATCACGCATACAATAACTCTAAAGCCAGAAGCAAAGCCCTTCCATCAAAAGCAGTTCTCGGTGAATGCTTTGATCGAGCCATTAATTCAGAAGGAAGTGCAAAGGATTTTTTCAACAAGAATCATCTTCCCAGTATGACACTCCACTTGGGTTGCCAATTTAGTTCCAGTACGCAAGAAAAGTGGGGAGATCAGATTGTGTGTTGACATCAAGAACCTAAACAAAGCCTCAAAGAAGGATAACTATCCACTTCCTTCTCTTGATGAGGTATTTCAAAATGTCAATGGATCTCAGATGATGTCATTCTTGGATGGCTATTCTGGGTATAATCAAGAGCTTGTCAACCATGAGGATAGAATGAAGACTGCATTCACTACTAAGTGGGGGACATTTTCCTATCGCATAATGCCGTTTGGACTTATCAATGTTGGAGCTACATTCTAGCAGGAAATGGACATAGCATTTAGGGATCTGATAGGTAAGTGTATCATTATCTATGTAGATGACTTAACTATTTTCTCCAAGAATAGAAAGGACCATGCTGCTAATTTAGCAAAATTCCTGAAGGGATGTATAAGCTATGGAGTGTCCCTAAATCCAAAGAAATGTGTGTTTGGAGTTTTTGAAGGGAAAATTTTAGGCCATGTGATATCAGAAAAGGGGATATCCATAGAACCTGATAGAGTTGAAGCCATCTTGAAACTGACAATGCTAGGAAGTAAAAAGGAGATGAGATCCTTCTTTGGAAGGATCAATTTTGTGAGAAAATTTATAATAGGGTTTGCAGAAATTGTCAAACCACTTAATGAGATGATGAGAAAAGATGCAAAAATAGAATGGAGCAATGAGGCTAAATCTGATTTCTCACAGATTAAACAATCAATATCTAAGGCACCAGTCTTGACTAGCCCAGATTATCTAAAGCCCTTATATATCTATTCCTTTGCATCCGATCATTCATGTGCAACTGTTCTAACACAACAAAGAGGAGAGGGAGATGAAAGGCTAATTGCTTTCATGAGCTCCATATTCAAAAATGCAGGAGTTAGGTATCCGCCCCTTGAGAAGCAGGCCTTTGCATTGGTGCGAGCAGTAAAAAAATTTAGGCACTACATTCTTAGGAGCCAAGTTGTTCCCATAGTTCCTGATTAGGCTGTTAAATATCTCCTTATGTAGAGTGAGTTAGGGGAGAGAAGAGGAAAATGGATGGCTATTTTACAAGAGTATGATTTAGAAATCCATCCAATGAAGCTCATCCGAGGACAGGGCTTATCAAAGGCTATGGAAAATGTTGAAAATAGTATCACTTGCTAGCAGTATATGGTGCAGTCATTCACCAAGGATCCGTGGTACATAGATTTGATCTTCTTCCTCCTCAATAATAGATTCCCAGATGGGATGAATGCTACTCAAAGGAGGGCATTGAGGATGAAGAGTGCTCATTACATGCTCAAAGGAGGATCCCTATATAGAAGGAATTATGAGGGACTTTACTTACATTGTTTGGATCAACAAGAATCTAAGCATGCTATTGCCAAATTTCATGGTAGACATGACACAGGGCATGGATCTGCGGATTCATTAGCTCATCAAATTCTCAGGTCAGGCTATTATTGGCCCCACATGTTTAGGGATGCACATCAACATGTTAGAACATGTCACACATGCTAGATCTCTACACCCAAGGAGCGTAATCTTGCAATGCCTTTACAACCAGTTTATGAGGTAAGACCATTCGCCCAATGGGCACTGGATTTTGTAGGGGTAATTAATCCAAACTCTTCTACAAGTCATAAGTTCAACTTAACAACAACTGACTACTGCACACGTTGGACTAAGGCTCAGCCATGCAAAAATAGTACCACATAGGTGGTTATCATATTTCTTAATGAAAACATGATTACCAGGTTTGGAGTACCCTTTGCCTTGGTATGTGACAATGGCCTTGCTTTCTCATCTGCTGAGTTCATACAATGGGCCTATGAACATAAAATTATTTTAAAGTACTCCTCTAGTTACTATCCTTAGGGAAATGGTGTAGTAGAGTCTACCAATAAGAACTTGTTGGAAGTAATAAAGAAATTACTAGAAAACAATCCTAGAGACTGGCATACCCATTTCAAAAATTTCTTATGGGAAAATCGAACCCATATTAAAACCACTCTAGGAAATTCCCCATTTAAGTTAGTCTATGGCCAAGAGCTGGTCTTCCCCATACATCTGTAGATACATGTTCTCAGGTTTATGCAGTAATTTTATTCAAAGGATGATCAGATTGAGGTAAGGCTAAACAATATTTTAAACATGGAAGAATAGAGAGACACTGCTTTACAACAGTTCTTTAAACACTAGGCTATCGTCAAACGTTGGTTTGACAAGAGAGCCAAAATAAAGGCTTTCAGGATATCAGATCTTATGTTGCTGTGGGATAAGGATAAAGAGATAAAGGGAGACCACCAAAAGTTTGATAGACTCTGGTTGGGTCCCTATCAAATAGCTGAGATCTTGGGTGAGAACGCTTTTCAATTGACCACCCTAACAGGAGAACCTATTCCATTGCCCATCAATGGAAAATTTCTCAAGCATTACTTTGGCCCATGAGGGTCTGATTTTTGAATTGGTTCTATATATATATTATATGTAATTAGCTGTTCTTTTGTTGTTGTTTGTTTTTTTTCTTTCTTTCTTTCTTTTTGTTTCTCTTTGTTTCGGTCTTTGGGGACCTTCATTTCTTTCCATTTTGAAATGAAGGGGTTGTTATTTAAAGTATGCTATAGGGACTGGGAGAGAAATTGATATAGGTATTTTTAGGCATATCTGTTGAAAGATTTCATTCTAAACTTATGTCTTATGGTCATTTTAACATTGGTTTGAAAAGTTATTAAGAATAAGGTACATTGTAAATAATCTTATGAACTATGATTGAAGTTTGACACAAAATAGATAAAACATTTGCCTATGTAAATTTCCTATTCATCTCAGGGTGACTGTATCTCTGGTTCAAGTGAAAAATATGATTCCCAAAAACGGTCATAAGATTCAATGTAGTTCTCAACCCACATTTCAGATTTGTTATATCTGAGTATTGAGAAAATTCAATAAAGTATTCCCATAAATGAAGCTTGTAAAAGAATAGAGAACCATTGAAAGAAAGCAGACTCAATACAAATGGGTGATTCAAGTATCTCTATTGGGGCTATGGACACCTGTTTGGTAGTAGAGCAATCCTTTGAGAGAACTAGAGGTACCTCCATTGGGGCTATGGACACCTGACTGGTAGCGGAGCAATGCCCAGGATTTTATTGCATGATAGTTGAAGGGCTCAACCTATGTAGCTTGGATCTTAGGTGTAGTTGTTCAGGGGTGGAGAAAGTTTTTATGAAGAAAGATGCACCATATATGCACACACTTAGATTCAAAGTAGTTCATGTTGATATACATATGAGATTCCAGCTCAACCTTACTCAATATATCTAATCCTACTTAAGTTAGCATGTTTCATAAACTAGAGGTTCTGGGTGACTGAATTCTTCAGTATCTTGAAAATGGGTAAACCATTTTCCAAGCCGAGTCGCCATTTGTTATGCCTTGAATAACCACCCCATTTTGTTTTGGAACAAAATGGGTTCCCCTTATGTTTTTTTTGTTGTCCTTTGGTTTTGTTTGGGTCTTAGGAGTTGTTTGTTTTGCTCCTAAGTCCTTGTTTTTTTTGTTTGCCAGAAGCAGAGTCGGGATGGGAATTGAACTTGAAACTTTTGTTTTGGTTCCAAGTATGGATTTGATTCTGGTTTCATGTCCACCTTCCTTCTTTGTTATTTTCTCTGTTTGTCAGTTTGTCTTGCACTCGCGGGTCTGTTTCTCCCTTGAGTTGTTTGTTGTTTTCCTTGTGTTTTGTTTTTCCTGAGAGGAAGCAAGGAAAACTTGGAACTTTGTATAATTTCCAGATTATGCTCCTGCCCTGATTCCAATTCCACTCGTTTGCTTTGTGTTGTTGTTTCCGTTCCTGTTTGGGCCGGGTCCGGTTTTTATCCCGGTCCCGCTTCCCGTCATGTTTGTTGTCTTTGTTTTGTTTCTTGTTCCTTTGTCAGGAGCAGAGCTGGAACTGGAACCAAACTTGGAACTTTGCAAAAAGTTCTAGTTCCGGTTTTGGTCCTGATCCTGCCCCCATTTCTTTTTTTTGTTTGTCTTTGTTGCGAGACTAGAGCCAGGTTCAAAGTTCGATAAGAGGCTTGTTAAGAACTTTCTTGTTCTGTTTTGGATCCAGGTCCGCGTCCACCTTGCTTTTGGTGTTCACTCTGGTTAATTGTGCATTAGCGTTGATTGCTCCACCTTCAACCTACCACATTTATGGAATTAATTGTAGCCTCCTCACACGCAGGAAGTAATTTTAAAATCTTAATTGTGTTTAACTAGCTCATTATCTTTGTTATCCAAGTCGTTTAAGCGAACTAGAGCTAGGAGAACTTCATGAGAGGGTATTTGATTGTGAGGGCGTGTCGGTGAGAGAATCTTCATCAAGTTTCAGTCTTTCCTTGTGGGAATTTCGAGGTAGGGTTTCTTTTCCTTCCTTTTCCCATTGTGCTTTGTTGTTTCTTTCTCGTGTTTTTGCTCATCGTTTTCAGCTCGTTCGCATAATCTTTTTCTGTGAGTCTTCGCTTGTTTCTTTGTTTCTTTTGGTTTTGTTTTTGTCTTTTTTCTGTTTTCCCATTCTATTTTCTTTCTTTCTGTTTGTTGTTTTCCATTTACTATTGCTTTCATGACAGGTGCGTTTTGTCGTTCCCTAGTTTCTAACTAGGGTTTTGTTTGGTTGGTTCCTCCACATGTTAAATGCTTTTGGTTTTGTTTGGAGACCCTTTCTAATCATTCTTCTTGTCGATTCTACGATTTCCATGTTGGGTTTGTGATGCCCTAATTTTATGAGTCAACGCATTGTGTAAACTAGGGTTTGTTTGATGTCCTTTGCAAAATATTTCGGACTTAGAGTTTAAATTGGTCTTTGTATGGTTAAAAGGTGGGTTAAGCCACTCTATTTGGATTCCTTGGTAAACCCATGTGACCCGGGTCCTTAGACTCATATGACCATGTATTTAGAAAATGTGCTCCTTTTTTCATTTTAAACTGGCAGAAGCGGACTCAAGAATGAACTTGTCCTGGGGATTTTTTCCATTGAGGTTTATTCCTAAAATGATCCCACTTCCGGTCATTATGGATTTTGGTTTTCATACTTGTCTTTAGGCGGAATCAGAACAAGAGTGGAGACCGAACTAGGAACTAGCGATTAGTTCCAAGTTTGGTTTTTGTTCTGATTTTGGTCCTGGTCTCATCCTAGTTCCGGTCCTGGTCCCACTTTGTACTGAAATAGTTCCCTGTTCTTCTATGGCTCCGCTTCCGATGAAGTTTAAATTTCACTAAATATGAAAGTTGTCTTAAAGAGGTAGAGAAAGATGTTGATTAATGTATTAAATTTTATGATTTTTGTTCATCTAATAAAAGAGATTATTGCAAAGATTAGAAGATGCCAGGAGCATTAGGGGAGGCTTCTTAGAGGAGCCAATGAGAAAAAACTTCAAGACAAGGAGCTAGGCCAAAGAAGATCAAAGTTGAGTAGCTCCCTTACACTCTGAGATACAAACACATGGAGGCTACTCTCATTGCTAGCAAGGTTGATTCTAATTGGGTAGACATCACTGATACCAACTTGGGTGCATTCCGTTATGAGGAATTTCTCTTGGAGACATTTGGTGAAGATGTAACAGGAAGGACACAAAGAATTGTCCAATCGGGACTAGCACATGTTGCCATTTTCCCCCTATCTGTCCAATGTCCTGAATTGATAATGATTGCAGCTGGAGCATATAATCCTACCACTAGGAAATGTGTGGATTTATAGGGGAATATTATTATTGACTTAACACCCCAAATGATTAGATTTCTGTTCAATGCGCCTACTCCAAAAAATCCCAAGCAGCTCAATGAAGCATAAGCTCTCAAATTATAAAGTGACAATGAGACTAATAGAACTTAAATGAATAAGAGTTGGATGAGAGTTGAGAAAAATTATTTGGCTAAGCTTCCTGACCAGCCTAAAAGGGAAGACTTCTACAAGGAAATTTTAGACATAATAATGATGCTTTTTAGGGTGTTTGGGAAGAGGGATGCTTCCTAGTTCAAGGAATGGATGTTTCCATTTATCTAGACTATCCTTGATGGTAGACAACAATTTGATTGGCCTATTATTGTCTCAGATTGTATACATAATCAGATGGTTAGAGTAAGAGAAACCAAGAGTTTCTTCATGACCTCTTATGTAATCTATGCAACTGCCAAAAGAGGAATATTTCCTGGACTAAATGCAGTAGGTGTATTGGGAGAGGCTCAAGGACAAAAGAATGTATGGGATCATTATGATAAGCTTACTTTGCAAACCTCAGAGTCTCACTATAGGAGGGTTAATGATGCATTTCTGTATGTCATCATTAATCAGCTAACTGGAGATGCTAGTTATAGACTGAGTAGAGAGGCCATGGCCTTCATTAATGAATGGGGACACTAGTTTATTCAATACCCCAAGTTTACTTACTTCAGGTTGGGAGGTTTTGATGGATACCCTCATTTACTCCCTAGATGTTGCAACAATAAAATTGTTTTAATGGAATTCATTTATCAAGCTCTATTAGTCAATATGAAGTTTGGTAATAAACAAAGGACTGGCTGTCATAAGTTCCCCATGAAGTTGGGTGAGTATAGTTGTCCACACATTGTGGCAACTAAGGTAGTCTATGATGAATTGTTTCAGTTGAAGTTAGGTTTGTATACTTGAAGGAAACATTATGACCCCAATCATAAGATGCAAGGACTCCTTCCTACTGTCTTTGAAAAAAACTTCAATTTGTTGGAGGACTTTTGGATGGATCTTCAGGATGAGTATGATAATAGGGAAGAAGTAAAAAATACCAAAAATGAACTAATGAAATTAAAGGATATGCAAGAATTTTCCTCAAAAAAATTTAAGAGGATCAAATTTGAGGACAGTTGGTTAGATGGGCTTGATTTAGATATCCTTCAACAAGTGTTCTCAAGTTATGATGAGTATATCATGGACCAAGCAACACAAGAGTAAGCTGGCAACATAACATTCTCGTCTTGACACCACATCCTCTCTTCTCCTATTTTGTAGGATTTGACACAAGTTGGACTCGAACTCCCATTCCTCAGTTTCACCTTCTCTCTCGGGCTTCAGAATTTTACGTAACAGAATAGTCAAGCCTTGATGTAACTGAAGATCAACAGTCCAATTTCTTCATGCAGTTCTGATTCCTTAATTTATGGATTTGGGTTTGTGATTGAGAGGAACTTATGCATGACATGTCTATATGTATCTCTTGGATTTATTTTGTAAAGGTCAACTCATTGAAGAAAGATTAGCCACCTACTGATAGCAGTAGGAATCATAGTCTTAGAATTTTATAATTGTTAGCAAGATACTTTGGAAAGTTTAGTTGAACTTGGTTACATTTTTACAGTTCTTATACATTTTATAGGTTGTTAAGTTTGGACCTCTTTGATAAGATTAATGAATCATAATCAATCCGTATGCCAGTGATTTTGTTGCACCTAAATGTTTTCTATTTGATGATAATCAATAGAGGAAACTGGATTCAATATTGTCTCATTTAATTATCTATGAAATAAATTGCTGTTATATCTATTTGATCTATGTTTTAATGATGAGTGAATGATCTGTTTTAAGTTTTGAAGTAAAATTTTTGTGAATGTTTGTGATTGTGAATTAGCACTATGAATGTATGTAGTGGTGTGGATTATTCTATGGGTTGCATCATGTTGTGGTTTTTCATTAGGTGAAGAAACACTCATTATTTATATGCATGTCTAGATATTAAGAAGTTTTTTTCATGTTCTTCTGTTTCAAATCTCTGATATATCTTTTTATCTGTATTTAAACCCCCCAAACTTAGGTTAGTCGATCTAATGCAGTTTTTTTCCTCATTACCAACAAAGGCCCGTTGCATATTACATTTACATTGACCATTGAGCCATATCAGCACAGTTTAGAACCAACTACCAGGACCTTGGGAGTTAGATTACTATATGTTGTCTTTCTCTTTCAGGAGAAATAGAATAGTAATATTTTGTTTAATGTTGTTGTGCTATTTTGACCATCAACACTTATCACCTACTTTCCAAATCCATTTATCCACATCCTTATTCTCATCTACCTTCATTCATGCAAAAAATCTATAAAAATCCAAGAAAAAAAACAATTTAAACAAAAAAATAGTAAAGAGAAAAAGCCATCCAATGGTGGAAAATTGGAAAATAGAAACCTTTTAAAAGTACCATGATGAAAACTTGGAAAACAAGCATCATGTGTACATTTCCCATCTATTTTCTCTCCAAACTTGGGGAAACTTCATTCTCAACATCCTCTCCCTCCATCTCCTCCATCCAATATATCCTCCCTATCCTACTTATCATATCACATTTATCTCAATACTTTCATTGTCCTTGTGATCTTGATATGGATAGAGGAAAATATATATACATGCTTCGGATCCCTCTTGGCATACATTCCCTCTATCCACGTATTATCATATTCCTTATCCTCCCCATTATGCTATCATCCATCTAGCTTCCTTATCTTTCTCATCATACTCACCCATGTATAAGCCCCTTGTCCTCCCATCCTCCTATCATCAATCTTAATGCCTCATCTTACATGACATATATAGAGTGGGGAATCTTATTCCTTTGTGAAATATTCCCTAGAGATCTCATTCCATACCATCCATCCATCCTTCCCTCCATCCTATCATTCTTCCATCTCCCCTCTTTATCTCACCATCCATCCATCCAATAATATTTCTATCTTCTAATCTTTATCTCTCTATCCCTTCATCTCATCATCCTTCCATCTCTCCACCCTTATCTCCCTATCACTTCATCCTATCACCCTTTCTCTCTTCTAATCATTATCCTCCTATCCCTCCGTTCTATCATCATTCCATCATCCAAAATTTTATCTCCCTATCATGCATCCATGCAATCCATCCTACCTTCTCATCCTCATATCCCTTTTCATTGGCATCTAGCTATATGTTACCCCCATGCAATTCAATTCCATCTATACCACAATCATCACTCCTACCTCTTTCCAATGTCTTCCTAATATGTGATTATGTGATGATGTGATGTGAAGATGTGATAATATGTGGATAGAGGGAAAAACCCAAGCATACTTATATATCCATCACATCATTCTCCTAATTTATCTTTTGATGATTTTGATAGCCATTCCATTTCTAAGCTTCATATAGTCAAGATCATCTTGTAAATATTATACATATTTCATATATTGATCATCATGTACATATGGCTAGCCTTGTACATAGTGTCATACCATTCATTGTCATTGTTTAGGCCCATAATTGTGCCTACTTGTCACTAGGTCCCATCCTTTTTTTTTTGTGTCACCAAGACCCCCTATCAATCTAGTACTTCAACAAAATCCATTAGCTCCCTTGGGTTTCAAATATCTTGATCACGTCTTGTCATTAGAATCCTAGGTCCTACAATCCTTGGTCTTCGTAGGATATATTATTCCTCACATTAGACCATACTAACCACATCCATCGTCCTTATGGAAAAGGGTACTTGAGATTTTTATTATTTATTTGGTGTTTTTGGATCTTTTTTTTTCTTTCATTTGAGCTTCCTACTTTACCTACTTGAGGTTTCTGCCATCCATCATATCATGGCGTGCTTTGATTGGTGAAAGTAGGGGAAAATCTTGAATTTTTATTTTCCATCTCTTCTAGGTTTCCTCACATTATATCCACCAAGATCTATTATGGTCTTGTGTTATGCTAGAGCATCCTCTTATTCTTTTGGTTTTCTAGCATTGTATCCACCAAAGCCATTGGTGACTTTATGATATGTTGGACTAACCTTTTGTTTGTGGTGTCAGTCCTCTACATGAGATATAAATTCACCATGGTTCCTCATACCCTAGGGTATAATATCCCATGCTATATAAAATTAAGTTCTCACTACATAGTAGTTCTAATTCAATGCTCCCAATCCCCCTTCATTTTCCTTCATATTTCTAATCCATTCATCCTTTTTATCTATCCCCCATCTACCTATCCTATCTATTTTCATCACTCCACTTAATCCTAGATCTTTTGTGCACATGAATCCTCATCCATCTTTTCATCTATCCTCTCATCTTTCTCTTGCAATATGTTAGAATATGGTGTTGTACACCATTGCATAAAATGATTTATTATAATGTTTTAATTAAATAATTATTTAGTTGTGATGCACCTTGGTGGTGTGGTTAGTCACACTAGGTAATTATCTGGGGGACCACTTGATGTTGTATTGCAACATTGTATTATTATTTAATGTGTAGGAGACATGCGATAATTTAATATTGGGAAAATATTAAATAAGGTAAAGCCTTAGTACCAAATATTAAATAAGGGGTTAGTGGTTTTGTATTCACATGGTTTTATGGTACGTGGTTTTATCTTACCACTATTTTTATTTTGTGTGAGGTTTTGTCTATAAAAGCAAACACATGTGTAGTGCTTTAGGTTGGCTGAGTGGGTTGGCTGTCATTATTGAGTCTCTTTGAGGAGTGTGTATGTGAAGCATGGTATGAGATGTGTGGATTCATGTTTGGACACATGAGGATGCATTGAGAGGCTTGATGCTTCAAAGGTATTCATTGTAACTCTTGTATTGATTTATTGTTGAATAATATGATGGAGTATAGATGCTTTTGGAGGTTGGGTTTTTCCCTCTTGAGGGTTTTCCTAGGGTATATGTTGTGTTGTCTTATGTTTTGTCTATTTGATCTATGTATTGTGGTTACTTGTATGCATATTTATCTCTCATGGGGTTATGTAGGAAATGGATTAAGATTGTGGGTTGAATGTAATATTTCCTAACAAGTGGCATAAGAGCTTTCATGGTTGAAGAATTTTTGTTATAACCCTAGTTTGAGATTTTTTGCAAAGTTGAGGCCATAGACATGCATGTAGAGTTTGAGTCATTACCAGATATGGAACACATGTTGCAGGTGTTTGTATGTAGATTTGGGATTTTGGGTTGTCAATATTTGTTGGGTTTATTGCAGATCTGAAGTTTTCCAAATTTGGGTGAAAGAGGGTTTCTTGGTTTGAGTTTTCATATGAGGGTTTTGTAGGGGAAATTTCATAGATGACCTGTTGAGACAAAATGTACCTCATGGTTGGATTCAAGTTGGCCAAGAGATGAAGATTGATATAAAATTTGACCTATTTTGAAAAAGTTGAAAAAAATGTAAAAAAAAAATTGTCGTATGGCCTTTTTGGCTACCCAATTTTGCCATGTGTAGGAAAATATTAAAAAAATAATATTTGGAAAATCTCGCAGAAAATATTTTTGCTACTTGCAAAAAAATTAAAAAAAAATGTTAAAAAATTGATTGATTTTTTTTTGGAAAGATTGTAGGGGGAAATTTCATAGGGCCCCTAGTCATCCTGGTGGTCATTTTCTGGTGGGCTTTGCTGGCTTTGGCAGTCAACGAGTAATAAAACTGCCACCACGCTTTTTAATGAAATTTAATTTTATTAAATTATTCTGTTTATAATATAAAACCATGAATCTCAAATGAATTAAAATGGATTTAATAAATCTGTCGGGTCCATGAGGGGGTTGATAATATTTTTAAAAAGGAAAAACTTAAACCATATTTAATTTGGTTTTGGAATTCGCCACCAGCTAGGCGACGTCGTTCGGCCACTGGAGCACCACCCTATTTTGCCCTTATAGCTAGATTGGAGATATTTTATTTTGGGAGGCATAATGTTTTCCCATGATGTACTTTTGTCAACTTCTTATAGTCATTGGAAATATGGTTCCAAGATCTATGATGTGGAGTTGGTTTAGTTCCCTGATTTTTCCATTTTGACATGTTTTTGGAGTCTAGAAGTCAAATGTTCTCATTTGTAGGATTTTGGTCAGAACTTTTGTATATGGAATCATATTTTCGATTTCAAAGAGGAATTGGAGAGACTTTGTAGTGTACTACATAGTGGTTCAGAGTGTTTATCAGTTTGAGGAGTAGGATGAGTTTGGTACTTGTTTGATTGCTTGTAGGATCCTGAGATTCAGGATGTGATTGTGTGAGCATCTGGATGAGTCAAGAGGCAAAATCTTGAGGGAGTACATGCTTTTATATGATATTGATGATGGTACAACTGATTATCAATTTGGTGCTTCTAGGTATAGGTTTATAGGTGTTTTTCAGAGTTGGACTTTGATGGTGATAGGTACATTTTGAGGACATGGTTGGACATGGTTTGAGACTTGGAGTCTTGTATGGGTGATGGTTGAGTGCAAGTACCATGATGGCTATGGTTATGGTGTCATGGGTATGAAGGTACATTTATGCATTGGCACGACATGATCATGTATGTGGTTGTTTGGTGGTGATATGGTTTGGTATTAGGAGATTGCACTTATCTTCTTGATGCTTATTTGGTTCCTTGATTATGATTACTCATTTGTGGAAATGGTTGGAAAATTAGATTTGAGGTTGATTTGGTGTTTGAGGATTAATGTCTACAGGATTATCTTCTTTGATATCTCAGTTTGTAGGTTACTATTGTGATGATGATTTTACATATTTTAGTGGTTGGATCTGAGTTATGCAACTTGTAGGTGTGTAAAACCTATTGGGTTGCAGTGGGATGAATCAGATGTGTACTATCTATATCTACTGGGTTTGATTCATTGTTGTTGCAGATTTCATTAGTTGGCCTTGCATGTGGTCATTTGTGCATTGGTATGTTGTTTCAGGATTGAGAATATGGATGATTTGAGTACTTGATTAGTTGGTTGATGTGACTTGTAGCATGTGGTTTGATCAATGACATGCTGTCTTGTTACATTCATTGGTTATACACTTTAAGTGGGATCTTTTTGACAGTGACGGTCCTTAGCGGTGTTGGATTGGTTTGTGATGTTTTGATGGCAGTTGTATGTATCTTCTTGAATTCGATATCTTGGTTCCACTTACATATGTTATTGATATTGAAATTGAGTGTGTGTAGCCTGGATGATCTTCATGGAGGAGATGGTTTTCATGATGCCATGTGTAGCTCGTATCACAATTCAGTGGAAGTTGTTGACAGTGACATGGATGCATCATTGGTGATGGTTATATTCATGTGATTGGAGATATTATTGCTTGGTTTAGAGTATGTTTGATATTATGTCATAGTTTACTCTTGATAATAGTTTAGAGTTTGGCATTTTATATGTTCTCTTTAGACCAGGATCTATACATTGGTGCATGTGATCTCCTAGGAGGAGATGGTTAGATCATGTTATCATGATAGGTTCATGATTCCATCATTGGAGCTTTGAAATTGATCATGGTAGTTCTATTTGTATTGAGTACATTGATCATTTGATTGATTACTTCATGATGGTGTTATGTTGCATTTGGAGTTTGGCATGGATTGGTTGGTTATAAGTACTCATGGATACTTGGAGACTTAGGTGATGGTTGGAGTTCTCTTGTGATTAGAGACATTTTCTTGAGATGGTTACTCTTTGGAGGTTTCAACAGGAAGATCGAGGAGCTTTCACCTGGGTGTGGACATGAGTTCATGATAGACTGATAGAGGATATTGTTGTTGGAGTGAAACATGATGGCTTGGCTATCCTGGAGGAGCATCTCATTCCCACTCTTGGTCTACTGAATATTTTATTATTTGAGAGGTATTTTACCATTATATATTTTAGATGTGTTATGTTTTGTGCTTTGATTTCTCATGGGATTGAGTTGATTCATAGTGTTTGATTATTGATACTCATTTGAGGATTGGTTTAGCATGAGTTTATATGCTTTATCTTTCATAGATATGGAACTTGAGCTATGGATAGTTAGTTCTAGAGGATTCATTTTGAGGGATGTTATCATGGCATGGTTATCTCCTTGTACATTTGAGTTATTGATATCATTATTTGATGAGGATTGTTAGGAGATGGTTTATGGGCTGATTTTCAATTTTGGGGATGGTTACTTTGAGTTTGATCTTCTTTCAATTAGAGAGGCTTACATTCATGTGTTGGCATTATTACATTGATTCATATGTTGTACTTGATCTATGAGATTGGGTGTTATGGATGTTGTTGAGGATTTTCATTTGGGGTTTTTAGGAGATCATACTTGACACAACATTTCACTTTTGAGGTGTTGGTAGGAGGGAATTATAGTTTACAAGTTTTCTCTCTTCATGGTTCCTTCTTGATTTTCATGTTCATGTGTTTTGGGAGGATGGTGATAACATGTTGTGAGAGATTATGCAACTCTTTGGGTTGTATGTATGGATCATTTTTATTTTTCTTGGTACTTCATGTTTTGATTTACTTATCACATCTTGATATAGTGTTGATTGGTAGACTTGATATGCTTTGACATTACCTATGTAGTAGGAGTTCCTAGATATGTATGTTCTTCATTGACAGGTTTGATACATGGATCTTGTGATTGTGGTTTATGGGTTGCATATGTTCTTGGCATGAGTTTATTAATGTATTGATACCTTGGAGGTATGGATGGTTGGATGTATTAGCATGTGTTATGGATGCTATTTTTGATGATGTGGGTTTTTCTCATTTGATAGTAGCTTGGTTAGAGCCTTTGTTATCACTTGGATTTGATGCTTGTGCTCATATATTGGTACATCTTCACCTTGGAATGTTCCTTTTATTCCATAGGTAGCACATTGGAGGATGAGAGGAGTTATTGCTTGAGATGGTGGTCACTTTGTTCTTATTGCAGGTATCTTGATGGAGCACAAGAGCATGCTACAGATTCATGTGATTTCATGTATAGATATAATGATGTATTTCATGTATTGATACCTTACACAATGCATACAACAAGTGGGATAATGTTAAGATATGGTGTTGTACACCATTGCATAAAATTATTTATTATAATGTTGTAATTAAATAATTATATAGATGTGATGCACCTTGGTGGTGTAGTTAACCACTTGATGTTGTATTGTAACATTTTAATATTATTTAATGTGTGGGAGACATGTGATAATAATTTAAAAATTAAATAAAGTGAAGTATTAGTACCCAATATTAAATAAGGGGTTAGTGGTTTTGTATTCACATGGTTTTGTGGTACATGGTTTTATCTTACCACTAGTTGTATTTTGTGTGAGCTTGTGTCTATAAAAGCAAACACATGTGTAGTGGTTTAGGTTGGATAAGTGGGTTGGCTATCATTATTGAGTATTTCTAAGGAGTGCATATGTGAAGCATGGCATGGGATGTGTGGATTCATGCTTGGACACATGAGGATGCATTGAGAGGCTTGATGCTTCAAAGGTATTTATTGTAACTTTTGTATTGCTTTATTGCTAAATAATATGATGGAGTATGGACACTTTTGGAGGCTTCTTTTTTACCTCTTGAGGGTTTTCCTATGGTATATATTGCATTATCTCATGGCTTTTCTATTTGATCTATGCATTGTGGTTACTTGTATACATGTTTATCTCTCATGGGGTTATGTAGGAAATGGATTAATATTGTGGGTTGAATGCAATATTTCCTAACACAATAATCATATGCATCTCATCCATCCTAACTATTTCCTAATCATTTCATCATCCCTTCAATTCTTTTAGTTTAAGAGATATTTTTTAGTCTAAGAACCTCTCCATCCATCCTATCCTTTCGTCATCTATCAAGTTCATTTTTGGGCTAATATAGATTTGTTAGTCTAAGCATATTTTCCTCCTATTATTTTTATTTATTTCATTAATTCTATTGCTCTTGGAAGATCCTAATCTATTCAATCTAACATAAATAATCCAATCACATCTTTACTCTTGTTCTCAACCTTGTCACTAGCCTTGATTTAAATCCATTCAGCATCATCGAGATGTATCCTTTCCAATCCTTATGTTGTTTTGGGATATATTGTTCCCACATTAATAAAACTCCCATCATCATCATTGGGATGTATCCTTCCCAATCCTTGTGTTGTTTTGGGATATATCGTTCCCACATCAACAACATCATCATCATCATCGTCGTCATCATCATCATCATCATCATCATCATCATCATCATCATCATCATCATCATCATCATCATCATCATCATCATCATCATCATCATCATCATCATCATCATCATCAGAACTTATCCTTCCCAATCCTTGTGTTGTTTCAAGATATATCGTTCTCACATCATCAACACTCCAATAATCATAATTGGGATGTATCCTTCCCAATCCTTATGTTGTTTCAGGAATATCATTCCCACACCAACAATATTCCATCCTCTATCAATCAATCATGGATTTTTGCATGATCAAGGAAACATCATGTTTGTCTTTGAATCCTTTTATCTTTTCTTGCTTATCATCTCCTCCTTTAGTTATCTCTTCATCTTCCCATCTTTCCT
Source organism: Sequoia sempervirens (assembly GCA_007258455.2). NCBI lineage: Eukaryota > Viridiplantae > Streptophyta > Pinopsida > Cupressales > Cupressaceae > Sequoia > Sequoia sempervirens. Next base: position 15,346,128 of record VDFB02292527.1, on the reverse strand, counting down.
TCTATCCATCATCTTGCATCATCTTTCTCATTTATCTTGCATAATCTCATCCATTTAAAGAGAACAACTATGTTCTCTTGAACCTACCCATCATATCATGGGGGCATCACCAATCCTAATCCTCATCTTCATGCTCATCATCTTTCTTCCTAGTCACTCCTTCAAATCCTCAATCTTATTTCTTATTGTCACTCTCACCATCTTTCTTCCTAGTCACTCCTTTGAATGACTAAGACATATTTCATAATCTAACTATCTTCTTCCTGATGCTATGCTTTAATTTTCTTTGAAATGATGCTACGTTGTAACACCATCTCAAAGAGGGGAAAAATGTAGACACCTAAAATTGACCACTTTTGTTTGGTCAATTTATCCCTAATTCAACCAATTTCATATCCTTTGTATTTAACTAAATAATACCATATTATTTCATTTATATACAATTATCTCAACCTTCATCTTAACATATTTCTTTTATTATCCCTAAATCTGAACCTAAAGTAAATAATTAATTTTAATTATTTACCCCATCCTATTCATCCATTAAATTGAATAAATACCCTTATTTATTTAATTTAAACCAAAAATACCCTTCCCTCCAAATAAGAATTCAATCTAATTATTTAATTATTATTTTCCTTTCACCTCATGTTTTATCCTCCAACTCTTTCACTTGCACTAGTCCTAATCCTAATCCCCACCTAACCTACCCACTAAGTGGTTGCACATACTTAATCCATGAATAAGTGGGTCAACCCTCCCTATCACAAATGGCACATGACCCTTTGTACTTGTGACATGGTCTTGGTACCATGTCAAATTGGCCTTATCCCCTCAAGGGTACAATCTCCCTCTCAAGCCTTCTCATTGTGCCACTTGGCACAATCTTGTAGCTTGAGAGATCCCAATCACTTTGAACCCTTGATCTCCATCAAGCAATCCTAACCCTTCATCTATTTTCATCTAAATCTATATATCCATCACTTAACCATTTTATCAAGAGAACTCTCATTTTCATTGAAGTGCCATTATGCTACCAAAATTTCTAGTGAGAACACATCTAATCAATAATCTTGGGTAAATCTACTCAATGGGAGGCTCGTCATGTTGGTTTTAGCCTTCTTGCCTCATCTTGAGTGTTTGTTTGACTTTGTGTTTTGTTTGATTTTATTGCACTTTAAATCATTCACATCAAACACATTTTTATGCACACACTTGGTCAAATTAATCTATGAGTCACAAGTCATTAGTCAAATGATATTATGAGTAGTCTTCAAACAAATGCATTTACATAAGGGGTTAGTAAATGAAAAAATCTAAATGGACCCTTGCAATAATTAGTGTTTGCAAAAAAAATTCATAAAACATAATAATGATTAATTGGGAGCATATGCACTATTAGATTGAGCATATATGTGTATACAAAAGAGTGTACATCCATTGTTACATAGAGCACTTATATTGAATGATTAGAAAACAAAATTCTAGAGAGTAGAAATGTTAGATAATTCAAAAATGCTAAAAAGATAGTGTAGAACCTTGAAAGGTGAATATACTAATTATTGTGCATATGCCACTCAACATGTTGGTGCATTATAGGGAAATGCGCCTATAGGAAAATAACTTAAAACGAATTTGAGTGCACATAGAACATACTAGGTGCACATGTGCCATGAGGCTGTGCAATTTTGCTACTACATAAAGTGCCTATGCCATGGGCCAAGGTTTAGGGCTTAAGGTTTGACTAAATGTAGATGCATTGGGACAAAGTGTGGATATGCCAACATGTAAAACATATGCATCAATACACAAAGCGCCTACATCAAACTAAGAAAATGAAAAATAAATGTAAAACTATATAAAAATCACTTAAAACACACTTTGCAAATACAAGAGTTAAATTGAAACATGTTTCCACCAAGAGGGCTAAAATATGTATATCAAAATATAGAAAAAAATATTGAAAAACAATGCATAAACAAATACCCACACCTTGATTGAGCTAAGATAAGTAAACAAATGAGAAGATTCCTAAAATATATTTATTGAAGGATATAATATATAAAATTTATCTACCAATTGGTCGATGTAGAAAAAGGTTTGATTCGGTAGGCTACGTAAGGAAAATTTTGATTCTATTCATTAGGGGAGAGGGGCCTATAGTGGAGCACCCTAACTTCACGTTTCTCAAAATCCTATGTGGAAATTTCAAATCACTCCCAATTCTGTACAACAGTTTATTTGGCAACTCATGTGCTTCTATATTTTGTTTTAGGGCTACATCATCAAATATGATGGCACATCAACATGCTTTTTGTTGAAGTATCCAAAAAGGCCCAAAAAAAAGTGAGACCGATAGTGGTGCACTAAGTCATGTTTTATTGGTGTGCTGATGTGGCATCACATGATTTGTCACTTTGTGTACTTTATGGATAAAAAGTTTTTTGCAATTGGATATTAAAGTGCTCCACTATGGGGCCCACTGAGGACTACTTCTATCCCCACTATTGGACCCTGCTCCATTATGGGCCCCTCTCCCCTAGCAATGATGGGAAAATGGTTGTGCATACACCAAGGATTCGGCTAGATGGTGACATAAATTTAGTGCCATGGATTATTTGCATTAGTCCACAGCTCACCCACCCATCAGTTGGTTGAATCCGCCCTTACTCTTCATCAGTTGTGTTGAGCCATCCATCCATCGTCATGCCATCGTGTATCCAACATGTATGGTGGGAGAATTAATTCATGCATCTCATATTCAATGAGCATATTTGTCCTTTCAACAAATTCCCCACACATTAGGGGAGAGGACCTAGTACCTGAGCATGTTTCAATAGTTGTGATAGTAGTTGTTCATAAAATGTCCAAACTTTTTATCAATATTGGACCAATAGTTGTGACTTTAAAGTTGTTAGTGTTGATGATGACTACCCATAATTAAACAAAATGTATTCCTTTGATCTAAAAAGCAACCAATCATGTGATTCAACATTAGCGCTCAGTAAAACATGTTGTGAATGCACAAGTATTGGTCTCACTTTTTTTTGGGCCTTTTTGGACACCTTGACAAAAAGCATGCTAATGTGGCATCATATTTGATGATGTGGCCCTGAAACCTTAGTTATGAGTAGGGGACTTTCCAAGTAAGCTACTGTAAAAAATTGGGAGTGATTTGAAATTTCCTCGTAGGATAATTAGAAGCACGAAGTTAGGGTGCACAACTACTAGGTGGGTAAAAGCAAGAAGTTGGATACACGAAGAGGGGAATTTTTGGGAAAAAACAAAAAGTTTCGCAGGAAACGCGTATGCATTTTCAAAAAAATGCGTACGCATTATGGATCGGGTACCCGAGCCTAGATCCGAACGCGTATGCGTTCAGATTCGGGTATGCGAACTGAAAATGCATACGCGTTTCGTGAAAGTATTTTTTTAAAAAATAAGTGATTGTATTTCATTTTTCGCCATTCTAATCCACGTCAGAGAAGAACAAAGGAGATTGCATATGCATTTCAAAGGCTTTCATTGAACAAAAATTTGACTACCACCTCCTCCCATCGACACAACTGACCTCATCAACCTTCAGGTTGGTTGAATTCTTCATTTTTTTTTGCTTTATATCTTTTTTTGTTTGTTTTGTAATTAGTATTCAGTTTTTGTTTGTTTAGTGTGTTTTAGTTCAATGTTTTATAGTTTTTAATTGCATTTAAAAAACCAAAAATGTCAACGAAACAAAGAAATTTAAATTGTAAATTGAAAACCATAAAAACTAAACCTAAATTGGACACATTTAACTTAGAAATTTCAAAACCCTAGAAACCCTAGGTTACAAAATTTACATAGGTCCCTAAAAACTAATTTACACAGGTTAATCCTTGGACCTAAACCCTAAAATGTAAACCTAAAACCCTATTTACCCTAATTTACGTAAACCTAAAATGGGCTATTTACCCTAAAACGTAAACCTAAAACCCTAAATTAGGGCTCCTCAAGGAGGTTTAGATTACATTTTATATTTGACATAACCTTCTTTGTATGATTTTTACTCTCACTCATGGTTCTTAGTTTATTTAGGGTGGAAGTGATGAAAAGTTCAATATTAGGGGCATGTGATATAATAGAAGAGGTAAAATAAGGATGTGTAGTAAGATTTGATGACATAACATGTAGGGAGGGATCACAAATTATAGTCCATAGGTTAGGTACACTTTGGTATGTCGTTGGTGATCCACACAACTACCAATGAAATTCATAATTGACTAATAAAGGAGGTACAAAAAATTGATGCATAGATCTATATATTAACCAACAAATTGATTTAATTATAATATGTTCACATTTAATATAAATTTGATGGCTAATTTTATCTTAGAAAACTTCATGATTGTATAATTTAACTTGAGAAAGTGTACCAGTGAAGTAAAATAATGTGCCTCATGTGAAACTATGTGCTTGATTTAATAAGTTCATATATCATGATGCTAGTTGATATAAGCATGTAATCACTCTATATCAATGTTGTTAGCTTATATAGTGTATGATGTATTCTCTTAAAAAAATATAGAAATGCATGTCATACTTGTTAATCTAGACTATGTGCAATATGGATAGAGCTAGACACATAAATGTTATTAAATCAAATAAATATTAAAATGTGAAGCATGAATGATTTCTACCCATTTCTCTTATTTGCATGAGATCCTTTGTGAATTATGTAAGGATGCATTATGATAATATTTAAGCCTTAATTTATAGGATGTTATTCATAAGATCTATAGGTTGTGTGTAATCTAATTCCTATTTTAACTCTCATGTGTAGTGGCATTGTTCTAGATTAGGAAAACTAAATGTTGTACTTTCTCTAAACTAGTGTATCAAAGCTAACTTGTAGCATGAACATTTCAATTTGGAAAATTCAAATTACTTTTTTGAGAAACTTGATAGATGATTCATAAATGCAAGTCAATTCTATAACCAAAGGTTTATTTTCTAAGATTATTTATTTATTGAATTGATCAATTGATTCCTCACTTAGTGGCAGTTAGGTTCTTTTTTTGAAAACCCATGCACGTCTAGAATTTATATAAATATTCAAAGGAAGAGTCTATGCCATAGAAAAGTTTCAAAAAATATATGATTAGAAAAAAAATTGGGTCTAAATCACTTTAGATCTCCTCTTCCTTTTTAAATCATCCAAGAGTGCTTAGAGGTCCAAATAGGTTCAAAATCCATCATAACTCAACAACTTACTTATAATTGAAATCTAAAATTCCTAATTGTTGATATATTGAAGCTATTCCTAGAATGTCACATATTTTATTCAAAGCACTAAGTTTAGGTGGTAGGGTTTCTCATTTACTTGTAAAAATTTATTCATGTGTCTTCTATATGTTTTCATGTCATCAAATCTCTAAATCTAAACCCTAAACCCTAATTTAGCATTCATTTTGTTGTAGGACCTTAAAATGAAATTTGGTTGTTAGGAAAATCCACCAAATTTTATTCCCTTAAGCCATGGAATATTTTGTCCTAGTCCACCTTACTAGACATAGATCCCCTTAAGCCATCCTATCACCCTAAATGTAAATCGATGTCTTAAGGGGTCCTAATATGACATTTCTTAAGGGGATCAAAGAAGTTCTCAAAATTTGGTGAATAGAGCTCAAGCTCATCTTTGTTTATTTTGTACATTGCAATTAGGTCACTAGCATATATCTGTGTCCCTTTGAATGTATTCTATTAATTTTTCATTCTTATCTTTAGTATTCTTTGAAAACAATGAATGAGATTATAAATTTTAATGTTAGTGTTAAACTTATAATTTATTCTTAACTACTTTGTCCCACTATAGAGATCTTGTGTCTCTTATCATGAAATTTGAAAATTTAGATAAATCAATTTATGTCCTCAGATTTAATTAAATTATGTCATACTTGATTAATACATCTATTCATTTTGTTGTAGGACCTTAAAATGAAATTTGGTTGCCTTAGGCAACTCCAACAAATTTTATTCCCTTAAGCCATGGACCATTTTGTCCTAGGACCTTACTACACATAGATCCCCTTAAGCCATCCTATACCCTAAATCGTAAATCGATGTCTTAAGGGGGAATTTGACATTTCTTAAGGGGATCAATTTGGTGAATAGAGCTTGGTCACTCATCTTTTTTTATATTTTGTACATTGCAATTAGGTCACTAGCATATATCTATGTGTCCCTTTCAATGTCTTCTATTAATTTTTCATTCTTATCTTTAGTATTCTTTGAAAACAATGAATGAGATTATAAATTTTAATGTTAGTGTTAAACTTATAATTTCTTCTTAACTACTTTGTCCCACTATAGAGATTTTGTGTCTCTTATCATGAAATTTGAAAATTTAGATAAATCAATTTATGTCCTCGGATTTAATTAAATTCTGTCATACTTGATTAATACATCTATTCATTTTGTTGTAGGACCTTAAAATGAAATTTGGTTGCCTTAGGCAACTTCACCAAATTTTATTCCCTTAAGCCATGGACCATCTTACTACACATAGATCCCCTTAAGCCATCTTATACCCTAAATCGTAAGTCGATGTCTTAAGGGGAAATTTGACATTTCTTAAGGGGATCAATTTGTTGAATAGAGCTTGGTCACTCATATTTTTCTATATTTTGTACATTGCAATTAGGTCACTAGCATATATCTATGTGTCCCTTTCAATGTCTTCTATTAATTTTTCATTCTTATCTTTAGTATTTTTTGAAAATAATGAATGAGATTAAATAATTTTTAATAAAACCCCATAATTTCATTTCTACCCTTCATATTAACAACCCCACACTGGACTCAATTTAATGTGTGTACATGCTATGAATTTTTAATGTTATGGATTTTATAATGCTATAAATCGAATGGTCTTCAAATGAAATATATTTTGAATTTGTGCATGTTCAATGTGATTTTTAAATAACTTTCAAATTGTGTACATTATTTAATTAGTTTGTTGATATATATTTTTTAATTGTTTAACATGCAGTTTCCATATCATTTCTCACATGGATCCGATGTTTAATTTAGAGGATTTTATGCCCAATCAAGAAATTCCTATAGATCCCATACATCCCAATCCACCACATGAACAAAACCCTAACACACCTCCACATTCTCCACCGCCTAACCCCCCACCCCCTCCTGTAGTTGATGAAGATCAATTAAGAGTGAATATCCGAGCAAACATCATTGTCATTCAAGGAAATATAGATCTCATAAAAAATGAGCCTAGATTCCCTCCCCAACTCGCACGGTTTGCATCTACGATGCAAACTATTGTCGATTATGTTCAATCTATTGATGCAGACCTAGGTAGGTTCCATCAATGGAGAGAAAAGAGGAGAAAATTCTATGCGGATGGATTGTCATATAAAGAAATCAATGACCTAAAAATTACCAAACAAGCCATGTGCCAATATTTTATTAACCCCCAAAAAAACCAACCCATTCCACCCATGAAAAAATGAATTTCAATTTTATGGTGTAGGCACCTGCAGATAGCTGTGCATTTTTGGGATAGATGGTGGATGGTGTTTGATAGTCCACCACATGGCAATAGTGAGGCGCCCTTATAATTTTTTAGAAAGTTATGGGCTGAGTTTGAGTTGGGTAAAAAACCCAACTATTTTGATATGAGGTCATTTCAGGGAGTTGGGCGTGGCATGCCCCAACATAGACTAGGAGCACATGTCGATCCTCAACGACTTCATTGCTCCTATTGTTCCTATTCCCTTCATCCTAGTGATCTCTCGCTGCATTCAAAATATGACATGTTAAGAGACGCATTATGCTTGAAACTCAATATGATCAGAATTTGCTGTAGATCTGGTCACCGGTACTTGAACCATTATCTACACTCTAGTAGAGGTACTGACACACAAGTCGTGGTAGCGCCCAATGATAATGGTACACATGGTCTAGATCGGGCAATATAGGAGACATATGCTCAGACATCTCATCATTCAGGTCGACACACATGCATCTGGGACGGGGTCATACCTAGAATTTATCTATATTCTGATTTCATCCTAACAGGTATTTCATCTTCTTTTACAAAATTTCACATTCATACATCTATCAAAAAATTCATGAAATAATTGATATGATTATATATTTGAAATAATAGTTAGATGGTTTTATATTTTATGGACTATAGATCTCTAGTTTTATTTAAATATATGTGTTGGACTTGACATATAAATTTTATGGACTATCTATCTCTAGTTTTACTTTGAACATGTTATTATCATATTTGTGTTTATTTATATCAGTTGACTTTAATATGATGATTATATATGCAATCAATTATGATATCTTGTTATGTTCATTTTCATGATTATATGCATTTATTCATTGGACTATTTATATTTTATCTAATTTTCAAGTATTACATGCACTATATAAATTCTTATCTAGAATCAAATTTAATATATATATATATAATTTATCACATGGTTAGGTGACAAATTAAAACATTCCTTAAATAGTTTGGATCATATTCATAATAAAATAAGGGCCAGTAATTTTAACTATTTTCCAATTAGATAGCAAATATTTGAATCAATAAACAAAAAAAACTATCTCCTTGTATGTATAAAATGTATAATCTATACAATTGAATAATTATATAAAATGTGGTAAATACAAGACATGAAATGTATGATCTATAAAACTGGAACAAGATATTTAAAAAGTGACATTGAACAAACATATATAATGTATATCAAGATGTTTATTACAACTATATAATATGATGAAACATATATGTGCATGTAGATACAATTAAAACTTATCAACTTTTAGGTGAAGACCAAAAATTGATATTTACATAGTCTCTTGATAAAATAATTTTTTAGTTCAACAATCACTTTGTAGACCGACTTGATGAGAACCTGCAAAAATAATTAATGTAAGTAACTACAATTTTTATGAGTCATTTAAGAAAAAAATTCATGCGAGAAAAGAACAGTATATAGTAAATTCCATACAAATTCAAAAGATGTTTGCCATAGGATGGATTAAGGGGACCTAAGAGGATATAGCTTAAGGGGGGTCTTAATAGAATGCCTTAACGGGAGTTAAGAGGATGGTTTAAGAGGATGCATCTCATGAATCCTAGGATATGGCTTAACAAGTCCTAAGAGGATGGCTTAAGGGGAATTATGAGTCCTTTAAGAGGATGGCTTAAGGGAATGTAAGAGGGTGGATTAAGGGGAGTTGATAGAATGGATTAAAGGGATGTAAGATAGTGGATTAAGGGGATGCATGTCATGAACCTTACGATATGGATTGACAGGCCCTAAGAGGATGGCTTAAGGGGAATTATGAGAGTGACTTAAGGAATGCAATATTATGGATTATGGGGATGTAAGAGGATATGACTTAAGGGTCCTTTAAGAGGATGGCTTAAGGGGGTGCAAGAGGGTGGATTAAGGGGAGTTGATAGAATGACTTGAAGGGATGCAAGAGGGTGGATTAAGGGGAATTATGAGAGTCCTTTAAGAGGATGGCTTAATGGGATGTAAGAGGGTGGATTAAGGGGAGTTGATAAAATGAGTCAAAGGGATGTAATAGAGTGGATTAAGGGGATGCAATAGTGTGGATTAAGGGGATGTAAGATGGTGGATTAAGGGGAGCTGATAGAATGTATTAAAGGGATGTAAGATAGTGGATTAAGGGGATGCATGTTATGAACCTTACAATATGGATTAACATGCCCTAAGAGGATGGCTTAAGGGGAATTATGAGAGTGACTTAAGGAATGCAAGATTATGGATTACGGGGATGTAAGAGGATATGACTTAAGGGTCCTTTAAGAGGATGGCTTAAGGGGATGCAAGAGGGTGGATTAAGGGGAGTTGATAGAATGACTTGAAGGGATGCAAGAGGGTGGATTAAGGGGAGTTGAGATAATGAATTTATACTATCAATTAAATGTATCTAGAACTATATATAGTTACCTATCTCTAGATTCGAATTACATTGTAATATATGTGCATCTCCTCTCTTTTTTGTAAAGAATCTAATTTTGGGAGACCTGAAACAAAAAATGATATAAAAATTTAATTAGGAAATGATTAAATACAAATATATATATCAATTAACTATATAAACAGCTAGATATACTTACCAATATTTATTTACTCTGTTGTACCCTCTGCATCCTTTTTTTATTAATGCATCTATGATTGTCTCATGATCATCCATTGAAATTGTCCATAAAAAAATATTAGCAGGCCTCCCTTGATATCTAACTAGTTTTATATTGGTTGCCAAAATCAAATGTGAATAATGTATAATCTTCTTGTGTCTTTCATAATCTTCAAATGTAGGCAAGCCATTCTTTCTCATCAAATATTTTTGAAGCTAGGTGCCAACAACAACCACTGAACCAGTTGGGTACTCAAAGTTTTCATCATCCACTCTAGGATGTGCCAACTTATGTTTTCTCTCAACACATCTAGCCAACCAATAATCTGTCTCCTCTTCATTTCCCTCAGGTGCAACAACAACATACACATGTCCTGCAAAAATAAATACAAAATTCAATAAAGAGTGACTTATATTTAATTCACATATAAACATGCATACATACAAAATTCAACTCAATAAATAATGTACCTTCTTGTACAAGATCCGAAACACGATCATAATCATCTAATGTGAACACTTGATTATCTTCAATTATCGTTCCATGTTGAACATTTGTCGATGTAGGCGTTAAGGCTCTTTGTTGCCATTGTTCGACCCATTCCGTATTTTCACATGCCTCCCAATCAACTGCAATACAAAATTGAAAAAAGAATGCCAACTCCCTTGTCCATATTTTCCATGTGTTTGCATTCAAACTCTTAAATGAATGCCATTTTGCAGATCCATTAATTGTTTCACAATCTTGTTGAGAAAAAATATCATTTTCTTCAACTAACCAAAAGAAGTGTTGAATTATTGAGCTCTCACTTGTTCTTGTAGATAATTTGGTATTGCACCAATCTACAATTGCATGTGCATCTCTAAATTTCATAGCATCCTCAAACTTTAGTTGCTTTCTAGCAAGAGCTCTTTTCACACATGCACTTGCTCCATTGTGTTCTCCTTTACCATCACCAGCTTCAAAAAAACTCCATATGTGTTGGATATTATTTTCCTTATGAACTCTACATAACCAATAAAAAATTCTAGCATTTTTGAATTGACTCGTGCAATTATCTGACCATATGAGATGTTCTAGCATTTGAATTCCTCTCTCTTTTAAATTTTTATAAAATATATCAAAACAATATTGCACAAACTTAGATGAATGTAATTGATTATCACTTACATAAAAATGGTACTCTCTCAAATATTTTCTATTATCTTATGTACTATCTTCTACATGTCTATAAACAATGTGAACAAATATAACTACTTGCATTGAATTATAATACTGTGATTGAATTTCTTCTTGTGGAGTAAGAGTATAATTTTCAGCAAAATCAACAACTGACAATATAGTTCCAATTGGGAATGTGTTTTTACATAAAAGAAATTGATTATCAAGCCAATGAGAATTATGAGTATTGAACATATTTAGGTACAAATTTATCTTTAAATTCATTAATAAAAGCGCACACTAACTTTTTCCACAATTAGCTCAACTTTCCAATTTTTCCATCTTTTAAAGAATACTCAACATTTTAATTTTTTACATCCACTAATTGTTGTCCAAATTCATCTAAACTACTTTCATGCATACATTCTCCTAATAATGAAAACTTACCACATCTATCGCATTCTCCAGAAATGCATGCTTTTAAAAAAAATGAGTTTCCATTTAAAGAGGGATCACAAAACAAACCTGCTATAAAATCTTGATTCTTTTGGTGGCATATTAATGTCACAAATGTCCCGCATAATTTGGTTAGCATGCAAAGTGCATTGTATATATCAAAATATATCATAATAATAAAAAATTGTACATGAGTCTTACAACAACAAGAGATTCGTTGCTTATTAATTCTAACATACCAAGGTTTACACTTTTGAATGATCTTTGACTTATATTAATATTCAATGGTCAAATTGAAGCATCTAATTTTTTTTTATATAATTCAGTTTGAGTCATATCTAAGAGATGCTTTGGATGAGGTTCATGAATTTTGGAACCCACCCTTAATTTTAAGACATCTCTAATGTTAGGTGATACTCTTGTATTATCATGCCAAAATTTATCTATTAAAGATTTAATTTCATTAGTTAATTTCATGTCGATCTTGGGAGTCTACCACTAAAACTCCAACATTGATTAATAGGATCCTTTTCAATACTTTCTCTTCTTTTAGCAGCTCTTATCAAAGTTCTAGGATTTACTTTTACACATTTACTAATCTTACTTAACATTCTTTTATTTGAAGTTGTTTTATCAACTAGAGCAGTTGTTATTGCACGAAGAGCCACATTCTTATCTTTCGATCGAATTTTCTTACCAATAACATCAATAGCATTAGCAACATTAGATATGACTTGTTCTACTGAATCATATTTCTTTTTTGAGTTTACAAAAACACCTAATTTTTTCATCACTTTTCTCATTTTCAACATTCTCATCAATTGCACCATGAGTTGACATTGGAATCCTAATTTATTTCTATAAAAAAATATTTTATATATTTTATTTCCATAATTTCTAATTTGTCTCGAAGAAAATTTACCACAAAGGTTATCTAGCACATCTGTTTCAATTGTAGAAAAAAAAAATTTCACCTTCATCCATAGGAGTTTCCTTTTCATTCACACAAGGGGTTTCATTTTCATTTTCAAATGTAAAAGGGATTTCATTCTCATTTTCATCAATATGAGGGATTTCATTCTCATTTTCATCAATATTAGGGATTTCATTCTCATTAGCATTCTCATACGATATAATTTCATCATTTTTTTGTTTTTGCATTGTTTCAACCCTAATATTATTGATTTTGTCAATGGTGTATCCAGCTTCATCTAAACAAACAATATCAATATTATCAAAACTTGGGTTTGAACACATACTTGGATAGATTGTTTGAATAGGTGCATTTTCCATATCATTGGGAGGTGGATTTGAAGACATACCCGAAGTTGTTTTCATATCATTCAAAGTTGAAGTTGAAGGCATAGTTGGGTTTGTCTCTGTAATTGCATTTTTTTCCATATTCACCATCTCCACATTTGCATCATTTACATTCATTTCATCATTCATGGCTTACTCTTGAACATTCTTGGAACTAGATGCTTCAAAATCTTTCATTTGACGAATCCTTTCTCTCCTTTCCCTTTGTCTTTTTGCCTCCTTATCTTTATTTGCTTGAATTTCTTCGGGTGTCATTAACTTTCTACATCTTTTTTTTTGTCTTTTCTTATCACCCATGGTTACCAAACCCTTTTTGATGACACTTTTTTTTTTCAAAAAACCTATTTTCGAATTTCCACCTCCTTCAAATATTCAAATTAAACTATGTACTATGAAGATCATTTTTGCTATAAACTCTGAAGTACAAAAACATGATGAGTACATCCAAAAATTCTCTTTTTCAAAATATTCTTCTAAAATGTTCTTCTACTTAATTCCACTATAGAAAATTCAACCTGCACTTTGTCTCTTCCAACAATTTGAATAGAATATGCCCTACACAAGACAAATTTTCCTTAAAAAATGAAGAAAATGACACTTTCAGATTGTACTGCAGAAAAAGAATGTTGCAGGAAAATTGTGTTTTACTAGTATTTTTTAAATTAGGGAAAAATGGCTATATTAGAAACGCGTACGCGTTATGTTCTAGGAACGTATACACATTTCATAATGCGTACGCATTACCTTTACCCAATGGGTAAATAGATAACGCGTATGCATTATGAAACATGCACACGTTTCATTTAAATAACTCGTATGCGTTTTTGTAATGCGTACGCGTTATTTAAAAGTTGAATTCCCACACCACATCCAACCCTGGTTTTAGGCTTGGGAAAGGCTTGGCAATCCGAGCCTTAGCCTTTGACCTGCAACTAAAAAAATAAGGCAGATTGAAGAAGAATGTCCAACTTTGACAACATGGCTGATGGACTTCTTTTCTGAATCAATCTATAAAATTAAAACCCATTAGAGAAAATGACGTCTACTTTCCAAATATATAATTTTTATTAATATTGGATTATGTTTGCTATTTTTTAATTAATTTCTAAGCAAACTAGTCCTTAAACTTGAAATATCATACTTTTTTTGTTTTTTAATAACTTTTTTTTTGGTTAAGTTTTTTGTAAAAAATTTTATATGGGATCAAACTTCAGAAAATTCTCTACACAATGAAAAAAAGAGAGTAAAAAAATGTTTAGGTCCAATTATGATGTTCGTACACGTTGATTTTTAAAAACAACAATTAAGGACAGTATAAATTTAATAAAAAAAAAATATTCAACCAAAAAATTACAAAAAAAATTCCAGACCAAACTTCATGTTGTTAGCTCTCTTTTCCCAAAATGAATTAGCAAAATACTTTTATTTGGGTCAAAAAGTGTTGTCCGTACACATGCTTGGTATTGTAAAAAAACACTTTTAAATGACGGTTTTTATGGATCCCTATCAAAATTTAAGTTCTATAATCTGGGTATTTGAATAATTTATAGATTTGGAAACTAGATTCAAAATGATAAATTTTATATTACTGAAATTTTTTAAGATTCATTGTGTAAGTGCCTCAAATTTTCAGTCCAAGTGTGACAAATTCTGAAAAGCTGCAAAAACACTTCCAATTTTTGAGCTTTTTGTGTACCCAACTTCTTGTATCAGCACAGGTTCTCTCCCCTATTTACTTTTCAGTCTATTCTGATGGTTTTTTTAAATAAAAAATATCTTCATTAAAAATAAATAAAAAAAACTTGGAAGTTTCAAGAAAGAGACATTTTTAGAAAAAATAAAAATAAAATAACAAGTAATATTATATTATTAAAAAAAATTGTAATATTTTAAATCAATATATTATTTATAGTTTAAGGATTTAATCTCTTAAATAAATAAAATGATTTTTAAGTAAATATAAGTAGAATAAACAATATAAATAAAATGAAATAAAATTTAAGTAAATAATAATTTTTAAATAAAAAATAAAAAATAAATTTTTATTTAACATTTGAAATAGATCTTATATCTTTCATTAATATCAATTTTACTCAATAGTTAGTTTATTTACTAAAGGGCTATTTTTTATTTTTGGAAAATTTCTACCATGGGGTAGCTCCCTTTCAATTAGAATTTTAAAAATAAACTAGTATATAAAACATAGGACATTGCTTGCAAAGATGCTATACTTTATAGTATTTCTATCTATGTACATAAATTTTACCCCGACAGGCAGGGCTTAAATTTGATGGCCGTATGACCATATTTAGAGATTTTTTTTCGTAAAATACAATCAAAATTTTAAGAAGATTGTATCAGATGAGAGGAAAGATTTTGGATAGACTGTCAAAATTTATATAGAATTATAATGATATATATATATATAGGCAAGGTCGACCATCAAATTTAAGCCCTGCCAACAGGCCATGAAGAAAGCATAGGTTTCTATATTGTTCCTACCAATTTTATCATTGAAGAGTGTGATTACTTATTTGATATCTTCACCTCTTTGAAATTTGTGATGCAGATTGCATACTTGATGAGTCCAAAAATACATTTTCATTAAGGGTAGATATTGCATTGACCACCTCCCTTCTGAGCCTCAAAAAAATGAACTTATCAATCACTAGGAATACCTATTTTACACTTCCAATTATCCTCACAATGTTATATAATTTTTTTTCTAGTAGTGATCAGTCATGTACATGGGTGGAGGCCAAGTGGTTCTCACCTATTACCTCACAAATTGATTTCTTGAGATCCTTAGAGGGAATCATGAATACCTAGGTCACATTTAAACTTAAACACTAAATTGATCATAGTTGCAGATATAGTTGGGGAAGGCTAATTGTTCTTTCACATTGTTTCCATGTATTCAAATCCATGTTTGAATAAATAATGGTGCACATGGATTCAAGAAGATTATACAATCTTGGAGCAATACATCCATTCAAAGAATCTTATGAAATGCTATCAATACTATATTTATATTGTGCACTTAGAATCATCTTGATCCCCATTGTGCATATTATTTGTTTGGATTATCAACTTGAATCCATCCCATGTCATCATCTCTTTCGAGGTTATACTTTTCTTAGCCTAGTTGATTCCATGATTGGAAAATAATTCAACTATCTGGTTGTCCTTTGAATAAGAATTCTTGGTCATATACCACCCAATCTATTCAAGATGCATAAAAATATTTTCCACCCATTTTTCAAGTTTCTAAATTATGGATTTCTTCATTAACATGACTCTAATTAGTATTTATGAATCCCCCTCAATATCAATCAAGAATAGTTATAATTTATACAAAATTTCAAACCTTCTAACAATGTTGTAGATTCTACTTTAGTATTAGTGCCATCAGGGATCTTGAATGAGCTAGCCCAACATACAACCCTTGATTTATTTCTTATGATGTATCCTACACCTGAAGGTCTAGGTTTATCTCTTGAGGTCCCATCAAAATTGAGCTTCAGTTTTCCATTTAGTGGGGTCATCCATTTAGCCTACTTTCTTTTGTTCATGTTATTCATCAAATTGCAGATGAAGGAGCGTGCTCTTAACATTGGCCATGATCTAGATATATTATTTTCCTAATATGAATAATTAAATATTTTAATCCTATTAAGCTATGAGTTCTGATGCTCACACATCACTAGCTCAATCTTGTTTTTTGCAGAATCTATCTAGGGGAGGCCTTTCTCCTGAAAATTTTAGAATTACACTCATTCCATAGTTTTCATATAACCATAGAAACTACCTTAGAAATATTGTGGGGAAGAACATTGTGTCATCATATCTTTTATAAAATTCGATACAAACATTATTGGGAAAAGGGGCATTGTAATAACATATGGTCATTAGATTCATTATTATTCTCACATAGAGGGAACCAAAAGGTCATCAAGAAACTCATATTTGGCATCCTATCTCCTATTATTATTATGTTATGTAATGAAAACCATACAAATGACTCAAATTTTAGTAGAACATTGGCACCCCAACATAGTTCCTTCACCAAAGGTTGAGATAGATCCACATGAGATTTTATATTCCATAACCCATTTTCACCATTTATCTCCTAGATTTGGCTCCACACTAGATTAACTCACCCTCCTTGTTGGATAGTATTAGGCTTCAGTTTGAGAGATTATTTAGTAGGGTTGGTTTGCCTCTATCAAACAACACATCAAAGTTTCTCCATGAAAAATTCTAGCCTAAAGATGTATTGTTCGCATTTATCTAATCCCTCACCTTATCACTATAAATATCCTCCATTATAGCTCTACATTATTTAATTCCTAATATTTAAAATAATGGGGAAGAGTTATTTTTTATTTACTTAATGAGTTATTTTATAACTTTTTTATTTACGTAAGATTTATTTTATGTTACTTCATAATTATATAAGAATTATTATATAGTTTTAGTCCCTAAATAAATATTTGAGCTAAAAAATTATGAATAGTATATTAATTTAAAAAATTGCAAATGTTTGTAATAATATAATGCTATTATTTAATGTTGTTTACATTTATCTTAAAATGACTTACTAATGTGACATCCCATAAATCTCTTTGTTGAAACATTAGTTTCTTTTTTAAGTGAAGATGTTTTTTAATTTTTAAAAGCATGTGAAAAAGCTAGGAAATAAATAATATTTTTCGAGTTTATAGATATTGTGTAGTGAATCTATTAGAAACTAAAAGTGTGTTCCCTTCAAAATAATATATGATATCTAGGAATTTGTGGTGTATAAATATATATTCCATTTAATAGTTTGGTAAGAGAGTAGAAAAATATGACATTATAATATTTTAGGGTGAAGATGTACAATGAATATCAAATGTATAGAAGTAGTGGAACTAGACCGTATATGTGTGTGTGTGTGTGTGTGTGAGAGAGAGAGAGAGAGAGAGAGAGAGAGAGAGAGAGAGAGAGAGAGAGAGAGAGAGAGAGAGAGAGAGAGAGAGAGAGAGAGAGAGAGAGAGAGAGAGAGAGAGAGAGGAGGATTGTCAGGATGGTTTGATTATGCTTGATCCATGATGAATCGAAGCATAGTTTAGCCACTAAACCTCAATCACAAACAAGATCATTCAAATTAAAAGTTAAACTAAGCATTTATTGAAACTAAAAGTTACAAACTATGAAAATAGTTAAATTCCTACTCTAACCCATTTGAAACTTATCTTTTTTTGGAATTGGTGTCGTGTTGATGTGGAACAATGACCCTTTCCCAATATTGTGATTAGTGAGCCTGTTTTAGTCGATTATATGGAAGAGAATTGATGAAACCATTGTGATAAATGGATGAAAACTTGATTTATTCTAAATTGAACATGATGCTAGCTAAATTAACATGATTTTATGGTAAAATTGATCTATTATGCAAAAGATAAGCTAATCTAAGCTAATTCTAAGCTAAAAGATGGAAACCCTAATTTATATACAAATTAAGATGGATGCATGGAATCCATTAATGGATGTCTTAAGCTATTATGCAACTAAAATAAACTAAAACAAGCTAAAAGTGAGTAAATTAAGAGTGTGAGTGCAAGTGAATTCAACAACATAAGTTTGCAATTGAAAGATGGATCTGTTGGAAAATGTGCCTCAAGCCTGTTGACATGAAACTCCCGAAAGAGAAAAATCAGTGAGACCCTTAGAATGTCTTGCCGACAAGCAGTTGTGTTCTAAAATCCTAAAGAATTCAGATTGGTGTGACATTGCAACTATCTTGCCGACGAAAGTCATCGACAAGAAATTGGCTATCGCTATGAGTTTCCCATCTCATTCCATCGTGGCAGATCTCTTGCCGATAGGTTGGTTCCTGGTGAATATCGGGGAGACTCTCGGTGACTAATGTCATCGGGGTGACATGAAGGCACGATAAGAATCTAAGCAATAGTGTTTATCTTGCTAATAGGTATGCATTCGGTGAGAACTCTCACCGATACTGTTGGTCTTGCCGACAGGTATGCATTTGATATGATCTCCTGCCGATGGCTGTGGTCTTGTCGATGGGTATGCAACTTTGGTGAGAACTCTTGCTGATGTTTTTCCTCTTGCCAACAGGTATGAATTCGGTATGAACTCTTGGCGATGGCGTTTCTCTCACCGATGGATTTGTGTTCAGTATGATGTCTCGCCGATAGCGATGGTCTTGCCTATAGAGCTACATGTGTTGAACATTGGTGTGAAGTCTTAAAGACAGCGATGGTCTTGGCGATGGTTCTGCAGTGGAAATCTGTGAGATTTCTTGCCGATAGAGTGGGTCTCGTCGATGGATTTATGTTCGCTGTGAACTCTCAGCGATAGTGAAACTCTTGCCAATAGATCTACACGAGATGGATATCGATGTGATGTCTTAGCGATAGAGTGAGTCTGGGCGACATGTTTGAACTCGATATGACTCTTACTGATGGTGGTGACTCTTGTTGATAAGGACAGTCAGGCATTTTGGCATCGGGGAGACATGGTCTAGTGTCTCACCGACATTTGATTCTGCTTGAACATTTTGACCGAACGACTTTCTGACATGGTCTGTTTTGAACCAATGAGAAAAGTGGAATGTGAACCATTGGTAGTTGAATAGTTGTGACTATTCTTGTGTGGAAAATGAACATACCGTGAGAAAATGGATTACTCTCTGCAATGGTTGATGACGATGATTAGTGTGAGATAACGAAGTGTTGCTCAATTGAACACAGATTGATCTGAGTGAATTCGTTGGATGTTTTTAGAGAGTATTTCTATATAAGTTTGATTAGTGAATGAGGCTGCTATAATAATTGACATCAGAAATTGAAGTTGATCTCTGTATGTAATTTTCTTTACTGTAATACAAAGAAACTTTTCTTGGTGTGGTGGGTTTTTCTCCCGTAAATCTGGTGTCCAATTGTGTATGTCTTTATTTCTCTTTTCTATTATTCTTTTCAAGTGTATCTGATTGAACTATAATTGAAAAATTTAAAGTCATATCTACATTCTTCCCTGAGGTTTTGACGTTAGGAGAGTTTGTTCCGCACCTAAGCTTTCCTTACAGGATCCATTTGTCTCCAAATAGTGTTCTATTTATAGGAGAGTAAACAAGAAATGGATGGTTGAGATCGAAAAGATTAATTAACGACCAAGGATAGAGGAAATAGGAGGCATCAATCATGGATTCTCATCAATGGGTGAGAATGCAAGATGTGATTTAATCAAGGGCTCACATGTGTTCCAAACAAACACACTTTTGAACTGCAGACATAGGTCACTAGGTGAATTTCCCAAGAGGTCACAAGCTTAACTTGCTAAAGAAGTTAAGTGAGATGATTGGAAGAGAAAGAATATTCCAAAGAATATTCTCATGGGTGAGGATAAAGATATTTTGAAAATTAAAAGAAATTTTTAACTGTGCAAAAAAGGGATAAGGAATATTCTATGGGAATATTCTCTTCTTAGAGGAAGATTAGTTTAATTGTTAATTAAACAAATTCATGAGCAATATTCATGTGCTTGCATCTTTATTTCTGATTATATGGTATAAATGGTTTAAGATCTAGATTTAATTGTTTAATTTTTTGAACACTGATTCACACTCCTCTCAGTGTTCCCTTAGTCCAACAATTGGTATCAAAGAAAGGTTCCTCTGCAGAATGTTTAACAGCTTGAGGTGGATCTTGAATTGCAATGGACTCTGGTGGTCTTTAACAATAGCTTATGGTGGCACTTGATGATCTTGATCAGTCTAAAGTAGAAGTCATGGAATTAAAAACAAATCTTGTGGATGCTGAGAAATTCATTCAATCATTGAAGGATAAAATCAATGAGTCAAGAGAAAAGAGGAAGGAACTCTATGATCAATTGAAGCATAAAGAAAATAAAATCTTGGAAGATGTTCACTTGAATCAAACCCTAAAATAAATAACTGAAGAATGTGAAAAAATTGCTAGGGACAATGCTACTCTAAAGCTTGAAATGGAATCTGTGGCAATAAAGCTAACTAAGGAGATTGAAGAAAGGAAGAAGAATGAGGAGAATTTGGCCTAGTCCTTAAAAGAAAAATTTGAAGAATGCAACAGATAAAATAGTGGATTCATTCAAATGGAGATTAAACTACAACAATCTAGAAATAATGAACAAGATCTTGAAAGAAAGATAGTTATTCTTAGAGATGAACTCACTACTACAAATGAATACAAGGAGAAGTTCAGGATTAGTTCTACTAAGCTTGATGATCTGAATAAAGGAAAAAAGGATGCAAATGATAAGCGAGGTCTTCGATATGAGAAGGAAGAAAGATCTGGATCTGAACATAAGGATTCTAGACAAAGAAATAAGACGAAGAAAGGTAGAAGGTATCCAGTAAGACAACCCAATGCTCAAAAGTTTAATGGTTACTACTTTTCTTGCAATAAATTTGGTCATATGGCTTCTCAGTGTAGAGGTAAAATAAATTCAAGCAGTCCATCATTTCCCGGTCAGTGTTTTAGTTGCAAAAAGTTTGTTCACAAGTCAATTGAGTGTAGAAGTATGTCTGCCAGTATAAGGAATGTTAAATGCTACACTTGTGGAAAATTTGGGCATGTTAATAATTAGTGTAGATCAAAGGGAAAACAATGGAATGAATGGTCTAGACAAAGAAATATGGTATGTTAAAATTGCAATAGATTTGGTCACATTGCAAGATTCTATAGGAACAAAAACATGGATAGAAGAGGTCTTCTATATAGAGGAAGGATTTCACAAAAAGATGACAAAGGAAAAGGAAAAGTGACTGTGGAAGAGATAAGAGATCAAATGAAGAAAATGTGAGTAAAGAAGAGTGAATCTGATGAAGGAAATAAGCCCATACTGGAAGCAGCCTCCAGTAATTCCTCCAGAAATTGATCTTAGGCCATTGGCCTAGGGGGAGTCTTTTTCAAGGAAAATCATTTGACCCCCTATTGGTAGCTGGCACCGAAATGTAGGAAATTGTCAGTAGTTGTGATAAAAGTTTGCAAATGCATCAGTGATCGCTTATGCAGAAACATGAGAAGTAGAAGGCCACAGATAATTTTTTTCTTTTGCTGTCTACAAAGTACCTGAAACTCCTAGGGAAAAGTTTTAATGTGGTGAAAAGGTTAGGTGTGAAAAGTTATAAAAGGGTATTTGGAACCCTCATTTGTCACCTTGCATTGAAGAAAATTAGGAGAGCCCCTGCAGTGAAATTTCAAAGGGGTAAAGAAAATTCGGTGGCGAATTCTCCAAGTATTTTAGTTGCTTGTAGAATTACGAATTTTGTGCTCGGTAGAAAAACTTGTTTTGTGAAAAAATAAAAATGAAGCAAATCAAAAAAATGATGAATTTGGATGAGTATAGCAGTGGAAGGATTAGGGTTGTGAGAAATTTTTTACCAGCCGGTGAATTGAAGTGGCTTGAAGGTGCGAAACATAAAAGTTTGGACATTTGGAATGAATTTCCTTATTTCATCAATGTGGAAGTGGTCAGGTTTATCTTGAACAGATTGGATAATGACATCCTTACTCTGGAAAAACCATATCTTATTTTGAAGAATGTGATTAGAAATCTAACAAGATTATGCAATGTTGGGGATATTTCGAAAAAGAAATCAATTTAGAACAAGTCAAAACCCTAACTGGAGTGATAGGAGATCAGAGGGCTCTAGTAATCTTGATGATCAAAGATCCAATAAAAAGGTACATTTCACATGGGATTTCATACAAAATTTTCTTTAGAAATAGGGAAGGCACAACTTCGGTAGGCACAATTTATATCACTCACAAGATGATAATGTAAGATGGAGACTTTGATTTGTGTGGATTGCTGAAGAATCAATTAATGGAAAATGTGTAATTGATGAAAGATGCAGATTACCCCTTCAGGTTTGGTACCTTGATCATATGTATCATGATGTATTTTTTGAATTGCTTTCCTTAGAATGATAATGTGGTATGGAAGGAAAGTGAACTGACTTGTAAGAAAATTTTTGAACATTCTGATGCTCTGGAAAATTGTGAGAAAGTTTATGAAAATTTCTTTAAGGAATTGCTAGGGAAGTTTGGAGAAGTTAACATTCCCCTTCCAGTAAAGATGCTTGAAGTTGGTTCTTCTTCTGGTAAAGTGGAGAGGAAGCAAAAAAGGGCTCTAGAGTTTGCTAATGACACCCCTCCGGCACACAAGTCCCCAAAATCTGAAGAAAAAGGAAAATGACAGATAATTGTGGATATACCAGATGAAGATTCTGATGAATACACTCCTAGAGATGAACCAGAATTAGTTGAACTGGATGTAATAATAGCAAAATAAAGTGATGGAGAAGGTTCTTTATTCAAAACAAAGATACTGCAGATTATTCAGAAGGAAGATGGAATGCAAAATATTTTTGACATATGGTTAGATGGACCCTCATATGAACAAGACTTGATTGAGGGCACTCTAGGTAGTTACTTTGTGCACAACAACATTGAACTAGGAAGCTTGCAGAATGTACTTCCAGAAGAATTGATCAAATGTATCAGGGAGGCTATGGCCATTATGCCTCATGATAGGAAAGAGGAAGAAGTAATTCTACATATGAAGGAGCAGTTTAGGCTGTCCCTTACCAAACTAAAAAAGAAAATGAATGTGTTAAGGCAATGCATTGCCTCAAAAAATAAGATGTACAATTATTGCCTTCAGTGGCCTCATGTGGTTGGAAAATATAAAGACAAGCTGGAGTGGATTGAGAGTGAGTTGAACAAAATTGCTCAAGATTACAATATGTTTTAGGACCAGGATGGAGCAGTAAAGAAAAAGATTCATGAGTTGCAGGCTAAGCATGCAAAGGTTCACTTTGCTAGAAACACTCTTATGGACACTTTCTGGAAAGTGAAGGATCTAAATGAATGCATATTAGAGTAGAAAATTGAGATCCTGAGGAAAGGAGAGAAATTGGAAGAAGTGATTACAATTCCAAAATCCCTTATGTAGATCATCAATAGGACATAAGAAAACAACAATTTGATAATAATTATTGGGATTGCAGTAGATTCTTGGAAGAAATTTCTTCCAGAGGTGAAAGATAAGTATAAAATAATTTTATGATTTGTGCAATAGTTGGACTTCAAATTTTGAATTTTTAAAAGGGAGAGAGAAAGATTAGTGAAGAATATATTTGTCATTGATTTCAAAGGGGGAGGAGAGAAATGAAAAATTCCTTATCATTCTAAGGGGGAGTTTGAGTTTTGAAATTTTGAATTTTGACACTTAGTCATTTTTCACTAAGTGTTGCCATCAATGCCAAAGGGGGAGATTTTTGGCATATGGCTTGTTTGATGGCATGTGGCTTCTAGTGTTGTCATTGATGACAACCTAAATCATTCCTCTAGTCAGCAAATCATAATTTATCATACTGGAAAGATAAGTGAAGATCAATGTTTTACCGGTAGAGAGTATGAAGAATAGGGTATCTGGTTAGTTAATCGATCTGTACGCCTCACCGAATCATCATTTTGAGTTGTGGATCTCTGAGAGAGTTTGTTAAGCATCTACACTATATTGTTAAGTTTTGTGATGTTGCATTCATTAGTGTACGATTTAGGAGATCCAGTTGAATGCTTTGGTAGGATGTTTTTCTATTTATTTGCTCATTGTGGCTGACCTAATGAATGTCGCATGTCGCGAATGTATAAGGTGTACTTAATTAATTGTTTATTATGTTGGTTAATTTGTTTTGGGTCCTACCTATGTCTTAGCCGACTTTGCTAGGTGCGCATTAAAACTAATTTGTGATTTGAGCCAACAATTGAAGGATATTTCATGTTTTGTTAAAGCCGACTTGAAGTGATGAAATATTTGTTAGCAGATATATATATGAGATCGGTAATTCATTATGAATAGTGAAAATAGAGTGTTTTAGTGTGTTGAAGAGAAGAACAGTTGCATATGTGCGAATAATAGCAGATCAGTTGCGGGAATTTTGCTAGTACAGAAGAAGATTGTTGAGCAATGAATTAAGGTAGATGTGTGTAAGTGTGGGAGAAGAAAGTGTGAAAGTGTGTGAATATGTGTGAAGAGCAGAAGAAGTGTGTTTGTGAGTATTAGAAGGGTAATTGAGAGATCTATGCATAGTTTCAGAAGGGCAAAAAAATAGAGAAGAGCAGAGCAGAATTGAGCAAAAATATAGAATCAGTCCGAAGGGTTGAAGATCATCCATTGAGATTCATTGGAACTAAATTCAGACATTTGGAGATGCTATCTTCTCAGTTCAATTTTTGTTGTAATCACAAATACTTTGTAAGGTAGTGAGACCTCCTTATTTTGAGAAGTGAGCTCTAGGAAGTGTGCCTAAATGCAAGTGCATTCCCTTTTGTTCATACTTTTAATAGAGTATAATTGTGGATTAATCTCCACCATGGTTTTTCCCCTAACAAGGTTTCCATGTAAAAATATTGGTGTTGTGGTGCTTTGATTATCTTGTTCATGTGCTTGCATCTTTATTTCTGATTATGTGGTATAAATGGTTTAAGATCTAGATTTAATTGTTTAATTTACTGAACACTGATTCACCCCCCTCTCAGTGTTCCCTGAGTCCAACAGGTCACATGCCCACTTTCTGATTGATCATCTCAACAATCATTTCAAGTTTGGTTGCTCTTGACAGATGTAGTAGAGGGTTCAACTTGAGATGGGGCTTGGCAATGGCATAGGATGTTGCATAGGAGGACACTTTTTTCCTGGGGGCCAGTGATGTTGGCCTCACTTTATCATGACATGCACGATTTTGTATATTGTGATGGGAGAGCCATTGGTGTAGGGGTGACTTTGCTACACATTTGGGTGTGGGAGCATATCACCGTGCTCCGATTGATAATGCAAGTGACAAATGTTGAGCCAAATGATCCTATGATCTGGTGATACTGAGGTGCCATTACTTTGCGACACACTAGACAGATTAGGGTCCTGTACTGGCGACAAGTTTTGGATGATATGAAAGTTTTTTGATGATGCCCATGGCTACAGATGCCACCATAGTATGATGATGCTCAATAGCTATTCTTTATGAGACAAACCTGATACATGCAAGGTCGTGAGCACATGATCATTGAGTGTTATCTTCATGATAGAGTGGCACGATAATTTAGGGAGGTTTAGGACATGCTAGATGATGCCCACAGGGCTATGTTTGTGAGGTTTGCTCATGAGGTTCACACATGGAGACCCACCATTCCAGCTCTAGAGGCGGTGGAGAGCTTTAGATAGTTGGTGGCACAACCATGGGCCTTTGATTAGGGTCAGGTGGTAGCGACAACTATGCCTGCTGATGATGTGTGGTTCACACCTCCACGACACTTGAAAAATCTAGCATGTTATCCCCTACTAGGGAGGCCCAAAGAGAGAGGATCTAGAGGTAGAGGATAGGGACATGGATGAGGATAGGGATGAGGACAGGGTGGCCAGGATGGCTAGGATGGACAGGTTCTAGGGGCCCCACTGGTTATTTAACAACCTCCCCAATAGCCTGGTGCACAATAGCATCATGTACAACAATAGCTAGGTGTTCAACCACCACCACCACCACTAGATCCTAGAGATGCTCAGATCCAGCAATTGCAGTAGTAGGTGCAGGTTTTGATGGGTGAGCGAGATTAGGCTCGCCAACATATTTTGGCCATTACTTGTTGATGGTGTTTTCTACATGTTACAATTTTTTTGCCTCAGCTCGATTGGTGGAGTTGGCTGAAAATTGTTTTATCTTCAGGTGAAATTATAGATTGTGTTTAAGTGTTGTTTGCATCTTTTATCATTATTCATCAAGTGACAGTTGTGCATTTAAAAGAAGAAAAAGAGTTTCAGAAGTGTTATTCAAATGTTCTAGAATTAAATGAAGTACAGAATTGAGAATAGAAGCAACATATCATTTTAAATGCTTTCATTTATTTCATGGAATAATTCATATTTACATAGCTTCATTTGATTGCAAGAATCCAAATGATATTACAATATTGCATTGAAATGCATTTTCTTATTGAAATGCATTTTATTTTCGAAATGAAAGGCATAAGATGAAATCAAATATCCACACAAGTCGTGGATGGGACTATCACAGTGCATCATTAATAGCACACTACACTGTGGAAGATGCGAAAGAATAAATCATATAAGTAACTACATAATCATCATTGCCTGTTTTGGCCGATGGTCGATGATGAATGGTGCACCTTTGTTTGCTCGAGCTCCGATCAACCTATAAGAGAAAGGAGGGAGATGTCAGAGGCTCTGATTATGAAGATACCTACATGAATCACCAACAATAATGTAGCCTACTATCAATCATACACTGAAACAATCAAATAAAGTACAAAAGAAATGAGTTGAAGAAGAAACATCAACATGATCATCATATTCTATTTTTTGTGCTAACATTGTTTGTTTCCTTGTGAAGGTATAGATAAAGTCACGAAGCTGATCATTATTCAAAGACCAAGCATGTGGAGAAAAATGGGCTCCCACAAGGGTAGAGATTGGCATGCTGCCCTATTCATTATAAATGGGCAGATTTAAAGATTACATCATCATATATTCATCAAAAGAAGTGATATACAACTGAAAGAGTAAAGCATAGTTATCTATCAAGCTATTAAACTAACTGTGCATTCATAACAATCAAGTTAATGCTTTATGAAAGCTACAGGTGAACAATGAGTTTAACTCACTCAATTAATTTAACTAAGTACATTATATCAAACATTGCTGTATGGTTCACATTTTGTGATATTTATTCATCATGATCATATATCTCATGCAAGGTTCAGTTCACCAGTGTTCTTTTTCATAGCCAAGGATAGTGAACAGGCATACATTATGCCTTAATGAAGAGTTTTGTTTCAATTTTCATCACGGAAGAGAATAGATTTATGGAACAACTTGTTAAGTGGAGCATAAAAATGCATGAAGAGTGCCAAGTTGAAGCCCAAGAGTATGAAAGACAATCAATGCACTCAAATAATAAATGAACGATCAGTTCTAGTTTGACTGATAATACAAATACTACATTAAGAATTACAAGGTGAGAAATGATTGTTAGAGAAGGTGTTTCTGAAGTGTTAATCACTAACTAAAATATTCAAGTAAGATGCAATCCTCAGAACTACAATGTTTCAGTTAAAATTTCTGTGTAAGTACAAGGACAAAAGGTAAGAGTTGCTATGTGCAAAGAGAACAACATTGGAATAGTAATACATTCAGATGTACTTTTATTCACAAGGAGACAAGTATAGGAATGTGGAAATAACTTAACAAGGTGTACTGAAAGTGCAGATGTAAGAAGGTGGTTGAACAAATTGTCAGTTTTTGTCATATTGTGGTATGCTTGTGTGATGGAATGACACAAATTTTCTAAGTTTCTGAACACTTATATGCTGAATGTAAAAAAGTTCGAATGCTAAAAGAAGCCCAGATTTAACACAATTATTGAAAAGTGCAGATGTGAGAAGACTTTTCATATCAAAAATGAGTTACAGGGTGGGGATTTCACATAAAATGCAGAAATAAGAGAAGGGTCGAGCCCAGTTTTAGTAACAAATTCCATGTCTAAGTTTTGCAACTGAAAGTGCAAAAGAAATAATGGGTCGAGCTAATTTTCATATGAATATTAAAGACAAACAGATATATTTCCAGCTTACCCATGTGAGTTCTCTTTTCAACATAATATCAAAGTAAGCACTAGCCACTAGGGGTTGAGCTTACAAATTGAATGCACAACAAATATATTTTTTTTCCTATATACCCACGTTTGGGATTTGTCTCTAAATACAAAAAATACAATTTGCAGGGAATACCCATGTGTGGATTTGGAAAAGAAATAATTGAATACAAAATATGAATTTCCTTTGGTGGGTTGAGCTTCAGAAATGGAGAATATCAGTTTTCATTCAATACCCATGAGAGGGTTTAAGCTAGAGTACAGTTTTTCCATGTACCCATATCGTGTTGCTATAGGAAAGACAAAAAACAGTGTTTTTCTTCAGGGTAATGAGCACCCATATGGTGTTTTATTTTAGAATGCTGAGTGTACACGTTTCCTTTGGGTCGAGCCTTGAAACTTATAAAGAGGTTCATTTTATCTTTGACTATGGCACGGTCAGCCATTGGAGCTTTCGACTTCAGGATTAGAGCGAATCTCATGGCGACCAGTGAAAAACAATTAACACAGAAGGAATGGAAAATATAAACACAGAGAGTAAAAAGAAATGCATAGAAATTGGCTTAGCCGCGGCTACAGTTAACATATTGACCAAGAAAATCAGGAGGTGAAGCCACAAAAGCTACAGACCAAGAGGCTCACCTTGTGTGGAGAGAAGAAGACAAAATATGCGAGCAAGCTCTCTCATAGAGCTTCCAGTCAAAGCTCGAGTTCAAGCTCATGTCGGCCAAAATAACAAAGCACAAAAAATATAAAGAAAATGCATTAGAGGCTATCTTAGCCGCGGCCACAAGGCCAAAATGAACAAAAATAAAAAGTCATAGAAGCTATGAAAAAATAGCTTACCTTGTGCACAACAAAAGCAATAATCCGCGAGCAAGCTCTCTCATGGAAGTTCATGCCCATTCAGGTCGACCAAGAAGAAGTAGTCACAGGGAGTGTAAGAGGAAGGTCAGAAAAACAACTATGAGCAGGCCGCGGCCTTAGTAACCCTTATGGCTTCAAGAATGGAGTAAGAGTTACAATAACAAACAGATCAAGCTTACCCATTGAAGAGCTCGACTATCTAAAGAAGAAGATGAAGTTCTCAATACACGCAAGCTACATATTCAACTCAATCATGGCGGCGCTCCTTTCAGCCAGAGACCATTTTTTTCCAAAGTGATAATTGTAAAATGAATCATTTTAGGGTTTGACCTTGTTTTGTTCATGCCCTAATTCGAGCTAACATCATAATTGTCTAGAATATTCATTTTTATCAATAGCACATGTGGAAGTTCGAATTAGGGTGGCCTTGTACTATGATTTATTCAAAATTATGAAGTTTAATATTTGAGAGGGGCCGAATTCATATGCCTAGGTTGATACATTAAGTCATTAGGGCTTGTATCTTGTACCTTAGAAAAGTTAGAGATTTGGTATGAATGGTGAATACCCTATGACCTAGAGGTGGGTATTTTTATCACTTAGGTTTTTGTATTCTCAAAAAGGTCAATTATCTATTTAGGGTTTTGTTTTAATTGATTTTAGAGAAATCAATTGGAGATATTGATGAGAGAGTGATATATATTGATATTTTTATGATTTTTTTTAAGGAAAAAATCAAGCATTGTAATGGAGAGATTAAGAATATAATTCTTTTTGCAAAATATTTAATAATATTTAATTGCAAAAATAGATAAATTATAAAATATGCAATCCTGTAAAGCAGAATCGTAAAGCAATGTCTTATAAATTGTTTTATGATTTCTTGCTATTTTTAGCAAATTATTATTGACTTTTCCTCTTGGTCAGATTTGGGTCTCATCTTGGAGAGATAAGGTGTTTTTCTGGCTTTTAAAGCTGATTCAGCCTATTTTTAGAGGCTTGATAGTTTGATCATAAAAGCAGTATGCTTTTTTCTGCTTTTATGCAGTTTTTGAGATAGTTTGAAGCTTTTTTCCTTGAGCTTCCTTGTGAGCTCAGATTAGGGTTTCTTGAGAGATCTTCTAAAAGACTTAGTTTTTTGGTGCTCTCTCACCAATTCAGATTTCAGTTCCTGCTCATACACATTTTTGAGCTTGTGAACCCTCTTGTACTCAGTCCAGACTTATTCACTCTTTTAGCTTTAATAAAGCAGCAAAATTCTCCTTCTCATTTCTGTCTCAGTTTTATAATAGCAATTTGATGTCTTTGTGGTTCAAATCAGAATCCTTTTATGTCTTGTTGTTGTAAGTTGTGTTTTAGGATTGCATAGTTTCAGGTTGCCTGTTGTGTTTCATTTAAGAATCTTCATGCAAAATACTGATGGAAGTATGTGCCAGTGGGATTGTGAGATTCATTGTGATAGGAAAGTTGTTGTGAGTGTCAATGTTTGAATTTCATAACTTCAAATGAAATACCAGTTAGATTTAAGTTTTAATTAGTCATCCTTCTATCCCTTTTCCCTTAGAATATCTTAGAGTAAAACCAATCATTCACAGAACCATCTCACTCTGGAGATTCCTTCTTCGTTCAGATCACCCACATCTGAAGAAGGTTTCCATGTTTCACTAGATTGTTGAATATTGCATTCAATAGGGTGCAAATCTAATTGAAAACACTACACAACAACAACTCAAACAAAATATAATATCCTATCTCTATTGAAAGGTAAATCTATATCAGCAAGCCTCAAGAGATAACCCCAAGGTCTCTAATGCAAGGTCTTGACAATGCAAAAACAACTTAGTGATAATGTGAAAATTTTGGTAATCACAAGGGGCCTTACAAAAAAAATGCTGGAAACTTCAAACTCATCAAATCTTGCAATATGTTGATGCTTTCAATCCAAAAACTAACCCATATTTTAAAAGAAATGTAGCAAAAGATAAAGGGTTTAGAGAGATTTCTAAAACTAAACCTAAGACCAATTGTGCAAACAATCAAACATTCAAAGTGGGCCAATTCTTGCTAAACCCAGATAAAACTTGCAATCTCACAAAAATAGTGCAATCTTCTAAGGAGATAAATATTTTCAGATCCTAGAGCTTTCACACTAATCAACCTTATTTTATAATTGAAATGAATAAATACCCACAATTGAACTCAACACACAATTTTAAGCCCAGGTTAACTACACAGCAACTTACAATCAGTAAGCTGCTAAAAGTATGGACCAAGGATTGCTTAAACACTTCAAATATTAAATCATAAAATCCATTACATCACATCTAAATCTGAAATCTAACATGCAACCACAATTTCAAAGAAAATTCTTAAAGATATAGAAAAAAAGAACCATGCAAAGTGAACAACACAAGAAAGAGCACCAAAGAACAATGTCATTACTTATATTGAATCACCTAGATTTGCAACAATTCATGTATTCACAATGTTCCAACACTTGCTCTAAAAAATGTTAACTCCTATCTTAGTTCTAGCTATTCCAACTATGTCTAACCCTTACAAATGAAGCAAGAGTCCCAATTTATAGAGAAATAACCCTAGGTCAGCCCAAAATTAGGGTTTACAATAGTAGGTCAGCCAAATAGGTCGACCTAGAGAGTTTTATAAAAAATAAAATTACATTTAATATCATAAAACAAAGTCTAGGTCAGCCTAGACCCTTCTAGAAGCATTATCTAGCTAGCACAAACTTCTAGGTCATCCCCTCTAGTTGGAAAGTCACATGACTAGCACATTGTCCTAGGTGGATGCTAGTTGGCTAATTTCTCCCTCTTTGTTGGCCTCTATCCTACTGGATAATTCCTTGAATTTCTCCAATATTTCCATCACATTAGCTGGATCTGGAGTGGGGATATATTTAATTCTCAATTTATGAGTCTTAAAGTCATTAACATATTTGGGTATCATTTTATCCCACTCAACCTGTAACTCATGATATTTGTCCAACTTTGAAATGTAGATTGTTGCATCCTCTAGATGGTCCTTGGCAACTGGTGCACTATCAGAAGGAGCATATATTTCATGCCACCATTCCTGTAATCTACCAATCTTCATATTCTTTTGACGAAACTTTTTCCTTCCAGTCATGATTTCAAGGAAAGTGATACAACTATTAAATATTTCCTTCATCTTCCCTACAACTTCATTATCTTCTTCAAAGCTTTAGAGATGAGTTATTTCCTGTAATTCCATACTTCAATCCATTCTATCACCTTAGCAATATCATTAGAAGTGAAAATATTCAACTTGGCCAATTCTTTCTTGGGCACTTGCAGAATCTTCTTCAACTCTTCAATAGTTGAATTGTCAACCTTATTGCAATCTGTAGGAAATTGAGAGGTGTCTTCAAGAAATTCAATAGCCTTAGCATGGATGCCAAAGATCTGATCAACTGATTCATCACCCCTTTTGCTAACATCTTGAATCCATTCATGAGTATTATGCACTGAAGATTTCAACTTTTCTATCTCTGACACAACTTCCTTTGGTAATAGCCCTTCCAAGATTGAAGAACCACCATTAGGAGTAGTTTGCAGGGGCCTCATTAGATGTTGAACATACTTGTAAACATCACTTAGCTACTTCTACAACTTATCCTTTTCTTCTATTTCTTTGTCAATCCTCCTTAGAATGGGTTGAGAGGATTCTTGAAATTCTTCCTTCTCTTGTTCTTTAGTGGATGGGCCCAAATTAATAGTTTTCACTTTGTAATCAGTAGGCCTCACCTCATCCTTAAACTTATTTTCTGTAGGGATGGCTATGTGAACAACTCTGTTAATAAACTCATCCTTCAAAAATTTTGACATTGTCCTAGCTCTTTTCCTCTACTTGGGATGTCCCCATTGTTCTAATAGTTTATCCCAACTAGGAGTTTCTTCCTGAACAATTATTATCTTTTTTCTAAGCCTTTTCTCCATCCAATATGGGACAGTGGGATGCTCTATTTCTATCTTTTTAGAGGGAGCCTCCTATTCATATTTATCTTGATGTGGGCTGTTAGAAACCTCTTCCACATTCTTCTCAATCTCAGGCTGATCCTCTAGTTCATCAATCACCTCTTTCTTCAGAGACTTGGATGACCTTTCTTGGGCTACCTCTGACTCCATGTTCTTTCTTTGTGCTCTAGAAGTTGGTTTCCCAATCTCTTGCACAAAATTTCTCCATTCCCCACTTTTGGGAGTTGAAACCTCCTCATCTTTAGATTCATGATGTTCAGGATCATTTGATATGTTTCCCTCCTCATGGAATGCTTCTTCTAAAATTTGAACATTGTGAGGAGGAGAAGGAAGGGGAGAATTATTTTCTAGAACTGCTCTCATGGCACTATCATCTATAGGTTCCTCTTCAATCTACACTTCCTTCTCTACAGTCTTTGTCTCAATCACTGGGGATGTCTTGTGTTTAGGGGAATTTATCCTAACATACACTTGTGGTTTCTCCCCCGATCTCTCTACATCAACAACTTTAACTGAAGAAGGAGCATCAGTAGAAGTGTTTCCCTTTCTTGCTTTATCCATCTTTTAGCCTTCAGTGACCAACTTTCTTTTCGTGGCTGGTTGTGAAGCCTCTCCTTCTTCAGTGGTAGCATTGGCCTTGGGAGATTGTTTTTTAGATGACTTAACTTGAGTTTGGCTTATTGTCTTTCTTTTTATGGTCAAAGGTCTTTCTCCCTCTTGGACATCCTCATCATGAAGCTTAGTAGTGTCATCACCTTTATCAGCTTCAACTTCTTCCTCAGATTGGGATTCTAAATCTCCCATCAAATCATAAGTAAACTTAGTGCCATTAGCCTCCAACTCTAACACCTTATGCTTGACCCATAGTTTGGAATATTTCCTTACCGGCTCAGTTACTTGGTCCAAATCAATCACTTCTTCCTCTGACCAGTTTATTGGAGGTAAAGGCTTACCCTTGTAGGGCTCATAATCATTGCGTTGGATTAGGTTTACCTCATCATCTTGCACTTGGTTTGGTACCTACACTACTTTGTATAGTCCTATAAAATTCATCCCTGCAATTGGCCCAATAATCTTCAATGTGGTCCTTATGCCTGAAATCTCTATTGGCCTGCCTTAGAGCTTTTCCATAGGGATGAAAATTATCCCTATTAGTATGGGAGTACAATTCAAATTGTGCCATCACTTTCTCAAAATATTGTGCACTTTGAATGGAGGGACATGCTTCTAGAGTTCCAATCCTCAATGGGAATTCTGCTCCCAATCCCTTCTTATGTAGTTCCTTTTGTAAAATTTCCTCAAAGGCTACCATTTTTTTTGCCAATTCCAGCATTATGAGCTTATTAGTTGGGTATCTTGGAAATTTGAGAGGAACAACATGAGACCCTTGTATCCAGATGTATGTGAATCTTTGAAACTGAATAAACCATTGCCCATACTGTTTGATCAAGTCCATTGCATCAACATAAATTCTGGTGTTGAGGGAATCCTATAGCAACCTGGGAATGTACATGAAAAATGCATCATTTTCTCTCCTATAATTGGTGGTCTTATACTGCGATTGTGGATATATGTCCCATATTCTATCTTTTCCCAGGGTTCCTTTGCAACTTAGACCTTTATACTTGGTTTTGTTTGCCAACATGTACACAAGGTATGAGGTCATTGTGAATTTGTTGGTCTCCTGTACACTTCTTAACTGGGCATCTAAGTTATTGCTTATGATTTTGGCTCAATGATAATGATTTCCACCCATTATTTGTGTGATAGAGTAGAAAATCCAATTGTGGAAAATGTGAGCCTCTTCAACCCCCATTACCCTGCCCAAGAGAGTTATAACATCATGATATTCTAGCTTGAAGTAACTTCTATGCAATTGTTTAGGTAGCTTGGAATAGTGTGGTTTGGTCTTTAGTATCCAAGAATTATTCATTATTTCCAAGGCTCTATTGGGGTCTTCATCATAGAACTTCATTGCTTCCCCAATGTTTATCTCCTCAATAAGCTTGTGATGTGAGGCAATATTAAACACCTCTGCAATGGACTCCTCGGTGAGATTTTCCATGACTCTTCCCTGTGGTCCAATTATAATCCTTGTAGTAGAGCCATAATGTCTTGCACATTCCAAAACTAGCTCAGGGAACAATTTTGTTGGAGGGAACCTTGCTACTTGAGCCAAACCAGTGTGAGTGAGAATTTGTGCCAATTGAGTGGGTGCATTGACAAACATCCTCTATTGAAAATCATCATAGTCCACATGCCCCATATTTATATATGTAATCTTTGCCCAGGAAGAAGTAATCTTGGACTCTGGCCATATACCCTTGAAATCGTAGTTCATCCTTTCAGCTCTTCTTCTCACCTCTTCTTGTACCAGGGAAGCCTTTGATTTGGATGTTTTGTCAGGGCTCAATTCTTCCTGCATCTATTAGAAAGGACCATAATCACCCAAATGGAAATAACAAAATAAAATATTGCATTGAATCCATGAAATACCAATATATTCTAAAATATCACCATTGCATACAAATTAAAACAACAATACAAGGTGGATAATTCGATTCACAAGACCTCATTATCAGATTATACAAATACATGCAGGTGAATCTCATTCAAATTGATCAACATACAACAATAAATACCTCATAACCCCATATGCAGACTTAATTTCCATTGATATTTGAAATTTAAAGCTAATAGAGAAAGGTTAGAAAATCTGAGGGAGCTCGGAATTTCTAGCCATACTCGAGCTCGGGTAATTCGAGGGAGTTCGGATTCCCTAGGATTTGCACATTATGCTCATTTTGACTTGCAATCATGAGGTAACCTTGTAAAATGGAATTATTTGACATAATCAGGCATAAGTAAGCATTAATAACTTTGAGATCACATAACACATCATTTCAATTGAGGCTCAATTCATCCCACGTACTAGACACTTGAAGGTTCAAGAGGTCTGGAAATTTATAGGATGCTCAAATTCTTTGAGTAGACTACGATTCGATAAATTTGAGCCAACTTAGAATCACCGAATGCAGGTCACGTTTGAAAATCACTAAGTGTCTAGATTTGACCATCTTTTACTTTGGGATTTTAGGAGAAGACAGGATCCGAAAAATTTGAGTGGGCTCAAATTTTCCAAGCATATTAAGGCTCGGAAAATCCGAGCTACCTCAAAATTTTTTAGTGTTTCACTCGAGTTCAAAATTCACTAAGTATTGAATATTTTGAAATGATTAATCATTCACTCACTTGAAATGAAATTGATGTAGACTCTTGATGATTTAAATCCAAAATTTTTCATAATGACCCTTTGATATCACTTGATCCTCTCATTGAATGTACAATCTGAAACTAGGGTTTAGAGAAATTTAGGGTTTCAAGTTGAATTTAAGATAGGGCGACACTCATAAATCCCAACATCCATCGTGAAATGCAGTGCAATGTATAAATATTGAAGATGTTCAATGTAGCTAATCACCCCAAATCCACTTAAATTGGAGTGTACAACTAACCCTTTTGGAGTGTATCTTAGAAGAACAAAAACACTAGGCGGTGAAGCAAGAAACAAGACAATGCAAAACCCCTAAATTGATGATTGACACACACACTGCACAAAATAAACAATCAAGCATAAGATGCATTGAAATCATTAGAGAGAGACCGGTAAACCAACCTTGGAGTGGCACACAAGAAGAAAGGATGAAATGGAGACCTGCAACAGAGACCTTCGATAATCCTATAGTGATCACGCGGAAAGCACAACCTTCAATTTGGAGCTCAATCAAAATGCAGGATGAAAGCAACCTCTCTCAAATTCAAACATGCACAAAGCAAGAATGACTTCCAAGACATCTTAGATGCCACTTATATCCCTCCTTTTAGCATTAAAAACCCATTAAAGTCTGTAATAAATGCATGAAGTGACACCTCAAAAACTTGGATATGCGAAGTGACCTTGGACCTGGGAAATCCGAGGGAGCTCGGATTTTCTGGCCAGACTGAAGTTCAGCTAATCCAAGGTACCTCATATTTACTGAGATTGCTCCATACTTAGACAAATTTTCCCCTTGACCTGGAATTTTGGATTGAGATTATTTTCCAAGAGCGAGCATGCCATTATAATGTTGTAATAAGACACCTTAAGTGTAGATAAGACCTTAAGTACCTGGGTGAGACAAAAATAGGACCGAGGGACCTATCCCTTAAGGGGAAAAGGTTGTGACCCTAAGGAAAACAAAAAAATCAAGTAAAAAAAGGTCCCCACCTCTAGTGGGGTGCGTGTGCAAAAATTGCACAACATTACTATTGAGTGAGACCAGACGAGACAACAGGTGATGGTCATCATAGCCAAGAGGCATCATGCTTGACAATAGTTACAAGATATGAATGTAGAGAGAGATTAGGAGATCAGGTAGTGACATTAGTTAGAGGCCATGCCGGTAGCCAGCTAGGGCAGGACAGTCTCTATGAGATTGTATAGAGAGGCTGTGACAGAGGCTGCATACTATAGGATGCATTACCATCGTGATGTACCATTACCACTTAGACAACCCAACTATTCACAACGGAGAGATGCACATCCCAGGGCTGAGGATCAGCTAGAGAGGCAGGCCACAGAGGGTAGCAGCCACAAGGCTAGCCCGCATGTATAAACACTTTTTGATTTTCTTGCCCGATTCATTATACATATATACATTCATGGGCTCCTTTTTGATAGCCTCGTGGATATTGTATTTTTGATCAATATACATATACTAATCCAAATTTTGTACCATGAAATTCATTTTTGATATATATATGACACAGATATAGATTCTATATGATGTGTTCATCTTATTTCATGCTTATGATGTATGGATGCATATGCGATGCTTATTCTTGATCAAGTATGGATGTACTTTACTAATGCTTATGTGATATGTGATGTAATGCCTATGGATGAATGCAATGCTATATTCTTTTTTAGTATCTTTTCATGATATGCCATGGAATGAATGACATGTGATGCAATTATTATGATATGATCATGTATGTGGATGTTATGGATGAAAATGATGTGGATGCATTTCTTTTTGTGTTTTTTCTACATAGTTTTTATGAGATGATTATGTATGCATATGGATGTATGGATAGATAATGTAAATGCTCATCCAATGCATGTGTGATGTGATGCAACGGTTTGAGATGCTTAGAATAAAAAATCTATATTATTCATTGCTACTCAAATGATAATACAAGAAGTATGATATGATGTGCTATGATTATGAGATGGATGTTTTATGATTATGAGATGCATGTATGATAATGATTTGTGGATGTAGGATGGATGGATTTGAAGATGTTTTCGTTGATTGTCATGATACCAGGTTAGCGTGGAGAGAAAATAGAAGAAACAAGAATGATTGACCATTGATTTTGATGATTGCTTCAAAAATACAAGTCTATGATCCATCGAGACTTTATTAGAGATGGTGACGAAACATGCAGGATGAAGATGAATGCAAGATGATGAGTTTCTCACATTTTGGGATTGATTTTTTTTTTGTTCCTTATTGTTTGATATAACACATAGACATGATGCATCAAGGTATTGATAACTAGGATGGCGTTGTATCTAGTGTAATGGAATTTGACTTGACAAACAAATAGGATAGTTCCTGTTCACACCTTGACATATGAATTTTTTTTTGGAATGAAAGTTAGAAGTTTAGAGCATATTGGACCAAAGCATACAAAATAGTCAACAACATACCCCAAACAATGTTCCTACACACAACTAAGCAAGTATGTGCCAAGATTATTTTAGAAGAGTATCCACAAGCACAACAAATGAAGATATGCCCCATTCCTTTCTCTCTAAATTATTTTGATAGACATCATCGAGAGTTCCTCAAAATGAGTCATTAAGATAAATCGTAAGAAAAGATCAAAGACAAATAGTCAGTGTTATCTATATCTCTTTCCTATTTAGGTTTAGCTAAGGTGATGTCTGAAACTGATGTCCATTGCAGGAAGGATACATCCTAGGACATGTTGATGAGATGGTTTTTTGATGTTAGGATGATGATGAGCTTTATGATAAGCCACTGATATACACTTCATTGATGAATTTGTCTATGATCTAAACTTTAAATTTTGACGATTAGGTTCCCACTTTACGACTTGCTATACTTGCTTTCTACTTGCTTTGCCAAAGGTTGAAGGTGATGATCAATTTATTATAGGTGAAGGTTTATTGTGGGTGAAAGCGAGATGGGATGGATGGGTTTTTGGATTTTCTGGATTATTTCCAATCTTTTTGGTATTTTGAAATATTTTGAGGTTGTTTTTGGTCTTTTTGAAAGTTTATATGAATGTTTATGTTTTCAATTATTTGAGGCTGTTTAGGGGTTTTGAATGGTTTTTTTTTCAATTTTCAAAGGTTTAGGGCTTTTCTAATATTTTGATGTTTTTTGGTTTTTTCATTGTATTTGGATGTTTAGCGATTTTCAAAGTTTTCTGACCAAGAACCTAACCTAAAAGACCTATCCTAGGGGCCTCAAGGGCTGATCAAAGATAATCCTTGCCTATGTTATAAACACAGAGACCACATCGTTAGAATGACTAGACTTATTTACAATGAGATATGAATAGTTGAGAGAATGTCAGTTTATTATGACGAACTCCTAAAGGACTAACCTAGGGTATCTCGGGGGCACATCAATGATGGCCTTGCCTACATTCAAGCTTAGAGACAATGTAGTTCAACTAGGGTACCACTTTTTGGATTTTTGATGTTTTGACCTTTTTAGGGATTTTGATGTTTTCTAGATGTTTTGGATTTTCACTGTATAGGATTTTGCAAATGTTTTTGGATTTTCTGATGAACATTTTACGAATGTTTTGTTGTTTTCTGATAAGATTTTATAAATGTTTTTGGTGTTTTCTGATAATATTTCTGATGACCCCAAAACATATAAGAACCCAACACGATTCATAATGAAGTGCCCCCAGCGTGATATGTTAGACTACTTCAATACAGGTAGAACAAATTGACCTTTTGGAATATGCCAAGTAGTACTAAAGGGATTCTGATACTTCATAATATCTGTGTGAACCAAGATCCTAATACCTACAAAACACAACAAATAAACATATTAGAAGATTGAAATGCAAGTTAAGACCAAGATTCCCCATAAAATCCATTTAACTATGCCCAAAATAGGAATAAAACAAGAACACAATAAAAAAAGATGGAACAACAAACTAAATCCTATTAAGAACATGCAAACTCTTGATCTTATGGGGGAGTTGGTGCCAATTTGATGTGGAAATTGGCCCTTTCCCAACTCCTATGCAAGATTTGTTGATTGATGATGAAGAGTGATCCACTTTGATGAAGATTGATGAAAGCTCCAAGCCAAAAATCTGCATAACCTAGCTAAGAACTCAATGGTGATGGATAGAATTTGCTAATGATTTGAGCATAGT
Source organism: Sequoia sempervirens (assembly GCA_007258455.2). Taxonomy (NCBI): domain Eukaryota; kingdom Viridiplantae; phylum Streptophyta; class Pinopsida; order Cupressales; family Cupressaceae; genus Sequoia; species Sequoia sempervirens. The sequence goes on along the minus strand of VDFB02292527.1, from coordinate 15,304,925 downwards.
AAGTTTACTCAAATTGTGGATGATGAGATGAGGAGATTAACCTCTTATTTATAGATTGAAAAGTTGAAGGCATGCCCAAAACAGAGCAATGTGGGACTAAGAATGAGCCAATGACAAAATGCCACTTGTCAACATTTGATAGGATGAAGGTTGAGCACATTTTGATCCATGTGCAAGTTTGAAATTTGAATTTGATGAGATGGCATGTTTAGGGGGGTTGAAAGATGAGTTAAATGCCAAGTAGGAGACATGTAAGAGACAATGTAAGAGCCTTAAATGCTTTGTTGGATGGACAAGTCTATTTGGGGGGAGATTTCAAACTTGGAGGAATATTCCCTTTTTGATGCCATTTTGAAAGTAAATAGGGAATTATTAAATCAACTAAATGATTTAATTGTGCAAGTTGCAAAATCTAGAGGATTTGATGGATTAAGACTAAGATTAATTAGGATTTGATTAATTTAAAGGAGATTAGTTGATTTGACTATTTGATTTAGATTTGTGGGTTGAAATAAATCAAAAAGAGATGAAAATGATTAAGACCTAGTTAAATAAATATTTTGATTTATTTAACCAAAGGGGGTGATGTTAGATTAAATTAGATAAATGTTTGATTTATTAAATTTAATTAGATGGATTTTAGAGATTTAATCAAATAGTATGGATTATTTAATTAAACAAAGATAGGGAGATGAAATGACCTAGCTAATTACATAGAGACAGTGATTTAATTAAATCGAGGGATTTATTTAATTAAAAGGGGAATTATGATGACTTTAATCAAATAAGGCTATTTGATTAAATGGTTAGATAGAGGGATAATTTAGGATGAAACGATGTTAGTAGTCAGGATCAAAGTGTGATATCAATTTGTATATTTTCGATGTCTACATTTTCCCCCTCTTTGAAGCGATGCACTTGTTGCGTTGGTTCAAAGAATAACCTTGCCCTGATCAAAATTCAAAATTTCTCTAATTTTTCTTATGCCCTACTATTGCCCCAATGAAAATAATTACGTTGGTATACTGCCCCCTTGAGAGATTGGGCAAAGATGTTTGATTTGAGGGTCGATCTCTCGAAAAGTATTTTCAAGATCAGTTCAACTCGAATACTTGATGTAGATAGATTTGATGATGTAGACAATCATCAGCCATGGGTAGCCTCATGCCTATTTTTGATATATTACACCCACTTGATCTTGATTTATACCATGACAGTTGCATTATTGATGATATATATGAGATGATTATATGCAATGGATGATATGATGATGCATGGATGATATGGATGTTCATGATATGATATGATGACGCTTTTATGATTATGCACTAGATAATAAATCTATGGTTTATGAGATGCCTAGAATAACCAATCTATATTATGCAATAATGAAATGCAATGCATGCAAGATGATCAATGTTTCTTATATGATATGATATGATATGCAAATGGTTTTTGGATGTAGGATGGATGCATTAATGATGATTTATGATTAACTGTAATGGTACCATGTTAGCGCGAAAAGCAAGAGATAGAAGAAAATAAGAGATTCCAACAAGACATGAGATGATGATGATGATGATGATGATTACTTGCCGAGGAGTTGGGATTTTCAAAGGGCCAATTACCTTATGTTTGATAACACACATAGGTAGGATGCATCAAGGTATAAAGAACCAAGATGGTGTTGTACCTAGTGGGATGGACTTTGACTCAACAATCAGATAGGAGTATTCTTGTTCACACCTGACATACATAAACCTTGCTAGGATGTACCTAACAAAGCAAGTATTCACCAAGGTTATATTACAAGAACGTCCAACAAGCATAGTAGATAAAAAGATAATGATCGTTGCCCCATTCCTATCTCTCTAAATCCCTTCGTTGGGGACATCATTGAGAGGTCCTTGGAATGAGCACAATAAGATAAACCATAAGAAAAGATCAAGTACACAAACAAGCCAATGTTCTTCATACCTTCAGCCAAAGGGATGTGTTTTGATAGGATAAGAATCCAAGGTGATATCCAAAATGATGTCCATTGTCAGAACGATATATCCTAGGACATGCATTGTATAGGATGATGATGGGTTGATAAGTTGATTGATAGGCTGTTGATATAAGGTTGATTGACATGTTTGAAAGTGATCAAGAGTTTGATTTTGTTTTAAAGATTTGTTGCTTCGATTTAGATTTTACGATTGAAGCTTGCTTTTTGCTGACTACTATGATTGTTTCTGTTTGTGTTGCCAAAGGATGAAGGTGATGATCGGTTTATTATGGATGATTGATTATTGTGGGTGAAAGCGAGATGAGGATGGATGGATTTTTTCAAATATTTGGATGTTTTTGACATTTTGCAATGTTTTGAGGCTATTTTTGGTGTTTTTGAAGATTTTACAAATATTTTAATTTTTGATTTTTTGAATGTTTTGAGGTTTTATGGGATTTTATGAATGTTTTTGGATTTTGCTGTGATTTTGGATGTTTTTGGATTTTAGTGTTTTTTAAATGTTTTTGTGATTTTGATGTCTCGGGGGCTGATCGAAGATTAGCCTTTCCTACATTTAAGCTCAGAGACGACGTAAATCGGATTCCAATGTTTTTGATATTTTTCTAATTTTTTGAGTGTTTTTGGATTTTTCAATGTTTTGGATATCTTTGGATTTTTTGCACGATTTTAAAGATTAGGATATGGACATGTGTGATGATATCATTTCTTTGTTTTTGGGAATTTGTTGAAGACCAAGCTAAGGTTGATTGATCAGATCGATGGATTGATGATGATGATAACATTGTTGAGAATACACAACAATGCAAGGATTGGATTGATCAAGATTGATTTGATGATAACATTGTTGAGGATGCACAAAAATGCAAGGATAGTGTTAAGCAACACCAGGATTGGGAAAGATATCCCCATGATGATGATGGATTGATGATGATTTGATCAAGACTGATGATGATAACATTGCTGAGGCTGCACAACAATGCAAAGATAGTGTTAAGCAACACAAGGATATCCTGATGATATCTTGATTGGATTTGATTGATCATGATTTTGAAGCTTGATTTGAAAAAAAAGATGTTTTGGATGATTTGATGTGAAGCTTGAAGTGCAAGTTAGATGTGACTGATATTGATTGTTTGGATCGATGTTCGATTGAAGATAAAACTTGATAAGGAACATTTTTTCATCAAAATGTGCCATGGGCTAGTGATTTGAATTTTTTTCTCACAAATGTTTTGACCAATTTGATTTCACGTTTGCCAATGTTCAGATCACCACATAAGTTGGAGGATATAGATCAAGATTTATTCTCAAAGCAAGATGTAAATACTTGCCCCCATTGTCTACCAATTTATGGAATGTGATGGGTGGATGCTCAGATAGGTGTATGGATGGATGGATATGGATTATCTTGCGATAAGATAAGGATTTTGGATAAAGAATACTCATTTGGATAATTCTTCATGGCTTAGATAATGTTGAGTAGGATAGGATCAATGAAAATGACCCATGTCAAGATGTTTACCATAGGCAAGTGTAAAGTGTGCCCCAAACTTTCATCAAGATCAAGATACCTTGATGGATGCAGATGTATGCGCATGGATTGGATAAATGGTTCATGGATGAATGGATTTATTATAGATGAGATGGATGGAATGCTCGATTTATTACAAATGGGATGAGATGCTTTCATCTGAGTTGGCGCACGTAGATGCTTGATTCTACACATGATGCCTGTTTTCTAGGTTTTCATCATGGTCTTGCCCAAAGCGCCACCGTAGTGGTTTTCACTAGAGGACGATTTTTTTCTTTACTGTTTTCAATCCTTTTTCTAATTTTTTTTTTTTGGATTTTCATATTTTTTATTTTTCTGAAGATTTTTAAGCTCATGCTGAATCACAAGGTGTCGCTGATGTAGATGCCCCTATCATAATGTGCCATTGATATCCTACTTGAAGAAGCTGCTTTGCTAAGATACGTGAACTTGAATACAACTTTTTTTGATACTTCATCGATACCAGAGTTAACTCTGTCTTTGTGCACACATCGTGATAGAGTGCCTTCGAAATCCATGATGGGTCATTGCTAATACATGGTTAATTTGAGAATTGGATATCATGCATGGAGGCTTGGATGGAGTGTGTTTAGGGATAAAAGATGGATTGGTTGACAATTTGGAATCTTTGACTCTCCAAACTTGGGAAGATGAGCAATGATGGGTGGATACAAAAGTGTGCATGGAATTAGGACCAACTGCTTGATACACTTTGTATGTCGCTTGAAAAGCCTGCTTTTTCTTTTGTGGACATCTTTGATGGATACTTTTCTCATTTTTATTTTTCCCCATAGTTTCTTTGACTGATGGAGTTTGATAGGGATGATCTTCCTTTGTATTTTTTGGTATCCATTTGTATTTTATTTTTCTGATATGCTTCTTAGCTTCTTTTGCTTTGATAACGTTCTTTGTACCTTGATTCAATTTTTTCTTTTGACGTTGGTCCCAATTCATGGATGGGATGATGGGTGGATGAAGATTCATGACGTGGTTGGTTGTAGTATTGGCAATGGTTTCACCATAAAGATTCTTCGTTCTCCCTATGTTGATGTTTGCTTTAGACATAGTTGCCCCCAATATTGTGGAACTAGTACCTTCATGCTTTGATTCTACTGGTTTCAAGAGCTTTTGTTTAGAATGCATTCACTGATAACTAACCACTGCAGATGATGCTATTTCAATTGGATACTCTACTGACTCCTGAATATCTTGTTCTATCTGACCTGATTCTGATGCAGGAGCATCCAGTGGTGTAAGGGCAATCTTGCATCACCCAAAAATAGTGAAATTTCAAGTTTATCATTTTTTAGGTGTTTTTACATTTTTGGATACGCTTTTCATCATAATAAAATTCCCAATTCACAGTTTTTATTTTCTCTTCCTGGGTGGAAAGATATTGCAGTTTTTGTTGCCCAGATTTGCACCTGAAAATCTTCCGAGTGGGATTTGAGGCACTTAGAGCTTCCGGATCAGCCCCGAAACTTGCCAAAATTGGCGTAGAAAATTTTGAGCACGTTCTTGACTTTGAGAGCTTTCCAACGGTTCGAACGGTTGCGAATCGGAGTCCTGGATCAAAAGTTATGGCCCCGCGAAGTTGGCGCACTTTCTAGAAGTTACCATTGCAAATGCCCTTTCCAAATTTGAACTTCTTGTTGTAAATTTTCGGCGCCAAAACCGCCTAAACTCAATTTGAATGTTGTTTTGGCTCCAAACTAAGGAGGAGCTCTATTTATGGGCGGGTTTTCTAATTTTTGGGTAACTTTTTGGGGGACAAGCCCGCATATTGCGAAAGGGTTAATCTGTAGCTTTCTGTAGCTTGCATATGTTGTAGAACTTGGGGATTTGAGATCCTCTGCATGTAAGAAGCTCCATTTTCTAAATAATAAAATTATTCTCTTATTTGTGGGTTATTTTCTGTGTCTCGGGTTGCGCCCTCATCAGATTCCTTGAGTGGATAATGTTGGATATCTTCATACATGATGTCTTCAATCTAGATTTTGGATATATTTGATACTGTTGTTGACAACTATATTTGACTATAGGAATTGATGACCTGCTCTTTTTGTGTAACAAAATCCTGTTTAAGATGAAGATCATCTACATGTTCATCCACATAAAACATCTTATGGGTAGATGGAGGGTTATGTGCTACATGGATATGATCATCTTGCATAGATAGGAGAGTGTCCATTAGATTATTGTAGTATCTTGAAGATACAAATTCTTGATCTTGATTAATTTTAGGATTGCTTTTGACATGCTTTGGATCAAGTTCTTGACATGGGTCAGTTTCAAAGGATGGATTGCTTACAAAGGTTTCTTGGATGTCATCATTAGACATGATAAGTGGTTCAATATCCTCAAGTGTTGAGTTTAGGTTCCTTCAGTATTTGTAACCATGAGGTCAAAGGGGGTCAACATGTCTCGAAAAGGACCATTGCTAGACTTTGGTAAAATATTTTGATCATGCTTGGGAATGAATTCTTGAGATATGTCCTCTAACTCATAAGGCAATGTAGAGACATTTTCAACATGATCATAGGTCAATGGATCATGCATTATGTCAATAGGATCAAATAATCCTAACACTCCTTGAAATAGATCACTAAAAAGTGGCTCTTGATGTATGGTGAGTTGATCATCGAATGGGGTGGAAACATCTTCAAGGTGCTCATTGTTTTCAACAATTGTGGCAAAGAGGTTGTGAGTGTCTTCAAGTGATGTTGACATTTCTTGAATTAGATCATTTTTTGAGTATTATTGGTGGATTTTGATCATGATTGAGAAGTGACTCTTGACATATATTGATTTGATCATTAGATGAAGTACACATAGCTTCAAGGTGCTCAGTGATGGATTGATCTTGATCCTTGTTCTCAACGGTTGTCATTTTTAGTGTTTGTGCTTGTGCTTGTTGGGCCGCTTGAGAGGCTTGGGCAGCTTGAGAGGCTTGTGTTGCTTGTTGCATGGCTTGAGCAGCTTGGGTAGCTTGAAAGGCTTGGGAAACTTGAGAGGCTTGTTGCACTTGTCGAGCTTGTGCTGCTTATTGTGTTGCTAGATATTGTTGGATGGCCTTTTGGTATCCTAATGTGCTTTTAGTGCGATGTTACAATATTGACTTATTGCACTTGGTTTTGGTGGTAGTAGTGGCAGATTTGGAATTGTGTTGGATGTAGTGACAAGTGGTTGAGATATTCTTGGATCGATCATGGTAGTGAAGGGTTGAGATATGATGGGTGTGATAGGGGTGGTTGGAGTGATCGAGGTGATAGGAATGGTCAAAATGACCAAGGTGATAGGTCCTTGGGAGACCCTATTTTGACTTGCCATGGTTGATGTTGTCATTTGATTAGATACTATATGTTGGTGTGATGTCAATGGTATATTCCAAGGATTTGATGTGATGGCTTGATTGGCGTTAGGTGGATTGATTTGGATGGAGTGATTGGTGCTAGGTAAAGGGGGAAGCCCTAAACCAAGGAATGATGTTGATATGGATAATGGTGGTGGAGATGTCTCTTGGCGTAATGACTCAACTATTTTGGTAAGTGTATCAATTTGATCTCGATAAATTTGATCTTGATTTAGATCTTGACTCCCTTGATATAGTTGATTTGGCTTTTGTTCAAACAGATTTGGAGTGTGTACTTGTGGTGTTTGATTTTGGACAATGTTATGATTTGGGATGACACTCAGATTTGGCATGATAGGTTGAAATTGAACATTATTGTGATTGGGAATCACATTGCGTTGATTTAGGAAACTTTTATTTTGCATGGTGTTACCTTTACTTGGATCAATATATGGAGTTGTTGTCACCGTGTTTGGAATTTGAACAACATTTGAGTGATTCGCAGACATATCCATCCCAAATTTTTCCAGATTCATGTTTGGTAATCTTGTACTTGGTACATTCACATTTGGCATGTAGGGATTTGATGAGATGATGTTGTTCATTTGAAGGCTCATGCATTGGGTGTTTGGTGGATAGACTTGTAGTTTTGGATTTAGATCTACCATTGGGAAAGATGTTCCAATATTTTGACTAGGCATACTCACATTTGTTGTACCATTGATATTTGTGGGAGATAATGATCCCATGTATAAATGTGAGTGTTGGAAATCCATTGGCATTGTAAGGTTTTGATAGTTTGGTTGGTTTGGACCACTCATGATGTATGGATCAAGTTTATATTCCATGTTCCTCTTGTGTTTTGACCTTGTTGTAAAAGTGACCTCTAAGGTGTTTAGGACCAATGATGAGATGGAGGATGAAAAGGGGTGAATGATATGAGTGTTGAACATTTAGGAACTTTGGATCAATGCTAGACTCAGGGTTTGATTTTGATTGGTTTGATTTGGGTAATGAACTTGTAAACCCTAAGATGTAAGATGTTATCTTAGGATGAACTTGTTCAAAGGATTGCTGATTTAATTAGAGGTATGAGAAAGGATGCATTCCCCTACACCTAACTAAACAAGGTGATTTTGATTTCGATGATCTACCTAAGTCTAGAATGATGTTTGCAAAGTTCTAAAGTTGCTTCTGAGATGGAGATGATAAATGTTTGAAATGGATGAAGTGTTTGATTTTGATCCTAAATGAACCTAATAAGGACTTGTTTACAAGGCCAAGGTTTTGAAGAACATGCTTTTCCCTTAAAACCAAAAGATCAATGTTTGCTCAAAATACCATAAGACAAAAGATACACACGCACATTTGTGGGGTTCAATTGATTTCATCTTGATTAGTGAATTGATTTTACCACAAACACTTTCTTGATTAGGTTTTCCAAACTAAGTGTCCAATTTCTTGATTTCTTCATCTCCCACAAAGTATGTTATGTGGAATGTTGATGAACTCAAGGCAAGGGTTTACCTATTGTTTATTTTAGTAGACAAATCGAGATGTAATCCAATGTTTAGAAACATCTAAGGATGTGAATCCCAAGGGAAAGCAATAAAATATGGATTGAGTCAATTATATTTGTCTCCTAAAGGGTTTGAAATTTGGTGCTCATGTTGAATGTTGGTTTTCCAATGTTTTCGATCAAAGCACTGTGTTTTCAAACTGACTCACAAGCAATATAACACCCTAGCTCAATTGGTACGTTTTTCTTGGTGGGCTTGCTTCATGCCCTTCGTAGAAGAGATGATTTTACATGCAACCAAGGAAAAAGTATAAAGGTATGTTAAGAATGAATTTTTAACCTCTATACTTTAACCAAGATCATACATGGCAAGTAACTTCTTGGAATCTAAGTTCCAATGCACCACTTTGATAAACTCGCTCAATGGATTAATAGGCCACTACAAACAAGGGTTTTATTTCGGACTTTCCATTCATGGAGATTGACCCATATGACAAGAGTCCCCTTTCAGATCAATCTTATCGGAATAACCCGTGTGATATTGGCGTTTACTCCAATACCCACATTTATATCCCGGTTGGAAATACTTTTGGATTTAGAGTGTTACCAGTTGAGTCGTTCCCTTGGGTGAGTACTTTTTCCCCAAGGCAGGCCCTCTAGGATAAACAAAAATGAATAAACTTATTCATAGTTCGATCAACCCTTGTTTAGAAACAAAGGGAGAACACATGCAATAAATTAATTCACACTCGCACAAGATTTTGCTCAATTTTTAAATCCAAATTGAAGTGTGGAGGTGATTTCTTTATCTCACCCTAAATTCATGAAAAAGGCCTTTTGATTCTCAAGATTGCTATAAAGTTCGAGAGAAGCACATACGTCCTTTTTCAATGAATTTAGTTTAAGTAATCCTTCACGAAAACAAAGTTGCACTTGTTCTTTTTAAATCCACAAAGCAAAATGTGATTTCTTTTTAGAGCACCAAAAGACAAATGATAGACATTTTGTTCAATTGTTATCCAAAGAAACGAACTCTAGTAAGTTGTAGTCCTAATGTTCGTTTTAAGCCTTTTGTCTTGTTCTTTTTAGAGCCCAAATTGAAATCTACTGAGTCCTAAAAGCTTGAAGTGATAAAATCCTTTAAACTTGGAATTATAATTGCTTCCAAGAGTGTCTAAAGACACTTGATTTAATAGCGAAATGATGTCATAAGAAGCTTTCCTTTTGTTTCCTCCTCCCCCTTTTGATTTTCTAACCTACAAAAGTGATAAAAACGTTAGACGAGATCAAGAAACAAAAGAATATAGGGGTTAGATGAATCATTAACCGTAAAAACCCTAAAACTTAGACCAAGTTATGATGTGTTTTGAATTTAGATGCAAATTTGAAAATTTTAACTCATTAATAGTTAAGAAACACCTACACCATTGGATAGCTTACGAAATTCTACCCCCTTTCAAAAAACAAAGTGTCAAAAAAGACCTCCGTATGACAAAGATATGGTCATTTTAAAACTGACTCCAAAAGTGCTAAAACAGTGCTCATATGTGCTAAATAAAAGTGCATAAGTGCTAAAAAAAAGTGCATGAGCGCTAAAAGAACCTGCAAGAGCGTTAAAAGATGTGAAAAAAGCATTGAAACAGTCTACAAAAGCGCTATTTAAAAGAATGTGCATAAGTGCTAAAAGAATGTGCATAAGCATTGAAAGAACTTGCAAGAGCACTAAAAGATGTGAAAAAAGCGCCAAAATAGTCTACAGAAGCACTAAAAGAATGTGCATAAGCGCTGAAATAGTGCACATAAGCGTTAAAAGAATGTGCATAAGCGCTGAAACAGTGCACATAAGTGCGAAAAGAATGTGCATAAGCTCTGAAACAGTGAACATAAGTGCTAAAAGAATGCGCATAAGCGCTGAAATAGTGCACCGAAGCGCTAAAATGGGGATTTACGAACAAAACTGTAAAAAAAAATAGCTAAATTTTTAAAAAACGTGTTAGATTTGTAATTCAAGCCCTCCTTCTAGTACCAAATGTGTGAACCAAGATCCTAATACCTACAAAACACAACAAAAAAACATATTAGAAGATTGAAATGCAAGTTAAGACCAAGATTCCCCATAAAATCCATTTAACTATGCCCAAAATAGGAATAAAACAAGAACACAATAAAAAAAGATGGAAAAACAAACTAAATCCTATTAAGAACATGCAAACTCTTGATCTTATGGGGGAGTTGGTGCCAATTTGATGTGGAAATTGGCCCTTTCCCAACTCCTATGAAAGCTTTGTTGATTGATGATGAAGAGTGATCGACTTTGATGAAGATTGATGAAAGCTCCAAGCCAAAAATCTGCATAACCTAGCTAAGAACTCAATGGTGATGGATAGAATTTGCTAATGATTTGAGCATAGTAAGTTTACTCAAATTGTGGATGATGAGATGAGGAGATTAACCTCTTATTTATAGATTGACAAGTTGAAAGCATGCCCAAAATAGAGCAATGTGGGACTAAGAATGAGCCAATGACAAAATGCCACTTGTCAACATTTGATAGGATGAAGGTTGAGCACATTTTGATCCATGTGCAAGTTTGAAATTTGAATTTGATGAGATGACATGTTTAGGGGGGATGAAAGATGAGTTAAATGCCAAGTGGGAGACATGTAAGAGACAATGTAAGAGCCTTAAATGCTTTGTTGGATGGACAAGTCTATTTCGGGGGAGATTTCAAACTTGGAGGAATATTCCCTTTTTGATGCCATTTTGAAAGTAAATAGGGAATTATTAAATCAACTAAATGATTTAATTGTGCAAGTTGCAAAATCTAGAGGATTTGATGGATTAAGACTAAGATTAATTAGGATTTGATTAATTTAAAGGAGATTAGTTGATTTGACTATTTGATTTAGATTTGTGGGTTGAAATAAATCAAAAAGAGATGAAAATGATTAAGACCTAGTTAAATAAATATTTTGATTTATTTAACCAAAGGGGGTGATGTTAGATTAAATTAGATAAATGTTTGATTTATTAAATTTAATTAGATGAATTTTAGAGATTTAATCAAATGGTATGGATTATTTAATTAAACAAAGATAGGGAGATGAAATGACCTAGCTAATTACATAGAGACAATGATTTAATTAAATCGAGGGATTTATTTAATTAAAAGGGGAATTATGATGACTTTAATCAAATAAGGCTATTTGATTAAATGGTTAGATAGAGGGATAATTCAAGATGAAACGATGTTAGTAGTCAGGATCAGAGTGTGATATCAATCTGCATATTTTCGATGTCTACAATATCAAGCTATGATAAGGATGAGGGATGAATGGTGGTGCCAAGAATGACAGTTCAAAAGAGCCAAATAATAGATGAAGGTGCTTTATTTATGCAAGACACTTTTTTGCCAGGCTTTCACCAAGGTATTTTCCCAAAGCACCATCGAAGTGGTCGTTGTGCATATTTTTCACACATGCCCCATTGAAGGTAGAGAACCCCTCTTTTCGCTCCTGACGGGTCATTGACAAGCTATTTTTCCCTCGTCTCATTTTGTGCACCCCTGTTTCCTACCCAAGTTAGTAACAAGCCTCAAAACGATCAATTTCATATTGGCCAAATTCACCTAGCTAGGTCTCACCAAGTCATTTTCCCCTTGCAGGCTAGGTCATGCGGTTTTCCCTTTTCTTTTCACTCGGTGTCCAAAGACCATAGTGGACTCACCTTTGCGGGTTTCCCCTTACCATTTGTCATTGCTCTCTACCAATCCACTTATAGCAGAGTCTCGACGTCTGCCCAACGTGCGGACCTCACACCCATTTTCACCATCGCATCCTTCATGAACCACATACCCACATTTGTGGGTCGCCCTATGCGGATCTCCTTTCCCATTTCATTGATTTCATAGCAGTCGATCCTTAACTTCCGTCCACTAGGAAGGTTTCACAGTCGAGCCTTCCATCTTTGCCATTGTTGTAGGCTAGTCGACCCCATCATTTCAAAGTTGCCTAAATTCTAAGTTGTTTGGGGGTCTTACCAAGCGGTTTTCCTTCCCTGACTGCCATGGCCAAATGACCAAGCTTTCATGATGTTCCATTGGGCAGGACCCACATGCATCGCTTCCTCAAAATGGAATCATAAAATTACAATGAATTCTCAAGTACACACTCGCTGGCGAGTCTGCTCTTGCAGGCCGCCACTTGCGAAAGGTCATTACCTTGATGTCATTGTACAATAGCCATCCTTTGCTACCTCCCTGCTTTGAGGGCATGTAACCTATCATTGCTGACACTCACTTGGTTGTTCCTGAATGACAACCATAACAGTATTATTGATATTGTTCTTTGTGAGGCCCTAGGCTACTTCTCCATCCACAACATTCATGTACTTTCCCTTTTCAACCTTTCAAATGATGATGTTTAAGTTGGTCCCGATGGCTCTCATTCTTGTGGAACCCGCATTGTGGGTTTCCACTTGTCCCTTGCCATCCATCGCCTCGGCCATCTACCCTCCTTCACCCTTGGTTTCAAATGGAGATCTCGTGTGCAGGTTCCACAAATTGAGGGGAAGTCATCCAAATTTTGTTGCCTTAACAACCTCGTCTTATCGACCTCCCATGTAGTGCTACCCGCACAATCTTACCCGCACATTCTCTAACAAAGAATGCACTTGTGAAGCCCACATCACATTTGGCCATTCAAACGACGTTTATCATTATAGCTCTTCTGTCGATATCTTCCTCTAGTGGTGTTTGTGGTACTAGTGTAGGCCTCAACGATGATGGAGGTGATTTAGGGAAAGTAAAACATTGCATACGACATTTTCTTAAAAGATTCATCTCCTAGTGGAGCTCTCATTATGAACGATGGCGGCCCCTATGCATTAAAATGTCATTTTGGATATGCTGGTGGTCATTAAGGAATTTTAGGTAGCAGATCGGAGGGAGGATTACGGGTCTCTAGTAAAGTAGTTCGATTATAAAAGATTACTCTCGACCAATCACAAAGAAGAACCAAGAAGATTAAAGGTGTCATTGAATATTCGTGGACTAATGAAGATTTTGGTATAATGCTAGGGAGTTTGTATTGATAAGGTGGCAAAGGAATATCTGTAATGACAAATAATCAATGAGTTGATCAAGCTTTGTGCTAAGAGGAGGAAATCTGCCAACAACTTGTTATGCACACAACGAATCAAATATAGGAAAATAAATTAACATGGAGTGCAAGGCTGACGTGAAATTTGAACGAGCTCCAAATCAATGTATACAATAGCAATGTTAGCAGGAAGTAACAAAGGTACTCATTTATGAAATAATGATCAAATATGGACGAGAAACATAAGTGCGGCCTGGGGTATGCAGGCTTCTGCTTACTCTTGGCCGTTGCCTTAGCCGCATCAATGTGGCGGAGTTCCACCCTCCTTCGCCCGCGACCACTCTGTGGACTTCATCCATGTGGGGTCCGCACTTCACAAGGCCGTTGTAAGCTTGACCGATAACAAATGGAAAACTATGAACTGCCCTCCACAGTCATTTCTCCGCATTCATAGTGGCAGCCTCACCTCACGTAGAGCCCGCAGTATGTATTTCCAGTGACAAATTAATTGACTTAGAGTCTCCACACTAGCATCCTTATAGCCATCTCCTGTAGCAGCCAACTGATATTACCTACCCGCATGAGATGGGTCGGGTTGCATTCTCTGGAAGCATGAATAGTAAGTCATGGGCAAAGTGTGCAAGGAACAAATGGAAAATGGAAAAGCCTAAAAATATATAATCAAGATGGAGAATGTTGCAATACTATGAACCTCAGATCATGATAAAAGAGCTGATCATTTTAAACCACAACTTCAAGAATGAGGGGTGATGTTGCAAATTAGATTAATATAGTCAAATGCCTAGCAGACTAGCGGCTTCGCTGCTGAGGCTATTGAAATAAGAAGGCCGATATTGTTATCTTGTAAATCGATCAATGTAAGGATGCTGGATGATCTATTTTTGGCTCATCACTTGCAAATATGAACTGGTAGAGACCCACACTATCATGAACAACTAGATAAAGTGTAATGAATCCCGCATAACCAACAATTATGGTGATACTAATATCATGCAATACATATTGTAGACACGTAAATTATCCTGATTAATAATGCATGCTTGATTCCGACCTACTAACACCAGTTCTTCTTTAATCACCCTCTTTGCTAAGTATTTAATTAAATAATCCTTATTTGATTAAATTCATTGAATTCCTCTTTTAATTGAATAAACTAATCTTTATTTAATTAAATCATCATATTCTCTCTTTAATTAAATAAATCAATTTTATTTAATTAATCTCCTAAAGTTCTCTCTTTAATTAAATAAATCAAATTTATTTACTTAATCTTCTAAAGTCATCTCTTTAATTAAATAAATCAATTTTATTTAATTAATCTCCTAAAGTTCCTCCATTTAATTGAATAAATCCAAATATTTAATTAAATATCCAATGTTCTTTATCTTCTCATTTAATTTAAATAAATCCAAATATTTAAGTTAGATGTCACAATTAACTAACCTCCATTAAAATTAATCAAATCATGATTAATGCTAATCCTAATCCTTCAATTCTCTAGATTTTACAACTTGCACAATAAATCATTTATTTTGATTTATTAATTCTTCTAATTTCCCTCAACATGGCATAAACAAAGAATATTCTTCCAAATTTGAAAATCCCTCCAAAAGGGATGTGTCCTTCCAACAAGGCATTTATGCCTCTTACATGTCCTTGTGCATTGAGCCAAGTGGTATTTAAGGCATTTTTTATCCCCCTCAAACATGTCATTTCACAAATTTGAAAATCCACCTAATATCATTTATTGACACATTCATCAAATTGTGCTCAACTTTCCTCCATTCACATCTTGACAAGTGGCATTTGGCCATTGGTTGAAGATTAATCCCACATTCATCCATTTTTCCTCTCCTTCTCTCAATCTCATCTATAAATAATAGGCTTTTCTTCTCATTTTGGATCCACAAGTTATGCATTTTGAATCCACAATCTTATGCACAAGTTCACTATTGTCATTCGAATTCATAACATTTTCATAGCATCTTCATCATTTAGCTTGTCAAGGGTTGGGAAAGGGATACTTTTCATATCAAAGTGGCACCAATCCACTATGGAATAGGTATGCACCATGTTTTTAATGCTCTCAATTAGTTTATTTTGTTATTTCTTTTGCATTATGAAGCATGTTGGATTATTTCATAGGAATACTACTTTGTTTTCTTGTTTTAAACTAACATCATGCTAATTTGTATGGAGTAGTTTAAGCTGTTTTGCAGATTTGTGGTGTTTACATCTGGCACTAGACGGAGGGAAGAACTAGTGCATTTTACTTCTATTTTTGTTGTATTTTAAAGTTGTTCATTCTACTTTCTATAAAAGAAAATAGGAATTATGTGGCTTGAGGGAATCTCTCTCCCTTTACCATACTTCCATTTCATTAGAAATTCCACTTACTACGCAATGGTTATCATAGTTTTTTTCTTCCTATTTGCTACGCATTGGCTCACTTTTATCTGTTTATTAGTGTAAATGCAATCCTTGGATATGAATATAAGTTTTCTTCTATAGCACACCACAACCTCACGCTCACCTACATTTTAAAATTTAGCAACATAGCCATTAGTGGGTATTGTTTTTTTTTTTTTTACTAGGTACATCTAAATTACGTCATTAGAACAATATAATTATACTCTTAAATGTGTTTACTATACAATTTGTTACGCTGGATTTAGTGGGAACCATGGAGCTTCAATGGTGTGACCAGTCAAAGTAGGTTACAATGAATGCAAGAGGATGTGTCGATGTTTATGCATTAGAAATGCGTTCTTCCCTTTTCAAGCTTGAGATTGTGCCCTGTTTTGTATGCCAACTAAATGAATTTTCTTGAAAGTTTCTAATACATCCATTTTGTATGTACCTGAAGGTAGAGAAACTGAAGGGGATGAAAGAGGAAGCCCGCCACTCTTTACTAGCTCGCCAGGGTCTCAAGTAGGTGAAGAAGAAGACTGATGACTCGTTTGTGACAACCCTTGTGGCCTGCACCCGCCAAGGCCTCAATGACACCTGAACAGGTAGGGGAAGATGAAAAGGCCAGACCTAGGGTTGTGGCTATTCTTGCATGAGGGCTTGTGCCACCATTGACACTCACATTTTTGTCCCACACAAGCAATTGATGCATGCACAAGCAACTCGCCTAATGTCCAAGTGACAACAACCACCATTGGAATTCATCCATTCCACACCCTGGGACATTGAGCTCTCACAAAGCCTTCTCCATCGGTAGACAGGTCAAGTTCTTTGTTTTTTTTTTATTACTGTCAATTTATTTATTCCAATGTGTGTATGCATGAGCCACAAGAAGCTATATAAAATCAAAACTTTATTTATTATGTCTCAACGAATGCTAAAACTCTCAAATTTCAAACTCATTTGAATATGGCCCTATCCGTGTTAGATCACTAATTTATGACGTATTTAGCCCAGTAGCACGAAGTCCTTTTCATATACAGTGTACTCTATGGTCTTGAAAAATGAATTTGTTCGATGTTTAGCATCGAATATGGTAATTACTCTTATGTCTAACTAGACTTAAAAAGGAATTTTCATGGTATCTTAGATCACAATATTCTATAGTGATATTTTGTTTTAAATAATTTAGGAAATTCACGACAGTTGCACACTCTATGGAAAGCAACATCTGTCATAAATTCACTAGATCACATTTTTTAGATTGATTTTCTGAGGAGATAGTGTATGAATCTATTTTTTGTGCATCACTTGAAATGCACAAGTTACAAAACTTGGAATTTCTTTTGTTCAAAATTCTAGATATTGTGCAAGCAAAGAAAGGACTTTACTTTTTTCATATAGTGGTCTGCATACCAGTAAAGAAAGGACACCATATTTAGAGAGTGAATTGTGTTTTTATTTTTAAGCACTACATCTTTTACATGAGTTGAATTCAAATTTTATTTGAGGAAAGATAAAATCCATATTTATTGGATGAATATGTTGTGATTTTTAATGCCAAATATTCCAAGTAATTCCTTGAGATAAATCTCATTTCTAAAAGTTTACTTTATAATGTTTGTAGGTAAGGTTGACATCAAAATGAGCATTGGAATAGAGAAAAGGCAAGAAGATTGGAGTTGAAGGGAATTTAGCATCAAACGTGAGATTGAAAAAGCATTTTTAAATGCTTAGAGCTTCCGTTTTATACTTTTGTTTTTTGTTTTAGGTCAACTCATGTCTTTTTGGATTCTAAAAAGAACACTACAAAAGGTTTCATTTTTGCTACAAAGGGTTAAAAAGAACATTAAACACTTACTAAATTTCAATTTGGGTTCTAAAACTTTGACAAACAAACTTCACACTTCATCTTGGTGCTTTAAAAATAACTCAATTTTTCCTTTGGAAATTAAAATGAACATGTGCATTTGGTGTTTTGTAATCTTTTTCACAAAGTAATATCATCTAAAAGACATATGCGCTTCTCTCGTGCCTCACGACAATCTTGAGAATCAAAAGTCTTTTTGTGATATTAAGTTGTCAAAAAGATTGCCTCCACATTTCGATTTGGGTTTAAAATTGAAATTTTTTGTGAGTGAGTGGAACATATTGTGTGTGTTCTCTCTTTGTTTCTCAACAAAGATCGATCGAACTATGAATGTGTTTGCTCGATTTTGTGTTATCTTACAGCTCCTTCATTGTGGGAAAAAGTAATCACCCAAGGGAACGACCCAATCAGGAACATGCCAAATCCAAGCGACATCCAACCAGTATATAAGTGTGGGTACTTGAGGAAAGGAAAGTATCACGGGGATTGTTCTGACGGGAAGGGGAGCAATGTGATGAGAGCATCATAATACTTTCATTTAAAGCATTTTATGTTTAAAAGGCTTATTATTTTTGTCAATTGACATGACTGGTGGTAGATTATAGATTAACATATTTACTTATTTTGCTTTATTTTTAGCTAAATTAAATATATATATGAAGTAATAGTTTATATTAATTTCATTACTTTATGATGACATTTTCTGAAGATAATTATGCTGTGTTGATCTTTTACTACAATAATTGTTATCCTTTTCTTAAGGGTTTTGAAGAGGGTATTTTAAAGATTGATGAAGTGGTTAAACTCTCTATTTAATCATAATGGATGAATACACCATAGATGGGCCCTGCTGGATGATGAGTCACTCAAGTCCAAATCAACTTCATAATAGTCGGTTATGGAACTTTTACTTGCAGCGCCAATCTGGCATAGTTCTCTTGAGTCATACTTCAGTTCTGTTTTAGCTTGATTGTAATCTTTAGTTCGGTCACCTTAAGTCTTGGAAGTTAATTCCATGTTATAAGCTAATAAGGATATTATTATAAATATCCATTTTTTGGTTTTAATTAGGATTTGGATAATTTTCAATCAAATTTTTGTAATTCAACAACAATACTTTGTTCTGTGTTCTACTTTTGATCAATGGGAATGAAATGTTAAGGGATCCTACCTAAGGAAGAGAAGGGTCCGCTCAACATTTGGAATGAACTTATGTTGGTATTTTGTTAAGTTATGCAATTTCTGATTCTTTCATATTAAATCTGAAGTAGATGTTAAATCTAAATTATTAAGTTGTTAATTCATTATCCGACTTAGTGAATGTTAATTCTAGATAGTTACTTCCGCTTGAATTACCTTTCGTGTTTCAGTTTATTATTATTAGATTAGTTTGTTAGAATAATTAGATTGTGTTGTTAAAATTATAATAAAGTTTATCATATTAATCAAATTTAAATGTTGTTCGAAGTAGTTAAATTTAGTGTTTATGCATTAAGTTTCATTAGAAGTGATGACAAGAACTTGTGGAAAGATGAAGTTGGAGTTTGTTTAAAATCTATTCATGGAGATTAGTATTTATTCTTTCTATAATAATCATCATTTTTTTGCAATTCATTTCTGCTCTTAAATTAGTGTTTAAATTCTAACAATTAATTATGGATTTCTTTTAAAGCAAAATATAATTAATTTGAATTTCGTGTTTTAGATTAAGGGTTAAAGTAATCATTAGTTTTCTCCATGAGTTGGTCTAAATCAAGTTCAATAAAGTCAGAAATAAGTCGATAGAATGTTAAAATAGAAAATAAGATAGAAATAAACCTTAGGAATTGGTTATTATAGTTTAGCTCTTGAGAGCTCTTGAAAGCTCCTGAAGTAGGTAAATCGATACTTGAAGTCACTATTTATAGTGCAAAACCCCCCCAAAGAATCAGTGACAACTATCCTTATCGCATATTGCTCATAGAAACACCCGGTTCGATATATAATTGATTAAATGAGGCAAGTTGTGACATCAACGACCTTGTCCATCATTTTTGGCACTGTTTCTGGGGATATAAATGATCTGGCTATTTAGTGTGAAGCCTTAGTGTTGATAAGGAAGAGAGATCTGAATTGTGGATGAGACGAAACAGAGACCATCTAAGAAGGTTTCTTCCATGAAACGTTGATTTTAGAAGAAATCTTGATTTCGATTAGGAAGATATTCAACAATACCATATCGAAAACCAAGAAAATAATCAAGAACACCCCATTGAAAATCAAGAGGAAAATGAAAATCCATTTCCAGGAGAAGAAATAGGTGACCAACCAGCACGTCCCCCAACAAATAGGACCTTTTCAAATCCTATCAATCTTGAAAGACAACTTGATGAACCCCCTATGAAAAACATTTCACCCTCGGTTCTACCTACATTTAGGGGAAAGAATGTAGAAGACCTTGATCAATTCCTATTTGAATTAAAATTTTTATGCCAAACCTATGATTATTCAACTGCTAATCAAAATTTGAAGTTGTTTCCTTCTACTTTGAAAGAATCAACTTTAAGATGGTTCATGGGTTTAGGATCAGGAACAATTAAAACTTGGCAGCAGATGGAAACCAAATTCTTGGACAAATACCAAGATTACTGTCGAGTGAGGGATAGGAAGGAGGAAATGTTTCACATGAGACAATTAGAGGATGAAATTCTAGAAGACTATGCTGATAGGTTCCAATTTGTTCATCAGAGGTGTACTAATGGACTAGATAATGAAATTAGTAAAATAATTTTCTTGAGAGGGATTGAAGACGAGTCAAGAGAGTCCTTAAATTTAATGGGAAAAGGAGACATTAACAAGCTTTCCTTGGATGATATTGTGGAGATATGTAGGAACTAATCTAGAACTAGAGTGGGGACTAGAAACTCCAGAAGAAACAAGGCTCACACCGTTGATGTATCAGAAGTAATGGAAGAATTGGCTACATGAAGACTGATCTGCTTTTGCATCTCAACATGTAGGGAGATAAAAAAGAGCACTAAACCATTGTCAATTTATTGCTCCAAATGTAGGGGAAAACACCTTTTGAGGGAATGTCCATTAAATCAAGTTGAAATCTGTGAGATTTGTGAAAAAACACACCCAACCAGTTCCTGTAATCTTTTAGCAGGGATAAAAAGAAATCTCAAGAAACCACCAGTGGTCGAAGAAGAGCTCAATTATTTTGGCCAAAGACCTCAAAAACAAGGGTATAACAAAAATCAAAGACAATATGGTTCACAGTCCAACTGAAATCAAAACCCATGGCAGAACCAAACTCAATGGACCCCCAATATCAACAACCACCACCTACATATTGGGGACAACCAAAATGGATGAATCCCCAATGGAACCAATCCCAGTGGCAGGCTAACAAGCAATCACAGTGGCAAGCCAATCAATCCTCATGGAAACAAAATCAAAACCAATTCCATCCATGGAAAAATTAGGGACAAAAATTCCCTTGGGGATAAACGCCTCTAGCCCTTAATGCCCCTAATGCTCCCAATGATCAGGTGAATGAACCCCAAATGCCAGCTCAACTGGTTGCCAATCCAAGAAACACATGTACTAATACAAACCCCCCTAATGTGAATGTTATTGATGTTAATGACATACAATTAAGAAATCGAACTATGCAAACAACACCACCTGAGAAAATTCCAGAAAGAGGGGAAGAAAATGAAAATTCGACTGAAGAACAAACCTTAGAGGACAAAAAAAATGTCAATCAAGCTCCCTATCCTAAAAGATTGAAGGAGGAGAAAATCACTCCTGGAATCTCTCCCCCTAATTTCATGAATGTAGTCAATTCTCAATTTATTAGAGATTTGAAAAAGATTAACATTGAGATATCCCTATTACAGGAAATCAAAGATATACTAGAGATAAATCAGTTAGTTAAATCCCTTTGCATGAAAACGCCAGGACAAAAAAAGAAAATGTCTTCAACAATTCAAGTAGGGACTAAACTCGCTAATGTGTTATCGGGAAGACTGCTTCCACACTAAAAGGTTTTACAACGCTGTAAAGATCATAGGTTATCACTCAATCATGAAAATTTTTCCATTATGATGACATAGGGAATTGTTTTGGGACATCACATCTCAAAAGAGGGGATAAAGGTTGATCCCAAGAAAGTTGAGATCATATAGAACATTGAAATCCCTAAGAACCAAACTGGAGTACGAAATTTTCTTGGGCATGCAGGGTATTATAGAAGATTTATAGAAGGATTTAGTAAAATTACATCACCACTATTTACCCTACTCAAGAAAGAAGAATAATTTGTATGGACTAAGGATTTTCAGAAATCCTTTGAAACAATTAAGATAGCCCTAACAACTTCTCGCATTATCAAAGGACCAATTTGGGGAGAACCTTTTCACATTCATGTAGATGCATCTAATTTGGATATTGGAGAAGTATTAGGACAAAAATATGGCAATGATTCCATGCATGCAATTTATTATGTTAGAAAAAACTCAAATCCTGCTGAAAGAAACTACACAACAACAAAAAAAGACTTTTAGCCGTAGTATATACAATAAACAAATTCAGGCATTATATTATAGGCTATAAAGTATATGTACATACAGACCATGCTGCAATCAAATATCTAATGAATAAGGTTGCAGTAGGTGGACACATTATCAGATGGCTACTTTTATTATAAGAATTAGATGTAACTATCATTGATAAGCCTAGAAAAGACAATGTTGTTGCTAACTTTCTTTCTAGAATTGTTTTGCAGGATAACCAAGAACAAGTGGATGATACATTCCTAGACAAACACTTATTTGCTATATCAATTCATCCACCATGGTTTTCTGATTTGGAAAATTACCTTGTCACAGGAAAATTCCCAAGTCAATTCAGTCATAAGCAAAAAAATAGGTTAATTCGCGAAAGTTCCAGATTTCAATGGATTAATGGTCTTCTATTTAAATTATGCCTTGACCATGTTTTATGCAGATGTGTAATAAAGTTAGAAGTTTATGATGTAGTACATTCCTACCATCACAAACTTGAAGGAGGACATTATTCAGTTGTGAGAACAATTCACAAAATCTTAGGAGCTGGCTACTTTTGGCCAACAATGACAAAGGATGTTTCATTCTTTGTCGAAAACTTTGATGAGTGTCAAAGAATGGGAAGGCCCACACCAACCATGGAAATGCCACTTCAACCACAAATAGCTCTCGAACCATTTGAAAAGTGGAGCATCAATTTTGTGGGGCCAGTGGATCCACCTTCAAGAGGGAAGTGATACATCCTTGTTTGTACCGATTATGCAACAAAATGGGCTAAGGTGAAGGAATTACCAACAACAAAAGAATACAAAGTTGCAAACTTTTTGTACAAGCAAATTCTCCAAAGATTTGGTGCACCCAGAGAGATTGTTTCAGATCAGGGACCATAATTTGTATCAACAATGATGAAAGCATTTTTTCAGAGATACCAAATATCTCACATAAAATATTTTCCTTATCACCCATAGGCGAATGGACAAGTGGAGGTCACAAATAGAGAGTTAGAGAATATTCTGACAAAAACAATTTCTTTGAGGAAAATAGATTGGGTAGATAGGTTGGATGAAGCAGTTTGGGCCTATAACACCATGTGGAAAACAACGACTGGGTTTTCCCCATATGAACTTGTGTATGGAAAGAAACCAATCATACCAATAGAGTTTGAGTTGAAAACATTGAAAACAACAGTAGAAGTTGGGATTGATCTACCAAAAGCAGAGAAAAGCAGAATTTTGCAGCTTAATAGACTTGATGAAATGAGAATGGAGGAAATTCAACATACATAAGTAATTAAAAAGCAAAGGAAGGAATGACACGATAAACATGTTGTGTCTAGATAGTTTAGAGAAGGAGATTGGGCGTTGTTATTTGACTCTAGATTTGAAGAGTTTAAGGGGAAGTTCCATACCAGATGGTTAGGACCCTATGAGATACAACAAGTGTTTGAAAATGGAGTTGTCCAATTGGTTCCAATTGATGGAGAGAAGAGAGTCATGTTAGTCAATGGTCATTGACTGAAAAATTATCATAAGCCAACAACAAAGGAGGAATTTCTAGATGAAGTGCAACACAAAATTGAACATTTTCTCATGGAAGACATCTCTTCCATGAGAGAAGATCTTCGAACCTTTAAAGAAGGAATGAATAAACAAGGTAGACTGAAAACCAACAAATGGCAGTTTACCTTGGGAAAAATGGAAGTAAATTGAAAACCAACAAATGGTGGTTTACTTTCGAAAAAAAAAAAAACGATGACTGAAAACCAGAAATGGTGGTCTATCTAAGTTAACTTTTGGAAGCTCCTGAAGGCTCTTGAAGAGCTCCTCAAAGTTCCTGAAGGCTCCTGAAGACTTCTGAAATTCCAAGCTCCTGAGAGCTCCTGAAGACTCCTGATGAACTCCTGAAGGCTCCTGAAGAACTTAAAGGCTCGAAATAAATTAAGGTGCGCATTTAATGTGAATAGTATTTTCAAATTTTATTTTCTAAAGTAGTTAGACTAATTTAAAATAGGTAAATATTTATAAGTTTAGACATCTCCACCATACTGTTAATTAATAAAGGTAATAAATAGATTTTAATCATTTCAAAAAGCGGTGTATGGTTGATGTAAGGAATGATGTGACAATGGATGATGTCACTCAATGATAGCATATCTTTTCATGATTCAGTTGTCTTTTCAAAAATCCTCCCAAGTACATAATGACATGTGTAATGAATCCCACCAACCTTGCAAATTTAATTGCAAGCTTCATGCTATGGCATACGAATCGTCCAGAGCAGTAAGGGAAATAAATGCAAAAATTTAATGGCATGTCATGTCATTTTCAAATTGGCTTCTCCCAAACCATGAAATAAATCATTCCACATTTTTGGTAAGTAATTCAGACTACCAATTGAAGTCTGCCAGTGAAGTCCTCCATTGTAGAGGTTCACCATTGTTGATAGAGAGAGATGGGGAGCAAGAGAAATGTTGAGCCAGAGAACTTCAATCTTGACTCAGAAACCAGAAGATTGCTAGAAGAAGCTAGGTGGCTAAATTTTGTGATGCAGTATGAAGGTTTCTAGCCAGAAATTGTTGGGGAATTTGTGAAAAAAATTAATGTGAATGCCACTAGAGTAAGGGGAGAGATAATTGAAGTTACTCTAGAAATTAGAAGTGAAATTTTTGGAATCCTAGCTAAGGGAAAGCTGGTTAACAAGGGTCAGGTTAAATTTGAGTGGTTGTGTTTCACCAGGAGCCAGAAAGAAGGCCAAAAATTCAAATGCATAAAGGAGACCAGCGCATCATAGCTCGTAATAGTTTGGATGAGCCATGGAGAACTACTGTGACATGGCTCATGAAGTTTTTCACCTGCAACGGGCAGTATGACACAATATTGGGTCTTGGAATGTGGTTATTAATACATTTGAGGTATGGTCAGACAAATCATTTTGCTAGGATAAATTTTCCAACATTTTTGTTTCAGAAAATCTCTTCCATGATTTTGAGAGTAAAAACTAGGGGTGAATCTTCTATAAAATACTAGGGATTGATACATTTGATAATTAAACACCATTTCTTAAAAAAAGAAACTGGGAAGCAGGGCTGGTTAGAATTTTGTTTGTGCCTAGAGAAAAGCCAAAAGGGAAACCCACAAGGGGACCCGCAACTAAAAATGAAAGAATTGAGAAAGGAGAATCTTCTAAGAAAAGGGGAAAAAGAAAATCACAAGAATTTTCTAGGGTAGGTCATACCAGCTTCAAAAAGAGGAAGCAAGAAGTACATGAGGAAATCCCTAGCCATGTTGAGACCGTAGTGTCCACCCCTGAAGATATACCTAAAGTCTAAGAGAAATTGTTGTAGGCCATGAAGAAACCCGTATACCAGTACAATATACTGAGCGGCCCCAAAGTCCTCTTGAAGACCCAATGCCGACTCTTGAAGGACACCCTATTTTTGAAATTTATGACTTTGTTGAAGAGTCCGAAGCCCAAACTGAAGAACAAGAAGCATCTGAGGAATTTTAAGTAGAGGAAGCCGTAAGATCCCCTACACCTCCTCCAACTGTAGAGCAAAGAAAAGGAAAATAACTATTGATTGAAGAAGAAGAATCCCATGAAAAATTGAATGAAGAGGAGTTAGAAACTGAAGAATTATTGAGGGCTATGAAAATGTCTCGTTTAGAAGCTGTATTGGAACAAGAAAGGAAAAATATGCAATTCCTTGAGGAGAAATTGAAAAGAAAAGAAGAAGAATTGAAACAATCTTTTAGAAAAACTCAGGAAATGGAAAAGCAAATTGAACAAAATGAAGCAAGGGTTAGAGAACAATTGAGTAAAATAGAGGATTCCCTGCAACAGGATAGTGTACAAGCATTAGCAAATGTTGAGGAAATTTCAAGATTAAAAGACGAGTTGCAACAAAAGGAAGAGAAATTAAAACAACAATCTATGTGGTTTTATGCACAAGAAGCCTCTACTTCCACAACTCCTCTGCGATACCTTACTTTTCCTTCCATTATCCTTGATATTCCTTCCATTCCATCAGACATTCCCTCTTCAGCTTAGCCTAGATATCTCTCATTAACAACCAGGAAATATAAGGAAGAAAATAAAGTATTGAAAGAACAGGTGCAAAAATTAGAAAAAGAAAAGAATGAGATTGAGAGAAGACTTGAGCAAGCAGTAGAAATCAGTTCTGCAATGATTTCCATGAGACGACTAGCTAGGATGTATGCTTTGTTTCTTAAAAAGAATTTTCTAGAATGGAAACTAAATCAATTAATCTTAGGAAGATGCCTGGATTACCATGAGGATCACGATTTTCTGCGGGATTACTTTAATAGCCACCCTAACATTCAAAATTTAATGTGTGAGTTTTACCAACATGGATTCTTAATGGGAGACAATGATGACTTTATGTTGAATATTTATGTTGGTGAGCTTCCAATCAAATCATTTGTTTCTTGAATGCAATATCAGATAGAATGGTCAAGTAGAATGGATAAATACAAGGAAGCTCAGAGAAGGTATGGGTTACCAATGAGACCCAAAATGCCTCATGCTAAAAAATATATCAAAGTAGTAAGATTAGTGGTAAGGATCAATCAAGTTAATCCCATTTATGTCTCAAACTTGTTTGACAATATTGCTGCATTTCAGAATATTGAGGGAACACTTCCCCCATTAGCACTGTAGTTCTACAAGGAAAGGTATCAACTCATTCCTGAGATAGTCAGAAGAAGGGAGCCGATAAGTCCAAACAATATCAAGTGGATTTTGATCAGAGTGAGACATGTCATCACCTTGATCCAGTAGCAAAAAGAATTATGGGTCAGCATGAGACTCAGGATGCCAATAATCATTATTCCTACACCAAAGCTTAGGGAAACAACAAATATACCAGCTGGAATATTAAGACCATCGTTTGAAAAGCTGAGGCAAAACCATGGATTTACACTCAATACTAGATTAGTACAGGGATGGTGTATTTGACTGCTGCATTTGGATGGAGGCACTAAACAAGGAAAAAGAGGACACCATAATTCTTGATGAGGAACCATGAGGACATGGTTCAGAACAAGTGGGGAAGAAATAATGAGAGCATCATAATACTTTCATTTAAAGCATTTCATGTTTAAAAGATTTGTTATTTTTGTTAATTGACATGACTAGTGGTAGATTATAGATTAACATATTTACTTATTTTGCTTTATGTTTAGCTAAATTAGAGATATATTTGAAGTAATGGTTTATGTTAATTGCGTTACTTTATGATGACATTTGCTGAAGATAATTATGTTGTGTTGATCTTTTACTACTATAATTGTTATCCTTTTCTTAAGGGTTTTGAACAGGGTATTTTAAAGATTGATGAAGTGGTTAAACTCTCTATTTAATCATAATGGATGAATATGCCATAGATGGGCCCTATTGGATGATGAGTCACTCAAGTCCAAATCGACTTCTTTATAGTTGATTATGGAATTTTTACTTCCAACGCTAATCTGGCATAGTTCTCTTTAGTCATACTTTAGTTATGTTTTAGTTTGATTGTAATCTTTAGTTTAGTCACCTTAAGTATTGGTAGTTAACACCATGCTAGAAGCTAATAAGGATATTATTATAAATATCCATGTTTTGGTTTTAGTTAGGAGTTAGATAATTTTCAATCAGATTTATGTAATTCAACAACAATACTTTGTTCTGTGTTCTACTTTTGATCAATGGGAATGAAAGCAAGATGTTAATTCAATCACTATGTTAAGGGATCCTACCCAAGGAAGAGAAGGGCCCGCTCAACCTTTGGAACGATCTTATGTTGTTATTTTGTTAAGTTATGCAATTTCTGATTCTTTCATATTAAATATGAAGTAGATGTTAAATCTGAATTGTTAAGTTGTTAATTCATTATCCGACTTAGTGAATGTTAATTCTGGATAGTTGCTTCTGCTCGAATTACCTTTCAAGTTTTAGTTTATTATGATTAGATTAGTTTGTTAGACTCATTAGATTGAGTTGTTAAAATCATAATAAATTTTATTAGATTAATCAGATTTAGATTTTGTTTGAAGTAGTTAAATTTAGTGTTTATGCATTAAGTTTCATTAGAAGCGATGATAAGAATTTGTGGAAAGATGGAGTTGGAGTTTTTTGAATTTTTTTTCATGGATATTAGTATTTATGCTTTCTAGAATAATCATCATTTCTCTGTAATTCATTTCTGCTCTTAAATTAGTGTTTAAATTCTAGCAATTAATTATGGATTTCTTTTAAAGCAAAATATAATTAATTTGAATTTTGTGTTTTAGATTAAGGGTTAAAGTAATCATTATTTTTCTCCATGTGTTGATCTAAATCAAGTTCAATTAAGTCATAAATAAGTCGGCAGAATGTTAAAATAGAAAATAAGATAGAAATAAACCTTAGGAATCAGTCGCTACAGTTTAGTTCCTAAGAGCTCCTGAAGTAGGTAAATCGATACCTGAAGTCATTTTTTACAGTGCGAAACCCCCCTAAAGAATCCGTGACAACTATCCTTATCACATATTGCTCATAGACACAACTAGTTTGATATATAATTGATTAAATGAGGCAAGTTGTTACATCTATGACCTTGTCCATCACAATGGTCTCTCACTGCATGGATGATCCCCCATGAATGGAATGCCCCTACTAAAACCTTTGTTTAGAAAGGAAAAAATACGTGATCTATTTTTTGGTGCAAGAACGATCGTTCTGAAGCCATCCCACATTTTTATGACTCTTAGTAGATATGAGAAGTATGCCATGGGAGTTTCATGGGTACTGATGCTTGGATGACCCTAGAAGTGAGTGCACTAGAAGGGGGAGCCTGTGTGGTCAAGCATCTAATCATCCATTAAGAGTAGACATAGCTGGATTTATCCAAGTGGGAACTCAACAAATACTGTCTTTCATATCCATAGGGTTGTGCATGTTCTTGGATTCAAAACAATTTTCTTGATCTTGAACATTCTAAAACAAACATTCAACATGATCATCAAAATTTCAAACCATTTAGGAAGCAAATATCTTTGAAAAAATTCAAGTGTTATTGATTTCCCTAGGGATTCTATCCTTAGAGGTTTCTAAGCATTTGAATTTACATCTCAATTTTCTCACTAAAGTCAACAATAGGGGACCTTTGCCTTAATTTCCTTGATTTCGACATAAGGGACTTTGTGGGATGAGAAGAAATTGGGACATTGGACATTCAGTCTGAAAACCTAATCAAGAATTGTTTGTGGTAAAAGGAAGTCATTAAACAAAGCTAAGAAACAATTGAACCCCACACATGTGCTTTTTCAAATGGTTTCCAGAAAGATTAAGATTCAAAAACTGAAGACCAAAGGTCTTAGTCAAAAAGCTTGCAAGAAAAGGTTGTCTATGGTTTACGAGTTTAGAGAAAGATTGACCTTGAACTTCTACAAAAGAGCTTCAAGGAACAACCCCAATTTGTATTCATTTTACTATTGTCAAAATCAGAGACTTTTTCAACAATTTGAGCATCTTGTATGAGAAGTAAAGCATTTTTTTCAAAACCGAGGTCTTGTAAACAAGAGTATTTTTAGGTACACATAGGATCAAAGCCAAACTTCATCCATCTTTCAAACATAAATCAAAATCATATCACCAACAACTCTTGCAAATCTTGAAATCATCCTTTATGCTATACTTTTTGGAAAATCCTTTAAATCAAAATCCTTGAACTGAACATCAAATCATCTTGTTTTGCTAGGTATATGTAGATGCACCCTTCTCCATATGCTTAGTAAAATTATCATCAAAACATATTGTTTGGTTAGGTGTGGGTAGATGCATCCTTCTCCCTACATTTAGCCAAATTATCATCTTGTGAGAAAATTTATCCCATAGATAACATGCAACATCTTGGGGTCCATTTGTTCATTATCCAAATCAATCCAAATCCAAGAATCAAAATCCAAATCCAAATCAAGGTCAAAACCAAAATAAAAATCAAACAAATCCAAATCAAAGAATCCAAGAATCCAAAAATTCCCAAAATTCTATCATCCCCCTCAAGATATTCTAAGAGTTTAATCATCCAGATTATCCATCTTTCACACATTTCACCATCACACTGTTGATCCTTAATCATCCTGGAGATTATTTTTTTGAGCCTAAAGTTAGATCAATCTAAGAGAATTAGATATTCATATCCCACATTCTTGAAAATTGATCCCTATTTTATGGTTCAAACGAGATCACAACACAAGAAGAACATGGAGAACAACAAAGAAACATCAACTTTGAGCAACCTAAGTCAAACCACACCCGAGATCAATCCTGTTGGACCTAGCAACCCACTACTTGATCTTTCTCTTATAACAAAAGATCCTCAAGAGAAAGGGCAAGTGGAAGAAATCACCAACTCGGGGATGACCCAAGATGAGATCATCGAAATGCTTCAAAACCCCGACAACCACAGACTTGTCAAGACCATGATAAAACTAAACCCTTCCCAATACATGCTTAAATTGATAAAAGAAGGAGCTAAACTTCCTTTTTATTTCGATGTGAGCACTATCATGGAGAAGCCTTTCATGCCCCTTGTACCATTCACCTCACCCACTCAAAGCACCGTTCAACCCATTCCACAATCCATATCATCCATTGCCACCACACAACCCATTGTTAACAAGGGAAGCTCATTACTCCATGCCCTTCAAAAACACCCCCTTGTAAGTAATTAGAATTTGGATGCCAATACCATCACAGGTACATCAGGTACTGTGC
This sequence comes from Sequoia sempervirens, assembly GCA_007258455.2. Classification (NCBI taxonomy): domain Eukaryota; kingdom Viridiplantae; phylum Streptophyta; class Pinopsida; order Cupressales; family Cupressaceae; genus Sequoia; species Sequoia sempervirens. The sequence goes on along the minus strand of VDFB02292527.1, from coordinate 15,273,782 downwards.
TTCAAAATCCCCTACACCAATATGTTCCCCTTATCTTTCAGGACACTAATGGTTCGTCCACTTTTTCTACAACACCAGCATATGCTCTTGACATAGAAGTTTCACTCCCATTGGTTCAAGCAGGATTATTTGAACAAGGCGGGATCTTCAGGGCCTCATCATCACTCATTCCAGGAAGCCTTCCACCACTTCCAATTCCAATCCCACCACCACCTCCACCACTATTACCTTCACTACCAACATCCATATCAATTCCTAGTTTAGGACTCCCCCCTTTACCTGACACAAATCAATCAATTCAAGGAAATTTGTTAAACACCAATCAAATCATCGCATCTAATCCTTTGAATATACCAGCGATATCGCGACAATAGGTGGTATCCATCCAAGCAACGACATCTATCCCAACACCCCAAAACATAGTCTCCAAAGGACTCAACACCTCAATCACACTAACCACCACAATCACTCAAAACACATCTCAACCACTCACCACCAAATTTAACATCCCAAATCCACCACTACCATCACCAAATCCAAATGCGGCAAGCTAGTACAACATCACACTACCATCTCACAAAGCCTAGCAAAAGTCACTCCTACAATACCAAGTTGCACAACAAACAAAAACTGCTCAACAAGAAACACAAACTACTCAGGTTGTTCAAGCCACACAAGCTACTCAGGCTACTCAAGTAGCGCAAGCCACACAACAAGCAACACAAGCTTGACAAGCACAACAAGCCACCCAAGCACAAGCCCAAGCATTGTTGCAACAACAACAAGCCCAACAAGCCGCTCAAGCCACTCAAGCTGCTCAAGTTGCTCAAGTTGTTGAAGCTGCTCAAGCCTCTTAAGCCACCCAAGCCACTCAAGCTACCCAACAAGCACAAGTATAAGCACAAGCACAAGCACAGGCATAGGCACAAGCACAATACCTTGCGTAACAAAAAGCATACTAGCTGGCATTACAACAATACCAAGAGTAGCAAGAAGCAACCCAACTAGTAACCCAAAAACAAGTATTGTTGGCATAACAACAACAAGCTCAACAATAGGCATTATTAGCGCAATAACAACAAGACCAACAACAAGTGTTGTTGGTACAACAACAATTGCAAGAATACTTGGCACAACAAAATGTGCAAACACCATCCACCCAAACACCAACTAATCCACCCATCCCTCCAATGATTGAACCACCGCATAACACCTTCATCCCACCCCCTGATCCTCAAGACAATGTATCAACACAAATAAAATTTCTTTCACAACAAGTGCTCGATCTTCTGTAAGGGAAAAATACAAAACCACCAAAGAACTTGTGCCCCTATCCCTTTGACAGGAGCATTGTAATGAAACCATTCCCAAAGGGATTTGAGATCCCAAAATTTGATAAATATCATGGAACAGGAAACCATGAAGATCACATTAGGGAATTCTACGTGCATTGCATGGAGGTCGCATATGAAAAAAATTATTTGATGTGATTGTTCCCTCAGAGCTTGGTAGGCACTTCCATTGACAAGTTCTCTTGGCTCTTAGGAATAAAAAAATTCCAAGAAATCGTGGACAAATTTGTGCAAAACTATGCCTTCAAAATAGCTATGGATGTGAGCTTGGAAGAACTATCAACTATGAAACAATCCAAGGGAGAAACAATTGCTTCATTCTTACAACAATGGGGATCAAAAGCCAACAAAAGTAAATGGGCCATGCTTGAGGAACAACAAGTGTGCACCATCATCGCAAATCTTGACAGACTCTTGTCCTTCCATCTCAAAATGTAGTGCATTACAACCTGCGATTAGTTGATCCCCAAGGCGCTCAATATTGAACGAGCCCTTATCTCACAAGGGGGAACACCTTCTTATCAAGAAAGTCACCCATCTACCAATTATAATGACAAACCTCACACATGGGAAAAAATAGAAACGTTACCAACGATGGTGTTGTCGATGCCAAAGTTGTCATCAGTGCCCCTTGACAAAACACACAAGCACCTCAACAACCACAAACCAATAATAAAAAAAATCAACAAGTCAACATTGTCACACAGTAGCCAAACAACCAAATAGTCAACAATGTGGACAATCAAGGTAAACTGCCTTAGCGAAACAAAAATTCCCCCAAGCAGAAGTACACAACCCTTGGAGAATTGGCTGAATCCATCATGAAGAGACTAGTGGAGGAAAAACTCATCACAATTCCCACTTATGAAAACTATCAAGAGCCCTTAGTAAAACCACCGTGGTACAATGAAAATCACCTTTGTGATTTCCAAAAAATCAAGCGACACACAACTTCCAATTGCATGAGGTTGAAAAACTTGATCCAAGACCTCATTGATGACAAAATCATAAATGTGAAACAACCAACTGGGAATCAAAATATTAAGATTTACACAAATCTGATGCCCAACCACAACAAGGGAAATAATAGCAATGATAAAGGAAAGGGTACATTCAAAATTTTAAACCATGTGTATGATCATGTCATTGCATCTCTAGATGAATGGGTCACATTCATCACTGTCAAAGGAGCCCAAGCCGATTGTGGAGTCACCACAAGAGGTGGAAAAGTTACCATCGTAGGATCATCTCAGCCTCCTAGAGCACTGAATTCCAACCGAAGATTTGTTCCTAGTGGCTAAAATGTCCTTGACTAGTTGAAGAGAACCCCAGCTCAGATCTCCATCATGGAGTTGTTGAAGATATCACCAGCCCACAAGAAAATTCTTGAAGAAGCCTTGGCCTCATTTTCCATCCCCACTGATCTTGATGTGGATCAATTCCAAGCTATGGTCGCACACCTCACCACATCTCACCTCTTGAAATTTTTAGAACAAGACCTTCCAACACAACCATCTCACAATCGTGTGCTTCATCTTGAGGCTTTTGTTCATAAGAACAAAGTCAAGAGGGTCCTGGTAGATGGAGGTGCAGGGTTGAACATATGCACCCTTAAATTAATAAAAAGCTTGGGATTCTCTAAAGATGCTATTGAAAAAGGAAAAGGCATAACCATCATAGCCTAGGATGATCAAGAAAGAGTGTCTCAGGGCACTATCTAACTCCCTATTCAAGTAGGTCTAGCCATCATGGAAACAACTTTTCAAGTTCTTGACCTAGAATTGCCTTATAATATCCTCTTGGGGCATCCTTGGATTCATGGGATGCAAGCTGTAGCTTCCACATTCCACGAGTGTTTAAAGTTTCCATACCAAGGCCAAGAGGTCATTGTCCATGGGGATCCTAAACCCTTTTACTATTGCAAAAATCTGGAAGCAAAATATTACAAAATCCCCTAAGTGCCTAAGAACGATGAGGGCCCCTCAACTCCATACATCGACCCACTACCCTCACCTCCACTTCTATGACAAAGAAACCCACCATTCCCACCATATCTAATATCAAGGTCATTATCTAAGACAATGGGTGTGGGGATTACACAATTTTGAAATTTTTTTTTGTGGTAGGAGAATTACTGCAATCTCCTAGGCCACAAGGATGACCACAGTCAAATAATGCTTCCTCATCCTAAACCTTCACAATAGGCCCCTCTAGCTTCAGGTGTTGGGGAGAACTAGGCCAGGAAGTAATAGAAGATGACCCATAAAATCTCCTGTACCAAGACAATAGACCAACAATTGACCTACCCATGGATGATAGCAACAAAGGACTACAAATGATGCTTGCCATGGGCTATAACATAAACAAGAAAATTGGGAAGAATGATAATGGCCTTTTGGAACCCCTCATTCCAGAGAAGCAACTAAGAAACCTTGGTCTCGGATGTACCCCTCCCAAGGTGACCATACTTGGAAAAGGTGCCTCGGTTAGAATGGTCAAAACTCCTCCTCAACAATCAACAACTACCCTTCATTACCCGTATCCATAGGTCTACCTTTAGAAAACTTTACCTTTGACATAACTGATGTGTGTAGTTGTGATGAGGACCCCATAACTAATTTACCTATGCTTTTCGAAGATACCTCCCTACTCATGATTAGTGCCTTGTCTTTTGAGACCAATGACCATCAAACCCATGAAATCAACCTAGTCTACCCCCAACTCATCAATTACAACCAATGAGGACCACCAATTCTGGACATTTTCAAAAATGATGAAGTGCTCTTGAAATTCATTGGATTGTGGGACATGGTACCACATAGAGATTGCAAGGTTGGATTTGATATCATATTGGACACACAAGCCTACTACGGGGAAGCGATTGAATCCTTTAGTTGCAAAAGAAAAAAATTGAGAATAATCTCAAGATCCTTGAGTGAAAACCCCATTGTGGCACTCTCTGAACCAAAAATAGTAAAAATAAAGGATGTATCCAACAGTGAAAACCTCTCTAAGGCACCCAAGGATGAATGATTCAATCTTCCTCTCAATGCTCTACATCAGGAAAGGTCAGTAGTTCTAGCCGAGAAGTGCAACCTAGTCAACTTGGGAACAAAGGAAAATATGAATCACATTTTATGCTGAATCATTGATGTCAGAAGAACATGAGATCCTATCTTCCTTCTTAAGGGATAAAAAGGTCAACTTTGCATGGACCTATGCCGACATGCCCGGGCTTGATCTGAAGATTGTGGTCCACCATCTAGTAGTTTACCCTGAGGCAAAGCCCGTTAAACAAAAGATCAGAAAAATGCATCCTCAAATTGCCTTGTTGGTCAAAATGGAATTGAAGAAGCTACTTGATGCAGGGTTCATATGACTGATCCATTATCCAGAGTAGGTCTCAAACCTTGTACCTATTTCAAAGCCCGATGGGGGCATCTGTATCTGCACAAATTTTAGAGACCTAAACAAGGCATGTTCCAAGGATGAATTCCCACTTCCCAACATTGATATGATTGTAGATATGACCATGGGAAATGAGATTCTTTCATTGATGGATGGATTCTCTGAGTATAACCAAATCATTATAGCCAAGGAAGATCAACATAAACAACTTTTACTTGTCCATGGGGGACATATTGCTGGAATATGATTCCGTTTGGCCTAAAGAATGTTGTAGCAACATATCAGAGGGCCATGACCTTAATCTTTCATGACATGATCCATAAGACTATGGAGGATTATGTCGATGACATATTGGAAAAATCCATAAAGAGGCAGGATCACATAATAACATTAAGTGCCATCTTTGACAAACTTGAGGAATACAAGGTCTGCCTTAATCTAAAGAAGTGTGTCTTCGGCGTAAAATTAGGGAAGTTTTTGGGATACATTGTTTCCATGAGAGGGATTGAAATAGATCCTCCTAAGGTGAAGGAAATTCTTGAGATGGAGGCACCCAAAACATTGAAATAGATCAGAGGCCTACAAGGCAGGCTCCAGTCAATCCGTGTTCATAGCTCAACTAGTAGACAAGTCAATCCCATATTCTCACCTACTCCACAAGGGGGTAGCGTAGAAATGAGATGACAAGTGCGATCAGGCCTTTAACAAAATCAAAGAGCATTTTCTCACACCTCTAGTGCTTATGCCACCAATCCTAGGAAAGCCTCTAATCCTCTACATATCAGCAACAATAATAGCTCTTGGTGCTCTCCTAGCTCAACACGATGAAAACGGAATAGAGAGGGCTATCTACTACATTAGTTGGACCATGGTAGGGCATGAGTTAAATTATTATTTCATCGAAAAGGCTTGTTTAGTAGTGGTGTTTTCCTCACAGAAGTTCAGAAACTACATGTTAGCACATAAAATCAATTGCCAAGATCGACCCACTCAGGTACCTGCTTTCCAAAGCAATGCTCATAGGAAGGATGGCCAAGTGGGTCATGATCCTATCAGAATATGATATCAAGTATGTAGAGAAGAAGGCCATCAAAGGGAAAGATATTATAGACCAACTGGCATAAGCACCAATGCATTTAGAGAACCTGCTAATTTTAGAGTTCCCCGATGAATCCATCTTCAACTTGAGCATAACAGACCAATGGAAGTTGTACTTTGATGGTTGCTACACACAACATGGATCAAGAGCTGAGATGTTTTTCATCACTCTAGAGGGAGACTACATACCAAGATCCTACAAGTTGGCATTTCCCTACACAAATAATATCACATAATATGAGACTCTAATTAGAGGACTCAAAATAGCAGTGCAATGGCATATCATGGCTTTCAAGGTATATGGGGATTCACATCTCATAATCAATCAAGTGAATGATGAGTATCAGACTAAGGATGACAAGCTATTTCCATACAAGAAATTGGTGGAAAGTCTTAAGGAGTCCTTCATTGAGATCACATTCAAGCAGATACCTAGAGAAAACAATAGAGCAGTAGACGCCATAGCAACAATTGGATCCCTATTGGACATCCCTCGCAATGTCCCAAACCATGAATTCCTAGTAGAGTAGCTTCTCGTGCCTGCATTCGAGGTACTGAAGACTGAATTTCTGTGTGAAATCATTGGTCCCGGTGATCCCTGGTACCATGATATATACACTTATTTGAGAATAGGATTCCTCCCAGTCGACATAACCCTGAACCTCAATAGAACCTTTGTAAAAAAAGCATCCCATTTTTTCATCCTAGGAGATACCCTTTATCGTAGAAGCATTGAAGGAACCTTGTTACATTGCTTAAATGTTGAGGAGGCATTGACTGCCTTAATCGAGGTACATAATGACATTTTTGGTTCACACTCAAGTGGTATGACCTTGGCCAAGAAATTTTTGATGATGGTGTATTATTGGCCTACTATGGAAAGAGAAGTACATGACTATGTCAAAAGGTTTCTACAATGTCAGTAACATGGGGACCTCATCCATGCACTAGCTGAAGAGCTCCACCCTATTGTCACACCTTGGCCCTTTTCATAGTGGGGGCTTGATCTAGTTTGAAAAATAAACCCTACCTCATCTAGTGGGCATAAATTCATCATCACTGCCACTGAGTACTTCACAAAGTGGGTAGAAGCCATCCCCATGACTTACATCACTAGAAAACAGATATCGAAGTTCATCCTGAATTACTTAATTTTTCGTTATGGGGTCCCCCAAGCCATCATCTTAGATAATGGGACACCCTTCAAGAATTAAGATGTTCATGACCTATGCCAAAAATTCAAAATCCAACATCGCTTTTCCACCTTGTACTATCCCCAAGGAAACGACCAAGCTGAGGCTACAAATAAGACCATTCTGTAAATACTCAAGAAGACGGTCAATGAAGCTGGTCGTGATTGGAATCTCCAACTGAATCCCACCCTCTAGGCCTATTGAACTAGAATCCGCACACCCACAGGTACCACCCCCTTCTCCCTAGTCTACGAATCAGAAGCCATTCTACCCATCGAGATCGAGCTTCTGTCACTAAGGATATCACTGTAGAATCTCATCATAGATGAGGAATATTAGGTTTCAAGATTGAACGAGCTAGAATTGCTAGATGAATGGCATATGGAGGCCTTAAACCATTTGCAGGTGTATCAGAACCAACTCAAGAAGAATTATAAAAAGAAGATCAAGAGTTAGACATTCCAAGTAGGAGAACTTGTGCTCAAGGAAAATAAGAACGTCCCAAACCCAAATGACAAAGGTAAATTTGAACCCAATTGGTTGGGACCATTTGTCATCACAAAAAGTTACAAGTCAGGGGAATATCAGTTATCAACATAAGAAGGTGAGCCTTTGCAGGAGCCCATGAATAACTCCCATATCAAAAAAAATTATGCCTAAATCTTTCAAGGTATAAACCAGAAAATTAAAAAAAAAATCAAAAAATTAAAAAATCCAAAAAAATCAGAAAAAGGATAAACAGTAAAGAAAAAAATCATCCTATAGTGAAAACCACTTTGGTGGCGCTTTGGGCAAGTACCTTGGTGAAAACTTGATAAACAGGCGCCTTGTGTAAATAAGCACTTTCCATCACCAGGATCTTCACAACTCATTCTACATCATCCATCCATTATGTTTCCATCATCCCTCGCATTCCATATCTCCATCCATCACTCATCCACGTCTGCATCTTAGCTTGGTCCTATGTTTGTGTCATGATCCCTCCTAGTACTACTCGGCCCATCATCAATGTTAGTTTGTCGTGCTTGTATCAGAGTAGTCTATTGCATCATGCTAGGGGCATGTTCCCATCGGATTGGATTCATGTAAATTCTTGAAATCTTCCTTAAAATTAGAAAATCCAAAAATATTCATAAAATCAAAAAATCCAAAAACATTCAAAACATATCAAAATCCAAAAACAGGTCAAAAAGTCAAAAAAGTCAAAAACAAAGTCGTCTTGTCAAACTATGTCACCTCTGAGCTTTGAATGTAGGCAAGGTTGATATTTGATCTTCCCCTGAGACACTTAGGTTAGTCCTTTAGGAGTCCATCATAATAAACTAGCAATCCATTTGTTGATATCTCATCAATAATTGAGTCTGTGTCAGTCGAACTATGGGTCTCTGAGCTCTAAACATAGGCAAGGTTGATCTTTGATCATCCCCCAAGACACTTAGGTTAGTCCTTTAGGAGTCCATCATAATAAATTGGGAATCCTTCTATTCATATCTCATCAATAATCGAGTATGTGTCAGTCGAACTACATGGTCTCTATGTGTATAATGTAGGCAAGGCTAATCTGGTTGATCAGCCCCCAAGGCCTCTAGGATAGGTCTTTAGGTTAGTCTCTTGGTGAAAATATCAGAAAACCCAAAAACAGTGAAAAAATTGAAAATCAAAACATTTGTAAAATCTCAAAAATACTAAAAACAACCTCAAAACATTTCAAAAACATCAAAAACATCTGAATATTTGAAAAAATCCATCTGTCTCATCTTGCTTTCACCCGCAATAAACATCACTCATAATAAATCAAATGTCATCCTCAACCTTTGGTGAAAAAATCGGAAACAAGTCTAGCATATTGAAAGTGAAAACTCAATCGTCAAGGTCTCAAATCTAGGTCAACACGTAAACAAGTTGGTCAACTCTTTGTGTCAATAGCCTATCATCCAGTCAATCCCAAATCAATCATCTGATATCATCATGTCCTAGGATGCATCCTTCCTACAATAGACATCAACATTAGGCATCACCATAGTTTAGTCTTGGCTAGTGGTATTGAAGAACATTAACTTGTTTGTTTACTTTGTCTTTATCTTTTGACTTATCTTTTGACTTATCTTATTGCGCTCATTTCGATGACCTCTCGATGATGTCCCAAACGAAAGGATTTAGAGAGAAAGGAATCAGGAAATGATAATTATTTTTATTTGGTGTGCTTGTTGGATATTCTTGTAGTATAACCTTGGTCATGCGTGCTTTGTTTGGTTTGTAGGGAGGGTGTTTTAGGTGTCTTTTTTACCACATAGGAAGGCTTTCTTTTCTATATTGGTCTAAGATATTTGAAATATATGAACTACATTATAAATAATGTTTCGTATGTTAGGTGTGAACAGGAGTAATCCTATCTAATTGCCAAGTCAAAGTCCATCACACTAGGTGCAACACCATCCTGGTTCTTTATATCTTGATGCATCATGCCTATGTGTGTTATCAAACATAAGGTAAGTAGCCCTTTTAAAATCCCAATTCCTGATAAGCAAATCATCCATCTCTCATCATCATCTCTAATAAAGTTGGCTCATTGAATATTCTTGTCATCATCTCATTTCTTCTTTCATCTCTCCATGCTAACAGTTAATCATCATCGCCAATGCATCCATCTTGCATCCACAAATCATTAGCATACATAAATCTCATAATCATAGCATATCACATCATCTATCTCATCCATCTCACATGCATTGCATTATCATTTAAATTGTTTAGGATAATATATATTGGTTATTCTAAACATCTTAAAGCCATCAACATACTGCATATCATATCATATCATATCATATCATATCATATAGGAAACATTGATCATCTCACATGCATGTTCATCATCATAATATAGATCTATTAGTCTAAGTATCTCATAAACCATACATTCACATAAAACATCCATTGCATAATCATATAGGCATCATCACATCATCCATCTCAAATGCAGTACATCATCATTTTAAGTTGTTTAGGATAATATATATTGGTTATTCTAAGCATCTTAAAACCATCTCATTTGCATCATCATCATAACCATCCATATGTCCATCTTGAACCTCTTTGTCATGAGATCAACCCTCAAATCGAATTTTTTCACTCGATCTCTCGAGGGGGCAATGTACGAGTATACTTCCTTTCATTGGGGCATCTAAAAAAACAATTATAATTTTTTTGAATTATGATCTCGGCAAGTTTATTCTTTGAACCAACGTAGCAGGTACATTGCTTCAAAGAGGGGAAAAATGTAGACACGTAAATTATCTTGATTAATAATGCATGCTCGATTTTGACCTACTAGCACCAATTCTTCTTTAATCATCCTCTTTGCTAAGTATTTAATTAAATAATCCTTATTTGATTAAATTAATCGAATTCCTCTTTTAATTGAATAAACTAATCTTTATTTAATTAAATCATCATATTCTCTCTTTAATTAAATAAATCAATTTTATTTAATTAATCTCCTAAAGTTCCTCCATTTAATTGAATAAATCCAAATATTTAATTAAATCTCCAATGTTTTTTATCTTCTCATTTAATTTAAATAAATCCAAATATTTAAGTTAGATGTCACAATTAACTAACCTCCATTAAAATTAATCAAATCATGATTAATGCTAATCCTAATCCTTCAATTCTCTAGATTTTACAACTTGCACAATAAATCATTTATTTTGATTTATTAATTCTTCTAATTTCCCTCAACATGGCATAAACAGAGAATATTCTTCCAAATTTGAAAATCCCTCCAAAAGGGATGTGTCCTTCCAACAAGGCATTTATGCCTCTTACATGTCCTTGTGCATTGAGCCAAGCGGTATTTAAGGCATTTTTCATCCCCCTCAAACATGTCATTTCACAAATTTGAAAATCCACCTAATATCATTTATTGACACATTCATCAAATTGTGCTCAACTTTCCTCCATTCACATCTTGACAAGTGGCATTTGGCCATTGGTTGAAGATTAATCCCACATTCATCCATTTTGCCTCTCCTTCTCTCAATCTCATCTATAAGTAAGAGGCTTTTCTTCTCATTTTGGATCCACAAGTTATGCATTTTGAATCCACAATCTTATGCACAAGTTCACTATTGTCATTCGAATTCATAGCATTTTAACATCTTTATCGTTTAGCTTATCAAGGGTTGGGAAAGGGCTACTTTTCATATCAAAGTGGCACCAATCCACTATGGAATAGGTATGCACCATGTTTTTAATGCTCTCAATTAGTTTATTTTGTTATTTCTTTTGCATTATGAAGCATGTTGGATTATTTCATAGGAATACTACTTTGTTTGCTTGTTTTAAACTAACATCATGCTAATGTGTATGGAGTAGTTTAAGCTGTTTTGTAGATTTGTGGTATTTACACATATGATCTTAAGGGTAGTGTCCAAAAGTGTGTGATGAAGAAGGTGCACTTAGAATGGCTCTGGGTTTAAGGTTGGTGGCTCATGAAGCTTTCCATTGTGGGTTCCACTCCATGGGAAGCAACCGCTAAAATGTCATTTCTACACGGTGTCCTCCTCCCAACGGCCCGCGTCCTGGCCTCCACAAGAGGCATTGAAATTTGGAATCCCCGCCAACCCACAGAAGGGTCTCGATTCAATTCATGGTGCCTGCAACATATGAATAATGGGAGAAATTCAAGGGTATTTAGGGGTGTCGGCGATTCAACTAACGAAATACTCCTTACAGATTCTAAGGATGAAGATGACGATAAAGCAATGAGCTCACCTTTCGTAGATCCTTCCTCTTTATATTTCAAACTTCTCTAAGGGCACGATTATCTGAGGGAGGCCCATCAGCCTGGGCTCAAGGGATCAAATGTGTCCGGTTTCACTATTTAAACAAACACATAATGGAGGACGCGGATTATGTACACTAAGGTAGTAAAAGATAAGTCATCCTCCACGATGAATGGGCATGCGGGTTCAACATATCGTTCGAATGCCATTTTGGTTCAGCATGGGACATCTCTCATGAATGGACTTTGTCTGTGCAGAGTCCTCCATGGCAGTGTCATTTGTTAATAGCATCGTCGTAGCCCTTCCCAAAGGCGGCCAATCAACATAGCCTCCCCGCATAAGTGACTTCGATTGAAAAATTGTCTGTTGCAAGAAGAGCTAAGGCATAATACGAGAAGAATGCACAACAAGAATTTAGCCATCAGAGGAACAAAATTTGGGGGGAAGTGGTCCATGAGCTTACATAATGAGAGAGGGCGTACATTGATGGCCCAGTCCTTGAACATAATAGTTAAGTCTATCACCCTTGATGAAATGAGAAATATCGATCAAAAAAATAGACCCGTGAAGATGTAAGAGTTCTCTGATATGGGTTGGAGCTAGGGAAGGAAAGGTGGTTCATGAATTTTCCATAAAACACCGCCATCATGCATTAACATTAGCCCCTCATACAACCCTATCAACATGGTAAAGTGCTACAATGATGCATAGCATTTGGTGAATGTAAGGTTGATCCCGTTGGAAGGGAGTTTGTTAAGGGAAAATAACCATGGCGGGCCCACAAAGTCTTGAGGATTTGGGGGAAACTCCAAATGAAGACTAGGACACCTATCATGCTCGGATTACAAGGGGATATTCCATGAATCAAAGTATGAAGTACATTTCTAATGAAATATGAAGTTCCCTCTTTAACTCTGTCATGAATTATCATTTGGGTTGCTCAAGGAATATGTACTAATGCCACTATTTCAATTAAGCAATCATTTAAAATAAGAATTGCACAATCACCATTTGGTCACATCTAAAAGGGTCTCATATAATTGTTTGTACAAATTTAATTCAATCTATTGTTTTGTGCAGGGATTTGATCACAAAATGAAACCATCAAAGAGGATTGCTGACATTCTCATCTACAACGATGCACCACTAAAGGGTGTGCTCATGAAACCATGGAATGATCTAAAAGAGGGAAGGGTTAGATCATGAAGAATGTAGTCTAAATGAGGAATTGGCACACTACCTACCAAGTTTGCAAACAATATGATAGTCAAAGAATGCTTGCAGAACCTGGTGGAGAGGAGGGTTTTGATTCACATATGCTAAATGCTAAGGATCGCAAGGGAAATGTTGCATAAACAAGGGATAAATTGTCAAGAAAGGACCAATAAACCAATGGATCCTTATAAAAAAAAGTCAGTACAAGGAAATTAGAAAGCTGCAGACCAACAACAACATGCCAAAGGGAGTTGATGCCAAAAAAACAAATGGCTGTCCATTAAATTTAGGAACGAGGATTTGTCTTGTTCTTCATCAAATGATCATGATCCATTAGTAGTTGTCCCATCAAATAAAAGGAAATTAACCTATTTCATAGTTATGTAAATTTGCAAACAAGATACATCTGATCGATTGAAGAGTGTTGCAAATCCATCATGAAGAAGGCAACCTCTAAAAAGTTTCAGCTACAGCAAAAGGAAATCACTAAATGCCAAAATTGCTATAGTAACAGTCACTACAAGACAAAATAGGAATGAGACAAAAGATGTATTTAAAATTTCCATATAATGGAGGGTAGGTGAAACCCTTATGTAAACAAATATGAGCCACTCATTGTAAATCAATCCTAGCCATTCATTTGGGCTTTGGAAAACTATAAATAAGGGCTTGTCCCTCATTTGTAAATGGTTGGAGAACTGGTGTAAAGGCATTCTACAACAATAGAAAGAAACATTGCATGATTTATGGGTGTTTCTTTTGAGTTTGTTCATTATGCATGCATGGTTCTACTTCCAAGTTAGTTTTAGGTTTTAGTTTTTTGAATGGCTATTATAATGATGGTGCTATTATAGTATTTGATGAGCTTTCAACTCCATACTTTTAGCACTTGTTGATGAAAAGATACTATGAAAATTTAGCATGGGCTTCTTTATGACATTGTTGCAACCTAGTTCAATTGCATGTTCATGATGTGTATGTGTAATCTAAAAATCAGCAGACCTTAGAAGATTGCACTGGTTTTGTGTAGCTATAGGTTTCTCTTGGTCAAGAAAAACTCAGTTTAGGAAGCTTGTCCACTGTAGCAGCCACCATTGTTACTATTCATTCATAGCTTAGGATTAGAAAATATTTCTCAACCCTTCTCCTTTTGCTCTTTCTTTTAGTTCTTTGTTAGAATAGGATCTCAAGCATCACCATAATGTTGAATTTGATGAACTTGGTGTGTTTCAACTTGATGTTTTGAGTGGACAGCCATTGTTCATTCACTTACAACACTTTGAAACTAAATTTACAAACACAAATTCCCACGCTTTGTAACTCATACGTAAGACTGCCTTGTGATACCAGAAAAACACATCAACCAACTGAGATATTCCAAGTATTTCAAGACCTAACACCTAAGAGACCTTGGGGTAGTTTTCTGCAACTTGTTTGTAGGAGATTTCCTTTCAAGAGAGGTGATGCACCTATGCATTACCTATGTTGAGAAGTGCAAAAAAACCCATCAATAGAGCTGGCGCTAGAAGGAGGGTCTGGAAAAGCTTGACACTACAAAACTGAAAATTGGGAGTTGAAAAGAACATTCAAGAAAACATCCAAGATAGGGAGTTTTCATTATATGCTGGAAGTTTAAAATCAGAAAATTTTGAAGGAAAACAAAAGCTGAGTTGAAATGGAGGAGTATGTGCAAATCAACATTACTCAGCTACATGCAAATTTGAATAGAATATTGAGGAGACCATTGTAAAATTTTTCCTTGGCAAATAGGTGTAGGATCCATTGCACTCGTAGGCACAATGAATTGGGATGTCCAAAATTCTTGGGCAGAGTTGAAAGAGTCTTGCAAGGAGAAATACCCTTTTGGAAAATCTATCAGCCCTTGGATCTTATAGATCCAGAAGAGGAACTTGCTAACATGGCAGCCAACACATTCAAATATCTGATCCAAGAACATTTGGGGAGCAAGGATGGATTAAGATTGGAGGAGGTTTTGATATATAGTTGGTGTAGATTTCACAACGCACCTCATTCAGAAGTTACTTGTTCATCATGTGCAAACATCATCACTCAAGTTAGGGACAGTTTGAACAAGTCTAAGTAGCCAAATCTGAATGGAGGGGAGTCATCTCATGAGACAGGAGAGCTATCAACATTTGGAGGACAACACATTCAAGATGAACCAAGAAATTTGACACAAGTCAGTGTTGGGACATCAAACACTGAAGCTGAAAATCAAGCAGGAGAAGTTGATTTCCTTAGGGCAGCAAGAGGACTTGATGAAAGTTCAGCTAGAAGGGAACTAGAAAGCCTTTCCTCCATCAAAAAAGGGTAGTCCTCCACTCTAGAGGAAGAGTCATTGGAAATTGAGGATAAACCAACAAAGTTTGTAGCCACATGTGCTGGGACAACCGACAAAACTATTGAAAAATAGAATGAAGAAGAGATTGAAAGCCTTGGAATAGCTGAAGGCGATGGTGAAAGCCTAAGTGAAATTAGATTAGAGGACCTCTCCTTCATGAATGACAGTGACCAAGTATCTGAAAAATAAAAATTTTGAGGAATGGGAACAGTCACATGCCATGACTGTCCACTATCAGACTTACTTCCCAAATGATGACGAGGACCTAATAATGGAAAGACACAATGAGCTTGTCTCAAGAATCACAAGGGATTTGGTTAGAGCTAATATATCAAGTGGAATTGGAGGTGTTGCTGCTGCCAGAATGGTGTAGGATCCATGACTTGCCACATTCAAAATTCACATGTCAACTATGTCAAGAGGCAATCGAACAAGTGGGGCAGCCTAGTGCATTGCTTCTTGCAGTTGCTTCAAGAGTTGAAGTAGAGGTCCAAAAACTTGAACCAAGTTATAACTCAGCCGATGGAAATCCTCCAGAGGGTGTTGGGACAACAAAAAAAGGACAACCACATTGAGAGCCTTCAAATGATGGAGCATATCAAATGGCAACGCTTTCCATTGGACATCAAGAGTCCTTCCCTCTTGTGGACCATCTGTACACAATGGATGACAGGATGTATGGAGGACTTTCATAGATGAACCCTATGTCATACATTGATCCACTTGATGGGCCAAAATATATTCCTATTTTCCTCCCACTTGGAATCGTGCCACAAATGCATAGTGATGTTGAGGAAGGGTACATTCCAGAAGAAGGTAGTGATGAGGATATGTTGCTTGAATTTCCAGATGGTGATATGTTGGAACCTCTAGAATGGGAGAGAAACTCCTTCTCCATCTACAATGATAGTGAACAAGAGGAAACAGGTGAACGTCATGAGGAGATACATGAACAACAAAGGGAAGAAGACAAAGGTGGGGGTGTTTTGATGGCTGCTAACAAGTATGACACACCTGACCAATTAAAGGATGCAACTAGGAGTCTTGTTGCCTGCGTCATTGTTGATCCTCCTTCACATTAAAATGGCTATAATAGGACATAATCGTGCATGTCATCATCCCATGACATTGAACATCATAAAAAATGGTCAACACCTAGGGAAGGAGATGGGACAATATACTGCCTTTTGAAGACAACAATCAAGTAGAGGTTTGGACTATGCAAGATTAATGAGATGAAGTGTATCTTCTCGAAGAGAAACCAATGGAGGCTGTGGATCCCACTAGTGACTTGGAAGAGGGGCTTGCAGCTCCGTTTTCTCAACCCTATGCCAGCCCAATGTTAGAAATGTTGCACAATCCCATGCTACTACTCGAGGCTTCCAACACAACTACCAATGATGCAGTGCTCACTCTCGACTGTCAAATGCTATCACATTCGCGCAACAACATCCAGGTTTTCTATTTCCTTACTCTTGTGCATACTTGCAGCTGCATCTATTATTTTGATTATGAGAACAAGGGGAGACAAACGTGTCTATGGATTAATCATGGGTTTAATGAATCACCTCAATTGCTGATTTTTCATGATGATGTGATTGAATTTGAATGCTGCTATGTTAAACTTTATTTTTCTGAATATAAAGATAAATTTGCATGGCTTAGAATTTTAATGATTTCCCTTATGCTTGTGCATGCCTTGCAAAATCCAACGAACGTGAATGTTGGTTTCCCTTGCCTGAACATGGGGCTTTGTAAATATCTTTGTACATAGTCCATTTAAGTAGTGTAGGTTTCCTCGTACATACTCCACTTTCCTTCTTTTTTTAAGTTAGTTGGTTTGTTGTAGGTTAGTTTTCTTTAGATTGGTTTCCCTTCTATTTTCTTTTGCTTTCCTACTTTGGCTAGTGTAGGTGTTTGCTTCCATTTTTCTGTCGCTTTGCTCGGGGTCCTTCTACTTTTAACTGGGCACATCTATGTGCACAACAACCATACTTAATTGCCTGGGGTTGTTCTATGTATTTCTTCATCAAACTCTAATCAAGCCTCCAGAGTGGATGGTGAGGGTCTTCTGTTAGTGTCAAGTGATCCAGGTGTTTGATTCAAATAGGATAATTTGTTGGTTGGTCTTATTCTTGATGTATTCTGAAATCTTACATCTTTTACACATCTTAAGATTTCGACAGTCACTGTAGGTCCTTTTGTGAAGTCTAGTTAAGTGAAAATTCTAAAATTCTGCTTCAGCGCCACTATGATTCTCAACCCTGAGTGTGAGATTCATTGCTTGTAGGTTGAAACAAAAGAATTGAAAAGAGAAAATAAAAAAGAAAAGAAAGAAAATAAAATATTGAAAATCAAAAAGAAAAGAAAGAAAAGAAAATATTGAAAATCAAAAGAAAGAAATTCAACTTTTAGGGGGCACCAAGTAACTTTATCGGGGCTATGAACGCCCAGCCAACAGTAGAGCAATGTTTGAGAGAATCACAGTGACAACCTCATCGAGGCTATGGATGCCTGACTGGCAGTGAAGAAATGTATCAGATGCTTTTGGAGTTAGAATAAACTATGTAGCTCAACTTGATGGAGCTTAGGTTCCTATAGAAACTGAAGGATGGGAATTAATGCAATTGCACACACTTGGATTTTCAGTATACTAAGGGTTGGGTTGACTAGTGGTTTTGATCCTTTGGTCAGGTGTTTGGTTTGTCATGAAGATCGAAAATAGAGATTTTGGGTTCATGATTCTAGTTTGTCATCGAAATGCTCTAGAGCATTTCCCCAACGATTCACCATTTGTTGTGCATATTTTGCACACATGCCCCACCGAAGGAAAGGACCCCCTCTTTTTTCTCCTGACGAGTTGTTTTTCCCTTGTCTCATTTTGCACACCCTCATTTCCTAGCCCAAGTTGGTCACAAGCCTCAAAACAATCAAATTCATATTGGCCGAATTCACCTAGTTGGGTCTCACCAAGTCATTTTCTCCTTGTGGGTTGGGTCCTATAGTTTTCCCTTTGATTTTCACCCAGTGTCGAAAGACCATAGCGGACCCGCCTTCGTGGGTTTCCCCTTTCCATTTTCCATTGCTCTCCGCTGATCCACCTATAGCTGAGTCCTGGCGTCCGCCCGATGTGCAGACCCTGCACTTGTTTTCACCGTCGCATCCTTCATGGCCCGCAGAACCACATTTGCGGGTTGCCCTATGTGGATCTCCATTCTCGTTTTTCCACTTTCACAGTGGCTAATCCTTGAATTCCATTCACTATGCAGGTTCCACAGTTGAGCCTTCCATATTTTCCATTGCTGTAGGCCAGCCGACCCTATTATTTCAAAGTTTCCTAAATTCTAAGTTGTTTGGAGGTCTTACAGAGCGATTTTCCTTCCTCGACCGTTGTGGCCGAATGACCAAGATTTCAGGACATCCCACTAGGTGGGACTTGCATGCACCATTTCCTTTAAATGGAATCATAAAATTACGATGAATTCTCAAGTCCGTACTCGCCAGTGGGTCCGCTTTTGTGAGCTGCTACTTGTGGAAGGCCATTACCCTAATGTCGTTGCACAATGACCATCCTTTGCTGCCTCCCCGCTCTGTGGGCCTATAACCTATCATTCCTAATACTCACTTGGTCATTCCTGAATGAAAACCTGAACGGTATTATTGAGATGGTTCTTTGTGAGGTCATGGGCTACTTCACCATCCACAACAATCACATACTTTCCCTTTTCAACCTTTCAAACGATGACGTTTAAGATGGTCCCAATGGATCTTGTTCGTGCAGAACCTGTATTGCGGGTTTCCACCTATCCCTCTTCATCCCCTGCCTCATCCATCTACCCTCCTTCACCCATGGTTTTGAATGGAGGTCCCGTGTGCGGGTTTCACAAATCGGGGGGCGGTCATCTAAATTTTTTTTCCTTAATTTCCTCCTCCTATCGATGTCCTACGTAGTGGTACCCATCGCAATCTTACTCACACATTATTTGATGGAGAATTCACTTATGGAGCCCACATCACATTTGGCCATTCAAACAGAATTTATCATTATAGCTCCTCCATCGACATCTTCCTCTAGTGGCGTTTGTGGTACTAGTGTAGGCCTCAATGGTGGTGGAGGTGATTTAGGGGAAGTAAAACATTGCATACGACATTCACTTAAAAGATTCATCTCCTAGTGGAGCTCTCATTATCAACGTCGGCAGACCATGTGCATTAAAATGTCATTTTGGATATGTTGGCAGTCGTTGAGGAATTTTAGGAAGCAGATTAGAGGGAGGATTACGGGTCTCTAGTAAAGTAGTTCGATTATAAAAGATCAATCCCGACCGATCACAAAGAAGAACCTGCAAGAGGATTAAAGGTGTCATTGGATATTTGTGGAATAATGAAGATTTTGGTATAACGAGAGGGAGTCTGTATTGATAAGGTGGAAATGGAATATCTATGATGAAAAATAATCAATGAGTTGATCAAGCTTTGTGCTAAGAGGAGGAAATCTACAAACAACTTTTTATGCACACAAAGAATGAAATATAGGAAAATCAATTAATGCGGAGTGCAAGGCTAATGTGAACTTTGAACAAGCTCCAAATCGATGTATACAATAACAACGTTAAAATCCTAGCATAGGAAGTAACGAAGGTACTCATTTATGAAACAACGATAAAATATGGATGAGAAACATAAGTGCAGCCTTGGGTATGTGGAATTCTATTGAATCTCGATCGTTTCCTTAGCTGCATCAATGCTGCGGAGTTCCTCCCTCCTTCACCCGTGGCCACTCTGCAGACTTCATCCATGTGGGCTCCACACTTCATAAGGATGTTGTGAGCTCAACCGATAACACACGAAAAACTATGAACTGCCCTCCATAGTCATTTATCTGCATTCTTAGTGGCAGCCTCACCTCACACAGAGCCTGCAGTATGTCTTTCCGATGATGAATTAATTGACTCAGAGTCTCCACACTGGCATCCTTATAACCATCTCCCATTGCGGCCAACTAACATTACCTACCCACATGAGATGGCTCGGGTTGCATTCTCTGGAAGCATGAATAGTAAGTCATGGGAAGAGCATGCGAGCAACAAACAAAAAATGGAAAATCCTGAAAATATATAATCAAGATGGAGAATGCTGCAATACTATGAACCTCAGATCATGATAAAAGAGTTGATCGTTTTAAACCACGGCTTCAGGAATGAGGGGTGATGTTGCAAATTGGATTAATATAGTTAGATGCCTAGTGGACTAGCAGCTTTTCCCATGAGGCTATTGAAATTAGAAGGCTGATATTGTTATCTTGTAAAGTGATCAATGTAAGGATGAGGGATGATCTATTTTTGGCTCATCACTTGCAAATATGAACTATTAGAGACCCACACTATCATGAAAAAATAGATAAAGTTTAATGTATCCCGCATAACCAACAATGATGGTGATACTAATATCATGCAATGCATATGATATTAAGGGTGGCATCCAAAAGTGTGTGATGAAGAAGGTGCACTCAGAATGGCTCTAGGTTTAAGGTTGGTAGCTCACGAAGCTTTCCATTATGGGTGTCACTCCGTGGGAAGTGGCCATTAAAATTTCATTTCCACATGATGTCCTCCTCCCGACAACCCACATCCTGGCCTCCGCAAGAGGCATTGACATTCGAAATCCCCACCAACCCATAAAAGGGTCCCGATTAAATTCACGGTTCTTGCAACATATGAATAATGGGAGAAATTCCAAGGTATTTAGGGGTGTCAGTGATTCAACTAATGACATACTCCTTATATATTCTAAGGATAAAGATGATGATAAAGCAATGAGATCACCTTCCATAGATCCTTCCTCTTTATATTTCGAACTTCTCTAGGGGCACAATTATTTGAGGGAGACCCATTAGCCTGGGCTCAAGGGATCAAATGCGGCCAGATTAACTATTTAAATGAGCACATAGTGGAGGACGTAGATTATATACACCAAGGTAGTGAAAGATGAGTCATCCTCCATGGAAAATGGGCATGCAGGTTTCACATGCCTTTTGACTTCCGTTTTGGTTCAGCATGGGACATCTTTCACGAAAGGACTCTATCTATGCCGATTCCTCCATGGAAGTGCCCTTTGTTCATAACATCTTTGTAGCCCTTCCCAACAACGGCCAGCCAACGTAGCCTACTTGCATAAGTGACTTCAGTTACAAAATTGTGGGTCACAAGATGAGCTGAGGCATAATAGGAGAAGAATGCACAACAAGAATTTAGCCATAAGAGGAATGAAATACAGGGGGAAGGGGTCCGCGAGCTTACAAAATGAGAGATGGTGTACGTTGATGGCTCAGGCCCTGAACATAACAGTTAAGTCTATCACCCTTGATGAAATGAGAAATATCGATAAACAAAAAAACCTGCAGAGATGCAAGAGTTCTCTAATATGGGTTGGAGCTAGGATAGGAAGGGTGGTTCATGAATTTTCCATAAAATTCCACCATCATGTATTATCATTATCCCCTCATATGGCCCTATCGACATGGTAAAGTGCTACAATGATGCATAGCATTGGGTGAATGTAAGGATGATCCCATCAGAAGGGAGTTTGTTAAGGGAAAATAAGCATGGAGGGCTTGCAAAGTCTTGAGGATGTGGGAAAAAATCCAAATGAAGACTAGGACACCTATCATGCTCGGATGATGAGGAGACATTCCATGCATCAAAGTATGAAGTTCCTTTCTAATGAAATCTGAAGTTCCCTCTTTAACTCCGTCATCAATTATCATTTGGGTTGCTCAAGGAATATGTGCTAATTTGACTATTTCAATTAAGAAATCATTTAAAATAAGCATTGTACAATCACTAGTTGGTCATATCTAAAAGGGTCTCATATCATTGTTTGCACAAATTTAATTCAATCTACTATTTTGTGCAGGGCTCTGATCAAAAAATGAAACCATCAAAGAGGATTGCTGACACACTCATCTACGACGATGCACCACTAAAGGGTGTGTTCATGAAACCATGGATGTGATATGAAAGAGGGAAGGGTGAGATCATGAAGAATGTAGTCTAAATGAGGAAGTAGCACGCTACCTACCAAGTTTGCAAGGAGGATGATAGTCAAAGAATGCTTGCAGAACCTAGCGGAGAGGAGGGTTTCAATTCACAGATGCTAAATGCTAAGGATTTCTAGGGAAATGTTTCATAAACAAGGGATAACTTGTCAAGAAAGGACCAATAAACTCATGGATCCTTATAAAATGAAAGTTAGTACAAGAAAATTAGAAAGTTGTAGACCAACAACAACATGCCAAAGGGAGTTGATGCCAAGAACAAAAATGGCTGTCCATTAAAGTTAGGAATGAAGAGCTGTATTGTTCTTCGTCAAATGATCATGATCCATTAGGATCTATCCCATCAAATTAAAGGAAATTAACCTATTTCACAGTTATGCAAATCTGCAAACAAGATACATTTGATCGATTGAAGAGTTGCAAATCCATCATGAAGAAGGCAACCTTTAAACAATTTCAACTATAGTAAAAGGCAATCAGCTAAATGCCAAAATTGCTATAGTAACAGGTCACTACAAGACAAAATAGGAATGTGACAAAAGATGTATTTAAAATTTCCATATAATGGAGGGTAGGTGAAACCCTAATGTAAACAAATCTGAGCCTCTCATTGTAAATCAATCCTAGCCATTCATTTGGGCTTTGGAAAACTATAAATAGGGGATTGCCCCTCATTTATAAATGGTTGGAGAACTGGTGTAAAGGCATTTTGCAGCAATAGAAAGCAACATTGCATGATTCATGGGTGTTTCTTTTGAATTTGTTCATTATGCATGCATGGTTCTACTTCCAAGTTAGTTTTAGATGTTAGTTTTTTGAATGGTTGTTATAATGATGTTGCTGTTATAGTATTTGATGAGCTTTCAACCCATACTTTTAGTACTTGTTGATGACAAGTTGTGAAAAGTTATCCTGGGCTTCTTTATGTCATTGCTGCAATCTAGTTTAATTGCATGTTCATGATGTGTATGTGTAATCTAAAAATCAACAGACCTTAGAAGATTGCACTGGTTTTGTGTAGCTATAGGTTTCTCTTGGTCAAGAAAAACTCAGTTTATGAAGCTTTTCTACTGTAGCAGCTGCCATTGTTACTATTCATTCATAGCTTAGGATTAGAACAACTATCTCAACCCTTCTCCTTTTGCTATTTATTTTAGTCCTTTGTTAGAATAGGATCTCAAGAATCACCATAATGTTGAATTTGATGAACTTAGTGTGTTTCAACTTTTTTTTTTGAGTGGACAACCACTGTACATTCACTTACAACACTTTGAAATTGCATTTGAAACCCCAACTTCCCACACTTTGTAACTCATACGTAAGACCACCTTGTGATACCAACAAAACACATCAACCGATTGAGATATTCCAAGTCAAGACCTGACACCTGAGAGACCTTGGGGTAGTTTTCTACAATTTATTTGTAGGAGATTTTCTTTCAAGAGAGGTGATGCACCTATGCATTACCTGTGTTGAGAAGTACAAAAACACCCATCAATAGTGGTTTTCACTAGAGGACAATTTTTTTTTTTCACTTTTTCAATCCTTTTTCTCATTATTTTTGGATTTTTGATCATTTTTTGATTTTTTTTTGTATTTTTTGATTTATATCCTTTAAGACTAGGTATAAAACTTTTTGAGATGCAAGCTTTTAGTTGGCTCCTATAAGGGTTCACCTTCAGGCGTTGATAGTTGGTATGCTCTTGATCCATAGTTTGTTCTGATGAAGAAAGGACCCAACCAGTTAGGCTCAAACTTCCTTTGTTGTCTTGATCTGAAAGGTTCTTTTGATTCTATTTCAGGACAAGATCCCCTACCTAGAAAGAACAACAATTGATCCTCTTGTTATAGCTCCACTTCAGTCAGTTTTGGTATACTTGCAAGTGATTGAGGGCATCAAGACGACGCTCGTCCAAGTATTCTAACTTGTTCAACCTAGGTACTCTGTATTTTTCCTCTGTGATCAGGTTCTGTAGTGACACTCACAATGATGGGAGCTCAACCTTAATATGTAGGATAGCTTAAGATCCATAGACTAGGGAGAAAGGGGTTGCACCTGTTGGCATGCAGATACTGGTTCGATAAGCCTAGAGAGCAGGATTGAATTACAGATGCCAATCATGACCAGCTTCATTTATCTTTTTCTTCAAGATTTTAAAGATGGTTTTTTTTGTAGCCTCAGCTTGACCATTTCCCTAGGGGTAATATGGGGTAGAGAATCAGTGTTGGATGTTGAATTTTAGGCACAACTCTTTCACATCCTGATTCTTAAAGGGGGTTCCATTATTCGATATGAGAGTTTGTGGAGCACGATAATGACATATGAGGTAGTTCACGATAAACTTGGAAATTTGTTTCCTCATTATGTAGGTCATAGGAATGGCTTCAACCTACTTACTAAAATACTCAATGTTATTTATGATAAACTTGTGGTCATTGGATGAGGTTGGGGTGATTTTTCCTATGAGGTCAAGTCCCCATTGCAAGAAAGACTAAGGTGTGATCATGGGTTGCAACTCTTGAGCTGGAGCATGAATCAGGTCCCCATGCTATTGACATTGGGCACACTTTTGCATGTATTGATGAGATTCCTTTTCCATGGTTGGCCAATAGTACCCCATCCTCAACAGTTTCTTAGCTAACTTCATACTGCTAGAGTGGGACCCACATATTCCATTGTGTACCTCTATTAAAGCAGTCAAGGATTCCTCTTGTTTAAGACATTGTAGTAATGTCCCTTTGATACTTCGGTGATAAAGGGTATCACCTAGGATCACAAATTGGGGTGCTTTTTTAACAAAGGTATTTTTAAGGTTCAAGGTGATATCAGATGGGAGGGTTCCTCTGCTAAGGTAGATAAAGATGCCATGGTACCACGGGGATCTAGGACCAACAATGACACGTGAATTCTGATTCAGGGATCTCGAAAGTTGGTACTAGAAGTTTTTCTACCAAGAATTTACATTGGACGATGTTGTTCAGCATGTGTAACAGTGGTCCAATCATTTCCATGGCGTTTGCTGCTCTATTATTCATGTGAGGAATTTGCTCAAAATTTATGTCTATAAAAAGGTCCTTGAGACTTTCTACCATCTTCTTGTAAGGAGTGAGCTTATCATCTTTTTTTGATAGTCGTCATTGAATTGGTTGATAATTGGTTGTGAGACTCCATAGACTTTCATCTCTTGTATCTAACACTAAACTGCTATTCTTAGACTTGTGATTAGGGCTTCGTACTTAGCAATGTTGTTAGTACATGGGAATGATAGTCGGTAGGACGTTGGGATGCAATTACCTTGAGGGGTGATGAAGAGGATGCTTGCTCTAGATCCATGTTGGGTAAATGATCCTTCAAAGTGAATTTTCCACTTAGCTGTGATATTGATAAGGAACATTGATTCATCAGGAAACTCAAATATCAAGGGGTTCTCAGCATAGATTGGTGCTTCTACTAGTTGGTCCACGATCACTTGTCCTTTGATTGCATTTCACTCTACATACTCTATGCCAAAATCTATTAGGATCATCACCCATTTGGCCATTCACATTGTGAGAGTTGCTTTGGATAACATGTATTTCAATGGATCGATCTTTGCAATGAGCTTGATTTGATGTGACATGTAGTGCCTGAAATTTTGTGAAGAAAAAACTACTGCTAGGAATGCTTTCTCAATAGGTGAATAATTCATTTTATATCCTACCAAAGTTCTACTGATGTAGTAGATATCCCTTTCCTTTCCTTTTTCATCATGTTGTGCCAAAAGAGCTCCTAGTGCTACTGGTGTTGCTGAGATGTACAGGATCAATGACTTGTTTGGTATTGGTGGCATGAGCATTGGAGGTGTCAGTAGATAGTCTTTGATCTGCTGGAAAGCTTTATCACACTTCTCATACCATTTGTAGGTTATCCCTTTATGGAGAGGATGCGAAAAGGGGTGGATTTTATTTGATAGTTATTCTATGAACCTTCTGATGGAATGCAATCTTCCTTGCAATCCTCTCATTTGCTTTAGTGTTTGTGGTGGTTCCATGTCTAGGATGGATTTTACCTTTGTCGGATCAATTTCTATCCCTCTTTGTGAGATGAGGAAGCCACAAAATTTCCTTGATGTGACCCCAAAGACACTTTTTTGGAAATGTCAAAGATGGGTCCTAAGACTTGTATGTGTTCACTTCATTTCTTTGATTTTTCCAAAATATCATCCACATAATCTTCAACTGTTTTGTGGATCATGTCATGGAAGATGAGGGTCACGACCCTTTGATAGGTTGCTCCTACATTCTTTTTCCCAAATGGCATTACATTCCAATAATAGGTTCCCCATAGACAAGTGAATGTAGTTTTATGTTGATCCTCCTTGGCGATTATGATTTGATTATAGCCTGAAAAACAATCAATGAGTGATAGCATTTCATGCCCAACTGTTAAGTCCATAATGAGATCAATGTTAGGAAGAGGGAAATCATCCTTTGGGCATGCTTTGTTTAAATCTCTAAAGTCAGTGCATATTTTGATGCCCCCAATGGGTTTTGAGACTGGTACCAGGTTTGAAACCCACTCAGGATAATCTATCGGTTGGATGAATCCAATGTCAAGAAGCTTTTGTAACTCTAGTTTGACCAAGAGTGCTATTTGAGGGTGCTTCTTCCTTAATTTTTGTTTGATAGGATTAGCTTCAGGATAGACTACTAAATGGTGCAAAACCACTTCTGGATCAAGGCCTAGCATATCTATGTATGACCATGCAAAGTTAGCTCTACACTCTTTAAGGAATGCTACAAGATTCTTCTGTTCTTCATCCAATAATGATTCGACATAGAAAGTGATCTTTGGTGCCTCTTGTGTTCCCACATTGACTGGTGTAGCCTTTTTTGCTAGCACTACTAACTTTTGTGGATGCATTGCACTAAGGGGGATATTGAATCCCTCATCCTTGGGCCATAGTGTGGTTTTCACTTAAAGATCTGCATGCTAGTTGCATTTCATTAATTTTGCGACTGAAGGATTTAATCGTCTCCCCATAGTATGCTTGTTTGTCGAGCTCTATGTGAAAACCTGCTTTGTGATTTACCCATGGTAATTTGTGACAAAGTCCCTTGAATTATGAGATCGCTTCATTGTTTTCAAAAAAAACAAGAATTGGTGGCTCTTTTTCCATGTCAATAAGTTGTGGGTATACTAGGCGTATTTCAGTTGGTTGGTTACTTGGAACAAAGCATGTTATGGATATCATAAAGAGGGTGTTCTTTTCAAATAGGTATGCAACATTAAAGGGAAAGTCATCTAAGGTTGTATCATGCAATGTAGGTGACCAAGAGGAAGCCTCAACTCATTTAGCGAAGTACCTTTTCCAATAAGTGTGACCTTGCTAGTAGTACAACCTAGGCCAAGATTCTTTAGTCATTTCTTAGAAATGATGGGTTCTAGCAAACCATCGTCATTCTATCCTAGCTTCTCATTTTTGTTATATCCCCATCCCTTCATTAGCTACAAGCCTTTGTTTTCACTCAGTTGATTTCAATGGCTTAGATGATGAAATCAAGGCATTATTATTATTGTGTTCTTTACTGAAAAACTGGGAAGGTGTGGTAAAGGCAGTTAGCACTTCGGTGGTTGCCAAAAGTAAATTAAATTTGATGATGTTGCAACCACTCTTCTCAGTGAAGACATGTGGAGAAAAAATCAAGAACCCTCATCTAATGATGCCTTGACTACTATAAGTACTGAAAATAGAGGAAGGGGTCAAGATAAAGGCATAAATAACAATAGAGGAAGATTGAAGTCCGAGGGTAGAAACAATGATTGTTGGTTTTGTGGAAAACCGAGTCACTTAAAAGAGAACTGTTGGAACTATAAAAATGCACAAGAAAAGGTGATAAATAATGAAGCCAACACAACATACCAAGAAGATGTAGGCGTTCTTATTTTAACCAAAGAAGAAATTACAACTAATGTTTGGGTGCTTGATTCAGGTTCATCATTTCATGTCACTCCGTGCAAAGAGTATTTCAAAAATATACAAATTGGTGACTTCAGTAAGGTTTTCTTGTTAAAAATGAATCTTATGATGTTATTGGAAAAGGGGATATTTCATTAAAACTAAAAAATGGATATACTTGGTTCTTACATGATGTTAGATATGTTCCCCAGCTCAAACAAAATGTAATCTTGGCTGGACAACTGGGTTCTCAAGGTTATGAGATTAGTTTTGAATCAAATAGATGCAAGGTTAAAGAGGGGTCCTTGGTAATTACAAGGAGTAGAAAATTAGCCACCTTGTACATAATAGAGAGTCATGCTGAAGTGGGAGTTAGTCATCCTACTTTAGATTCGTCATTATGTGAAATATGGACTGCCCAAAAAGTTTTTGGGATCAATTAGATGCTGAAACTGATTCTGCTATTAATAATTTTCTTAGTATGTTTGATAGTGACAATTTTGGGGATCAGTTAGATGATGGTGAGCAGGTTGATTCCATAGAACCTGGGGCAATTGAAATTAATCACGATGAGAGTAAAAATTTGAAGGTGATCGAAGATTTGATCATTTGTAATGGTGATCAGAGTGAAAGTTTGGAATCAGTTTGTAATGGTGTTGGTCACAAAACTTGTACATTTGGAAATATGTCGACCACTATGGAGGATGGAGAAGCTAAATCTAAGAAGACTAATGTCACAGTTGGCAAAAAAATTGGTGGAATTGATCGAATTGTTGTGTTCTTGATTTTTTATTTTTTATTTTTATTTACCTTTTAGCAACAAAGAGCTCTGATATTCAGGCATTAGTCACCGCCGCTAGCATAGGGTACATGACTACAAAATTGGAAGCAGATCATTGGAAGGATGAATTAGATGTTGATACCAGAATGTATGAAGGGGTGGATGAGTAGTTTGATAAGGTGCTTAAGACTGATCGAAGATCCATTGGTGCTACTAAGAGAGGTGGGCCTAGGGATAGGCCATTGGAGTTTTCAAAGTAATGATAGGATTCGAAATGCAAGGATATCTCTAAGTAACTCTCTCAAGCAATATTTGGTCTTGAAGTGGGAGATTTTTGGGTTTGGTGAAGCCCAAATATTCCTTCTAATTTAATTGGTAGTATCTCTCACACTCGAAACAGATGCCTTTAGTAACTGACTTCTATTTGGCATGCATTTGCTAATTTAGAAGTTGAACGTTTTGGTGGATTTTTCCATTTTGGAGATGAGACTGAATTATAAAAGCTACTGGTACCTAAATATGTAATGTATTCAACATTAATAAAAAGAGATAATCCCTATTGAAAGTGGAAGTAGCCATTATTGGGAAAACCACTATAAATCTTGCATTCTTATTCTGTGTGTTTTAAATCTTTTAAATTTTGTTCTTATTTTTTGCAATTTCTTCTTTCATTTAGCTTTTGCAATTTTATTAACACCGGTTCTAGGAAAATTCACCGTCAACAATTCATCATGGGAAAATTTACTATCAACAATTCACTGTCATGACAAATTCACCTCAACAAAAAATCATCATCAACAATTCACTCATGCACTAAAAATTAATTAATCGCGTTAACATTTTTTAATATATATTTTCAAAAAATTGATTTTTTTTTGCAAAAGAATAATTTGATTTATGATAATAAAAATGCAGTGAGAATTATCTTTTTGAAAAAAAATATCAAAATTTTGGAAATATATATTAAAAAATGTTGGCGGTGAATTGTTGGTGGTGAATTTTCTTTGAAGTGAATTTGTCATAGTGATGAATTTTCAAGCAATGAATTTTTGATGATGAATTTTCTAACAGAGAATTGCTGATAGTGAATTTGTTGATGTTGTTGCTTCCATAAAATATTTTTCATGAAATATGATCAAATTATGCATCTATTTAGGGATGTCATCTTTTTTCGGATATAAATAGAACTACACAAGGCTAAATTATGGATATTGACTATTTACTTATGTGGTCAAACTAGTTAGGAGTTCATATTTAATTTGGCTATCCATTCCCAAGTAAGGATACCTTTGAACATTATAAAGCTCCTAGTGATTAAATTTGCATGGTTATGCTCAAGTTATTGTTAGAGCAACATATTATATAGTACATTTTGGATATTAACAAAATGATTTGTAGTGGAGTGTATAGGCATACAAGATTGAAATTAGAAGAGAAAAGGAAAAAATCTTGAATTTATGTTATGTGAATCAAACTTGATATTATAAAAGATCTCAAGAAATCATATTCCAGTCAAAACAAAAGAAGAAAATTGGGTCACCAACATGAATAATACAATACTGCTTAACTACCAGTAGTATGGATATCAATCAATATATCAATCCTGTCAAAGATTAAACAGATAAGGGATAAAAATATTGATGTAGGGGTAAAGCCCAATTTTATAAATTTTGTTTTGAAGTCCAAAGTGTTAGAGAAAAAAAATAATTTCTCCCATTCGATGGAGAAAATTAGGAGTAAATTGTTGCTTATTTTTTATTAGAATTAACTTTAGTTTGATTGCATAAAATTAGGAATTAAAACAGCTCTTGCATATAGCATGAAGAAAATAAGCTTTAGTTATCATGGGAGGTTGTAGTTGTAACTGCAATTAGATTTGAGTTTAGATCTATTAGCACTTATCTTTCTATAGTCAATTTTGTTGAAAGGTGCAAGACAACTGAGAGGGGGGGGGGAATCAGTTGTCACCAATCACATCCACAAATATCAAACAATCATTAACTCCTCATCCACTTTAATTTGTTATTATGTATGAGCATGAAGTACAAATAACAAAAAGCAATATCAACACAAGAAACACCAGATTTATGTGGAAAACCCAATAAGGGAAAAACCATAGTGAGGATTAGCTCACAATATAAAGTAATAGCAAAACTGATTACAAAGAGGCTCACTGCCAAAGGGCTCACTTCCCAAGAAGGAGGCTCACTTCCTAGAGATAGTACTCACTGTCTAATAGGGAGGCTCACTGCCTACAGATACAAAAAGATAACAAAAAATCCACCACAACAACTTGCACACATCTGCAACCTTGATCAGAGAATTGTAGACACCATCAACTCACTACTTTCAGGAGTGAAACACATTAAAGTACTGTTGCCTTAATTTACTTTCACACACTTTTTCTTCTCACATTTATGGCATGTTTCTCATACACCTAATCCATAAAATATCAACTTTTATTTTACCATCTTCAACCTTAGAAAATTTCTCCAAGGTCTGCTACACACACTTCATATTACAAATTCAAATTAGGTCGACAACTCAACATTCTCATGGTGGAAGAGAATGAGAGTGGACCAAACCAACACTTAACCTTGAGACCCAAAATAATGTCTCAGATTAATCACACGCTTCCTTAATTGATACTTATCCTTTGCATGACGTGTAGATACTAGGTCAACAAAACCTAATGAAAACACAAATGAAATTTGAAGTACATGTTTCTGCAACAAGAAGGTAACATGTGGACCACATAATACACTTCATCATACATTGGAACACATCTTGGATTCCTTCAAATTCATCTGTAGCTAATGCAATAGCCTTCATACACATAATACTTTCCATTAGTCCATCTGGAATGTACAGACACACACAGTAATTCTAAACCTAGTCTTCTAGAGCACCAAACCATGAACACCTTTGAAAAAACATAGATAACACCACTAAAAGCATTCTACCAGATCCATAAGACCTAAAACAAACCAGCAAAGGACTATGGAGCAGATGCATTTCTTCCAGTCCATAGACAAACAACTCTTCCAGACTAGTTCACAAACCGGTGAACACAACTTTCACTCTTCATCAAATCAAAAGCTCTAATCCAAGATATATCACCCAAGGATGCCCTTAAACAACACTGCAAATCTACATAAGCATAGGATCAACACAGAAGAAATGTAGAGCACAAACTAGAGCACATTCTGAACACACACACAATTCTGTCTTCACTATTTCTCAAAAGCACTTGGTAAATCATCATATCAACACACCTGCAACATCATAAAGATAGATCCATGCACTCACAACATCTCTACAGTATCTCAACTATACATGCATAACTTGTAATCACTTGTTTCCTTTCTTTGCAACAACCTATACTGTGTTGACATCAATGAAAAATTTAATGAAAACACCACCATACTCATTCATACTTGCAACAATCTCCCCCTTTGTCATTGATGGAAACACATGATGTGAAAAACCACTAAAGACACAATACACACTCTCCTTTATTTTCTAGATTAGACAACCTACACAACATTCTTACACTCTCTTTTCCTTACAATATTCTCTCTTCCTTTCAAATTTTTCTTTTTCACATGACTCTCTCTCCCCCTTTGACATCAATGGAAAAGAACAAAGAGTTTGATCACTCCCCCTTAGGAGTGCACCCACATCTCATAATGTAACAATGATACTTCCTACTCCCCCCGAGGAGTAGACCCTAGTCATCAGTCCAAACAAATGAAGAATCTGTAGATCCACTGGATTGATGCACCTCCATGTGCACCTAGTTCGAAGGAGGGGCAGTAACCCCCAACTTCTCTTGAAGATACTCAAAAGTATCCTTCAGAAGAGCCTTATTAAATATATCAACAATTTGATCCTTTGTAGGCACATATTCTAGCCTGGTTTCATTTTCCAATACCTTTTCTCTCAAGAAATGATATATGATAGATATATGCTTTGTCCTTGAATGCATTACTAGATTCTTTGAAATATTTATTGCACTTGTATCATCATAGAAGATAGGGATAGGCTCATCACATATCACTCCTATATCCTTCAATGTTTGCTTCATCCATAATACTTGTGTGCAACAAGATGTTGCTGCAATGTACTCAACCTCTGTAGTGGATAAAGAAACCGAATCCTGTTTCTTGCTTAGCCATGAAACCAATATTTCTCCAAGAAAGAATGCACCACTTGTACTCTTCCGGTCATCTACACAACCAACCCAATCTACATCAGTGTAAGCACTCAAAGTGAAACCAGTATCCTTAGGATACCACAAGCCATAATCTAGAGCACCTTTTATATATTTGAATATCCTCTTCACAACTGTAACATGTGTTTCTTTAGGTTCTTCTTGTAATATGGCAACCAAAAATACTACATGCATGATATATGGTCTAGTAGCAGTAAGATATAATAGTCCACCAATCATAGATCTATACATGCTCTGATCAACTTTAGGAGAATCATCATCCTTACTCAATTTGCATCCAGTCACCATAGGGGTACAGATTGATTTGGAATCATCCATTCCAAACTTCAACAATTCTTTAACATACTTTGATTGTGAAATGAATACGCCCTTATCAGTTTGATTCACTTGAAGTCCAAGAAAGAAGTTCAACTCACCAATCATAGACATTTCAAACTCTTTTTGCATCTTCTCTGCAAATCTCTTGCACATACCCTCATTTCCTCCAAAGATAATATCATCAACATATACAACCACTATCAACATTATGTTTCCTTCAACCTTGAAATAGAGATTATTGTCTACAAAACCTTTGTTGAACCCTTGCTGTGTCAAATACTTGTCCAACCTTGCATACCATGCTCTCGGAACCTGTTTAAGTCCATATAGTGCCTTTTTCAACTTATAGACCATGTCTGGTTTATCTGATAGCTGAAATCTCTTCGGTTGTTCCATGTACACCTCTTCTTCCAATTCTCCATTCAGGAATGTAGACTTAACATCTATCTGATATACCTTGAAATCTTTGTGAGCAGAAAATCCCAAAAACATCTGAATAGCCTCCATTATTACCACCAAGGCAAATGTCTCCTCAGTATATTCCTTCAACCTATGAATAACCTTTGCATACAAGTTGTATATGCATAAAATTGGTCATGTCTGATTAATCCTGGAATTTAATTAAATATTATTTAATTAATTTCTCTAAAGTCTTCTACATATGATTAAATTAAATTTAATTATATTGTTCATCCAATTTATTCTTCTATAATGATTAAATAAATCGATTTTTATTTAATTATTTCACATTCATATGTCCACTTGATTAATTAAATAAATACACTTTATTTATTTTAATTAATTATCACTTTTTGAATTTAATTAAGTCTTCTTGATTTAATTAAATTTAAATATTTTGTTTCAAAATTCTTCTTCTAGTTAATTAAATATCTTATTTAATTAATTTCATTTACATACCATTTCTCAAAAGTTTAATTAAATATCTTTATTTAATTGAATATCTTCCATATATTTTAAAAATCATAATTAAATATTTTATTTAAATTATGAAATATTCCATTATTCTTCAAATCTGGGGTAAATATTCTATTTTAAGAAGAATCTTTGTCACCCATAAATAAATAATTGAATTTAATAATTCATTATTTATCTTCTTCAAAATATTTCCATAATCTCACAAAAAGATGATTTTTTACAATTCATCTTTATTATCTTATCTTACCTCTTTTACAGAAAAGAAAATAAATCTTGCTTTCCGTTTTCTTCTATTTTTTTCAGTCTTATCCATCCTCAACCATTCGATCTGCTAGGAATTTTCACAATCATTGATCATATTAGCCAATCAGAAGCTTTTGAAAAACTCTGTAAATAGCACTGCCAATCCAAGCAATGGTTACAACACACAACAAAGGAATTAGAGATTAACTGCATTCTAGCATTATAACATTCTAGCATTATCATTATAGCTTTATTATTCATAGCATCATCATAATCTTTCATTTTAGCAATCATGTTTAGCATTAGAGCAATCATGTCTTAGTATTACATGCATTTCATATTCAATCTCGTTCTCTAGGAAGACTGTTCGTTGAGCCTATCATACAATCTGAGAGCTAGTTGGAATCAATGAAAACACTGGAGATAGAGGATGATAGGATGACATCGATAACAGGATATTGAGTTTGGAATCTCTATTGTTTTAATATTCTGTTTTTGATATAATGTCTTATTGGTGTGTTTGATTCATTTGTTTTTACATATTTAACGCTCAAAAAATCGACCACACATTTCTGGTGCCCACCATGGGGCCTTGCCCCGTTTTTAATATTTTTTGAAGGTTTTCTGACAAGATTTCGTGTTCTAGAATTTGGATTTTCGAAAAAAATTTCCGTTTTAGTGCATATGAGGATTTCTGAAGCGCATACTTGTGTTTCTACAGAGCGTCCGTAATTTATTTCAGCACTTTTGAGCGTACTTAGGCTCATCTAGGAACTATTTTAGCGCATCCAGGAACTGTTTCGGTGCATCTACGAGACAAAATGGCGCATATACCCAGCTCAGTTTATTAAATATTCATGAAAAACAAAAAAATAATATTTGTATTTTGTTTTAGCACATTGAGGAGTTTTTATAACGCATTTGGGACTTTTTGTAGCGCATTTAGGATATGTTTTGGCGCATTAACTTGTTATTGTTGTGCATACAGGTGATCTTTTAGTGCATATAGGTTGTAACTAAACAGGTTTCTGAATCTGACACCTTCCGCAGACATAACCTCTTTTCTAGCTTAAAAAGAACCAATCTAGGATAGTCACAGCTGGTTTTAAAAAGGAACAACCCTAGGATAGACATGGATTTAAAATGAAGCAATCTAGGATAGTCACCACACATTGATTTTGCGGTTAAAATGAATCCCATGCTTTTTGTGAAGCAACATCTTCACATAGTTTAGATCATTGTGATTTGGGTTTTAAAAAGAACAGTGCCTACTGTGTTTGTGGCAATAGATCTATGCTCTCCCCTTAACTGGGTGACCAAAATACCAGACTTTCCTTTTACATTCATGCAAATTTACTGCTTTATTACATCTTGTAGAGGGCCTTCTCTTGTGGAAAAAAGCACTCACCCAATAGGAATGACTCAAGTGGGTTCAAGCCAAAGCCAGACTATTCCACCCCACTATAAAATTTAAAGAAAATCAGGGGAAACCCTCTTTTTCCGCTAGTGTGTAAGATAACCATCCCCAAAGCCTTTGTTCTAAAGGTTGGGAGGTCTCTCAAGGGAGTTTATTATTGCCTCATTGAATGGAAACCCTTACTATGAACCTAGTGTAGTATCTAGCCGAAGTCAGTTTCCGAACATCATAATAATCACAGTGCAAGGGGAGGGAAGAATCTGCCTCCAAGATACTCACCATATAACTGCCAAGGACCATTTGCTCAGGGGATCCGGTATCCACTTCCATCACTCTGAGTACATGCTTAGAAAAGACAAAAACATGGGTGCCCCTTCGGGGGTGACACAGCTATGTGAGTCGACGCAGTTCTAAGATGTGGGTTGTTGATTATTATGATGACCTACTTGAGTACTAAGAGTGAGTTTTTCTGAATTGTTTATCATGTGCAAAACCTGTGAAGACACTTTTTGAAATTTTTTTTTTGAACATACACTTGATGTTTAGTATAGGACTTAAAAAGGAGAGTTTTCAGAGTGTTTGTTGTGTTTTCAATCACACTAATTCAGATAAAAGATCATTTGAAATGATCATGTCAAATTTCAGCTGAAACTGCCCACAAACTGTTCAGAAAATTACCTTGGAAAAACTATCTTAGCACATCTAGGGTATATTCTGGTGCATATAAGGTTTTTTCTAGTGCATTCACTGGTTAGTCTAATGCTTATAGAGTATGTTTTAGAGCATTGAGTGTTTTAGTGCATACGATGGTTGTTCTAAGAAACATAATTTCGGTCACTGTCAACATTTTTCCTGTAGCACAGAGTAGCGCATTTGGGACATATTGAAGCGCATTTGACCTTTTCTCTGGTGCATATCCCCGTTTCTGAAGTGCATATAGACAACAAAAAGTGCATCTGACATTTTTTCTGAATCATTGTTTTTGACAGATATGAGTTTATAGCATTCCCGGTCCAGTAGCATATCAACATTTTCTCTCATGCTTAGGGAGTGGAAATCTACCAAGTTTTTCAAGAAGTCAATTACTAATAGGATTAGGAAACCCAAGAAACCTCTAGGTTACAAGAAAATCTTACAACGAAGGAAGTTTTTATACAAGATTCAAAATGTCTTGCTCCATTATCGCAACCCCGATTCAAAGCAAATTCGCCTCTCCTGGGACCATACCATCCCCCCCTCTCAAATTTCATCTTTTCCCTACCCATCTGCAAAAACCTAAATCTACCCATTTTTATATTCTATCCCGCAAAAAAAACCCATGTTTTACATTTTCTCTAAACATTCAAAAACATACTTTCAATGTTTAAAATACACAAGAGGAGTTTTGTTACTAACTTGGCGAGGCACCGCATAGTGGGTGTGGAACCTCCGCACCTCGTCCACCCGGTGAATGATATCAGAGTCGTAATCCTGCGACATCGTTGCTCTTTCCCCTCTTCCTCTCCTCTCCTCTTCTCTCAACTGCTACAGTAACAATGTGACAAGGTAATTTCTAAAATTACCTTTTAACCCTTTTCCCCCTCTTTTTTTTCCTTTTAAAATGAAAGATATTTTTACCTTTTATTTAACTTTTTTCTCCTCCAACTAATTCCCTACTTTCCCGTGGCCGCCATTTGCAAACCGTGCATCCAATCGACTCCATTCAAAATTCAAAGTTTCTTAGTTTTTCGAGCTCCATCCAATGGTGTCTTTTGTTTCTTCCTATCAATAAGTCATCTGAGGCCCCTTTTCTTCCCCAACCACCCTCTCGAGGGGGCATACCCTACCATTTTCCCTTCATTTTCGTGGCAGTCACTGGGGCATATCCCTCCTTTTTCCCTATGCTTGGGAAGCTCATTCAACCTCTTTCACGCTTGGGCATCAAGCCCTATCACTTCCTTCACCATCGACATTTTATTTTTCTTTGAAACACTATTATTCTAATAATATTTCGAAGAGGGGAAAAATGTAGACATTCAAATTTGATCGCTCCCATATGATCAAATTTACCTCTCTATTCATCCATTTTGTCAATATTAATTTATTACACTTCCCGCCTAAGGTTCTTAAATTATTTAATTTAACAATTAAATTCTTTACCTTACATCCTTTCCTTCTCTGAATTAAATAAATACATCAATTTATTTAATTTAGTCATCTAATCTTTTTGAATAAAATCAACTTAAAATTTTTCATTTTTCTCTCTCCTTGTCACATTCTCCATAATCCCTTTCTAATCTAGATTAATTTAATTAATTCATGATTAAGATGTGTTTCCTCTTAATCAGGGATTAATTTCACATCCTCCTACATTTTCCACTTGATTCTAATCTCTCATTAATTACCCTAATCAGGTATTTGCACAACCTTAATCAAATTCATTAGCCACTTTTAGCACCCCTTTTTAGTCAACCTTTTCATTTTCCTTTCTTGGCATTGACCCTCTTTCCCATGTGAATTTTTAATTCATATTTATTCATCCTAGGTCTCTCTCCTCCCCATGTGAATTTTTAATTCACATTTTATCCTTTCAAGACTTCTAGAACATGGGAATTGTCACCTCATCCACATGTGACCAACTCCCACCTTTTTGGAGACCCTCTCTTATCCATTATATTCTTTCAAGCTTGTGAATTTTTAATTCAAATTTATTTGTCCAACCACTTTTTCTTTTCCCATGGAGATTTTTGAGGAATTCCAAAATTCCTGAAATGTCACTTTCATCCTCACTTGGGGATAAGAAGTTCATTTTTGAGGAAATCTTCTCACCCCAAGGTACTTGTCCTTCCTCCACATCATGTACCTCCCTTTCACCTCACTTCCACATCATCTTACCCTTAGCCACTTCACATTCCACATGTCAAGATGTGAAGGCTTGTGAGTTCTCAACTCACCATAGCCCTTCATCTTGGCCTTGTTGGATAAATCTCAACCATTGAATTCTCTAGAGAATTCAAATTTCTCTATAAATACCCCCTCTTCTAAGACATTTTTAACACTTAGTCATTTTGGACCTACATGCTTCCATTTTGAACACTCAAATCACAAGCATTTCCTCTCATTTAGCCAAGCCATTTTAGCCATTTGCATTTGCATCCCATCATATTGTCAATCTTTCATTTAATCATATCTATAGCCATCCAAGGAGCACACAAGTACTCAAAATCAAGGGCCAACCAAGGAATTTCAGCAGTAAAAAGAAGGTATAATCATTTGCAATCTTTTTTCATTTTATATCTTTGTGTTAACAATTCCTTAGGCTAATCTTGAGGTGTCCCTTTGTGTTTTCTCTTATTGCATTATTGTTGTTTTGCATATTTAAGGGTTGATAAACATTTAGGATCACAAGTGGTAAAAATTGTTTAGAATATGAGCATAAAATAAAGCATATGTGATGTGATTTAAATGTTTATTAATACATGACTCCAAGTTTTATTACTATTCTTAGATGAATGAGAACAATAATAATAATTGTTTGAGTTCTACATCATTGATTACGATTGTCATGATACATTATATCAAAAGAAAAACATTTCACATTATAACTGATTTTTAATAATAGACCACATCAACCAATACATTTTAAAATAAATTAATTTGTGATAAATGAAATGATATAGCAATTAAAAATCACTCTTATAAAATAAAAATAATAGATCAATTTTTAATAAATAATAATTACTTTTTTATAAATTAAAAAAAACATTATATAAACTTATACTACAATTTTTTTTTAATCTAATTTAATATTTATTTTAATGCTAACTAGTAATATATTTAGCTTTAATTACTTTGATATCGAATTAAGATAGATTTGATTTAAAAGCTATTTATTTTTGGTAACAATCATAAATTTTTACCCCTTCTGTCCTGTAATATATTGCTCTCACAACACAATCCACGTCATCATTGTTACCATCGGTTAATTTCCAATTTTTTTTCCTTGTGACAGTCGTTACATACATGCTCACTCTTTTCTACAATTTTGATGATGTCGTCCATGAGGAAAACCTCTGACTCTAACTTGTGACAACCACCTAGATCTAGAAACTCCAAAGATCTCAGTTGTTCAAACTCAGATGACAATTTCTCAAGGCCTAAACAAAATTCTAATCTTTAGGACTTCAGAGCTTCAAGTTGACCGATAGTAGAAGGCAGTTCTACTAAAATTTCACAACATGACAGGTCCAAATCTGTTAGACTTCTTAGCTGTCCAAACAATTGTGGCAGTTCTTCCCAACTTATGCATTCTGATAGGTCCAAATGTGTTAGAGTTGTCAGCTGCCCAAACAATTGTGGCAGATGCTCCATGTTTACAAATCTCTTTATCCTGAGTCTACTCAACTATGATAATGTACACACTTCTTGAGGAAGC
Organism: Sequoia sempervirens; assembly: GCA_007258455.2. Taxonomy (NCBI): domain Eukaryota; kingdom Viridiplantae; phylum Streptophyta; class Pinopsida; order Cupressales; family Cupressaceae; genus Sequoia; species Sequoia sempervirens. The sequence goes on along the minus strand of VDFB02292527.1, from coordinate 15,233,031 downwards.
TCGCATAAAGAATTTCAACCCTTCATTCTCAGAGTTTTCAACTTCTTTAAGTCATGAAGACAACTATAAAATGCATTTTCGTTGTTGTCTCTTTCTTCATTAGCAAACTTGCTTGGTTGTGAAAAAGATACATCTAATTCTTCCAAGGAGGAGTTTGGCACGAAGTCCCACATTTTAGCTGGCTGCCTCGTGATTGTTATGGACCTTAAACTTTCTGGTAAGTACATGCAAAGTTACTATTTCTTTGTCAGAACTTTAACTAAACATAACAATTAAGAAAATCAACAATTAAAACCATAAACATAATGTGCAAAAATGAAATGGAATTATGTATGTTATTGGACTCAAAACATGCCTTGAGAGGACCTTTCTGCGTAGTGGGAAGCTTGTCACACGCCAACGCAACCAATTTATCAAGTGCTTCTACATTCACCCAAGAAATATCACCATCTATTAGCATACATCTTAACTCTGGGAATCTCACTGCATCTATAGCGCTAACATTTATCCTACTCCTCCGCAAGGCCAAAATTCTTAATGTGCCCTTCATCGCATTAAGGTGTCTTTCCTCAAGCATGCAATCTCCATTTTCAAGCCAAACTCCTTTAATTCCTTTGAGTTTTCCCTGCGACTTTGAGTTGTCAGCAAGTTTTATTTAACAATGAAAGCAAATAGTTGGTCAATCCATCTAACTATAATTAAAGGAGAAACATACCTCATCTTTTTCAACTTCACTCCACGACTCTAAATCCATAATTCTACTAGATTTTGACAAGCTACGCCCTATTGATCGAATAATATCGTGAATAGACAACACCTCCACCTCCGTCTGCGAAGACATTTCCATAACTGTCGTTATCAATGCAGCCTCTCGAAGTGATGTGACTTCCTCAGCCCCCACAATGTTCTCTATTTGATGAAGGAAATCCTTATCAAAGAAGCAGCATATGTCTAAAAATGCTTCTTGGGTAGACACCTCCAGCTTGTTATACACAAAATCAAACAAACAGTTTATGAGATCATTTTCTTTGATGTTCCTTCTGCTTTCTAAAGCTCCAACTATCTACGTGCAACGGTCTACATTAAATTTTTTCTTGCACAAATGTGCACCAACCATCTTCAGAACCAACAAAATCCCATTGCAGAGCTTGAGCATCTTTTCTAGATCATCTTTGATACCATCACGAATTGCAAGGTCTTTGCACAAAATTCCCACCGCATGATTATCAGAGAGAGTTTTTACTTGATATTCCTTGCGCTAAAGGCCGCGTTCTTCAAGAATATCTGTGATGCTCAAGATTCTGGTTGTAATAAGTATTTTGCTACGCTGGGGAAGACCTCCTAAGTCTTCAAGCAAAATTTTCTCTAGGTCTCTCACGTGCAGGGCATTATCTATAAACAAAAACACAGGCTTATTTTTCTCACTTTGAAAAGCCTCTGTTAACTTATCCCTACCATCTCCATCATCTTGTAATTCTATAATTTTCTTTCCACCTTTAAAAGTTGGAAAGGCATTTTTCAAAATTTATTGCTGCATTGCTTTATAGTTGTTTTTTTTAGAAATCTCATCTAATTCAATTCTAGTATAGTTGTAATTATTTACATCTACTAGGGCAACAATAACTTGTGTGAGGGTTGTCTTCCCAATGCCACCAAATCCCCAGATAACAACAACACTGGATGAGCAATCGTCATCTTTTTTCATATTCAACAACCTATTAAGTGCTTCTAATTTTTCTCCTATTCCAACTGTTGACAAAAAGAAGAGTGACATGATAAACACTAACAAAAGAAAGCAACAAACAACATTTATTAGGCAAATATTTTATCACATAGGAGGCGAAACATCTCAGATAGGCAGGGCATGGTTAGTATAAGACAATATTCTTTTGATAAAATGTAACCTATTGGTAAGCAAATGCAAATACTAATATTGTAATGTCTTCTTATACTATGAGGAATGACTTTGTTTTTAAGTACCTGCATTCTTTGGATAGAGTGGTTGTGATAGAGGAAGAACAATTGGCTGTTGGGCTGACATTTCCCGCTACTGCGCTAACATTTCTATTCCAACAATTACTTGTAGATCTTGATAAATCTTATCTATCTTGGAGCTAATACCAATCAAAGTGTCATAGTTTATTGACATTTTTAAGAAGCTGCAACATAAAATTAAAATTTTGAATTGTTATACCATACATTTAATAAGGAGAAAAATAATACTAACAAACTAAGCTTAAGCCACAAATCTTAGAGGGAATAGGGTACCCACCTAATTTTTTTTCCCGAATCTAGTTTAGAAGCACAAAATAATGATCCTTCAATAATATATTGAAAGGCATTTTTCAAAACCTCCTTGTTTTCATTTTGAAGAGAAAGATTGTTTAAGTGCTTAATATGAGATGCAAGATTAAGCATGGATTTTAAGAGATCTACACATCCAGTCCGGTTGTCAGACATTTTTTGACATTTAGATACCATATACCCTATGATAGAAAGTCCTGCAACTGCCCAATGCAATTTCCCAATTTGCTGAAGCATATCTCCTACAATTTTTGTCACTTCTCCCGACTGAGAGAAGTCAACCTGTAAATCAGTGGCAAATAGAAGATAAGTGCCACTTAAACATTAGGAGCAAACATAAGATAATTTCCACTTAAAAATTAGGGGAAAAAATAGCCATATTATGATATAGGTTTACTTTAGTTTGAATTTTTTCAGAATGATCACTAACAAATTTTAGAAATGTGGCCCCGCTCTGAATAATATAACATCCTAGCTCAATTGGTACGTTTTTCTTGGTGGGCTTGCCTCATGCCCTTCGTAGTAGAAGAGATGATTTTACATGCAACCAAGGAAAGAGTATAAAGGTATGTTAAGAATGAAGCCTTAACCTCTATACTTTAACCAAGATCGGACATGGCAAGTAACTTCTTGGAATCTAAGTTCCAATGCACCACTTTGATAAACTCGTTGGATGGACTAGTTGGTTACTACAAGCAAGGGTTTTAGTTCAAACTTTCTGTTCATGGAGATTGAACCATACGGTGAGAGTCCCTTTTCAGATCCATCTCATCGGAGCTAACCGCAGAATACTGGTGTTTACTCCAATACCCACATTTATATCCTTGTTGGAAATACTCGTGGCTTTAGAGTGTTACTAGTTGAGTCATTCCCTTGGGTGAGTACTTTTTCCCCAAGGCAAGCCCTCTAAGATAGACAAAAGCGAGTAAACATATTCATAGTTCGATCAAACTTCATTTAGAAAAAAAGGGAGAACACATGCAATAAGTTTACTCACACTCACAAAGTGTTTTGTTCAATTTTTAAACCCAAAATGAAGTGTGGAGGTGATTGCTTTATCTCAACCTAAGATCACAAAAAAGGCCTTTTGATTCTCAAGATCGCTATAAAGCGTGAGAGAAACATATATGCCCTTTTTCGATGATGTTAGTTTAAGTAAGCAATCACAAAACAAAGTTGCACTTGTTCCTTTTAAGTCCACAAAGCAATTGTGAGTTCTTTTTAAAGCACCAAAGGACAAATGAGAGTTGTTTTGTTCAATTTTTTAATCCCAAAAACAAACTTTAGTAGATTTGAGTCCTAATGTTCATTTTAAAACCTTTGTAGCAAAAAATGAAAGATTCTTTTTAGAGCCCAAATGAAATTAGTAGATTCTAAAAGCTTGAAAGATAGCAAATCCTTAGAAGAGGGATTATAATTTCTTCCCAAAGTGTTTAAAAACACTTGTTACAATGATGTGATAATTATTTTTCTTTGACTTCCATGCTCCCTTATCCTTCAAAACCTACAACACAAGCTCCAATTGTCAAATGAAATCAAGAAACAAGAAGATATGATGGTTAGATAGACGAGTAAGCATAAAAACCGTAAAAGTTAGATCAAGTTTCATTATGATTTGACGTCAAGTGAAAATTTGAAAATTTTAACTCTATCAAAATTGATAATAACCTACACCATTGGATAGCTTATGAAATTCTACCCCATTTAAAAAAAAAAGCTTCGAAAAAGACCAAAAAATGATCAAGATATGGCCATTTTAAGTTTGCATGAAAAATAAATAAATTCAAGCGGTTCTGTTTGTGATGGCGGCTCTATTTGATTTTGTAGCGGCGCTATATGGCAACGTTGGAGACTCCAGCGGTGCAGTTTGATTTTTGAGCGGTGCAAGTTGATTCCAGCGGTGCAGTTTGAATTTTTGAGCGGTTTTGTATGGCGACACTGGACTATGAGCGGTTATGTTTGCTGTAAACACCAAAAACATCAAAAACTATGGAATTTTCTCAAAAAATGTGATTTGATCTTCCAGTAGGCCCTCCTTCTAGTGCCAAATGTAGAACCCTAATCCACAACAAATGAATACATTAGGAGATCAAATGCAAGTAAGAACAAGGATTCCCCATGAAATCCATTAGCAAAGTTTAAAATAGGAAATGAGACAAGAATGAAATGAAAGAGCAATAAAGCAAGCTAAATCATATTGAAGACAATGCAAAATATTGATCCCATGGGGGAATTGGTGCCAATTTGATGTGAAAATTGGTCCTTTCCCAACTCCTATGATGCAAGATTGATGTATGATGAAGAGTGATCTACTTTGTTGATGCTTGATGAGTGCTCCAATAAAAAAATCTGCATAACCTAGCTATAGAACTCAATGAGATGTATCAAATTTGCTAATGATTTGAGCATAGTAAGTTTACTCAAATTTTGGATGATAGAATGAGGAGATTAGTCTCTTATTTATAGAATGCCAAGATGGATGAATGTTAAAAATAGAGCAATGTGGGATTAAGAATTAGCCAATGGCAAAGTGCCACTTGTCAACTTGTGAATGGATGGAGGATGTGCAAGTTTTGAAGAATGTGCAAAGAGGGGGGAGATTCAAATTCAAAATATGGCTTGAAGGATGAGGTGAAAGGTGAAGTTAATGTCACATGGCTCAAGAAAAGGACTTGTAAGAGATGTTAAATGTTTTGTTGGAAGGGACACGTCCTTTTGGGGGAGATTTCAAAATTGAAGAATATTCCATCTTTGATACCTTTTTGAATGAAAATAGATGATTTATAAATCAATTGAATTGATTTTCATGTGCAATTTGCAAAATCTAGAGGATTTGATGGATTAGGATTAGCATTAATCATGATTTGATTAATTTAAAGGAGAATAGCTGATTTGACCATTTTGACTTAGATTTTAGGATTTAAATAACTCAAAATGAGAAAAGAATGATTTAGACTTAGTTAAATAAATATTATTGATTTATTTAACCAAAGGGGGTGGTGTTAGATTAAATTAGATAAATGTTTGATTTATTTAATTTAATTAGATGAACTTTAGAGATTTAATCAAATAAAATGGATTATTTAATTAAATAAAGATAGGAAGATGAAATGACCTAGTTAATTACACAGAGATAATGATTTAATTAAATTGAGGGATTTATTTAATTAAAAGGGGAATTATGATGACTTTAATCAAATAAGGTTATTCGATTAAATGGTTAGACAGAGGGATAATTCAGGATGAAACGATGTTAGTAGATCAGGATTGAGTGTGTGATATCAATCTGTATATTTTCTATGTCTACAATTTCCAACAGTGTTTCATGTCTTTATTGCTAGTGGAATACAATAACAATAAACTCTCAAACATCAAACCCCTGTAGCCACAATCCATATGTACTGTCAATTGCATTCATTAAATACATACACTCTCCTTTTGTCATGGGTATCCGTAATTTTTTTGCCAAGAATACCTTGTTTTGAATGTCCTTCAAGTGTAATAGATCCATTCATAAAATCTCCCTCTTTAGAATTCATGGGTCCATATATAAATATATCATCTACAAAGATAATTCATGAGAATTCCTATATCAGTGATCTTAGGGAAATTTCTTATCTGTATTAGTTCTTTTGAGATCTAATAATTCTGAACCAACATGAATTCGATGAATTCTTCATATCCTTCGAATTTGAACTTTTCATAGCTACTATTCCATTGTCATTGATGACGTTGAGGCCGCAATGATACTTGGTGAGGCACCAACCACCTTGAATGCTATCAACTACATTCACTCCTAACACTATTGGAATTTCTGAGCTTAAAATCATGCCTTCAACTTCTTCATGACTTTCCCTTCTCGTGAAACATGAACTCTCAGGGAACCATTATAGGCATGGATTACCCGAATGATTCCCCTTGCATGAAACCCGAGAGCTCCTAGATCCCCAGAAAATGTATCTTCTTCCTTGAACACATATGTTGCACAAACCTTCATCGGCCATTTCATAGTATTATCATTAGAACCAGAGTTTACTCAAATCACACATATCAGGCTCATATACATGTTGAACATATCCATAAAACATATATCATATATGGAGCAATGCATACAAATCACTAAAGTGTGGATTGTTTAGGAACACATGAAATGGAATTTTAAATCATTGCAAGGTAATGATGCAGTTTTGGAAGTGAAAGAAGAATGATATAGATGGTCCTAAAACTCAGAGGATACAATTTTGCATATCAAGTCAAGGCTCATCTCTTGGAGAGGAAAAATGGAAATCAAAGTAGTGAAATCAAGGACTTTGAAGTGTACTCACACACACACACACATTATAAACCAACTTTCTCGCACAATTGTGTAATATCTAGATAATCATAGTGATTGGAAATTCCATTTTCCAAGACACCATTAGCACACATGAGCAAATAAATTGATCTCAAGAACCTTAGTGATAAGTCAAACCAAGCATTTGAATTCATCTAGATAAAAAATATTAGAGACCTGTTAGAGAAATAAATGCCTTGATAGGATCATGATAAAGCTCAGAGATACGACCATGGGCGGAATTCAGAAAATCCAAGGGGAGGTGAAATTTCTAGACAGATTAGAGTTCAAGGAATCTGAGGGAGCTCAGATTCTCCAAAATGAGCTCAATCTGGAAAATTCGAGGTAGGTCAAAATCTCTGAATGGACTCAAGTTTGGGTAATCCGAGGGAGCTCGGATTTCCTGTACCTCTCCCTGACTTAGTTAATTTTCTTGCAAACAAATTTTAGATGAAAGCACAAAGTTCAAATGATGGCTTGAAATCAAAGAGCAACAATAAAAACACCCTAAGTGCAAATAAAGCATTGAATTCTCAGGGTGAAACAAAACTAGATCCGAGAAACCCATCCACTAAGGGGGAGAGATCAGAACCCTAAAGAAAACAAGCGAACAAAACAAGCAAAAAGAGGGTCCATGCCTCTAGTGGGGTGTGTGTGCGAAAAGTGAACAAAAAATACCTTGTACCCCCTTCATCTCTAAATTATTTATAAATACTCCAATTTATTTAATTTAGTCGCTTTAGCCTTTATGAATTAAATCAATTATTAATTCATCCTTTTCTCTCTCCTTATGTCACATCCTCCATAATACTCTCTAATCTAGATTAATTTAATTAATATGTGATTAGGATGTGCACACCCCTAATCATCATTAGGGTCACATCCTCCATAATCTCCCACTTGTCTCTAATCTATCATTAATTCATCTAACCATACATTTGCACAACCTTAATCACCTGCTTAGGCCAACCTAATCTCCATGTCATTAATGGAATATGTCCATAGTCAACCAACATTAAATGCTTTCTCTATTTGGAGAAGGAAACCCCTTCCCTATGTGAATTTTTAATTCACATTTATTCTTTCAATGCATTTTAAGGAATTTAAAATTTCTTCTCCCATCCCCATGAGGATTTTTGAGGAATTTTAATTCCTCACATGTCCTTTCACCCACATGTGGACAAGGACCTCCTATATGATGAGATATTGTCCCTTCCCAAGGTACAACCTAATACCTCCACATCATCTCCACATCATCCTTCTCCTTACACATCACCTGCCACATGTCAAGATGTGAGGACTTGTGAGCTCTCAATTCACCCTAGCCCTGATCTTGTCCATCTTGGATTTATCTTGGCCCTTCAATGCTTTAGAGGCACTTCCCCTAAAAATGGTGGAATTTTCCCCATTTGCATGATCCACTTTTGCAATCCATTCTAGCAATCAAGCATTCACACACTTAGCCAAACTTTTAAGATTCCAAGCCTTCCATCCACCATTGTTGCAGCATTTTAAGCCTTCATTTTGCATCCATCCAACTACCCATAATCTCCATTGCATTCCTCATTTTCCCACCATAATTTAGAGCTAGGTTTTATGCCATTTTTCCACCAAGGAGCACACATCAAACAATCAAAGGGCCAACCAAGACTATCAATCTAAACAAGGTAAAAAGTTCTAATTTCTTGTGTTTTTGCTTAGATTTAACTAGGCCAATCTTGAGTGTTTGTTTTTGTGTTTTCCTTTGTTGCATTAGTTTAGTTTTTGCATCTTAGAGTAGGAATTCACACTTGCACACATTTTTGGCACACCCGATGGGACCCACATCATAGGTCATTATTATTGTTTGTTGTTGTTTTAAAATCTTGTAGGTTTGGATTTTACATGTAGGGGAAAATTTTCCCCCAAAGGGCGAAGTTGCTAGATACAAAAACAAATCTGCATCAAACATAGGTGAACACAATCCTGCCCTTCCATGAAAGGGGTGAACTTGCAACAATAGGTGAAATCATTTGACGTAGAGGAAGATACATGGAGAGCTACTAGAACAAATGAGATTGCTGAAGATAGAGGCAAACATGCACAAGTTACAGAGGTGGAATCTCATATACCTCTCCACTTGAACAGGCGACTGCAACTTTTCCCATCTTGTGAATAGGTGATCTTTCCCCACAAACAAGGGTGAATTCGTCTCACATAGAGGTGAATTGGTAATAATCCAAAACCTTTAATTTTCCAGTTTTAGTTACAATTTGATTTCAGTTTTGGACATTAACCATTTAACTTTTTTGTCGATGATTTGTGGCATTTTAACTAACAGTTTATGCAGCTTATTCACCCTCGTTTGTCCAAGATCGGAGGTCAAAACTACTAATCTATTTTTTGCAGGACAACCAGTCAAAAACTTTAGTTAGCTCTATTTGTTATTTTCCACACTAATTAAAGGGTCAATAAACCTTGTTTGTTGTGTTTGGGAGTGAATTGTTGATGTATCCACTCCCCTTACACCTTTTGGTGATCCTGGGTGATGAGAAATCACAATTCATTCCAGTCCAATCTAATCTACCCAAGAAGTGCTAGTGTGTCTAAGCTCTCCGCTTGCGCTACGTGCAAGCCTGGGGACCGGTCAAAGCATCTAGTATTTCCTTCCTTTAGTGGGACCTGCCTGAGATTTCATCACCTGGGGGACGATTCCAACCACATGTTACTAGTGGGGTATATAAAGGGGGGAGAACTAAAGTTGTACCCCAATCCAGTCATGCCGTGTCTAGTGAAGCGTCGAAGCTAGGGTGATACCTAGATAAGACGTGCAGGGTTGGTCTGAGTTTCTAGTACCTCACTGGGGCTCCCGACCCACACTTGTGATAGGTTGGTGTTCACGGTTGAGCCTAATGTACCTAGCGTATATCAAGGACGCACGAAATAGCCTTGTTTAGCCTAGATAGAGACCCGTGTTTTAGCCGTAGCTTGGTGTAGTGTAGGGGATGCATACTGTACCTCAAAGTTACTCACCATGTACTCCCTTGGGTTTAGATAGAAATCCTCATGGTGGAATACAATAGTCTCCAAGAGAGAGTGTGAAGGTGAGCCCATGTCGTCTGTTGATGACCCTATGCCACTAAATCGCTAGTTATCCACCTTCGTGAGAAAGAGTGATCTAAAGAACCACCCCAGTATCACGTAGTACTAACCTTGGGTTGTCCGCCGAAGGTGGTGGGCCTACATCAAGTTTGTAAACCCTTAACACTAATTCTAGGATTGTGTTTCCTAGTGTGTCTTCTTTATGCGATACCAGTGCTTATCGTCAGTCTGAGTTAGTCCAGCCTTTCTATTTGTTGTTTGTTGTGTTTTCTATCCTTTGCCACAGTCTGCCCCTCCCCACAGTGGCAAGTTTTGTTCTCACAGAGGCGAATTTGCATTGTGGAAAGGCAATCGTGCCTAGTAAAGAGGCGATTCTATGTCTTGGTCCAGTCTAGATCATCCTTTAGGTGAGTTCATCCTTGTCAGGGGAAAATTTTCCTATCAGCCCCATAGTTAGGCAACCCCGCGTCCACCTGTTCCCTGAAGAGACGATCTTGTCCAACACTTAGGTGAGTCTGTGTCTAGTCCGTATCCTTTAAGTCTGCTTGTTCCCCTAGAATAGGTGATCTTGTCAGCTCCTTGGGTGAACCTATCTTCTGCAAGGGCGATCTTGTGTTTGATCCGAGTCATCCCCCTCCGCCTATTCCCTGAATAGGTGATCCTGTCAGAATCTTAGGCGAATCTGTGTCCCTTTGCATCTTCCTTGTCTGTACACCCCTTAGAATAGGCAATCCTGCTTGTCCGATAGGCGATCTCGTTATAGGTGTTTCCGTTTGAGTCCGTACAAATCAAGACAGGCAATCTTGATCCTTAGATAGGAAAACTTGTCATCCTGATAGGTGATTTTGACTGTGTCTGTACATCTCAAGAAAGAGGCGAGCTTGATCCTTAGATAGGCGATCATGTGTCCCGCATCCACTCATTTCCTTGTGGTGTCAAAAGATATAGGTAATTTTGTGTCTTAGAGAGGCAATCCTATCATACATATAGGTAATATTGTTCTTATATGGGTGAATTTGCGTCCCGAGTCTGCCTGTTTCTTTTGGCTTCTAACGATATAGGCAAACTTGAGTCCTAGACACAGGCAAAGTTGCTAGACATAGAGGCAATTTTGTTGTCCTTTAGATAGGTGATCCCGTCACCTAGAGGGGAAAATTTTTGCTACATAGAGGAATATGTGCTTCCCATACAAAACTCCTGAGAGTTAATCCTTTGGACCACTAGAAGCATGTTGTTTTCTGAGTTCATTGTCATGATCAAATTTTTTTTATCACCATCTATCTACCTATAATCATCATTCTAGTCCATCTACATTTTCCAAAATACATCGAATCCTCAATCAAATCACATAGGTGCATCTTAGAACATCCATAGAGTGCATATCCATCATCAATTCATCCATCCAAATCTCTTAGAATTCATTTTAGGGGTTTTTATGCAAGTTGGATTAGGGGTCTAGTCCTAATCGTCATCATAGTTGCTTACTTAGGATTGTCATCCATCTTAAGTCAATAATCATCCACTGCACAATAAATCTACTTCCATCTTAAGGTAGATTCAGTGTCGTAATCATCTTTTTCGTAATCCAATCCAATCATCAGCACCATACACTATCTAGTCAAACCTTTGAACTTGGTTTAGAGTCAATCACATCAATCGAATCCAACCAATCCTCCAATCCTATCAACTATCCAATCCAATCAATTAGCTCGGTTGAATCCAATATGATCCAATCAGTCATCCAAATCATCTCATCCTAACAATCCCTTAGTCATTAGTTAGGTCACCATTTAAGTGTATCTTAGGAAGTAGTGCCATCTAATTCATCTTGTAGTTTTGCATTTTCATGCCCTTTACCTGATTGCAAGCAAAGAAAATCTTTGAAGAATAATAGTCCCAAGGTGCTCAACCTCACATTCCTCAAGATAATCAACCCACCAACGGTGGCTCATCGCAATCCAATAATAAAATCCACACTATGTCGCCTCCTGTTGATGAGAGCATGGTCAACCAACCTGAGGTCACAATTGACAAATACCTTAGTAATCCCACCAATGTCCAAATGACATATCATCTCCTTAATGAGCGTAGGGATAAAATCCTTGCCACCTTACTCCTAAAAGGTGTCAAGCCACCTTCAGGGCTCAATTTATCAAAATACGTCAATATCACACCTCCTGCACCCCTAGTGCCGCAAGATCCTCATAATTCACAGAACTATCCAGGAAATTCATACATCCCTGAGGGTCCACTGCAAGAGGGTTGGTATCAACCTAGGTTTAGAAATGTTTTACTTTATCAAGTACTACCCCCTATACCACCTCCTCAGGTTCCAATTTCGGTCATGGGAGCATCGACCAATCCTAACAATCCCCAAGGCCCCGATCCTAACAATCCTCTTAGTCTTGGTATGTTGCAAGGTCCCTCCAATCCACCAAGCCTGAATATATTGCAAAGTTCAACCCCATATTGTTTGCACCACCTCTTCTTCCAAATCAATTGAATCAGTTATTAGGGAATATTGGGGGCAATACTTTCATTGTGCCACCTTCGCCTCCTAGATCTACACATGCATCAAACTTAGCACCACCTCCATTTACATCTCAGTAGTCGCCTCAAGGCAATATCCCGCCTTCACATCAACCACAAGGAAATCCACAACAACCAGTGCAATAAACCTTGTCGCAACCTCCACAACATACTCGCATTCCATCTCAACCACCTCACCAACAACCTCCACAACATATCGAAATACTGTCACAAGTCACTAGTATGATCTGAACCTAAAGTATCCTAAAATATTCTACTTTCTCACACATCTTAAGAATCCAAGGGTTGTTGTAGGTTCCTTATGAGATCTTGTTAAGTGAAAAATCTTAGATTTTTGCTTCAGTGCCATTGTAATTCTTAGCCCTGAGTGTGAGCTCATTGTTCACGGGTTGAAAATGAAAAAAACTGAAATAAAAAATTAGAAAGAAAAGAAAAAGAAAATATTGAAAATTAAAAGAAAATTCAACTTTTCAGGAGAATCCAAATACCTCTACTGGGGCTATGGATGCATGGCTGGCAGTAGAGCTATGTTCAGGAGAATCACAACGATAACCTCATTGGGGCTATGGATGCCTGACTGGTAGCAAGACTCCATCCAAGTTGCTTCTAGAGTTAGAATCATTTACATAGCTTAACTTGACTGAGCTTCGTCTTTGCAGTAGCTTAAGGAGGGAAATTAATACATCTACACACATTGGGATTTTTAGTATATGAAAGGTTTGATCTACCTTTGTTTTTGATTCTTTGATCTTACATTTTGATTTGCTTGGCTTAATGTGGAGTCTAGAATTAAAGATTTTGGGTTCGTGATTCCAATTTTTCATCAAAATGCTTTGGAGCATTTTCCCAATAGAGTCGCCATTTGTTGTGCACTTTTTGCACACATCACCCATCAAAGGTGGGGACCCTCTTTCACGTTGGGTACTATTTTTGGCTTTTTGGCTTTTCTCCTTATGGGACTGGTCTTTTGAATGTTTGATAACTTCACCTTTTTGGGCTTTCAATGATTGTATTAATATTTAGATGAATGTAGTTTGCAAATGATTGGAATCCTATTCAAACAACTAAATAATCATGTCTCCTCAGTGATCAGTAGGCTCAGATTTAGATTTGCTAAATCTGTAATAACTTGAAATCCCCCAAAGTGTCAATTTCGTGAAATCCGACCTTGGGTAGATTCTTCAAAAATCGTTTTTGTCAAAGATTCCTTGATCTTGGATTCCCCGAGCCTTGGCTAGCATCTTGTCAAGCTATTTATACCACTCTGCAGTTGATGAAGTTACCGTTAATGCTTGTTTGAGGTTCCATTTATAGTGTGATATGAGTCTTTTGATGTCATTTTGCTTGGGTATCTTGAGAATTCTCACTAATGTGTAATGTATCTGGATTTGTTAAAATGAAAAGTCATGATCAAATAGTAAATCTAGAGGATAGTGTTATCATTCTAGAGAATTTAGAACCTTGACTTCCTATTGCAATAGGACTTTATTGTGCTAATGATTTTGGTAGGTTTGATGTCAATCAAGGTCCAGGGTTTATAAGTTGTGTTAAAGCATTATAAATCATGTCATAGGGAGCAGATTACTTTGGTTATGCAGATCAGTTTGAGCATGAGTTGAAATGCTCAAGTGAGGACTTCGTGATCATGGTATATTCGTAAGGAATTAGTAAATGAATGGTAGGAGCAGATGAGGTTTTCATGAGGAAATATGCATTGA